>CM055869.1:49120982-49865982 GCA_029582165.1 Portulaca oleracea
AATTATTTTGAACTATTCACCTCTAATTTCAGATTATTTTGAGCCAAAAACCCTATATATTATTGAGAATATACATATACATCATTGTTTGATGGTCGCAAAGGTTATTTGGATTTAATTAATAAAAAGGTTATTTGGATTTAATTAAATAAAGAGTGGCTCTTCACAACATGCATGTTATGGTTATGCTTTATTTATTGTTTCCCACACAAAGGAAACAAAGATGAGTGGCATTAGAAAGTTAAACTTTTACCAACTCAAAAGTCTGTAATGCTTACAGAAGATGAAATCACCCACCTCACCCCCCATTTCTCTTTTCCAATTCTGCTACTTGACTTAACTTTGCCTACACATTTCTTACTTTACTCCTATGTGAACCCCCTTCTTCCACTAGGGGGAAAAAAAAAAGGAAACAGTCTCATGTATCAACTCATGATAGAATTAATAAGAAATCGTATTGTCTAGTGGCATGATCACCTTTTACTTGTTTTTACCGCGTTGCTGATCCATGGATGACTCATTCCATGTAAAGTATTCAACTTTCTTCATAACTCCTATATATATATAACTCTTCATGGCATTCTCATTTCATACCTCCACCCACCACAAACATCTGTAATCAACTTAGCACAATTATAAGCTGTAAACAACAAGAAGGAAAAAAATGAATGTTTCTGAAGCATTTAAATCAAGGAGCATGAAGAGTATGCTAGGAGATCATCTTCTTAGAAATGGATTGGAGAGAATACCATATGATCAAGCAAGGAATACGACGTCAATGAAATTATTACCTGGATCCAACCCCACCCAAATGCGTGGTTCTTTGATTCTCAAGCAGGGCAGAACTGGATCTGTATTAAGCACTATGAACAAGCTGGGTATGTATATTTCAAAATAATAATAAAAGGGTTCTTCATGTAAACACTTTACATTACTGAAATATATATGCAGGGTTTCTGATTGTTCTGTTTATTGACATGAATGCAGTGAAAAACACACTTGGGTTTAAGATACTACAAGTAGGAGGAGTGGAGAAGTTGTTCAGACAAATATTTAGCTTAAGAGAAGGAGAGCAGCTGTTGAAGGCTTCTCAGTGCTGCTTGTCCACGACAGCGGGTCCCATTCAAGGCCGCCTCTTCATTTCCACCAACAGACTTGCATTTTGCAGTGACAGGCCCATTGCCAAGTGCACTTCCCCTACCGGAGAGTCCCGGAGATTCCATTACAAGGTCGTCATCCCCTTAAATAAGATCAATAAAGTGAACGAAAGCAAGAACGTCAAGAATCCATCGCAGAAGTATATGCAAGTGACTACTACTGATGGGTTTGAGTTCTGGTTCATGGGATTCTTGAACTACAAGAGAACATACAGATATCTACAACAAGCTGTCTCTAAATCCTTGATTTGACTCTGATCATGAGCTCAGTCACTAGGAAATGGAAAACTATTTGTTTTCCTACAGAAGTCTAGGTCTCACATATAGATAAATCTTAATAGCACGCAATTCTGTAAATTGTACTAGTACTTTTCTAGGATTGATTAGCCTTTTCTTCCTCAAGTTTTCAGGAAATTTATCAATCTGTTATTGGCTGAGTTGTAAGATGTCAGCTGATGAGTTTGATTAATTTTATCAATGTTAATTATGCCCTCTAATTCAAGTTGATCCGTTACTGTGCCATCTCTTGCAACATAATAACTCGATACCTGCTTACTTATGCGCAAGTTAAGATCCCAGTCATTGTCATATATCAAGTAAAAAATTTACTGTGTTGGACAATCTACAGCAATGTTATCTGTTTCACAGTTTCAGGTGTCCAGGACAGTGACAGTAATATGGCATACAATACGTGCAAGATCTTGATGTTTTTATAGTACACACTATATATTTGTATAGGTTACTGAAAGTGACAAGAGTGATGATAAAATTGAAATTGGACAAGACTTGAGTGATTCATTAAATAATTAGCTCAGTCAGCTTTGTACTGAACTAAGACATAAGGGTTATAGTGCCTGACTTTGAATCAGTACAATCATGTAACAAGTTAGAAATATAGTGTCGTGAGTACATGCAGGTAATTGTGAGATGGCCTTTTAGCATTACCACTTTGATTGACGCTCTTGATCTTTCTCAGTGAGGTCACAATCAACATTTGTATGCTTTTCTTTGCCCTCTGATCTTTTTTTACCCCTTGCGTTGATCTTTTTTAGCTGCAAATAAAATACTCTGACAAAATAAAGTATTGCACCTGTAGAATCATATTATGTAGTACCCAAGACTAGTAGGTAAATTATTAAGGTAGTCCAGTTCAGTTTACCTAGGTAGGTAACTTTCAGTTCTTGCAACACTGAAGCCAACTCATCATCCAACTCTTGCTATCTTTTTTTTTTTTCTTTTAAGAAAAAAGAAACATACGTACGTTTATCAATGCCTTATATTTGGTCACTGATGAAGCTGTTTATGTACCAGCTGCAAGAAAATCTAAGATAAAGACCCCCCCCCCCCACAGTTAAAATTGGAAATATTATGTACCTAAAGCTTCATTCTCCATGTTATCAAGACTGAACTTGCAAGCGTAATTAGGTTAACCGTACCTAATTCATTAACTCCTAATTATTGTACCTTTTTTATTTTTTTAGTAACTGCAAACCTGTTTTGTCTTTGATTGAATTCCCCTCAACTGAGGAAATGCTTTTAAGTTTTAGCTAACCAATCAAATCAATCTATTTCCTCACGTTAGGGCACACTTCAGCTCCTCTATAAACAAGAATCGTGCGATCACATTTAATTTATAACCTACTCCTTTGAGTATGTATTCTACGGCATAAATGTTGTGGAACTATCTCAATCAAAAGTTTAAGCTGATGGCTAAAGGTCCAGTAATGGTTTTATACCCTAACAAATGTAATTATATGACCTCCTACAAACACCTGCACTGTGGAGTCCATCTCCACCAGACTATAGTCCCTTTTCTTTTCACGATAAGTTTACATGAGACAGTCTCATACTAGAATTTGCACTAGATGTAAACGCGTGTTGAATTCCATGATAGAGACGCAACACTTGAGAGTGGATCATTAGTGAGTAGATTGTGTTTTGGCTTTTATGGCAATATTTGTCAGCATTCTAAATACCTAATATTGTTATTGTTTGATTCCCAAAGGTCATTGGCTCTTGGGAATGTATTAAAAAATGGATGGCATCAGAACATAAGCTTTTCCAACTCAAAAGTTAGAAATGCTTGCATAAGATGAAATCACACATATCACCCATTTCTCTTTTTCCAGTTCAGGCAGCAGTCTACACAGATTACCTTATACAATAAGAAATCTTGTCTAGTGCCCTTTCTTTTTTTTCTTTTCCCCCCCTCCTGATTGCTGATCCACCTATGACTCATCTAATGAGTCTAATTAAAATAGAATAATTCCTCAACTATATATTATATATACCTATTTGTAACATACTCTTCTACCCACTACAATCAATCACAATTGTATAAACTTACTTATGATAGAAACCTAGACATCAATGAAAAATAAGTGAAAATAATATATAAATGTTCTAAGAAAAATTACAAGTTGCTTTAATGTAGAGAATTAGCCCATGAAGTTCTAGAAGCTGTTGAGGATAGATGATACTCAACAGATTAGTGTCTATTCTTTTCTATATATTATAAAAGAAGAGGAATTTGCAGAGTTGAATAATGGGCTAGCTATGAGGAAAAGGCCTGTTTAAGTAGAAAGCTTATCATTTTCTTTTTTTCATAGGGCTCAAAACTTGCTTTTGTGCTCGGCTAGTTTTATTTTGAATGCATGCATGGAAAAGTTCCATTGTAGTTGACTAAGTGAATTTTTCCACAGGCTTGTCACTGCAGAAAGTGAGGTTGTTGCTTCTCCTTGTTTTACATCAAACACTTTCCTCAACACATTTTGATCTTCTCCCCCTGTTTGCAGAACTTTTGATGTTAAACTCTGCTTTTGCTTTGCTGTTGAGTTACATTGCATAAGGTTGAATATCAAGGAAGTTCCTCAAGAAAGTTATAGATAAAAAAAAAAAAGTCATTTTGTTCACTTTGAAGAATGGATGCTATTCGAAAGAATGAGACGAGTATCCCATTGATAGAAAGAAGCTAGGGGACTCATCACACCAAGAAGACAGACCATGCTAAGTTGTAGTGTAGCAGCCTTAATTAGGAAGAGGACACCAGAAAACGAATCCAAGATCTTCTGAATAAAAGTTTTCGTTTTTATATTCTCCTTGTTTGTCATATTATGAGAAATCTACACTAGAATATGCACCCTGGAGAAGCAATAATCCATAGTAAATTAATCAATTTAGTTATGTGACCAGCCAAAATTTAGAGTTGGCATTTGTAGTTTTCTGATACCACCAAACCCTTGTAATATTTTGGGCTGCTCCTACTTCTCCACAACAATGTATGTTACCAACTTTATACAAATTTCTGTTTGGCCTGCTAAATTATTGAATACAACCGGGGATTCTGTTCGGCCTGCTAAATTATTTGGGATTCACTTTTTGTATCACAAGATTCTTGGCACAACCAAAACTCAACTTGCAGTTGCAGGGCTGATTTGCTTAGTATGGTTAACCCTGGATATATAATTTTGGCAATCTAGACTGACATGTTTAAGCAGAAAACTTGGCATCTTATGGGAAACGGAAGCATTAATGCCTGACTGAATTGCCCAAAAGGTGTGTAAAATGACTGGAAAGTGAATCGCGTTGGCGAGTGATTGATCTTTAACCTGTCCCAATTTTCCTGATCAATACCAATCAGCTTTCCTTTTCAGTTTTGTGATTGTTCTTTTTGTGTTGGACAAATTCAGTTGCTCCAAGCAATTGTTCATATGTCTCCATCCCTCGGCACAATACATACCAATCTATCAGCTTTCCTTTTCTTCCTACCTGTACGTATGATGAACTGTAAAACAAGAACACAAATCTTAGTGAACTAAAAAAGGAAACCCTCCGGCTTGAAAATGAACAAACTACATACGTATAAAGTTTTCAAGACATGATCGACCCCAGCCTTTTATTTGATTTTTCTTTTTGCTCGTATTATTGTTGAATTCAAAGGTTTTCACAATCTTTTATACACATAACCAACAATCATTCGCTATTATTGCCACCTATGTGATTTAGTATACTCAAGATTCAAAGCAAAGAGAGGCAAATGCATTGTTGGACCATGAAAGTTGGCAGGAGGCTTTTAAACACAAAAGCTCTTTAAGCAAAAAAGAAAAGAAACAGTAGAGGGATTCAATTCAATCATTCAAATAAGGTGGTACACAGTTTGCTGGTGACATTATTTGTGACTTGAGTATAATTCCCTTGAGTGGGAGAAAATAATTGAGATTCTGCTTGACCAGCTATATTCTTGACTGACCAAAGATACCAGCCACTTCTATGTCCCAAACTGCAGTGATCTCACTTAATTAGCCTTCCAAATTATAACCTAAAAACAAAAAAGAAGGAATAGGAAAGCATATATGGGAGAAGTTAGACTTTGTCTGCCCCCCATCACAAAATTAATGCATTCGGTGACACTTGAGGATGGTTGATTCATCACTGACTAGGCTCTGGTTATGTTTGTTATGGGAAAGCATATATTGGAAATGCTTACACATGATGAGATCACCCACCTCACCCCCCACTCTCACCCTAAGTTTAACTACTAAACAACCATTAGATATATATATCCCCTTGATTATTGAATAATAAATCATGTTTAGTGCCTTTTTTTTTCTTTTCTGTTTTTTTCTGCCTTGCTGATTCATGGATGACTCATTTAATGGACCTAATAGAATATTTTTGAAATTCCTCATTTCCTATATACACCTCTTCCTTACTCATTTCTAACTCCCATCCACCACTAACCATCCTTGATATATCAACTTGCTTTTGGTAGAAACAGTACTAGGCATCAACAACACAAAAGGAAGGAGGAAAATGAATGTTTGTGAGGCAGCCAGGTCAATAAGCATGAAGAGTACCCTGGTAGATGATGTTTTTAAGAAATGGGTTGTCCAAAATACCAACTAATCAAATGCCTATCAAATTATTACCCCAGTCTAACTCGGGTCATTTGCGCAGATCTTTAATCCTGAAGCAGCGGAGTACTGGATCAGTTTTGAGAGTGGTGAATAAGCTTGGTAAGTATCACATATCAACCCTCTTTCTGAAGAAAGAAAAGGAAAGAAAAGAGTTGTTTGAACACTTTTGATGATTGGAAAGCAAGGATTCTGATTTTGGTTTTGTTGGCAAATATGCAATGCAGTGAAAGATAAACTTGGTCTCGGAGTTATAAATGTAAGAGTAAGAGGAGCAGAGAAGATCTTCAGCTTGGCCTTTAGCACGAGCATGAGACAAGGTGAAGAGCTGTTGAAAGCTTCAAACTGCAGTTTGTGGACCAACATGGGAGCCATTCAAGGCCACCTCTTCATCTCCACCCACAGACTTGCATTCTGCAGTGCCAAACCCATTGCTAAGTCTACTTCCCCTACTGGACACCTCCTTAGTTTCCATTACAAGGTACTTCATCTTCCTATATTCAATCACGCCCTTCTTGTCAAATTTGAGCAACTTCAAAAAACATCGACGTTGTTCTGTTTGTAATGAGTGCAGGTAATGATCCCCCTTGAATAAGATCAAAGGAGTGGATGAGAGTAAGAATGTGAAAGGACCATCCCAGAAGTATCTTCAAGTAATCACAACCGATGATTTCGAGTTCTGGTTCATGGGATTCTTAAACTACAACAGAACGTTCAAATCTCTGCAACAAGTTATCCCTAAATCCTTTATTTGACTCACAACATAGTATTTGTGACTAGGAAGCGAAAAACATTTTTTTTTGGGGCAGAAATTCTAGCCTTTCTTGGCTTTAGTTAGATAGAGATAGACCTAACTGTAAATATTTTGATTGTACTTCTCTAGAATGATAGTTTCCTGATCTAGGTTATCCTGCTTGCTGCAGTGTAAAATAGCAGCTAAGCTTGATTTTATCAATGATATGCACTTGAACTGGCATGTTCACTTAATCATTGTGCTTTTGGAATTAAATTGACACTCTAATTGATCATTTTAATGAACTAAGAGTACTCCAGTCACTGTGATCCCACAAAAAATCTTCACAGCTGAAAGCCATCCTTACTTTATGAAGGCTGAAAAAGTTTCTACCTTGCATGGATTAAGTCTTTGAGCATGTAATGAGAAAAGTATCTCATGGTTGACAATCTAATATCAAATTATGACGCTAATATACACTATCTACAAATCAAACATAATATGCTCAGACGATACAAGGCACAAAAGGCATGTAAGACAATTACATAAAAATCCTTATGTGTAGTTACACATAGTTCATAACATCAGTCGAAACATAGATCAGCTTTTTCTGGTTTCTAATTTTCTGTTAATTGTCCTTGGTTTCAACTAGAACTGGCAAAGTTTGGTCCAACCCGAAAAACCCTAATGGTCCGACCCTGAAAAAATCGGATCTAGGAATAGATTTTTCGTCCGAATTTTGATATTAACTGAAAGGATTGAATATCTGGACATCATATTTCTGATTGTCTATTGTCCAAACTCGATTCTGAACCAAATTTAGCTTCGTCCGAATTGTTTGACCCGGTTTAACACGAATAAAAACTAGATGTAAACATGTGTTTCTCCTCCGAATTTTGACATTGATCGAATTTGACCAACCTGAATTACCCGGCCGGACCCGAATTTTTTACTGCGCTAGTTTTAGCCATGTCCAAGTCTGACCAACTTTGCCTAATTGGGTTAATTCAGAAGGAGTTCATTGATGTAGAATAGCTAGGCCACCCTTAAGTCTACTAAGGAGACTTGCCAATATGATCTAAAAGTTGAAGCCAACATTGGAATTACCAAGTTACATCATGATACTTGAGGATAGGATACAAGAGCTGATCTCAGGAAGTATTTGGAAATCACATTGCAAGAAATCCAAGCTATGTTCTCCATTAAGGTGTCTGTTCAATTTTGTTTTGGGAATGTTATTTAGTTGTCTCCCAAAATTACTCAAATTTGTTGACTCATTATGTGGAAAGTTTCCTATATTTGTTAGGACTTGAAGTTGTTACTTGATAGTAGCAAATTATTTGTTTTTATATTTGTTAGGACTGGAAGTTGCTACTTGACATTAGCAAACAAAGGTATATTGTTTGAAATTGTTCACAACAAGGTGCCTAAATCAGATGCACACACAATCGAAAGCTGCAGCAGTGGAGAAATACAGCAGGCCTTCTAGAAGTGGCAGAAAATTTGTATCAAAATGCTAGCAAATCAGCAAAATAATTGTGCAAACAAAGACTAATACTCCCTTCCATCCCTTTTTATTCGTCACTTTGGAAGATTGGGGAGAAACCAACATAACCAACAAAGTTAGAGAGGAGAACTATAAATTTACTTAAATAGGTAAACATTAATTATGAGGGATGGAAAACATAGATGTAAAATAAGTAATGGTTACCATGGGAATATAAAAGGAAAAATAATAAGGGATCATAAAAGTTAGTTAAGTCGACAAATAAATAAGAACATTGGGAGTGCAATGCTGCAACACAACAAATCAGTGTTGGAACTAATGCAAAATGTCTCAGAAGTTTTTGTGCACCAACAGCTAAATATTAATTTTCGAATGTTTCGGAGGCAGCAAAAGGTGGTTTAAAAGACTTTGCCAGACCAAATGACAGCTTATGTGTGGTCTCACATGGTCTACCCTTAAGTTCCTAATTAAAAAGTTTAGGAGAGTTTTCGTTTTTAAAGTGGTTAAAAACGCCTTAATCTTTCTGTCACGCCCCAAACCTAGGGAATGGCAGATGCCGCACACCTGTGGGACAAGGCCCCACGGACGTGCGAGGCTCAAAGGACATAAACAAACCCAAGGTACAAAAATAGGCTTAATTTCAAATAGAGTACTTGATTGAATAGTCTATTAAAAAGATAACTATACAGCGGAAGCTATTACGAATCGTGATGCGGCTTACAGCTTTAAAGAACCATTGAACAGAAAGAATAGGAGACACAAGTATTACTCAAAATCCTAGCCCACTACACTTCCGCTGCGCTACTCCAATATAGCTGGAAAGTGAATCACCTCGGTTGAAAAAATGATGTGTAATTACTATCAATCAGTGCCAATTTCCCTGATGAAATCAGCATCAATACCAATCAACTTCCCCTTTCTGTGTTTTTGATCCTGTCTACAGCATCTAAGACCCCTCCTTTTCCTGTTGGACCAACTGAGTAGCTTATGCAAGTCCTAAGATACATGGGGCATGGCTTTCACGTTTATTATGTCTCATAGCATTAATTTCTTTATACAATTTTTTTTTTCCAATGTCATCACGGAGCAATATCGACATCTTAAGGGGCCAAAATTAGAATACAGAGGTAATTTCATCACATTCCTTCTTTGCTCTGTAGGTTTTGTGTTGCAGTTTCTTCATTTAGGCAGAAAAAATAAAATAAAAGAGAGATGTCCAAATATGGTGTAGGCAGTTTGATTAAAAAAAACAAAGATAGTTTTGTAGCAATGATTGTGAGTCTTATTCATTCCTGTTTACATGTCCAAAGAAGGTGCTGTATTATATACTGATGTGAATGATATGGCTTGGAGCAGCACAGTTGTTCCAATAGGAACATTTGGAAGGGCTCATGTCCATGTCAGAGCCACTGATTCAAATGCAATTGTTCAATTAAGACAAGGTTGTCAACTTTCCAATAATTTAAAGGCTGCAACATTTGATTTAGCATCTTGACATCAGATGTTGTAAGGATATGCTCATGAGATCAGTCTAGGTCAGCAATAACATCCTCCTCTTTTATCTCCAATAAGAAAAAGTAGAAAAAGAAAGAAATGAAAGCCAACTGTGTCTAAATTTTAATGCAGTACAGCTGAGTTTGTGATGAAAAAGCAAATAGTGTACAAAGGCTTTGATGGATATGCACTGGCCCTTTCATCATGTTCCAGAAACACAAACAGTATGTGTTGAGTTCATCATTTACTGGAACTGGCTGCTTTTTTAGGTACCGGTGGTAAAAATCAGGGTTCGCGTAATTCAGGTTCAGACAATTGGAAAATTTGGGCAAAATACCTAAACACGGACCCTGTCCTAATTTCAAGTTCTGACATTTTATGATGTCCGAACTCAGACCCGAGTTGATCTAAATACGTCGGGACTCAAATTTATCCAAATATGCCCAAACCAGAATTCATCCGAAATTTAGACATAATTTCGATACTTGGTCCAAGTATTAAGGTTCAAAGTTCAAACAATGTCTGAACCTGAACTTAAGTCAAAATTTGGACGACCCAACTTTCTTATTTCAAACCCGAACCCGACCCGATTTTAGAACCGAACATGCCTCAATTGACCAAATTTAAAGTTCGAATGAAAAATCGATGAGCAAACATGATTTAATTCACATTGGACTATCGTTTGCTTCCCAGTACATATTGATTCATTTTGGTGCAATCATCAATGTTATTGATACAAGGTTGCTTGTCTCGATTACAATGTAATAATGGTTACAAGTCGCTTCCTACTTCCTAGTCCTGCTATATCATCGCCAAAAGTTTCCAGTTGAGACAAACTTAATTTGGATGAGTTGGTCAACACTTTAACAAGATTCTTTGCAACAATAACAAAGTTTTGCATTATTTGGGGCATCCCAATGATTCCATCATCTTTTCTATAGTATCATTAACTGGGGGGGGGGGGGTTTCTGTTTGACCTGCTAAATTATTTGGTATTCACTTTCCCTATCATAATTCTTCACACTTAACTTGCAGACTTAATTTGCTTAGTATAGCTAATCATATCCTTGCTAATTTTGGTTACCTAGACTGACATGTTTATCCGAAAAGTTGGGGTCTTATGGGAAACCTGAAATAATTAATGCATGAATTGACCCAAAGGTGTGGAAAATAGCTGGAAAGTGAAACACCTTGGGTTGAGAAAATGATGTTTCATCACTATCAATCTGTGCCAATTTCCCTGATCAAATCAGCATCAATAACAATCAACTTCCCTTTTCTGTCTTTGGCATCTAAGACCCCTCATACTTTTCCTGTTGGACCAACTGAGTTGCTACAACCAATACTATGAAATTTCTTTTTCTATGCAGGCATTGATCATAGGAGTATAGGACCTATATCAATATTCAAGATTAATCAGGGAAAGTTTTCAAAGGATTTTACAAGTTTTCATAGTAAAATAATAAGAAAGCAATTCTACTTGATTGAAGGATTAGTTGTTATGCAGGAATGCATATGCTGTTGGGATTTCAGGGAATTGTTAGTAGACAAAGAACAATAATTATTAAAATAACAGATAAACATTCACAGAAAAGTTAACGTGGAAAAACCACACTGGAAAAAAAAAATGCGAACGATGCAGTGGATTACATCGATGTTTTAGAGATCCCCATATTACTACAATCAGATTACATATCAATCTCTTATGACACAAATGAAACATTCAATTGCGATACATGAATATAATAAGTCTAACATCAAATACTATTTCTAGAAACACGACAATACAATAGAGTCTAGCTAGCATTAATAGGAGTCACTTGGTCGCCAAATACCTCAAAAAACAGTAACAGAATCCGAAATCACCCCAGATTAGGAAATCATATCAAAACAGCACTATAAAACGTGAAATTCGACTCCGCCACAATCTGGCACGACCCGTGTCAGTACGACACAATCCGTGTCTTTATGATGTCTGTACGACACAGTCTGTGTCAGCCGTTTTCCTACTCTCTGTCCACAACACGAGCTGGTTGACTCCATTTGTACTTCAAATCATCCCAAACTCATAATTTGAGCTCTACACATCAAATCCAAAATATGTTTGACATGCCTTCACCCTCGGCTAAACTAACTTGATCCGATCTTTTATTAACTGCCAACACTAGATACAGAAATTTCTTTTCCTTTTCCCCCTTCTTGTCTGATAAATTGTAAAACAAGAATGCTAAACAACAAGCCCTCTGACCAGAAACTGGGCAATTAAACTACCTATAAAGAGTCACTACAAGACATGATAGATTCCTGCATTTTGAGCACTGTGTAAAATATTATCACCAAATTCATTGCAATGTTTGGCATTATGAGCACCACTCCTACTGATAACTTCTGCGCACCATTCTCTAGAAAATAATGGAAAATGAGATATCTTGCATATAATCAACAATGACCAAAGTCTTGCCATATTCACTTTAATTACACCAAAGATTTTGACATTTGTGGACCATCATTAAGAAAGTGAAAGTGTTGAAAGTATTTTGGCAAGATTGTTATCTCATCATTTAGCTTGGAATCAGTGGAAATTGTAGGCAACTATGAACTACCTAATTAATCCAAACACTAATTATGGTTTTTCCCAGAACATACATACATACTTACAACTGTTACAAGTGGAGAATCACTTTATAAATTGGGGAGATGTACACAGCCAGGAGAGCAAGCACATGAATCTCTTTTCAATATCTTGTGCCATGCCTTGATTTGATTCTTCAAAGCTTTATTTGATTTTGCCTTTTGCTCGTATCTTCGTTGAATTCAAAGGTTTGTCCAACCATATTTTTATGCATATAACCAACAATCATTCCCCTTCATGACCACATAAGTCTTTTATTAATGCCCAAGTCTAAAAGCAAATGGAGGCAAATGCATCTTTAAGTTGACAGTAGTTATTATTGAACTCAAAATATCATATATTTTTAGCATAAAAGAAAAAGAAAAGAGAAGAAGCAGTTGATAGATTCAATCATTCTTATAAGTTGGTACACACTTCATTGGTGACATTAATTTTTACTTTAGTAGGTTCCCCTCAAATAGGGAAAAAAAAATCAGGATTCTATTGACTATCTAAATTCATGACTGACCAATAATGCCATTTCCACTTTA
This sequence comes from Portulaca oleracea, assembly GCA_029582165.1. Classification (NCBI taxonomy): domain Eukaryota; kingdom Viridiplantae; phylum Streptophyta; class Magnoliopsida; order Caryophyllales; family Portulacaceae; genus Portulaca; species Portulaca oleracea. The sequence continues at coordinate 49,133,949 of CM055869.1, forward strand.
GGATTCACACATCCCATCCTAAACATAAATAAAACCTTATTTTGGAAACAATTTTGGTCAAAGGTTATATGTAGGGTGGAAAACTGAAGATTGAAGAACTCTTATACTAAACCCCCCCTCCCCCTCTTCCCCAAAAAAAAAAAAGAAAATAGGAAAAAGAAAGACTTTTGTTAATAGATTACCCAAGAAACTTTGAATCCATGGAATAAACAATGAAGACAACTGATTATCAAACTCCTGAAATTCTCAAAATGCAGCAAACAAAAATGAAAAGGAAAAGGCACTCTTGAAATGCTAGAATTGTAATCTATGATGCTTGAATTATTCAAGGCTTTTAGTTAGTCCAAAATAAAGAATGTATGAGAAAAAAAAAAGCAGCTGAAAAGATTGGTAATATTAGATACTTCACCCTTCATGATGATCTTCATACTACAATATGAATCAATACTGTAAGTAACTTGCTTAGCCTAATTAGTAATTAGCCCCTTTTGTGCTATACATTTTGTTTTTCTTTTTAAGCAGCTGCAAACGTCTTTATTGTGTTGTTAATATATGTCTCTAATCTCTCTAAACAGTAGCATACCCTCTTCTTCTTTCATCTTCCCCTGCCCAAACACAAAAGGAATAAGAAAGCATATTTTACCAGAAGTTCAACTTTGTCTGCCCCGATGACGGAAACACAGGTGGTCACACTTGAGAATGGTACATCCCTGACTAGGCTGTGTTTTTGCTGTTATGGCTATACTTTTCAATGTTGAGAATAACGAATAACCATAGTGTGTGTGTGATACAATACGCAAAGATTATTTTGATTCAATGCTAAGTTTCATAACACCTTATCCTACTTTCTATTTTGTTGCCCCACTCAAAAAGATGGAAAGCTTGAGGGATCACAAAGTTATATTTCCTGTAGCACAAAAGTAGGAAATGCTTAGACATGATGAGATCACCCACCTCATCCACCACCTAAGTTTCACCACTCAACTAACAGGCTTCTCTCTCCTTTCCAAAACAAAGCAAACATAGGATATCACCTAGCTTATCAAGTACTGTAAGAAATCATGTGTTGTCTACTCCCTAGTGCCCTTTTCTGTTTTCTTCTGCCTTGCTGATTCATGGATGACTCATTTAATGATTCTAATAGAATATTTTGAAATTCCTCGTTTCCTATATATACCTCTTCCATAGTCATTTGTAACTCCCACTCACCACAAACCATCTTTGATATCAACTCACTTTTGGTAGGAATTACACTAGGCATCAGCAACACAAAAGGAAGGAGGAAAATGAATGTTTGTGAGGCAGCCAAGTCAATAAGCATCAAGAGTACCCTCGTAGATAATGTTCTAAGAAATGGGTTCTCCAAAATACCTCCTAATCAAATGCCTATCAAATTATTAACCCAGTCCAATCCAAGCCGTATGCGTGGACATTTAATCTTAAAGCAAAGGAGTACTGGATCAGTTTTAAGTGCAGTGAATAAGCTTGGTAAGTATCACGTATCAACCCTCTTTCTGAAGAAAGAAAATAAAGGAAAAGAGATGTTTGAACACTTTTGAGTTTTGATGATTGGAAAGCAAGGATTCTGATTTTGGTTATATTAACAAATATGTAATGCAGTGAAAGATAAACTTGGTTTTGGAGTTATAAATGTAAGAGTAAGAGGAGCCGAGAAGATGTTCAGCGAGGCCTTTAGCATGAAAGAAGGCGAAGAGTTGTTGAAAGCTTCAAAGTGCAGTTTATGGACAAACATGGGAGCCATTCAAGGCTTCCTCTTTATCTCCACACACAGGGTTGCATTCTGCAGTGACACACCTGTTGTTAAGTCTACTTCCCCTACTGGACAACTCCTTAGTTTCCATTACAAGGTACTTAATCTTCCTATACTCAATCATGCCCTAGCTTCTTGTAATATTTGAGCAACTTCAACTAATATCGACGTTGTTCCTTTTATAACAAATGCAGGTAATGATCCCCTTGGATAAGATCAAAGGAGTGGATGAGAGTAAGAATGTGAAGAGGCCATCCCAGAAGTACCTTCAAGTAATCACAACTGATGATTTTGAGTTCTGGTTCATGGGATTCTTAAACTTCAATACAACGTTCAAATCTCTGCAACAAGTTGTCCCTAAATCCTTTATTGGACTCACAGCATAGTATTGGTGGCCAGGAAATCAAATCTATTTCTTTTATTCGATCTAGGATTTAGTCAGTTGTATATTAGACCTAACTGTAAATATTTAATTGTACTTGTGTAGGAAGATATAGTTCCCTGATCTAGGTATCTTGTTTGCTGCATTGTAAATAGAAGCTGAGCCTGTTTACTTTCATCAATGATATCATTAAATTGGCACGCTTATCCAATCATGTGGCATTCTAAATTAGAATCATGACACTGTAATTAGTGACATACTTAACTGAGACTCTGGTCACTGTGATTCCACAAAAACCCTCACGACATTGATCCTTCCCTTATGAAGGTTAATAGTGTACGTCTACCTTGAACGGTTCAAATGGTGAACCTAGGAAGAACAAATCTGCAGCACTTTTCCCTCTTTAAGCATTCAATGAGAAGAGTATTTTGCAGTAGGAGAATCTAACTGAAAATGACACAATCCAGGAATTCAAACTTAATATGCTGTGAGAATACTAGCCACAAAAGGCATAAAAGACTAGTTACATACAAATGTTTATGAGTAGCAAGATAAAGTTGATAATATATATATATATATATATGTTTTGTACGACTCTCGTACAAACCGTAATTGGGGTTACTTGACACTAACTAAAGAACATGTTGAAGATCCTAGTAATTTCAGGGCAAGCCACTTACGTACTGATCAGTCTACTATTCCTCTACTGATCAGTCTCCTATACTTGTATTGAATCTATAACTTAATTAAGCTTATTGTTTTAATTAAGAACCATAGTGATGAAGCATAACCAAGGCAGCTAGGCTTGAGACAGATGGAGAAGCAGTCAAGCCTAATTAAGCCAGATAGAGGAAGGGATCTCACACAACCTTGTCTAGACAAAGGAAGGCTCTAGGCTCGAGCTGCCTATTTCGCTCAGAATTGTTTGCTTAAGTTACTGCACCCTACAAAACAACGTCATCCGTTTTAACTTGTGTAGAAGCTAAATAGGTTAAAACAATAGCAGGTAAAGGTGACAGATATTTGCCATAAAAAAAACTGCAACAGTGAGCTCCTTGCTTCCATGACTGCAAGTGTTAAGAAATAAAGGTTAAAACCAAGACACCATGAAAAGCAAGAGAGTTAAATGGGCAAGCATAGCATTTGTTTGTCGCTGACTAGACTCTGCTATTATTTGTCAGAATTCAGACTGCCTGATAACATTACTTTTTTACTCACAGTCACAGGAAAATTAACTGCCTAACTAGCTTTCTGGGACTTTTATTTCTGTATAGTGTCCCCCAGAATAGGAAGAAAAAAGATGGGTAGCATCAGAAAGTTACTTTTGCCAACTCAAAAGGTTGAAATGCTTACAGATGATGAAATCACCCACGTCCATTTCACTTTCACAATTCTGGTATATTCTTCACCTTCTTACATATATACATATTACTTTACATCATCCTGATCAAAACTCCCGCCTTTCTAATTTCAACCATTTTTTTTAAAAAAAAAAGTGTTTTTAAGGAGGCAAAATTTAAACTTTGATGAAGAAGAGAGGTGGATGTTACTGTGACATGTTTCTAAAAGAAATCAAACATGGGATATCAGATTAGAGTATAAGAAATCTTGTCTAGTGGCCTCCCCACTTTTTCTTACTTTTCCACCTTGCTTATCCATCAATGACTCTCTACTTTTTTATAACTCTTAATTTAACAAATAAATTTAATTTCCACAAGTCCTCCCCTCAAATTCCATACCTCCTATGTGTGTATATATATATATATATATATATATATATATATATATATATATACCTCTTTTGCCATACCTCCTCCACCTCCACTTACCACAAACCATCCTTGTTTAATCAGTTGGCATAAACTGCTTGTAAAACAAGTCTCTATTCTCTAACACATCATCAACTACCAGGGAAGGAAAAAAGCAAACATGAATGTTTCAGAGGCATTCAAGACAAGAAGCATGAAGAGCATGCTTGAAGATCACCTTCTTAGAAATGGGTTGTCCACTGCAGTTTGTGATCAATCAAAGATGTCCCTGAAATTATTGGCTGGGCCTAATTCCATCCATATGCGTGGATCATTGATGTTGAAGCAGGGCACAACCCGATCAGTTTTCGGCACTGTCAATAAGCTTGGTACGTATATTAATCGATCAGTTCACCCCCAGTTAACAAACACTTTCCATGAATGAATGGGTGTAACTAACATTGTTTATTGACATGAATGCAGTGAAAAACACGCTCGGTTTTAAGATCCTACAAGTAGGAGGGGTGGAGAAATTGTTCAGGCAAATATTTAGCTTAAGAGAAGGTGGCGGTATTGAAGGCTTCCAGTCGCTTGTTCACAACTGCGGGTCCAATTCAAGGCCGCCTCTTCATTTCCACGCACAGGCTCGCATTTTGCAGCGACAGACCCATTGCCAAGTGCACTTCCCCTTCCGGAGAATCCCGTAGATTCCATTACAAGGTAGTGATCCCCTTAAATAAGATCAATAAAGTGAATGAAAGCAAGAACGTGAAGAATCCATCACAGAAGTATATGCAAGTAACGACTACTGATGGGTTTGAGTTCTGGTTCATGGGATTCTTAAACTACAAGAGAACATACAGATATCTACAACAAGCTGTCTCTAAATCCTTGGTTTGACTCTGATCAGCTCGGGTATGACTAGGAAATGGAAAACAATCTGTTTTCCTGCAGAAGTCTAGGTCCAGATATATATAAATCTTAATAGCGCGCAATTCTGTAAATTGTACTAGTACTTTTCTAGGATTGATTAGCCTTTTCTTCCTCAAGTTGTCAGGAAATTTATCAATCTGTTATTGGCTGAGTTGCAAGATGTCAGCTGATGAGTTTGTTTAATTTTATCAATGTTAATTATGCCCTCTAATTCAAGTTGATCCGTCACTGTGCCGTCTCTTGCAACATAATAACTTGACAGCTGCTTACTTATGCATAAGTTAAGATCCCAGTCACTGTCATATATCAAGTAAAAAATGTACTGTCTTGGACAATCTACAGCAATGTTATACATTTCTGATTTGAGCATCCACAATGTGATGACATCGCTCGGAAGGAAATCTTGTACCGAAGAATGCATCTGTGCAGTTGATGATATATGTAAGAGCAAAGCCAAGTTGATAGTATAAGAAATCTTATAATATAACAAGGCATGAGTGCATGCTCAACAGTATGATATGCTCCACTGAAGTAAGGCATGCAGGGATCAATATTTCATCTGTTTTGTTGAATCGAGATGTGGTTGGGACTAGTTATAAGCTTATTACACATGTTTCTAAAAGTCGAACAAAAAAAATCCTACTAGTGCAGCTATTAGTGCGAATATGGCAATACAAATATACAATACATGCAAGATCTCGATGCTTCAGGGGGAAAAACCACGAGTTTCTGCATATTTCTATATAGGTTACAGAAAGTGACATGAGTGATGATAATATTGGAGAAGACTTGAGTGATTCATTAAATAATAAGCTCAGTCAACTTTCTACATGAACTAAGACATAAGGGTTATAGTCCCTGACTTTGAATTAGTACACTCATGTAACGAGTTAGAAATATAGTATGGAGAGTACATGCAGGTAACTTTCAATTCAGTTCTTGCAACACTGATGCTAACTCATCATCCAACTCTTGCTATCTCTTTTTTTTTTCTTTTTTTTGTTGTTTTAAGAAAAAAGAAACATACACTTATCGATCATTGCCTTAGGGCACACTTGGGCTCCTCTATAAACAAGAATCATAGTTATAACCTATTCCTTAGAGTATATGTATTTTACGGCATAAATGTAATTATATCAACTCCTACAACACCTGCACTTTGGAGTCTATTAGACTATAGATAAGCAAAAAACAAAAAACGAATTGCCCTTTTCACGATAAGTTGACGAGAGACGGTCTTATACTAGAATTTTCATTAGATGTTAACGTTTGTCTAATTCCATGATAGAGACCCAACACTTGAGAGTGGCTCATGAATGAGTAGATTGTGTTGTGGCTTTTATGGCAATATTTGTCAGCATTCTGAATACCTAATATTGTTATTGTTTGATTCCCAAAGGTCATTGGCTCTTGGGAATGTATAAAAAAATGGATGGCATCAGAACATAAGCTTTTCCAACTCAAAAGTTTGAAATGCTTGCATAAGATGAAATCACACATCTCACCCATTTATCTTTTTCCAGTTCAGGCAGAAGTCTACACAGATTACCTTATACAATAAGAAATATTGTCTAGTGCCCTTTCTTTTATTCCCCTCCTGATTGCTGATCCACCTATGACTCATCTAATGAGTCTAATTAAAATAGAAAAATTCCTCAATTATATATACCCACTACAATCAATCACAGTTGTATAAACTTACTGTGAAATAATGGATTTGAGACCAATTCAACCCCAAAAGCTAGCTTAGGAGGTTGAGGCACCCAAATCATTATAAACACCACAATATGGGTGTCAAAGGCCGATGTGGGACAACTCAACACTTACTTATGATAGAAACCTAGACATCAATGAGAAATAAGAGACAATAATATATAAATGTTTTAAGCCAAACTACAAGTTGCTTTAATGTAGAGAATTAGCCCATGAAGTTCTAGAAGCTATTGAGGATAGATGATACTCAACAGATTAGTGTCTGCTGATATAAAAAATAAGGGAATTTGCAGAGTTGATAATTAAACTTGCTTTTGTGCTGGATTAGTAAATTAGAATTACAGTAGTCTGGTTTATTTTGAATGCATGCATGGAAAAGTTCCATTGTAGTTGACAAATCCCATGATGACCATGAACCAGAATTCAAAGTGAATTTTTCCATAGGCTTGTCACTGCAGAAAGTGAGGTTGTTGCTTCTCCTAGTTTTACATCAAACACTTTCCGATCCTCAACACCTTTTGATCTTCTCCTCCTGTTTGCAGAAATTTTGATCTTAAACTCAGCGCGTTTTCCTTTTGCTGTTATGTCACATTGCACAAGGTTGAATATCAAGGAAGTTCCTCAATAAAGTTACAGACAAAACAGGTCATTTTGTTCACTATGAGGAACGGATGCTATTCAAAAGAATGAGACGAGGACCCCATTGATCATAGAAAGAATCTATGGGGCTCATTACACCAAGAAGACAGACCACGCTAAGTTGTAATGTAGCAGACTTTAATTAGGAAGACGACACCGAAAACGAATCCCAGATCTTCTGAATAAAAGTTTTCGTTTTTGTTTTTATATTCTCCTTGTTTGTCATATTATGAGAATCTACACTAGAATATGCACCCAGGAGAAGCAATAAACCATACTCAATTATTCAATTTAGTTATGTGACCCACCTAAATTTAGAGTTGGCATTTGTAGTTTTCTGATACCACCAAACCCTTGTAATCTTTTGGGCTGCTCCTACTTCTCCACAACAATGTCTGTTACCAACTTTATACAAATTTCTGATTGGGCTGCTAAATTATTGAAGTAGTATAACTGGGGATTCTGTTCGGCCTGCTAAATTAGTTGGAATTCACTTTTTGTATCACAAGATTCTTCGCCCAACCGAAACTCAACTTGAAGTTGCAGGGCTGATTTGCTTAGTATAGTTAACCCTGGATGTATAATTTAGGCAATCTAGACTAACATGTTTGCGCAGAAAAGTTGGTATCATATGGTGATATGGGAAACAGAAGCATTAATGCCTGACTGAATTGACCAAAAGGTGTGTAAAATGGGGGGAAAGTGAATCGCGTTGGCGAGTTAATGATCTTTAACCAGTCAATTTTCCTGATCAATACCAATCAGCTTTCCTTTTCAGTTTTGTGATCTTTCTTTTCGTGTTGGACGAATTCAGTTGCTCCAAGCAATTGTTCATATGTCTCCATCCCTCGGCACAATACATACCAATCTATCAGCTTTCCTTTTTTTCCTACCTGTATAATGAACTGTAAAACAAGAATGCAAATCTTAGTGAACTAAAAAAGGAAACCCTCTAGCTTGAAAATGACCAAACTTCATACGTATAAAGGTTTTCACAATCTTTTATACACATAACCAACAATCATTCTGATCCCTATTATTGCCACGTATGTGATTTAGTATACCTAAGATTCAAAGCAAAGAGAGGCAAATGCATTTTGAACAATGAAAGTTGGCAGTAGGCTTTTAAACACAAAAGCTCTTTAAACCAAAAAGAAAAGAAACAGTAGAGGGATTCAATTCAATCATTCAAATAAGGTGGTACACAGTTTGCTGGTGACATTATTTGTGACTTGAGTATAATTCCCTTGAGTGGGAGAAAATAATTGAGACTCTGGTTGACCAGCCATATTCTTGACTGACCAAAAATACCAGCCACTTCTAAGTACCAAACTGCAGTGAGTTCACTTAATTAGCTTTCCAAACTATAACCTAAAAACAAAAAAAGAAGGAATAATGAAGAAAGTGTATATGGGAGGAGTTAAGTTAAACTTTGTCCCCCCCCCCCCCCCCAATGACAGAAATAAATGCATGTGGTGACACTTGAGGATAGTTGGTTCATCACTGACTAGGCTCTGGTTATGTTTGTTATGGCAGTACTTGTCAAAATTGAGAATACCCAACTATGACAGTGTTTGATACACAAAGGTTATTTTCATGCAGTAATTGGGTCTTCACAACTTTCTGCTACTTTGTATTGTGTCCCACACTAAAGAAGGAAAACAGATAAATGGCATCACAAAGTTATATTTCCTACCTCCAAAGTTGGAAATGCTTACACATGATGAGATCACCCACCTCACCCCCCACTCACACCCTAAGTTTAACCACTAAACAACCATTAGATATATAATATATCCCCTTAATTATTGAATAATAAATCATGTCTGTTGGCCTTTTTTTTTTTACCTTTTCTGTTTTCTTCTGCCTTGCTGATTCATTGATGACTCATTTAGTGGACCTAAAAGAATATTTTTGAAATTCCTCATTTGCTATATATACCTCTTCCTTGCTCATTTCTAAATCCCACCCACCGCAAACCATCCTTGATATCAACTTTCTTTTGGTAGAAACAGTACTAACTAGGCATCAACGACACAAAAGGAAAGAGGAAAATGAATGTCTGTGAGGCAGCCAAGTCAAGAAGCATAAAGAGTACCCTCGTAGATAATGTTCTAAGAAATGGGTTGTCCAAAATACCATCTGATCAAATGTCTATCAAATTATTACCCCAGTCTAACTCACGCCGTATGCGCGGATCTTTAATCTTAAAGCAGAGGAGTACTGGATCAGTTTTGAGCGCAGTGAATAAGCTTGGTAAGTATCACATATCAACCCTCTTTCTGAAGAAATAAAAGGAAAGGAAAGAGTTGTTTGAACACTTTTGATGATTGGAAAGCAAGGATTCTGATTTTGGTTTTGTTGACAAATATGCAATTTAGTGAAAGATAAACTTGGTTTCGGAGTTATAAATGTAAGAGTAAGAGGAGCAGAGAAGATGTTCAGCAAGGCCTTCAGCAAGAAAGAAGGTGAACAACTGTTGAAAGCTTCAAGATGCAGTTTATGGACCAACATGGGGCCCATTCAAGGCTTCCTCTTTATCTCCACACACAGACTTGCATTCTGCAGTCACACACCTGTTGTCAAGTCTACTTCCCCAACTGGACAGCTGCTTAGTTTCCATTACAAGGTACTTCATCTTCCTATACTCAATCACGCCCTTCTTGTAAAATTTGAACAAATTCAACTAATATCGACGTTGTTCCTTTGATAACAAATGCAGGTGATGATCCCCTTAAATAAGATCAAAGGAGTGGGTGAAAGTAAGAATGTGAAAAGACCATCGCAGAAGTATCTTCAAGTAATCACAACCGATGATTTTGAGTTCTGGTTCATGGGATTCTTAAACTACAACAGAACGTTCAAATCTCTGCAACAAGTTGTCCCTAAATCCTTTATTTGACTCACAACATAGTATTTGTGGCTAGGAAGCGAAAAACAATTTTTTTGGGCAAAAATTCTAGCCTTTCTAGGCTTTAGTTATATAGATATAAACCTAACTGTAAATATTTGGATTGTACTTCTCTAGAATGATAGTTTCCTGATCAAGGTTATCTTGTTTGCTGCAGTGTAAAATAGCAGCTAAGCTTGTTTTTATCAATGATATGCACTTGGATTGGCATGTTCACCTAATCATATTGTGCTTTTGGAATTAAATTGACACTATAATTGCTCATTTTAATGAACTAAGAGTACTCCAGTCAATGTGATCCCACAAAAATCTTCACAACTGACAGCCATCCTTCCTTTATGAAGGCTGAAAAAGTCTCTACCTTGCATGTTATTCACTCGTTGAGCATGCAATGAGAAGTATTTCATGATATGACAATCTAATACCAAATGACACTAATACACTATCTACAAATTCAAACTTAATATGCTCTTACTATACAAAACACGAAAGGCGTATATAGGACTAATTACATACAAATCCTTATGAGTAGTTACACAAAGTTCATAACATCAGTCGAAACTTAGATCAGCGTTTTCCGGTTACTAATTTTCTATTAATTCTCCTTGGTTTTAACCATGTCCAAGTCTGGGCAACTTTACCTAATTGGGTTAATTTACAAGGAGTTCATCGATACAGAATAGCTAGGCCACCCTGCATTCTACTAAGGAGACTTGCCAAGATGATCTAAAAGTTCAAGCCAACATTGGAACAACCATGGTATATCATGATACTTGAGAATACAAGAGCTGATCTCAGTAAGGATTCGGGAATCACATTGCAAGAAATCCAAGCTATGTTCTCGATTAAGTTGTCAGTTCAATTTTGTTTTGGGAATGTTATTTAGTTGTCTCCCAAAATTACTCAAATTTGTTGACTCATTATGTGGAAAGTTTCCTTTATTTATTAGATGCTCCTGAAGCATGTGCTCCAAATATAATTATTGTTTACTCTCAATAGCATAATTGTTCACTCATACCTACCCGTTGTTCACTCCTAATAGCATAATTGTTCACTCATATCTACCCGTTGTTCGCTCTTAATAGCATAATTGTTAACTCATACCTACCCATTATTCACTCTCAATAGCATAATTGTTGTTCATTCCCAATAACATAATTGTTCATACTCTTAACTACTCGGAGCACATGCTCTAGGTGTATATAATAATATGTATTGTTTTTCTATACTTGTTGTTATGCTAACTTTCTAATTCGTTAGGACTGGAAGTTGTCACTTGATATTAGCAAACCATAGGTATATTGTTTGAAATTGTGCACACGAAGGTGCCTAAATTCAGCACCGAAATTGTTGTTGAATAATATGTAAATCAGATGCACGCACAGTAGAATTCTGTAGCGCTGATTACTCCTATAATTCAGCAATGTAGCTTTCAGTGGAGAAATACAGCAGGCCTTCTAGAAGTGGTAGTAAATTTGAATCAAAATGTTAGAAAATCATTAAAATAATTGTGCAAACAAAGACTAATACTCCGCTCCATCCCTTTTTATTTGTCACTTTGGGAGATTCGGGAGAAACCAATATAACCAACAAAGTTATAGAGGAAAACTATAAAATTACTTTAATTGGTAAACATTAATTAAGAGGGATGGAAATATAGATAAGGAAAGTTAGTTAAGTCAACAAATGAATAGGGAAACTGGGAGTACAATGCTGAAAAAATAAACAAATCAGTGTTGGAAACTGATGCTAAATGTCTCTGAAGTGTTTGTGCGCCAACAGCTAAATACATTTTGCCAGACCAAATAACAGCTTATGTTGGTCTCCTATGGTCTACCCTTAGGTTCTTAACTCAAGATGTTTAGGAGAGTTTTCATTTGTAAAGTGTTTTAAAATGCCTTAATCTTTCTATGTGGGATACTTAAGGTTTCAGAAACTACCTACAGTATAATGGCTTTTAAGTTTTAAATATGTACATGTTTTCTGGAGGTCCACCTGAATAAGTATATATATATTCTGACACAGCAAGCACAGCTTAAAATGCTTTCACTCTATTGTACAGATGATGCAGCGTTTGAGTTGTCCCATTCCATTGTTGTCAATGGTAAAATCTCTCAAGTAATCAATAATGAGTAAACCATATGGTTTTTCCATGCCGGCTTTCATTAAAAATCAGGGAACAGAAACATGGTAATTAATTAACACTAGCTCCTTTTATTCACTGTAAAGAACAAAAGGAGAATTTCAAGAGTTGAATCATATATATAAATGTATATAGATATATGTACATGTATTTGCAAAAATATGCTTAGCTATTTCTCCCCGAGCTAATCACGGATTAAGGTAGATTGCTCGTTGGAGACACTTCAAAGTCCTCTTGCAGTTGACAAACCCGACAAACCAGAACTCAAAATCATCAGCAGTAACCACCTGCAGGTACTTCTGCGACGGCTTCTTCACATTCTCGCGTTGAAGGGCTTTCTTGATCTTTCCCAATGGGATCACCACCTTGTAGTGGAAGGTTAGAGACTGTCCAGAAGGGGAAGTCACTTCTGCAATAGGCTTGTCACTGCAGAAGGCAAACTTGTCATTGGTGATGAATACGCGCCCTGCAAGAAAACCACAAGTAGTCGACAAGCAGCATTTTGAAGCCCTCAGCAACTCTTCTCCTTCTCTCACACTGAACATCCTCCTGAATAGCTTTTCTGCCCCTCTAGATTCCAGGATCTTTGCTCCTAAGTTCAGCTTGCCTTTTGCTGTTTAATCAAAGTAAATTCATTAGTTACATGTTATGATTTTGGAGGAGGGGTGAAAAGGGTTGGAAATGAACTTACCAAGCTTGTTCATGGTGGTAAGAATAGACTCTACTTTTCCTTGCTTCGAAGTCAAACTTGCATCGGAACAGGTCGAGGTTGAACCAGGCAGTAACTTCTCATTATTGGGTTGGTTGTATGGTATTCTCAGTGATTCTTTTCTATGTAAGTTTTCTTGGAGTCGAAGCATATGCTTCATTCTGCATGTTGGGTTGGTCGTTTTTGATGCCATCGATCAGAAAACAGGTAGATATATAGGAATGTTGCGAGGAGATAGCGGAGGAGGGGGAGGAAAAATGGTCATACAATGGGCAAGTATATATAGGGTGGAAATCAATCAAAGAATTAGGGGTGTTGAAGCATTTAGAACCATAAAATTTTATTATGGCAGAGACAACATGAAACAGACCATGTGCTGTTGGTAGAGCCTTTTAGGAAGAGGACAGGAAGAAAAAGACCCAACATCTTGTTAAGACATTAGAAAAGTTGCTTTCTTCATTTTTCTAGATTTTCTTCCTTGTTATCTCATGGATTATATTGATTTTCAGGACACAATCAGCCTATGTTGGTTAATCATTCTTATGTATGCATCCAAGCTTTTTGAGTTGGCATTTGTGGCTTTCTGATGCCACCAAACTCCCTTTTTCTCCGTCTGCTAAGCTGCAATTAGATTTTCCGCTGGGCCATGCCACCAGCTGACCAAATTGTACCTACTTGTAACTTAATCAGTTGCTCATGCAATTTTAATATAACTGATTAACAATAATTTATAACAACTTTCACAGAGATTAGGCTAATCCTATGCTAACCAGCATATTTAATTTGGTAATTAAGGTGGGCCTATCTTTCTTTGATTCTAAATATGTATATCATCAACAAGCAAAGTTGATCGAATTGCTATGCATGTGGTGCCGTCATGGGCTAGAAAAGCATAAGCTACTCACATCATATTTGAATCAGCAAACCCTACAAGTGATTAGTGCATTTGCTTTCTGCTTAAATGCTTTAGGATAATAAATTTTCTTTGAACACACTATCTCAGATTTTTCATGATCCTGTCTGGAGTTTAAGTAATGGTTTCGCATGTGATCCTTTTCATCTTATGATACAGTTTAGATGGATTTATTGCAGACATGTACCCACGTGTAAAAGTGACAAGGAGTTGTCATATCTATGTTAGAAATTTAGAGAATATCCCTTGTCCTAAATTTGGATCTTCAATGAGTTGGAGAATCAATTAATGGTTACCCATATGAAGCACCCCATTCCTGAGCAATATATATTACATGCACCTGGAGCATGTGCTCCAGATACTTGCGGGTGAACAATCATCATAATTAGAGTGAACAATCATAGTATCCGGAGCACATGCTCCGGGTGCACCTAATAAATTGCAATTCCTGAGTTCATGTAACAAATATGGCAGGGTGAAAACCCTTACAAATGTTGTAGCTTGAGCACATTAGTTATATTAGTTACTTGGAAATGACATTCTTATTTGGTATAGGTATGACCCATTAGGGCTTCTCTTGTTCTTCTTTTCCTGCGATCTAGAGATTTGTAAGTTGGTCTGATTGAAGAAGATTCATGTGGAGATGTCCAAGCCTCTCACAAATTAAAGCACAAAAACACCCGCGAAGGGTTTTGCTGTCAAAAATTTAATTGCTTGAATGCATGAACTTGTTCTTTGCCCCACATCAGCAATAGCAAAAGTTGGAAAAAAAGAGTCAAGGGTGAAGATATCATGTCATGTGATGTGCTTCCCACTTTCATAAACAGCTCATTAAGCAAGCATTTGATCTTCTTCAGTGTTAAAAATACAAAAGGATAGAAGATATCTTATATTTTACATAGTTTTTGGGTTTCTATTCTACAGTTTCTAGTTAAAATGCCAGTGAAAATAGACTTCCAGTTATTTATCATAGTGAGAATTGCTTGGGATGTAGCAGGCTTATTCTCTCCACCATGGGCCACACTCGAAACTCTCACTTCTGTTGATGGCATTGTCATTAGTGCATTAGTTATGATTCATAGTGATTTCGTTATGAGAGCTGGATTAGCTAGGTAGATGCAGAGCATACAATAACTTACATCTGATGTCTTATGACATCACCAGAACTAGCTACTCACCTTTCAATGAGTGCCAATGTGACATACCCTCTGTTAGAGTATAAAGCCATTTCTGGGGCTTCAACCATCAGCTTAAGCTTTTGGTTGAGTTGGTTTCACATGGTATCAGAGTCAGACCAATAAACAAGAGGTCTTAGGTTTGAATCTCAGCACCCCCCATATGTAATTGCGCAAGGTAAAGAGGACCTTTGCAGCATCCACGCTTCAAGCCCAAAGGGCGTTCGCGTGAGGGGGCGTGTTAGAGTATAAAATCATTTTTGGGGCTTCAACCATCAGCTTAAGCTTTTGGTTGAGTTGGTTTCACACCCTCAATCTGTTACCATATTGCTATTATTATGCTTTCGTCCAAGCGAAATGATGCATCAGGCAACAGTTTTGAAACTTATTTAAATGCCTTGATGAAAACATCCACTTCTTAATTCAACTTCCAAACAATGTCAGAGTAACCTCATTGCTACCTACTTTGTTGCTTAATTAGTCAACTTCCAAACATTGTCACTTTGATCAACAGCAGTTACCCTAAACTTGAATTTTTATTCTTCCGTTTTGTATCTTCCTTTGGTTTTTGTACGTAAAGAGAAACTGACATAAAAGAGTGTCTGCTGAGAAGCGTAAACTTATCCTAAGTAAGATATTTATAGCAAGGGGTTAGTTGATTGGAATCTTAACATTTAGAAGCAGGAGACATCCCTGAATCAGCAATATTAAGTTGAAAGCTTAAAAGGAGGGGGATGGATCTCCAATATCTTCTCTAAAAGATGGCCCCATTACCCTTTTTAAAATAAGTTATTTTCCTCCAAAAAGATAAGAAAAAAGGCTCTACTCCTGTTGTTTAACCTAAACAGTAAGTTATAGGCATAGAGGGGAGGGAGGTGGGCATTCTACTCATCCTCAAGTAAGCACTGACACTTTTGAGTTGGACTAACCATTTGGTTATGTCCACTCATAAAGCTTTTTCTGTTTCAGGACCAACTTTCTCATAAGATACTTATTATTACTTTGTTGCTCTTCCTAGCTAGTAAACAGTTTACTTCTCTTCTGAATGAAACCCTTGTCATATGTGAGCAATGTTGAAGTTTAAATGGCGCCTATATGCATGTGTCTGTCTATGGAATCAATCAGAAATACACGTACATCATTTTATTAACCGGAAAACTTTGCAAGGATTAAGCTTTTCCGATGGTGAATGCTAGTTTTGCATTTGTTTGTAATTGAAACATTTCCCCAGCTTACGATGATCGATCACATTGTTTACACCATCCTTCTCTAGCTCGAGGATGACTCTTGGATCAACCATCAGAAGACTCTCTGAAAACCATTCACTTAGGATAACAGTAGTGTCTCTGTCCAAAGCATCCATTGTTTGGCAAATTTAGAGAGTTAACTGAACTTGGTGGCGCGTAACTTTAATTTTTTGTCAGTTTTGTTTCTGAACTTTCAAATTTGTCAAATATGTTAATTTTTAAAAATATTTTTGCCAAATTTTACAAGTTAAGTGGTATATTTGACAAATTTTAAAAGTTAAGTGATATATTAATGAATTTTAAAAGTTAATTGGTGATATTTGACAAAAAAATAAGAATTATATGGCATCAAATTCATTTAACTCCAAGTTTAGACAACTAACTTTCAACTTGAGATTTTGTAGTCCTACTTGCAAAATTAAGGACTTGTAGAAACCATTTTAGTCACATGAAATACACGTTGGTACCAAACAACCATCACAAGCAAGAGAACTTGTGCTGCAACTAATAAGATTGTTTACTTATTATAAAGAGGACGCGACTATTACTCAGCGTTGCATATTTACAATTCTTTCTGTGCATTGAGTCAGCATTTGGTCATATACAGGAAAAAAGATACAAATCCACCTGACATGATTTCACGTTCAAGTGTGTTGTGTGTCAGAAGTTTGCCCACTTTCATAAAGCCACAAGGGTTTTTTGTTTATATATGGAAAATTTTGATCATCTTCTTTTTTTTACTTTGCCATGTCCAATAAGAAAAATATCTTAGCTTGCAGTTAACATAAAGAAGTTAGTTAGTTAGTTAGTTAGTTAGTTGGATAATGGACTACACGCAGGGCTTTGTAAGCATAAAAACTTTAGTGTTGGCTGGGTGGCTTTCTGATGCCATCCAACTTTCTTGAACCATTAACTTAAACGAAAACTAATTAAGATTATCAAAACATCTTAACTGATTGATTCTTGGCCTAAATTCCCGTAAGCAACTTAATTACTAAATCCACTATGTTGGTTAACGGAGTTAGATTAAGAGAATCATCTCTGCAAATACAAAAGTTGGAGCTAATTACCCACGGTCGTCTAATCTGATCGACCAAGGAAATTTTGTACTGATTCATTTACTAACCCATTGGTTTTTTGTTAGTTTATTAGGTTAATGATGTTCCAGCGAATTTTCTTGCATCATTTTGGCTTAGCCTGAAGTTTGATGCATGAAAACTTGGAAATAATTAAGAAAATGAGAAATTGAAGTACTTGTAAACAGTTAGATTGGCTCTGACTTGTTGGTTATTTCCATTTCACAGTTCAGGAAAAGCATTGTATAGCTAACTCTAAAAGATTCTCTGAGAAATGAGATTTGCAGGTCTTACTTAACTTGACTAGCATGGTCAAACCATTGTATGGCCTCTTCATGTGCTAGCGTGCATGAGGGGAAGGCAGCCTATATCTTTATCCTCTCAGGCCCTCTATAAGCGGAACTATACCGGGGTCTGTTTTTGTTGTTAACTTAACCAGCATGGCCAAAACAGTACCGAAAAACATGCCCAAAAAAAACATCATAACTTTCATGACTATGGATTCCTGCAGTAACCCGAACACATTATCAAGTAGCAAATCAAAACTGCATAGCCCAATTACTCCAGAAACAAGTCCATATGGTGTGGCAAACGCGACCTACAAACTAATACTCATCGACCCAGTTATGCTTTTGTGATTAGTATTTATTTTTTCAACCAGAAATATCCAAGTGGTTTGTGTTTTGCACTTGCATAAGGTATTCTAGTACTGTCAGGAAAACATATTGACATTGCATTTTTAGTTGGGGCTTCTCTTAATAATATTGTTCAGCTTGCCCTGGAATGAATCAGCAGGAGATAATTTTGCACGTTCCACATTAACCAGAGGCTAGGGATAGAGAAACATGTTTCCATTCTATAAAATAGGATCATACAGATCGACTCAACTACAAATATATACATCACCCGGCTACAAGGCGAATTCCACTATATATGATCAGCAAATTTTATGCTAAGCTTGAGAAATAGCATAATGCAAGAACTTGAACACTTTTCTGTAACTGACAAACCCCATAAACCAGAACTCGAAGTCATCCATAGTCACGACTTGCAGGTACTTCTGGGACGCCTTCTTTACATTCTGGCTTTGGCTGACTCTCTGGATCTTTCCCAATGGGATAACCACCTTGTAGTGAAATCTCAACAACTGACCTGCAGGAGAAGTTACTTTTACCACTGGTTTATTACTGCAGAATGCAAGCTTGTCAGTAGAGATGAAGAGGAGTCCTGATATCGGACCGGCTGTAGTAGACAGACAGCAACTGAATGTCTTGAGCAACTGCTCTTCTTGTCTCACACTGAATGCTTTGTTGAACATTTTCTCCGTCTTTCCCGTTTGTAGTAGCTTTGTTCCTAAACCAAGCCTTCCCTTTACTGCAATACAGCGAAAAAACACCCAGCCCCAAATTAGTTTTCTGCCCCATTATCAACATTAGAACAGTCAAAATGTAACTATTACAGACAGGGAAACCAGTAATATACCATGTTCTTTGATCCCTTTCGCGAATTTACGGGAATTGGCCATTGATTGGTTCTGCTCAGGAGATGAAGAAACACTTGGATGGATTGAGGGTCCGGTTAATAATTTCACCGTCATCTTCCTATTTTGATCTGAAAACTTTGAAAGTATTTGCAGGAGTATCTGATAAGAAAGCAGGATAAGACTCAAATGTGGGGGAGGGTATAATGTCACAAGGAGGTGTATATTTATATAGGGAGGAAATGCCTCAGGTTGGGTCCATAACATGCTGTGAGTAAGTCATCATACATGTGCAATAGATAAAAAAAAAATAAAAAAAAAAAGACTGGGGCCAAAAGACAAGATTTTGCACTCATGAGTCATGACTCATGCCATTATTTTTCTTATCAGCTAACAAAAAAAGGATGATTAGTGAATGTGATGTGGTTAGTTAACCGAAAGAGGTAGTTGGGATTATATCATATTCATTCCTGCGTAAGCACGGAAGCTTTTTGTGCTGGCAGTGTAGCTTTCTGATGCCACCCCCACTTTTCTTTTGCCGCGAAAAACACTAAGGATTTTAAAACTTACCAAATTGTCAATGACTTTCGTGACTTTCATTGAAAATTTTAGAGTCTGTTTCATTGATTTAAGTGAGGAGGTTTGTTAGCTAGGAAACTATAGAAAAAAGAAAAGGAGATTGCTACTGACCCACCTTTGATCTGGTAACAGGAAATCTTCTACTGATTCATTGATCAATGAATTTGATTCAGTGATTATGTAGTTAATTTTTCCATACAAACTGGCCCACCCTTGTATTATGCTGACTTCGTGTCGAAGCTTAAGCATTTAGACTTGGAATCTACACTAGTAATATACATATATATGACCCACAGGAGATGTCATGTTTGGCAAGTGTCTGTTAGTCCATGTAATCAATGAAATAAACTGTCACAAATGGCACATGCACTGCCTTCATACAGGATAAGAAATTAAAAGGTGCACATCAAAGGTTCATGGGTGCAGTGATCACTAGAAAAATCAGGAACAATTATTCGAAAGAGAACCAAAAAAAAAAATTGAAATCCCATTCCTCATATCGTGTGCCATGCCTTAAAAGCTTGATTTGGTAAACATTAATTGTCAGGATCAATGTTTTTTTCATAATCTCATTGTTGATTCGAAAGATTTGTGGACCAATTCCATGCACATACCGAACAATAATTCCCCTTCGTGGCCCATCGTTTATTCTATCATGTGATCATGTCTAAACCTACTGGAAGGCAAAAGCATGCTTGAACAAAAACTTGATGGGTGGATTTTGATTTTAAATATAAGAAAAGAAAAGAGAAGAAAATAGGCAGTTGGCAAATTCATTCACCAAGAACCCCAATCCGTTTAGTTTAAATCTCCGAAAATATGTAAGTTTTGTATCTTCAAAAGCTTTTTTGAGGGTCCGCATGAATCAGTCTCTTTATGTGAGGTAGGCTTCCTACATCTGGGTCCCAAACCGCGCTTATGCATACTTCTCCTGGGAGTGTCATTGCTGTTTTTCTTGAAATTTCAGTGAAGACTATTAGGTGAAAATAAAACACAACTAATCTCGTAATAGCCAGAAACAGTAAATGAATGGGAGTGTCATTGCTGTTTTTCTTGAAATTTCAGTGAAGACTATTAGGTGAAAATAAAACACAACTAATCTCGTAATAGCCAGAAACAGTAAATGAATGGGAGTGTCATTGCTGTTTTTCTTGAAATTTCAGTGAAGACTATTAGGTGAAAATAAAACACAACTAATCTCGTAATAGCCAGAAACAGTAAATGAATGGTTAAAGTGTCAAACGATGGCATTAACTATTCTTTGCTCTTACTCTGACTCCACTTTCCTTCTGCTCCAACTATGTTTCAGCATTTGTCAGTAAATTAGTTACAGAAAGTTAAAAAGTAAAGATTAGATGGTGTGAAAGGGGGAAAAAATCCAGTGTTTGTGGTGATAGTGGATGATATCAGAAAGCTACATTGCTAGCAGAAAAGCTTTGGTGTCGACTCACGAATGAATATGATGCAATCATCTTTTAAACTAAGGTAGTTACATTTTTCTTTTATTGTCTACACCACATTTGACATCTGTTGTTTTGCTGACTCTATGAAATTAACTGTTTGATAGGATTAAGAACCCAAAAACTATATGTAACGGACTTTTTTGATGGAAAGAAAAGATATTGACATCCATTGCGTATATTTTAGCTGAAAAATACTAACTTTTACCTAACCGTCTCCACGTAAAAGTGTGCAAACGACATAAGATATGATATTCTTTTGCTCAGTATTTTATTGCTTATGATAGCCAGGGACTCAGTTGCTTCATTTTGGGGATCAAATTTACAAACGGGTTATTGAAAAAATGAAGTTATCTTTTATACCAGAGGACAAAACACAACTATCAAACTTTTTCTAAGGGAAACCCTCCAACTTTTTTGAAACAATGGTTTGAAGGAAATCACAAAGACTTCCTTTGCCTAAGAAATGCTTCATGTTCTCTACCATCTGATACCATTAGAGCAACATAACATAACTCCAAGGTCGGACATAGCAAACAAGCCAAATATGTTTACTGTAGTCTACGGGCATTGAGAGGTCAGGGATATACACGTACGTAGTATCCCAATAATCCCATACAGTACATAGTGAACATAATTCCTCATTGATCTCGCTTGTAATATTTGCGTCGAAACTTAATTACTGTTAGCAAGTCTCACATGGTTATCTTGCTATTCTCCAAGCCTTAAAAAAACCCTGTTATTGGCTTTACTTGAACAACTTCTCTGAATGAATTTCTTCATCGATATGAAAACCAAGCCAGTAACCCCTTAACTAGCTTGTTAAGGCTGTCTATCCACCTTTTATACTTCTGAGTAAGGTAGCTTTGTGTTGGAAATATGCCCTGTAATTATGTTTAAGGAGAAAAGAAATTGGAAAGTCTTTTCCATATGTTTCAATGTGTTAAAGAATTGTGGTGAACTGAATCTTCCCTGAAAGATTGATTGTATGATATGTAAGGTTCTATTACTACCTCTATATAGCTAAGTGTTCGATGTTGTCTATTTATCTCAATCAATCCAATTGAGTGAGGAGGGATCCAAGAGAGATCATGAGTGGTGCTGTGTAAGACTGGATTTCTAATGTTTTCGGATGTATCGGTTCTTACATGACCGTGGTTTTTCCCCTTGTTTTTGAGAGGGGTTTTCCACGTAAATTAGGCACTTTGGTATTTATCTTGTAGTGTGCATGTATGTGTTCTTATATGCTCATTTGCGGATCAAAGACCGTTGAAAGCTTCCGTTCCTAAAAATGGTGAACACTTTGCGACCTAATAAGGGTGTTAGACATCATATTCTCATTTGGGGCTTCCATCAATATTACTAATCACATATAGTTGAACCTCAACTCCATTTGCAGTTACTTCCCATTTTCAACCAAAATTAAGGGGAAAAACTCATTTCCATTCCACATAAAAAGGGGAATACAATGATTTACAGACTCAGCACCAAATTATTTACATCAGGCGGTCACAAATCAACAACCCAATTCCAAACCCAGCTATGATTGAGAAAGGGCACACTGTATGCACTTGAACATCTTTTTATAATTAAGGAATCCCATGAACCAGAACTCAAAATCATCCATGGTAACAACCTGTAGGTACTTCTGTGCAGCCTTGTTAGCATTCTGTGTTTGGATCGCCCTTTTGATCTTCCTCAACGGTATAACCACCTTGTAACGAAATCCAGCCGACTCTCCTGTTGGAGAACTCAGCTTTAGCACTGGTTTATCACTGCAAAATGCCAGCTTCTCTGTGGTTATAAAAAGAAAACCCGGTATCGGACCAGCTGTCGTGAACAAGCAGCAATGAAACCCTTTCAGAAACTCTTCTCCTTGTCTTACACTGAATACCCGTCTGAATACCTTCTCGCTTTTTCCCATTTGAAGTAGCTTTGCTCCCAAGCTCAACCTTCCCTTTACTGCAATACAATGTCACACAACATAATCAGTTTCTAAGGTCAACCAAAAGGAGTACGTAGCTACAATATGTCTAAGTAGAGAAGAGAATTACACATACCATGTTCTTTGATGCCTTTTGCAAACATGTGGGTGGAAGTAGTAACATCGACATGCTTTGACGGTCCACGCAATAACTTCGACGACATATTCTTCGCCTGAGCAGCGAGAACACTCTTCAATGTTACTGATTTTAACCCTTTTGTAGCACTCATCATTTAGTTCTAATTTTGCTGTGAATCTGAAACTGTCTGTTTGTCTGTGTGTGAGAGTAATCTGATGTGAAAATAAACAAGGCTTAACTTGTTAGAAGGTGGTGGGGAGTGAAAAATGTCATCACAAGGCATGTATTTATATTATAGGGTGGAAGAGTTGGAAAGGTGCTTTTTTGCACAGTAGTTAGTCATGGTTGCTCATCATGGACAAGATCTTGCATTCAAAATGAAAATGTTGGCATGTCTAATCATCCAAACAAGTAAAAAAATAAATAAATAAGTGGTTGTTGATGTGGAATTAGGTAAGGTAGAGCTTTTATTTTATTAATCAAAGGGCATTAGGCAGTTAACCGAAAGAGGGAGTTAATTGGGGCCAAAGGGTAGCTTGGATTAATATTCATTCCTGCGTAAGCATGGAAGCTTTTTGTGCTGGCACTGCAACTTTCTGATGCCATCCTACGTTTCTTTTACCAGGAAAAAGCATGCAACACTTTTAAAACTCATCCCACCTTATAAAGCTTTAATTGCTTAATTAATATTTTGCAATGGTTTTGCTTGCTTGATTAGAGTAGCATTTTTTTTTGGACTGGGTGAATATTGTTCTCCTAAGTAATGGACCCCAATCTGAGCAGTAACCACCAGTGAACTGAACAAGTCGATACCAAAATGTTCTTGACAAGCATGGTCCATCAACCCCATAATTTTCACCAATGGGTAGGCCCAGTAAAAATCTGGCTCCAGGTAATACCTGGTTTAGTAAAATCGACCATTCGGACAAAAACCTATTACCTAAACCCTGTTTGCTAAGCCATTCAGATACTGAGTCTAGACCCGAACCCGAATGTCCGATGTAAAGGCAAGTTCATACTTTTAGTAATGGAATGACCGAACACGGATCTTCCCTTCAAATTCGCACTGAACCCAACTTGGTTTTAGACCGGACAATGACCAGTTGGACGATTTTTATTTTTGGACAAACTTTTGGTGACCATGCTCGATTTTTTATGGGTGGACTAAAACCCGGTCATCGGGTCGGTCAAAATTTTGCCATGCCTACGTACCAATGGGAAATACTTCTATCAAGACTTAAACCATGATGACCGACATGAAAGATGGTGTGGTTGCTACTTGGCTATCAATCGTGTATGGGCCATAAGGAAGTTGAAGGGAAAAGA
This sequence comes from Portulaca oleracea, assembly GCA_029582165.1. Classification (NCBI taxonomy): domain Eukaryota; kingdom Viridiplantae; phylum Streptophyta; class Magnoliopsida; order Caryophyllales; family Portulacaceae; genus Portulaca; species Portulaca oleracea. The sequence continues at coordinate 49,158,217 of CM055869.1, forward strand.
AAAGAAGATTGTGAGTGACCCACCGTGGATCTGGTAACAGGAAATTTGATACTCTGCTTGATTGACCATTGAATTTGGTTAAGTATCTGGGTACTTAATTTCCAACCATTTTGGGGCCACCACAACACCACCTTTCAATTCCTTTTGAATTTAGTGGTGACTGGTGAGGGCATCAGCTTTGAATCTCTTTCTATTTCTCTCATGTGTTATGCTCTAACTCTATTACACTATGGCCCACAACATTATAATATGTTAGTCCATGTCAGCTTCATTGAACCAGACACATGCAGATGCAGTGCCTTCTACCAGGTTACAGAAAAGCAGCCATGCCTAAACTCACTACAATTTCATCAAACAGAAGCTTGGATGGATGCAAAGCACCAACAAAAGTGTAGTATCATCTTGTTAGATGAAATATATAACAACATTATTTCCATTTCAGATCCCACTTTCAAAGGTTTTAGGAAGATTCAATTGTAAGTAGTCAAAGCACCCATTTGTAGGAAGACTGATTCCAAGTTGCTAACGAAATATACCTGGCATGAAACATAATGTACTACCTTTGTGTTTGTGTATACAAAAGGTAAACTTCACGCTTTTGTAATTGCTTTTTCTAATATACGATACGTGAGCATTAATCTATTGCAAAGGAGAATATCAAACAAAGTCTTTATATGGTAATTTCTTGATTTTATGGGAACTTCACACTTTTATTTAGTCTCTAATATTCAACATCTACTACAATAACTGGTTCAATTTTATATCGTAAATATTTTTCGAGAAGATAACCAAGGAATAGATTATGCTGTCTCAAACATGGTATCTCCCATCATTTATAATTCTTGTGAGTTTCTTTTGTATGGCTCCTTTTGTAAAATTTCGAACTATTATTTTAATCAGACTATATTGGAAGATGCTTCTATAAGGTGAGCCAAGTTTAACTTTTGGTATTCATTTACAGTTAGTAAAGTGAAGAGCTGTAGCCTCACAGAAAGCCTGGAATCTTCATAGAGATTCCTAGAACACCAAGATTAAGTGGTGAAGCAAACAATTCCAAGAGCAAAAGTGTTGAATTCCAAAGAAAGAGAAGAGTGTAATCCAGCAACAGCAAGGGGAGGATTGAAGAAGCCCAAGCGAAAGATAATCCAATACAGAACTTCCTACACCAACTGCACTAGGCAAGCAGTCTCTACTAATTAACAGCAACAAAGTCAATAAGATCTCCCCCTCCAGTTCAACAGCACTTGGGGGGGTAATGCTAATGTGGGTTGGGTTACCCCCTCTGAAACCGAAACCAGTGAAACTGATAACCTAACTAGCTGCCTATACAAGAATGCACTACACATTAATCAACCTTCCTATAAAACTGTATTATTCTTTTTCCTTCTGACAAAGATGGCCAGGAAATGCAATGCAATGCAACTGGGGGTGGGGGTGCAGGTTTCATTTACACAAGACATGCAAAGGCAACCTTATTCAAGCTTGTCTTCTCACAAGCAAAGCAAATGCCAGAGCAGCAGCATTTGACTCCTCTCCTCGATCTCCAGTCTCGACCACATACACTTGATTTGAAACATTTGATTTGAAACATGAGTCACGTCACCTATGACCGGACGTATGAGGCATGGGGTAAGCCATAGGAGCCATTCCCATCGGGGCACCGGGCACACCGTAAGCCATGTGAGGAGCAGCTGGGAGATTCACCGGAGTACCAACAGCTGAAACCAGGGGCCCGCCAACCGGCTGTCCGATCGTAGGAGCCCCGTACACCCCAACTCCTGAGGGGCCAGCAGCGCTAGGCACCTGAGCAGCCACCTGTTTGTTAGATTTGGCGGGGATCCCGGAAGCCGCAGCTGCTGTGTTTGTCTGACCAGTGATTGGTCCCTGGGCAGCTGCCACGTCCCCGCTGTTTACGCTGGTGATGTCGTGGATGCTTGATCGTCTTCGGTCTTTGTTCATTGAGTTTAACCTGATAAAGTACTTCTGCGCGTGGCTTGCCACTTGTGTTGGAGTCCTAGTCACCACAAAATTCCGGGATATACTCCGCCAATCTCCCTTCCCGTATTTTTCCAAACCAAGTAGGAATAGCCTGCATGGAGGCATACAAGAATGCGTCACAAACCAGCAATATGAATTGTTCCAGAATAACCAACATTATCAAAGTGAACATCAAGCATTATTGAGGAAACTATATACAAATGTAGTAAATAACCACTTGTGAAATATCTATGTGCACTTTGCATTCAAGTATCATTCTCCACTATTGCACATGGATGGATGCACAGTGAATTGGCAAGCTTACCCCATCAAGTTCATCATAGTTTCTGTGCCCACCAATATTCATCTTAACTTACACATAATCCAAAACCGATCTTGACAACAAGCACCACTCACTAGGTCAAGGAGCACATGCTTTTTCAGCCAATTTCTATTTCTACCATCAACTTTACAGTAACTATACAATGCTTCCAAATATGGTTTCCCTTTTAAGAAAAACTATCCCGCTGTTTCAGGGAACTTTGGAAACGGAACAATCACACAAAATCTGTTGGTTCAACTGAAGAAAGGGTATATATAACAGTGTAACATTTTGAAAGTAACTAAATCAATAAAGAAACGAGCTTCTTGACAAAGAATGCAAAATGTGCTTCATTAACAGTTGCAGTACTAGCTGCTCTACTTGTGACTTCCAAGTTGGTGCAGAATGCAAACATTTTTCACTTGGCTAAGAGGACAACTTTAAAGTCATTACCGACTACTTCTGCTTGTACCTCCATTTCACTTAAACTTTTAGACCATTAGCTACTGGAACCAAAGCAACAACTACTCCCAGTGAGGGTCCCACTTACACAAGGTCTACAGGAGATCCAAATATAGGACCTCACCTCACCACACGCTACTGCATGCAAAAAGACTGATTCCAAAAATGGTACTTGCAGCTTAAGTCAAACAGCAAGTGTAAAAATGGGGGGGGGGGGGGGGGGAGGGGTCTACCCCTGTCCCTGTCCCTGATGATTGCAAATTTGCAACAAGAGTGAATTCTTGCAGATGATGTGGTTGTACCGCATAAAAATGGCATAGTCATGCACAGGGAAGCTTATGATGAACGTGAATAATAATACGGAAACATTACAAGCTCATTCTAGGATCAGAAACCACACCATCTTTGAGAAAGAGTCACACTCCCAAAATCACAACATGGATTCACAATCCCCCAGGTTGACAATAACTTATTTTTCTCCTATGTTACTCCAACTCTTCATTTTCCCTACCGTACCCGTGTTGGACCCTTGATACCCAGACAAGGGTACGACACTCGACACTTAAAATTACAATGAAAATGTATAAAATTTCTTTAAAATAGCCGAGTCCGTCACCCGTATCTGTGTCCGATATAGACATGCGTACCCGAGTCTGAGTAACATAGTTTTTCTCCCATAGCCCAAAATCTTAAGTTTCCTAGCATCAGATTACCAGTACTGAGTTTAACACTGGAAAAACACTCAGTTCACAACTGAATAGCTTACACAATCCATGGCATAATCAGATCTATTTGGACATAGCCATAACTTCAGCTCTAATCATTTGACAGGTCTCATGCCATTTGAAAGCTCTTTTTGACTAATGTATCCTGTGGCTGGCAACAAATATGTTATATTATCCTCCTTCGCAAGACTACTCATCTGTAGCACTTACATCTCTACATTGATTGTCATAACCATCTTATAAAAACTGGGGGTCATATTAATTTTTTTTTAGCAACCAAAATATGAATTAAAGGACACTAAGGAGATGTCACCCATATACAAAAGGAGGCCTACACAAAAAACGAATGCGCTCAACACCTTTAAAGCTCTCCAGAATAATGCTATCCACAAAATCCAAAATGGTGACCTTCGTTCCATGATGGAAACCTTGACACCAACTAGTAGTTTTCAAAAAATGAAGTTTGGAATCATTTAGCATTTAGAATTCTAGCCTTGTCCTCAAAATTCCAAAAATTTCTTTCCTTCCAAGTGCACTACCAAATAGCCAACCTTTGAGGAGGAACAGATTACAACCCCCCCCCCCCCGGTCTCTTTGATTCCTTGCTCTTCCATTCAAGGCTTTCTGTCTTGTTAACAGATCCCCATCTACATAAAATATTTAAGTCTAGTCTATAGATTGAGTGGCCCCTCAAAGAATCTTTTCACCATAGGTAAGAAACCTAAGGGTGGATGTCCATAGGGCCCTACCCCTCACAGTGAACCATAGCAGTCAGTTATAAATAGCCTGCCCTTCCTCGAGCTATGGTGCCAAAAGATTCTCATATAGTCATATCCATCACTTAGACAACCTTATTGACTCGTGTTGCACTCCATCACTGCTAGTACATTCTCCCTTCATTCATCCTTGTCAACTTATTTCTTCTCTGACTCAAGTGTTGGAGGGGATGTCTTTTGGAAAATCTTTGGGCTTGCCTTGCTTGCTCTAGGAAGGAATGCTTTCACAAGACAGTCCAACCAGAACAGGGAAGCTGTGAGCTCTAGGTTCATTTTCCAGCCTCATTCATTTATGTTCTATTCCAAACGTTTTTAGTGACTCCTCTCTTCCCTTCTAAGTTATTTACACAACAAAAAGTATATAGTCTATTACTCAACAATTTGGAGCAAATATTACTCAATTTGACATCAAGCCAGTATGCCAGTACACAAAACTCTGTCAGTGATGTATAGTTATACACACTTGAACCCTTGTTCTCACATGAAACAAACACCTTTTCAGGAACTGACTAGTTCCAACCATAAATGAAAATTAGGCACTCATAGACCAACGCCAACATTAGTGTTGGCCAAGTATTTTCTATGGAGAAGAATCACAAGAATTAACACCTAGTGACCTAGGTACAAAAGATATTCATCTTCGTCCCGTCTTTGTCAAACCCATGAATGGGCTATATTTTCTAATCAGTTGCCTAGCCAGGTATGGGTGGAAAGTGGGTCAAAAATAATTGAAGTGGACCAAGAGAAAAATATGACCTGAGCTGAGGACCCCCCCCCCCCCCCTCCAACACCCCCCAACCACAAAATCCACCCACCCACCCACCTTGGGTCCCAAAATAATGATGATGAAAGGCAAAAAAAGAAAAAAAGGGGGGGGGGGACTAATGGGAAAGGAGGGAAAAGACCTGATCAACAGCATTCACAGATGGTTAAAGTTTAGGTTACAAGACCAAAAATATAACCTATCACAGATGGTTCACTGGAGTGATGGTCTGATGTACAATGCTTTTCAGCAGTGGGAAGCTTTGTAACAAGTCAGCCAGTTTTCTGTCAACTCAAAGGCTCCAACAAGAAACTTAACTTGGCACACATAGCCAGAGCTTGCTCACATTGTCATTTATCATCACAGACGATGCCGGCTTTGCCTCACAAATTATTCACTTCAAAATGCTCCATCATCAATCACTAGCATTCTACTCAAGATTTTCTTTATAATGCATGGTTCTACAGCCAGCAGTCACGCATGAGTGATGACTGTTAGAAAGCATGTTACGATCATGTAAAAAATAAACCAAAACGCAAGCCAGGAACTACTCATCAGTATGATTTGGACACATAAATTATAGTTTTGAGATTCATGGGACAAGGTTGCTGATTTCACATAAAATGGACATTTAAACAACCGAGCAATGTATACAAGTCAAGCGAGGCTCCGCGCAATGCGTGGAGTTCCTCAAAAACCTATATACATGTTCAATGCCCTTTAATTTATCGAAGCAGAGCACTTTAACTACTTGAAAATTCAACACACCTTCTCTCACATTTGGGATACTAACAAGGCCTACGACATGCCACAATTTACTAGAGACAGCAACAAACAGTGACCAACTACAAAGCAAGCTTCCATTCCAAAACCAATTGGCAACTCGTGGAGTAATTCATGAACTTATATACATAACCAATGCACTTCATTTATTAATATGCGAGTGACTCTTACCCCCTTCAAACTCCAACAAAGGTCATGGCAGCTAACCAACAAACCAAACTGGCCTCACACGAATGATTTCCATGAGATAAGAAATAGTAGAGAACTATGTTCTTTCAAGACACAAATGCCCGTTCCCTTATACTCCAAAGCCAGCCCCCCCCCCCCCCCCAAACTATTACCTCTGTTTGGACAAGAGAATCTAACAGCTTCTGCATCTTACCATCCAGGAAGGCATGTTTAACTCTAACCTTCAATTTAAAGTACTTATTCCATATGCTCCTCAGGAGATTATTATGGAAGGAAATGAACATCTTAACATGGTTCACTACTCAGGCTTGCACTATCCTGTATGATTGGTTTAAGGTATTACAAGCACAAATTTTATGGCTTCGCTGCTACAAATCAAGCATACAACATTACAGGCAAGAACTTTGCAGAAGGTAAACCACGTACACCAAGTGTGGTGTACTTAGTATGCTACAGACTCAGCATATCTGTACACAGAAAGCAGTCATTTTTAACAGTAGTAACCATACCACTGTTAGAAGGACTGTTTTATTTTATATACACAACACAGCATCTGTTTCAGTATTTGAAATCATACATAAAAGAAATACCTGCCACTGAACTTTGAAACACACAAGCTATAAAAGTCCTGACCAAATGTAAACCCTCCCCCCCCCCCCCCCAAAAAAAAAAAAATTAAAATAAAAAACAGAAAGGCGGAAGAGAGATGGAGGGAGAAAAAGGAAAAAGGCAGAGGAATTTGTCGCTGCAAATTTCATAAATCACAGGACAGCACAAGCAAACAATTATGGCTCTAATTAAAAGCTTGCATAAAGCTTGCTGAACTGGAAACAAGTACCAAAAAATCATTAAAACAAACCACAGATACCTAACATCAAGCAAATATTGAATCTCAGCACATAGATTTAGAGACAAAAACAAAGGCTTGGAAAACCAAACTTGCCTGTGCTCATCCTCCGTCCAAGCTATTCCCTTCCGGCGCTCCTGATCAGACTTTGATGCCTTGCCTCCGTGATTCGGTTCACTACCACCATTCCCAGATTTATCTTTTTTGCCATTACTATCTTCTGCGGCATTACCTGAAGAACCCTCAGATAAAGGACTATAAGCTGGTAAGGGAACTCGACCAGACTCAATCAGATCTACATCTTCAACTAGAAGCTCATAGTGATGCTTTATCTCTTCTAAAGTCTTTCCAGGTACATCTGCAGCTATCTTTTCCCATCGATCTTCCAAATCCTCCGGATAAGTTGCAAGGGCATTCTCAAATGCCTTGTCTTGCTCCCTACTCCAACAACAGTTATCGCCCTTTTCATCCACTGTCATCTAGTCTTGTTTGTGTCCACACTCAAACATTCATCCAGGAGAGACAAGCAGTAATGGGCAGTTGCAGAAACACCACGTCAATGCAGTTTTGGGTTTTCTAGGGTTTCCTCGACTGGACACAGGAAGTGGGTGGGTAACAGTTACATCAATTTGTGGAAGGAACCACCAAACGCCTGCTAATCAATCAGGATACCGGAGAATAAGAAGCAGATTCAAACACGGATTACAAGCAAGAGCGTAGAGTCCCAGACGGAAACAAAGATGCCAACAAGAGACTGACTACCTCTGATAAAAATTCAAGATACCCACGAACAAGGATGTGTTGCTATCAATGGTGAACCAATTACAACTCAAAAACCAGATGCTTGTGAATGAACAGCTGACCTATTCACTGGAAGTAGAAAATATTTAGTTATGTCATGAGAAATATCTCATAGTAATGAATACATATATGCAACTATTGACAGGGTGGAATTAAATATTAGAAGATATCAAGCTCACCGCCCACAAAACCAAAAATTGAAGGAATCAATAACAAAATCTTGGCAACATATGATTAGGGTAATGGACTGTTACCTATAGAGAAAAAAGAAGGGGATACAGAACATAGCAGCCAGTGGGTTGATGATTGATAAAGAATGCATTCAAATTTCCATTTCTAAATCCAACAACAAAACAATTCACCAAAAACCCTACATGAAAGCGACAGCATTTACAGCCACGGCCCACAATAGTTCCCAATTACCTCTATAGTACAATTATGATTGCTCCAATTCTTGATGTAATTTTTTTGGGTTAATTTTGACTTTGGAATAAAGGTACATAGCTCAATTATGCAGCAAAGATTTGTTGCAAAATGCCCTATAAAAGTGCTTTCTACTGTTGGGAAGCTCTGATTAGTGATTACAACAATCCAAAACACTACCTACAAGCATCAGTGCCTCACAAATTAAAAAAGCTTTGACATTAGATAGTCCAAACTCCAACAATGAGACTATAGCTCCCCCTTTTTCCACCAATTATAAAAAGAGAAAGGTATTTATTCTCCACATTAAGTTTAATTCGCTCAGTTATTAACTTCTCAAAACTTCCAAAAGAATGAACCGACACGTACAGGCATAAAATAACCAGCAATTTTCATCTTGGACATTCAATGCTAGGCCTCAAGGAGCAAAGTCTGAAGAATTAATAACAACAGTAACCAAAACACCCCACAAAACCCTAGCTATAGAAGTAAGGAAATTCCAATAAACCCACAGAAGTGGGGGGAAAATGGCCGTATGATTCTAACAGATGGCAGACAAGTGCAGGCAATAATAACAAAAGGAAAGATATTTTCTTGCCAACCCTAAATTAATTTTCACAAGTTGAGCCAGGAGGTATCTAGAAGGCAAAGAAAATTACATTTCTGGGTAGGTGGAAAAAGGGGAAAATTTGAAACTCCAGAAAATAAAAACCCTTACAAAGATGGGAATTTGGCCAGATTGGAAATTTAGAGATGATGTTGATGGGTTTATCCAATAGTAATTAAGTGAATAGTATTAGAAAGATGGTCCCAATTGCAATATCAACTGGGTACCCCACAACCCCAACTTGCCTTTGCAATATGCAAAAGCAAAAACTGTAAGAACTGAGAAAGAGACACTTTGTTTGTTGTTCTTTTGTGGGGTTTTTCCAAGCTGCCTAAGAGCAAAACAATACATACCATCTGCAAAACACAATTAATTCACCACCGACATTTTCAATTTCATTTATCTGAGAAACAAACAAATTCACTCCCAAATTCAATCAATTACCATAAATTGAAAAAACCCAAATAGGAAGGCAAACAGAAAATGATAGTATCATCTTTCAACCATCTCAATCCCTAGCATTCAATTTGGGTACCCAAGATTGCTTTTCCCATTTCCATAATCAATAACAAAAAGGGTATGTATCAAATACTCCATTGTTACTGAAAACATAATCAAAATCAAAATCAAAATCAAAATCCAAGAATCAATCTCTTTATCTTTCTTTCTGGGTGTTTGGTATTGAAAGCAATTACCTGGTCCATAGAATTCAAATCAGACCAAAATCAAAACTGTACAAATCCTGTTGTTGTTGAGTGGGTGAGTCCCCAATTGGCGGTTACTGGTGGTTTTACTTGTTCATGAGAATCGAGTGAGTGAGTTTGCTGGGATAATCAGGATTTGTATGGGGGACCAAAAATCGGAATGAATTGTCGTTGCCAGCCTCAGTCACGGACCAACTGGGTATCAACTTTCAACCCTTCTTCCTCTCTCTCTCTCTAAAACTTTCTCTCTCTACTGGCAGGCTGAATTATTGGCTAATCCATTCAATTTTTTATGCCTTCTTAACCCAAATCGTCAAGTTGCTTTCCTAATAATTAATTTCCCCAACATTTTTCCTTATCCACATCATTATGCTGTGTTTGCAAGCCTTTTTTTTCTTTTCAGTCGAAACCAATTTCTTGCAAATTTGTATTACTCATTAGTTTGAATTTGGATTCATTGCATACAAGAGAGGTATTAATAAAAAGAGTGGATTCATTTCGGTTGATACATGTAACTAAAGTTATATATATATGATGCACCATACAATGAATGGACAGATTTAGGAAATTAATAAGCGTGTATTTGTTCGGTCCATTTTCTTTGGAAAATTGATTGGCATTTCCATGTTAGGGAGTGATTTGGGTTGCCAACCCATCCTAGGTGTGAAATGAGTAGGGGTGTTCACGGATCGGGCACGCGAATTAATCGGATAAATTTTTTGGATATCTGAAACTTCAAGTTGGCCATACCCTTGAACCATAACCATAATCGTAACCGTAAACATAACTGAAAATTTGTGAGTTTTTTCTTTTATTATTTTTAATTCTAATTTTATGAGTTTCAAGTTTCGAATCGGATACCAACTAATCAAAAGACTTGATTAATTCTAATTTTATGAGTTTTTGTTTTTATTATTTTTAATTTTAATTTGTAAATTTATAATTAAAGCCACTAATTTTATTATTATTTGAAAGAAAGTTCGTCACACTATGATAAATACATTTTAATTTCGAGTAATTCGGGTAATTTGCTTTTATAATTAACGCCATTCATTTCGCTTTCATTATTTTTTATTAATATTTTAATTTCGAGTAATTCAGGTAATTGACGTTGGCTAGGGACCGACCCGTATCTGAACCGATTACTCGAAATTTTTCCGGTTCGGGTGCCCGACACAATTAAAATCAGCTTTTTTTTTTTTAGTTCGGGTACCCCAAATTTGTGACTGGGTAACGAGTTTTCGGATCGGGTATTTCAGGACGGGTTTTTTGGACACCCCTAGAAATGAGTGGAGTACTGGAGTAGAAAGTTGAGGTGGCAATGACATGAGCTGAGGTGGATTGGGCAAAGGCAGAAAGCAGGGCACTAGTTAAGTCATTATCAATGGCGGGTGAAATTTGACTCACTCACCCTTTAAAATATAATAAAAATGAGTTCTCACCTACTTGCAATTAAAATGTTTTACAATGGTGGGGGAAGTTAGTCCCACAATTAATACCTATAGGTCCACTTTTTTATTTGACTTTATTTCTTTTGATTGATGTATTTGTTTTTTTTCCCGATTATTGAGAGTCAAAAGGCTTAAAGGTTCATAGGCTTCAACAAATTGCATACAAATCAGCAAATAACCACCCCCAAAAGAAAAATGTTACAACCAAACAGCTAAATATAAAAAAAAACACAGCAAGGACTTTCGCAACCACAACAACCAAAAGAAACATTCACATCTCAATCACGATGCAAGATCAATAACTTTAGTTCGGTGGGTCATCGATGACTCGCGCGCCTATATCATTGTCAATAATCACAACCCTTCAATCTATATCAACATAAATATCATCAAGATTGTCATCTTCCAACACATTCGCATACCTAGCCATCCTAACCTTTTAACCATCATTTTGACCACGAACAACTTTACAAGTTCCATCTTTGAAAAGGTGTCACTTAGATTTCATCAACATGTTATTTTTTTTCTTACTCTTGACTTTAGCCTTTGAAGCCTCAAGGATGGAATCCTCAAGATCAGTAGGTAAGTCACGCCTAGCCGCACCATCAAAGGAATCAATCGGGTTGCTATTAGTGCAGTCGCTGTTAGAGTCGGCTCCCAGATCCCTATCCGCCACATGATTGATTTTGGAACCACTCAAAAGAGCATCCTTGCAAGACAACTTGTCAGCATGCTTGATGCTATCTAAAACAGCATTATAGGGTCCGTAATGATTTTACTAGAAACATCCTCAAACCCGTCATAATCGAAACCCTCAAAAGAGTCGAGCACAACTGTGTCATCTTTCCCAATATTCCTCAATCCATTGTTAACTTCACAAGGGGTCCAGATTTGCAAAGCATTCGAAGTAATAACATCACCATTATTCTTTTTGGGGGTCCACTTCTGGAGATATTTTGTAGTAGCTGTTAGCATCAAAATATTGCATTTGGTATACCATTATTCACTTAAGTTTTTATGTGTATAACAATTTTATTCTAGTGTTTTTCATGTTTTTATTTATCTTGTAGGAAATTAATTGAAAAGAAGAAAGTTGAAGAAATTGAGCAGAAGAGAAGATATATGCTACTCTTTTCATTATAACTCATTCCTTAGAGTGCCGATACATTTGAAACTTAGGGAGCTTAAAATAGACACCGAGAGCTTTCCAACGATATTTATAAGGTCAATTCGGAGTCCAAACGAAGAAGTTATGCAAGTTCGAAGTCAGGACGAAAGCGCGAGTATACGACCTCGCTCGATTGAGCGTGGCCGTCTTTGGCTGCGGTAACTCTTTCTTTGAGTTTATTTAAGTCTCTCTCTCATTCTTCTCATGGGCATAATCCAACTCTCTCCTTTTCTATTCATTCTCTCAATATATATATATAAAACCCATTAGCGGGGATTGTGTTAGGATAGGTTAGATTAGATTTAGGGATTTGTATTAAAGATTGAAGATTGTTCATCTACATTTCAAAACCCAAGTCTAAGTTTTTCTATCCCTCTCTTTTTGTTCATGTGTTGTCTTTGATTTTTATCTTTGTGTAAATTTATCTTATGTTGATTTGTGTTAAACCTGCGATTGTTATTGATGTATTTGGATGATAATTGATCTTGTTTATACCTAATTAAACCTAGTTTATGCTTGTATTTTGAGTTTTTCTCTAGTGCCCGCCACGCGTTAGATGAAACGCTTGGGAGAGTTTTCATCTATTTTTCTAGGTAATTGAAATGTGTTGAGATATGAGGTCGATTTGCTAGTGTGGGTAGAGAAAGTAGTTAGGGTTAGACATGTAAATAGTCGAATTCTAACTAGGTCTAGGTTGTCTTTATTGCTGTTTGATTAACCCGTAGAAATAAGTGGTTAGGATAATTAAGCTAGCCTTTTCTTCCTTGAAAGAGCAGCATTGGTTGTCTTTCATGAGCAGTCGATCACTCTAATTGTATGTTTGAACTTGGCTAATTAGTTGTTTTCTTTTTAGTTTATGTGATTAGTTAATTGTAGCTTGTATTTTGTTTATTAGTTATTAGTTAATTCACCAAAAATCTTTGTGATCTAACCTAGTTGGTGAGAGCTCGATTAGCTCTTTGGTTAGAAAGCCCCAACTCCCTATGGATACGATAATTACACCTGCACTATGATGCGACACGAACAGTAGTAGGAGACCTAATAGCTTGCTTTTTGTTGAATTTAGCCCAAGACACAAAGAGCTTCTTGTGATCGATAATTCTAAGGTTCATCTCAATAATGGTTTTTCTCCCATCATCCTTGCTTGCATACCGCACAAAACCAAATTCCTACCATTTTTTGCAACTTTTACGGGGATATATGCGTTAATAACAACTCTAAAATTGCTAAATAAACTTTTGAGTCTCGACCTGCCCATATTGATAGGCATATTATCAATAAAAAAGGAGTACAAACGTTTGTCATTAATAGGCATATCAGACACAAAAGAGTAAACCTTGAGGGGTAAATCATTGACAACAACGCCATCACCACTAAGCATGTGATTTTGAAAAAAGGGAGGGAGTCAACAACTCTTCATGAAACTCCCCCAACTCATTCAATACAGCAATAATTTTGCAAGCTCTATTCAAGGAGGTCTGACACACAACCTTTGAAGAAAAATTCTCCAAAGAAATGGAGGAAATAAGACACTCAAGTTCAATTTTCAACACCTTAAACCTATCAAGAATTTGACTGTTTAAATCTATGACCAAAACAAGAGGGAGGAAACCCACAGAACATCAACAAAATCCAGCACCCAACAATTTAGACTCGAGACACAGTAAACAAAACAAACCTCAAAAACTAACCAACAGCAAAGGAGAGAAGTAGCAAGAAGCACCTGGAGACTTGAGCACGACACCGATGTAGCCTCACAACACGACCTCCCAAAGGACCGACGAACCCCCGACGACCAGGGATGGCGGCAACAAGCGGCCCGGTGACCTGGGACGGTGACCAAGGCGGCAGGTCGGTGTTAGGGATGAGGTGACATCTAGGGTTTAAAGAGGAGGCGAAATATCAGGAGGAGAGGAGACAGAGGGGCGCGCAACTTGGAAGTCGATGTACCGACCTCCCGGGAGGCCGATGAACCCTCCGCTGACTAGGGACGACAGGCGAGATGTGGTCTGGTTTGAAGGGAAGTTAACGGTCACGGGAGGAGTGGTTGACGTATTTGTTTTATATTGCTATTTTCATGAATATTGCTATTGTGCTTTGATTTCAATTAGTTGTTAATTATTTTTTGAAACTTATTTATTAATATCTCTGTAATAGTATTTAATGAAAAATAGACAAAGTTTTACAAAAAAAAATAGACAATCTTTTTTAATTTGATCATAAAACTCAATTTTTTTTTCTTGAAACTCACTCTTGAGTAACTTTATAAATACAAGGTCATAAAAAAAATTTTATAAATACAAAATCACAGTTAGAATAAATTTAAGATGGACAATTTCATTTCAATTGTTCATCATAAATTTAAGAAACATAAACAATCAATTGAAATTACAAGCTAAACAAAAAAAAATTAACAAAAAAAAAAGATAAAGTAGAAATAAAAATACTAGCTACTTGAGAATAACATAAAATCATAAATAAACCTCCATTAATAATACAATGAATTTAAATTAACTTTTAAAATAAACAACATTAGTAAACCCCAACAATTTCATTCTTGGTGCAACCTAGCACCATTTTTCTTCTACAACTCTTCCATCAAGTCTAATATGAGTTTGTATGTGTGTTTCCTCATCTTGGACTCTATCTATTTGTTGTAAATAAGTATACCAACATGGATGACGTCAATGTTGAACATTAGTGAGAGGAGTAGATTCAACAAATTCTTCGTATTCAAAATTGAGACCATATATATATGTCACGTATATCCTCAACAATCATGTTGTGGAGTACAACACAAGCTAACATGATTGGTGTAAGGTAAGTCTTCTCATGCAATCGAGAAGGGACACGTACTATGCCAAAACAAGCTTGTAGAACACCTAAGGCTTGTTCGATATTTCCTGTAGGACTATTAACGTTGAGCGAACAATTTTTGTTTCGGACCTAGCATGGCAGAAATTGTTTTCACGGAGGTAGCTCACTTGGGGTAAATTCTATCCCTGGATAATAACCCATTTTGTATTGTGTGTTGTTAAGAACATACTCGCATTTTGGAGCCCAACCATTATACAGCTCAGAGAAAACATTGGAATGGTTGAGAACATTGAGGTCATTCATAACTCCTGGAGTTCCAAAGAAGGCATGCCAAATCCATAGATCATGCGAAGTAACTGCTTCAAGAATAACTGGCGGCACTGTATAAACTCTTTTTTCAAATGATTGCCTCCAAATTCTTCCAAGTCCAGTGGATTCAATCAATACTCCCCAACATAGTGGGAAAATCACGAGCTTCAACCGAACACCGATAATAGTCGATTCGCATAAACTTGGGTTAGCCTTCTTAAGTACTCAGGTCCAAATAGCTGAACAGCCCGCTCAACAAATCTCTTCAAGCACTCTGAAGAAGTTGTCTTACCAATCTTCAAGTACTCATCAACACAGTTGGTAGATATTTCGTATGCCAATTATAATCAAATGGGCGATGTACACTTAGTTAGCAGTGTCAAGCCACGTTGAGCAGTAACGTCATACATCAACTTAAAATAGTCATATCAAGCCTCAAGGGCATTAACTACACGGAGGAATAAAGGCTTTCGCATTCTAAACCTACGGCGAAATAGTTCTTCTGTGTATATGTGCTCTTCGGCGAAATAGTCACTCACAGGCGATCATGAGCTTCATATCGATCCCTTTTTATGACTCTGCTTTTCTTTGAAATTGATGATGAAGAAGCCTCCAATTGTTGTGTAGCTTGAACGATTGTTGTCACTAAGTGTATTCTCTCCTCGTTTAACCGTTGAATTTCCATATATTTCTAATGAATGCGCTTGAGGAGTCAACCTCATTGTCATCATGATTGGCACCATTGATAAGCCATTTCAACATTTCGTTTGATGATGAACTTGATGTTGACATAGTTTCTAACCTACAAATCATCGCACACACACACACACACACACACACACACACATATATATATATAGGAATAGATCGGGTGAGAATTAATTTTTGGTGAGAATGAGAGAAGAGTCAATATTGGCCATTGGATGCAAGATCAGTGGACAACAAAAAAAGTCATTTTTCCATTATTTTTTGCAAACTATCACGTGAGGGTGAAAGGGAAAAAAAAAGAAAAAACCGATAGGTGCCCTGGAATTTGTGCAGGCGTGTTGTTTTTGCGGCTCATGCAGTTCATGGGGTGTGGGATGTTCATCACAATAATCTGCAACTCATTCATCTTCCTAATTGCAAAAATAACTAGAGAGAGTGGTTTCATTTTGTTGTTGGTTTCTCTGGGTTCCAGAAAGTTAAAAAACAAATGGGTTTAAATCAAATTGTTTTTTTTTTGCTCTGTTTGGGCGGCTAGCTGGAGGGTCACTTCTTCTTTAATGGATGGGGTATATACCGACAGTGATGGTGTGAGGTGAGATGCAGAAGATCGTCGCCATGGTCGACATGTGTTTTCGTGTTCATCAATGGCCATGCTTCTTTTCTTTTTTTTTTAATGCGTTGGATGAAGAAGATGAGATAACCACCAAATTGAACCATGTTTCTGGATTCGCACAATAGTGTATTGTATTTTCCATATCGATTGCAAAGCCTTGTGCCGAAAATCGAGCAATCATCAGAAGAAGGTTGAGCGTCGAACAATTTTGGGGAGGACGGTCATGAATCTCGACAGGGAAGCCTTGTGCTGAAAATCGAGCAATCATCAGAACCTCATCTTTATTATCACAATTGTGTTTGTTTTGGATGATTTTGAATGATTATGGAAGATTGAGAATTGGTTGTGTGTTGGTTTGGATGATTTTGGATGTTCGGCTGCAATGCTGTGTTGTTTTAAATGTAATCAAAATTTTTGGTGTTTGTATTTGATGTAATCATAAACGCATGGTCACAGAGGGATGAATGTGATGTTCATTAGAGTTTTACATGATGTTCGACCTGTAAAATAATGGTACTGCCCATGACCTTTCGTCTTCGTGTTCATTTGAGTGCTATATGTTGTTCAAGTGAAGTATAGGTATGATTAGCGCTGGCAAAAGTCTGACCGACCCGATTGACCGAATTCGTCCGACCCGAATAAAATCGGGTTTGGTCACGATTTTTTTGTCCGAATTTAAATTCGAACAATTCGGACATGACCGAATGTTAATCCGGGTCGGGTTCGGGTTTGACTGACTCAAATTCGGACAACCCGAATTTTGATGAAAATCGGGTTCGGACATTCGGACATTGTCCGACCCGAATTTGATTTTATTAAATTTTGGCAGAAATCTGAATTGAAATGGGCTGGATTGTGCGTGAGATGAGGCCCAATATTATTAGGGTTTTATTCTAATTTGAAGGTAGAATATTAATACCCTAAATCCCTAATTGCTACCTCCCGCCCGCCTCTGCTCCCTCTTTCACCAAACCACTTCTGCCTTTCTCCCTCATTCTCTCTACTCTCTAGTCTTTCTAACTAAAGTGAGTAAAGTCCCATACTCAGATACTCTCATGGCTCTCATCCACATCTCCCATAATCTTTAAAGTTTCATAAGACTTTTCCCACAATTAATCCGCTGGTGAGCTCGTTTGTTACTTTATTCACATTTTGTCATTTTCCCTCAATTAATCTGTTGCATGGTATTCGTTCTCTCTATTCTATAACAGATAGATCGACTTTTTCCTTCGTTATTTTTTTTTACTTTTTTCGTTGCTTACATGCGTTGTGATGTTCTATGGCAGATGGAGTATTTGTCTTTGTTCCAGTACTGTCATCACGGATCTAGTATAGTTTGAACAAGTGGTATGAACATGTTCATCCCTACTCTCATACAGTCATATTTGTTCCACCTTTGTCTTCCTCGTTCGTTTTTTTCGGTAATTTGGATGCTTATATGTCTGACTTGGTGATTTTGGGTTAGATCTTGGCCTATTTATTTTTATTTCAGTGTAATTACCTCAGATCTATCAGAATGTGGTAAATACTTCACATAAAATTTGGTTGTTTTGAGATTTTTTGAGTGAGATTTCATTTATTTAATTATTTTATAGTTTTGTTTGATTATATCTTTTCCATGGGCTATTGCGTGACTTCTTGGTTGATTTACACCATTACAGAAACATGGAGACTTTCCATATATTTAACATCAGTTTGTTTAATTTTCATGTTTGTCATATAAAGTTGGCAATACTTGATATTTAAATTTTATAGCTTGTATAAAATTCATATTTTACATAGTTGCAGAATATTTCTTTGAATATCATACACTTTTCAAAAAGAAATTCAAAGATCTAATTGAAAGGGAAAGAAACTAATATATTTGCAAAAAACAAGTAAGGAAAAATAATCTTATGATCTAAGAAATTGATAAATTCAGCTTGTTCCATGTTATATTTCAGAACTTGCATCTGTGTTCATCATCCAGTGTTATCCTACCAGATCAAGAATGATGTTATGTCATGGTATGAATATCTCCATCCTTACTATCTTATTCCTTTGATTTTATGCTTAGTGATAATCTCTTGTTTATGTTGGGTTTTTTGATATTTTCTACATTAATGGTTGAAGGTATTTGCTGCTATGTTCTAGTGTTGATTTGAGCATCTTTATTCGTCTTCAAGCCTAAGCTAGGTATGATAATTTTGTTGTTCTTGTTAGTAAATTGTCTTGTTTCTCATTTGTTTAACTTGTTCCACTTGATTTATTTTATTCGATTTTAATAATATATTAGACATTATGGCTACTGGAGATGTGCATGTGGATGTGGATGTGCTATCAGATTCAATTGAAATGGTCGGTTTTCCTTATTTGTATCACTCAATTTATAATTGATTTAGTTTAATAATTTTATTTAGATGAGCTTAATTTATATGTTTGGTAATTATGTTGATAGAAAGAGGGAACACAACCAAACAAATCTGGTTGTAAGAGGCCACGTCGAAAGCAAAAAGCAAAGCCATGTAAGGTTGAAATTGGAGATGCTCCAGGTCCTAAGAGAAGGAAGAATCAGTCTGCTGTGTGGGATCATTTTATCAAGCTCGAAAGGGGTCATTTCCTGACCTTGAGGTAGATGGATTCCAAAGAGGGAAATGCAAGGGATGCAATACTATTATGATTTGTGATGGGAGGTATGGCACCACTAATATGAAACGTCATATGGATACTTGTTTGAAATTGAAAGGTCAACATGATTTAAAACAAATGATGTTAAATGCTGCTGGTAATATTTCGTTAAGGGGTGCTAAGTTAGATCAAAATGTCTATAGGGAATTTCTTGCAACTATGATAGTGAAGCATGAACTTCCTTTTCTACTTGTGGAGTATGATGGTGTAAGGGATTGTCATGCATATTTGAATCCTGATGTCAAGCATATCACTAGGAATACATGCAAAGCTGATATACTTAAGCTTTATAAAAGGGGGAAGTCTAGGGTGAAGGAGATGTTAAGTTCTTGTCCTGGTAGAATTTCACTTACTTCTGACTTTTGGACTTCCATGAAGTCTGATTCTTACATGTGCATCACCGCTCACTTTGTTGGTAGTGATTGGAAACTTCATGAGTTTCTATTGTGCTTTTGTCGCTTTCCACCTCCTCATAATGGCTCTTTCATCAGTGATAAGTTTTCTAACTTATTGGACAAGGATGGTTGGAATATTGAGCACAAACTAATGGCTATCACATTAGATAACGCTACCAACAATGACACGTTTGTGGAGTCTTACATGACCAAGTTGGTATCTAAAGGTGCATTGCCTTTAAGGGGTCGTTTGTTCAGAATTAGGTGTGCTGCCCATGTTATTAACTTGATTGTGAAGGCTGGTTTAGAGGAAATTGATGAAGTTATATGGAAGATAAGAGAAAGTGTAAAGTATGTGAAGGGTTCACCATCTAGGTTAGTGAAGTTTAATGAGGCAACAAAAGACAAAAAAATTCCAACTGTGAGGAAATTGAAGCAAGACACTTTAACAAGATGGAATTCTACTTACCTTATGCTTAAGTCTGCTTTATATTACAAGGATGTTTTCCCTCATCTTGCTATACTTGATAAACATTATTGTTATTGTCCTCTTCCTCATGAATGGGATAAAGTGGATGTATTTTGCAAGTTTTTTCAAGTGTACTATGACTTGACCAATATATTTTCTGGCACTAAGTATCCCACTGCAAACCTATTCTTCCATGGGTCTCACGATATCCAAGTTCATTTGAAGAAGAATCTTTGAATCCTAACCAAGTCGTTAGATCAATGGTGTCAAGGATGCAAAGAAAATTTGATAGTTATTGGGAGGATTGTAATTTGGTGTTGGCTGTTGCTGTTGTGTTAGACCCTCGGTATAAGTTGAAATTGATTCAATTTACATATGAGAAATTGTATGGTGTGGAGGATGGGGCTTTGAAGGCCAAATCCGTCTATGACACTATTGTAGCTCTCTTTTCTGAGTACAAAGCAAGCGATGCTCGATTCAAATAGTGTTGACCATCAATCTAATGATCCATCAAGAGAGCAAACACAAGAGCAAGTAAAGAAGCCTAGTACCCATCGTTTAGCCAATGTAAGTCTTTAAATTTAATTATTTTTTCTGTTTGCATCTTATCTTATGTTTTCTTATTAAAATTCTGTTTTGTTTTTATGTTTTTTTTTTTGTTGAATTTGACTATGTAATGTTTTGCTATTATTATTTTTTTGATGAATTAGTTCAAGTTCTGTTTTGTTTTGATTAAAATTTTGACTGAGTTTGTTTTTTTAGGATTTTGACAAATATGTTGAGTCTACATCACATGCATCAAGTAAATCTGAGTTCGATTTGTTTCTTGATGAGCCTTTAACGAATAGAAATGTAGACTTAGATATTTTAGAATGGTGGAAATCTGTCCAATATCGTTGGCCTGTTCTTGCGGAGCTTGCTCGTGATATAATGAGCATTCCAATTACTTCGGTGCCTTCGGAAGCGACATTCAGTGTTGGGGGTAGGATTTTAAGATCCTCTAGATGTTCTTTGGCTCCTCAGAATGTTGAAGCTTTGATTTGCTCCCGAAATTGGAACTTTGGGTTGAGAGGTAATAATTTTAGTATAATTGGAGATCTTACATTATGTGTGGCTTAGGGTTTTTTGTGTGGATGTATGTTTAAATATGTTTTAATGTTATGCTTGTAGAGATGGATGCTGGATATGTAGATGAAGATGATGAAAGCGATATAGCACTCGACTTGGAAGAAGATCTAGAGGACTTGGGGGAGGGTCCAAGTCATCCTTCTGAATGATGATGTGAATATACTATGATGGACGCCTATTTTGTTGAGTAGTGCTGAATTCATTTTGGTTTTTGTTAATGTAATGTGGCAGGGCAGTTTAAGCTGTTCATAACTTTGTTGTTTGGCTTTTAAATGCCCAGTTGCCCCCCAGGCCCCCACCTTTTTGAGTTTTGGTGGTTTGAGTGGTGACAATACTCTACTAGGTAGTGTAGGTTTGAGGCTTGAGCCTTAATGGTTCGCCTTATTTTGTAATTATTTTGTATCAACTACTGACTGAGTAGTTATGGGTGAATGTATATGGATACCAACTACTGAGTAGTTATAGGTTGTATGTATAGATGTTGAAACCTGAATGTAATTTAAGCAGGTAGCAGTTTTTTTTTTCAATAGTTGAAGCTTAATTTTAATTCGGACATTCGGACACATATTCGGACATTCGGACAAACGGGTCCGGGTCCGGTCAAGATCTTTTGTCCGAATATTATATTCGGACAGGGTTCGGGTTTGATGTTTTTGTCCGAATGTCCGAATTGTCCGAACCCAGTTTGACCCGGACCCGATTTTTTGCCACCGCTAGGTATGATACATGTTTATATTATAGACACTCATTAAATGTTCATCTAATCGGAACACGATGTCCATATGGCTGGAACATGATACCCATTTACCACAAAATGAAAATTTGATATTCGTGGTGTATATATATCATGTCCATATAATCAGAATTGGTTGTGTTGGCATTTGATGTAATTAGAAACGCATTGTTACAAACAGTATGAATGTGATGTTCGCTTGAGTTATACATGATGTTCGTCCGATAAAATAATGATACTGTCCATTACTATGCATCTTCATGTTCATGTGAGTGCTTCATGTTGTTCAGTTGAAGTGATAAGTATGGTATATGTTAATATTATAGATAGTCACCAAATGTTCATCTAATCGAAGCATGATGTCTATATCAGTGAAACATGTAATCCATTTACAACAAATTAAATATGTTTTGGGCGAGCAAGCAAACGGTATTGATGTGATATTCATGTGAGGTGTACATAATGGTTTTATGCAATGAACTTATTGGCTTTCTTTATTAATTGTAATGATCATTGCTTATGACCGTAACGACCATCTGAATTATTGATAGCGTACATAACTGATTATGTTCTTTTTTTAATATGTATAGTGTTGAATCTGATGAGGTGGGTGGAGAGGATATTGGTACATTATATCAACCACCAGTGTCTCATCTGATTTAACTTGATGTTCATTTTATTGGATGTTCATTTTGTAAAGGCTATGCAGTAAGACACCAAGTTAAATTGTAAAAATTGTAAAAATATACATACACATGAAAATGGATATCCATTATATGTAAAATGAACATCCATTATCAATTAAATGAATACCTATTAGTAAGCAAAACGAAAAAAATTAAATATATCCACATCAAAATGAACATCCATTAAATATATCCACATCACAAAAAAGTACAAGACAATATGTTAATTGTTTTACACAATTCCAATCCTAAAAAAATGCCATATAACTAGAGACAATGAGGGAGATGGCGTAAAATTCTAATTATTAATGTACGATGAAGCACCATCATCAGAAGGGGGCGAGTGTCCTTATTCGGTTCTAATGGGCAACCTTTGATAATACGATCTCTTCAGTTTATGGCGGTGTAAGAAACGAGGATTTCGTCTCAGCATCCACTTGTCTAGCGACTCTGCCTCGTCAACTGGACATCATGTTTAAATAAAATGGACATTATGTGTAAACGAAATGGGCATCGAGTTCAAAATGGGTATCATCATAAAATCAAATTGACATCATGTTCAAACCAAGATGGATATCATTGTTGAAATCAAATGGACATCATGTGTCCACAAGATGGATACCATGTCTTATACTCTTGTTCAAACATGAGAAACATCAAGTTCAAAATGGACATCAAGTTTAGACCAAATGGGCATCATGTTTTCACCAAATGCACATCAAGTTCAAAACACATTATTAATTTAAAATAGACTTCGATTCCAACATAAAGGACATCGTGCACAATCAAATGGAAACCATTTGAATATCATATTCACATCAAAAAGACATTTAACACAATCATCATATCATATTCAAGATGAACATTATATATAAACCAAACAGACATTAAGTATAGCCCAAAAGGACATCACATATAACCCAAACGGACATCGAGCTTATACAAGATATGCACCAATTCCAACAAAATGAACATCAATTTCAAATAAAATGAACATTCTTATTTTGTCAAATAGACATTCAAACAACTCGATATTATATGTACATTGTTTCACAAAAACCTGATAATAAATCGTTAAGTTCAAACCAACAAGATATCAAACCCAATCATCATGTCATATTCAAGATGCACAGTGCGTACATATGGGCATAGTGATCACATGGTGCTTACACAAGATGGACATTAAGTATAAACCAAAAGGACATAACATTTAACCAAATGGACACGGTTCCTACACAACATGGACTTCATGTTGTATCAAAATGGACATCATATCTTCACAGAAAGAACATCAAGCCTTCACCAATAGGGCATCCCGCACTACCCAAATGGACACCAAGTCTTTATCAAAGGGACCTCAATATGGAAAATACAGTACACTCTTGTGCGAGTCCAGAAACATGGTTCAATTTCGTGGTTATCTCATCTTCTTCATCCAACACATTAACTCAAGCGAACATCACATTCATATTGTCTGTGACAATGCGTTTCTAATTACATCAAATGCCAACACAACCAATTCTGATTATATGGACATGATATATATACACCACGAATATCAAATTTTCATTTTGTGGTAAATGGGTATCATGTTCCAGCCATATGGGCATCGTGTTCCGATTAGATGAACATTTAATGAGTGTCTATAATATAAACATGTATCATACCTATACTTCACCTGAACAACATGTAGCACTCAAATGAACACGAAGACGCATGGTCATGGATAGTACCATTATTTTACAGGTCGAACATCATGTAAAACTCTAATGAACATCACATTCATTCCTCTGTGACCATGCGTTTATGATTACATCAAATAGAAACACCACAAATTCTGATTACATTTAAAACAGCACACCATTGTAGCCGAAACATCCAAAATCATCCAAACCAACAAATAACCAATTCTCAATCTTCCATAATCATTCAAAATCATCCAAAACAAACACAATCGTGACAATAAAGATGAGGTGATGATTGCTCGATTTTCAGCACAAGGCTTCCCCGTCGAGATTCATGGCCGTCCTCCTCAAAATTGTTCGACGCTCAAGCTTCTTCTGATGATTGCTCGATTTTCAGCACAAGGCTCTACAATTGATATGGAAAATACAGTACACTCTTGTGCGAATCCAGAAACATGGTTCAATTTGGTTGTTATCTCATCTTCTTCATCCAACACATTAAAAAAAAAAGAAGAAAAAAGCATGGCCATTGATGAACACGAAAACACAGGTCGGCCATGGCGACGATCTTCTACATCTAACCTCACATCATCACTGTCGGTATATACCCCATCCATTGAAGAAGAAGTGACCCTCCAACTAGCCGCCAAAACAGAGCAAAAAAAAAAAATTTGATTCAAACCCTTTTGTTTTTTAAACTTTCTGGAACCCAGAGAAACCAGCAGCAAAATGAAGCCACTCATTCCAGTTGTTTTTGCAATTAGGAAGATGAATGGGTTGCAAATGATTGTGATGAACATCCCACACCCCATGAACTGCATGAGCCGCAAAAACAACACGCCTGTACAAATTCCAGGGCATCTATATGTTTTTTCTTTTCTTTTTTTCGCCTTTCACCCTCACATGATAGTTTGCAAAAAATAATGGAGAAATGACTTTTTTTGCTGTCCCCTGATCTTGCATCCAATGGCCAATATTAACTCTTCTCTCATTCTCACCAAAAAGTAATTCTCACCCTATCTATTCTCATATATATATATATATATATATATATATATATATATATGTGTGTGTGTGTGTGTGTGTGTGTGTGGGAATGGATCACATGAGCATGGAACTTTGGTGAACATGTGAGTGTAGACAGATATCAAGTATTGTATTTGAGGACATCAAGTTTTGTTTCAGTGGACATTAAGTTTGCATGGTGAAATGATGTTCCCTTGATGTTCTCATGCAGACTTGATGTCCATTGAAACAATATTTGATGTCCTCAAATACAATACTTGATGTCTGATAGGCCGCAAGTGCACGGGTGAAATTGTAGCATGAATCAAGGTCGTTCCCACAGGGACTTTTCCTTTCAACGCACTGAACTAGCCTCCTAGTTGATTGCTAAGTCGATCGAGTTTTTGTTTGAAACAAACTATTTCTATTTCTATTCACTACTAAAGACTAACAAACAAATATGCACACAATTTACTTGGATTTATCAATAAGAAAAAGACGTCCAAGGGATAAAACCTAAGTCACTCTATGAATCAAACAAGTGGATTGAACATGTATGTCACTAATTTGGTACATTTTAGGGTCGATAATCGCATAAATTATTCCGTAGCGAGCTTTTGGCAATGAAATGGATTGCTTAGCAAAATCAATCACCTACTGTTGTGGTTATTTCAATTTTTAACTAAGTTAAAGATCAAATTATCCAATGACCCCCAATTATAAAGTCTTCTATGTCTAGTTCACTTCATAACTAGTTTAATCCTAAGGGTTCCGATTATCGAATTTTTCCGTTCGGTACTTCACTCAACAATCTAATTCAATATTCTTGATGGTCAGTCAAAAACAATGACATACATAATCAAAGGTTAAATAAAATGCATTCAAACTAGATTAACAAACTTGTTCAATCCAACAAAACTCAATCCATAAGAGAAACTAATAAGGGTTTATCCCCTAAACTTATGAAAACTACTCACTACTCATGTTCAATTCACTAAACATATGAAATTCTATACTAAAATGCATGGAAATTTAAAGAAAGAGAAACAAACCGAGTTGGATTTCAATCCTTTCTTGAATGTTGATCCGCGGGGACTTTTGCTCCTCCACTTCTCTCCAATTCTTGTGAACCGATCTTCCAAAACTCAACCAATCACTCCCTCTTCACAATGGATGAATGTGGATGGAAATATGGATGATAGAATAGATGAATATGATGATGAGGATAATGATGGACGCCAATCAATACAGCCGGATAAGAATTATGTAGCATTAAAATGAAGCTGAAACGCCATTTCCGCATTAATCAGGATCAACATGGGTCGATACAGGTCAAAACGGGTCGTGCTGATTTGACACGGACTGTGTTGCTCACTGGAATTGGATTCTGGACTTTTTGGAGAAAGAAACGGGTCGTTTTGGGTCTTGTCTCGCCCGTGTTGATTGCAGGCGGCATCCAATGCCTTTTTGGGCCAATGTTTGGGCCTTGGGGTGGATCTCTCTCTTGATTTGTGATCTACTTGGACTCCTTGAACTTGGTTTTGAGCTTGATTTCTTTACTTTAACATCAATTTCCTACAAAACTATACCAAACTCCAACCAAGCATAAAATAGAGAATTCGAGTATAAAAATAATACATTCATATCAATAATCACTCAAATTAACTCTAAATAACCCAAGATCACATATATATAAAATACACTTATCAAATCCCCTCATGCTTACACCTTGCTTGTCCCTAAGCAAGGTTAAACTCATAAATAAAAAAGAAAACAAAGAAAAGAACGAAAATAGAAAATAAATGGGACAAAATGACTCAAGTCAAAAAGAAAAAGATTCAAAGTAAAATTGAAAAATTTATTTATAAATCTCCTCAGGAAAGCATCAATAAGACACTCAATTAATCCAACTTAATCAAGCATAGCCCAAGTATGAATGAAAGTTTATATACAAGAGAAAATGGAACCATAGAAAGAATTACAAAAACCATACCTATCAAGATCAAACTAATCACCCTCCTAATCTCAAAAGAAACAAGCAAGCACACAATAATGTATGAAAATAGGTAATTGAGAGCAACCTCACTTTAGGGAATGTGGAAACACTCCTCTCATGTGTTTGAAAAATAATATTCAATGAAGGTGCACTCAATACTCAATCACAAAGCAACATTCTACCATAAGCTTGCAAATAATCTCAATTCTCTACCGCTAAAATGCAATGCACAATGATAATCAAGAGGACTTTCAAAAGGGTTGCAATGGGGCTAAGGTTAAGGGTAAGGAGTGGAAATATATTTGGGAAAGTGGAGCTAAAAGCCAAGACTTGGAGCATAAACCTCACCAAATTATTCAAATAAGAACACTCACACCTTATATACATATCAATGCATCCCATAATCATGTGAAATCGCCTCAAATCAAAGAAAAATAAACTATCAAACTACTAAATATTTTTTTTCTCTTCCTTTTTTTTTCATTTTTCTGATTTTTTCCTTTTTTTCTCTTTTTTTTTTCAATTTCAATTCAAACTCAAAGATATATTACACTAAATAGGCAAATTTCCATCTCAACCCATATCAAGCTACAATGGGGAGCAATCTCTAAATATTTCAACTTCACAACATCCCCAACAAGACCAAACCACAAATACACCAAAATCAACCCAACTTTTACACTCTAACACTCCAAGCAATGACTTAAGGGTAGGAAATTATATATACGACCATGGCTAAAAGTGTAGGTAATCAAAAGAAAGAGTAACACAAGGCTAAAAGAGGGTTAAAAGTGGATAATTCACAAATAAAGGGTGGCTATTTGGCTTTATAGCTAAAATATGTACAAGAATGTCTCTATCATATTACCAATGCACAAGCAAAAATGCAGTTTCAAAGAGATGCATTGCAAGTTCTAGAGAATGCAACTAAGGATGAGCCACACATGGAAATGAGACTAATAAGGAGAATGCAACTAAGGATGAGCCACACATGGAAATGAGACTAATAAGGAGAATGCAACTAAGGATGAGCCACACATGGAAATGAGACTAATAAAAATGATTAGTCATTTTAAGGCTTTGTGGTCTCACGGGTAAAAAGCTCTCAAATAAACCTAGCTCAAGTAGATGTATATATGCTAAACTCATTCCAAAAGATCTCAAAAGGGCAATCAATCTTCACTATCAAAGTACAATTCTAAACTTTCTATTTTTTCACAACTCTTTTCAAAACTTTAATTCACAAAAGGGCTATACAAGACTAAATCAAATCAAAAGAAAGCTTATCTAGCTTTAATTCATCACCGGAGAATTTTATTCACTAATCCTATCTTAACCTAATTTTTTTCTTTTTCTTCTTTTTCAAATTTTTTTAATTTTTTTTTAATTTTTCTAATTTTTTTGGTTTTTTCAAAATCTAAAATCAAAAATCAAATGAAAAACTAAAAAAATAAGAAACTAAAAACTAAGAAAAAGAAAGAAAATAAAATCTGATATGATACTAACTAATGCAATTCTATGTGGATGCAAGATATTTACAAATGCGAGCTAAAAACTAGAAAAATCAAAAAGAAAAACTAAACTAAACTAAAGAAAAACTAAAGAATCAAAAGAAAAACTAAAACTAAACTAAAGAAAAATAAAATCATATACACAAAGATGAAAACCCAAAATTTTCAAATTAATCCCCCCATGCTTGGACAAAACATTGTCTTCAATGCATAAAACAAGAAGAAACGAGCACAAAAGGGGAAAAACAGGACAATCATTGCGGTGGTGGAGAAGGAGGTGGGTAAGGATATTGTTGAGGGTAGTTCAATTGCCAATCGCGCATCGCTTGCATCATCTCGAGCATGCGTGCTTGTTCGGCAGCTTGGGAGGCGTTGGCTTGGTCAAGAAGGTCTAGCCTCTCAAAAATACGAGTTTGGTTTTGTAAAATTTGGTCCAAAGTGGTTCGAAAATAACCAAACTCATTTTCGCAATAGGTTCTAAGGGAGGCATGGTCCGCACGCAAAGAATTAAAACTATCTTGGAAATCAAAAGCGGCGGCGGGACCTTCTTCGTCATCCCCGCCACCCTCGTGATGAGGAGGCGAAGGAACTTGGTCGGGAATAGGGTTAGGTTGTGGAATGGGTGCGTTAGGAAGGAAAAGAATATTCGGGAGCTCTTGAATGGTAAGGTTCGGATGAGGAAGCCTCATCAACTCATTGTTAGGGTACACCCACCAAACTTCTTCCCCTCTTAACTTGCACATTTTCATGTCTCTAATAGCCCTACCATCTAAGGTCATTGAGCCCTCTACCCTATCCCACTCGTGACGAGTCGGATCCCAACCAAAGTGCCTAGCCAAAACCGTGAGCAACCCACCAATAACGATATCACCTTTTGTGTGAGATGTGATGCAGGCTAAATGCGTGGCAAAAAGAGCGGCGGGGTTGACCTCGGGTCGTGCGTAATACATACACCATACAGTGTAAAATTCAGCTTGAGCCGCAACATTCATACTATCCCCCCTACCAAATAACCCACAAGCTAGGATGCGCTGCATGTAACGAAACACGGGGTTCCGTATGTGCGTGCACTTAGACCTACTCGGGTGGTAGTCATTCCTAGTTGTGGTAAACTGCCAAAATTAATTGGCGTTCCATTCAGCTAAAGGGGGCACATCTCGTGTGGCAACACCTTGGACAACTGGTAAACGAAAGATCTGAGCAAATTGGGCGAGAGTCAAATGATATTCCTCTTCATCTATCCTAAAGGTAATCCTACCCTCTTGTGTTCTAAGATTCACATCAAAGGTGCTAAGCACCTCTAGGGTAAGGTTCCGATAGGTCGGCTCTCTCATCCTCGCAAAATCTAACATCCCTTTTCTATTCAAAAGCCATTCTACATCATCTAGCATGCCAGTGGTTTGTAAAAATGGCTCATTCATGTAACGAGTAGGGAGCATAGTGCGCTTAGATAAAGCAAGGTAACGCTCAAATTGAACACCTTCTAAATTAAAAGGGTTATTACCTCGCGTTTGCCGAGAAGATGAGCCCGCTTTGCCTTTGCCTTTGTCACCATTGTCCCCCGTGCGCCGCTTTGAAGCTTGCTCCTCACCACGCGAAGTCCTGACCATCTTTTATACAAAATTTACAAACTAAAAAGTTAATAATATACAAAAGGTAACAAAGAAAAACTAAGCAAAACTATGAAACTTAAGACCTAAACTAACCATAAACTTATGTACATATGACTCAAATCAAGTTAAATTCTAAAGTTTTCTAAGACCCTTAAACTCTTAAACACTACTAATTAAACAAAAGCGAGACTAAATCTAAGTCAATTGCTAATGGATTAAAGACTCGTACTAAGCTAAACTAGGTTACACTACTAGACACCTAATATATACAACATTCAACAACTCTAAAAAAACAAAATTAGAAACTAAACAAAGGTAAACTAATTGAAGCTAAACCTAAACTAAGTTAAGACCAGCCAAACTTAAACAAGAAAATTAAAAAAAACTAAGAACAAAAACAGAAAATTCAACAAAGAAAAATCAAACTAACAAATTACTAAAACAGAAAACAAAATATACACATGAAAATCTACACTTCAAAAAAACTTGAAACACAACAATGGTGAACAACAATGGAGATTCAAATATTATACACAAAAATTAAAACTTAAAACGAAAATAAAAAACGAAAATGAACTAAATAAAACAAAGAAATTAGAAAAATCAAACCTTTATACACTTGAAGAGGAGAAAAGAGCTTGAATGTGGGTGAAAATGGAGGTGTTTGGTAATGGAGGTGAAAAATGGAGCGAAGGGATGAGGATGAAATTGGTTGGATCTGAAAGAGAAAGGAAAAAGATGAAGAATGGAAGAAAAATGGAGTGATTTATTGAAGAAATGAGAGAGTATGGAGTAAAAGAGTAATGGAAGAAGAAGGGGGTAGCAATGGAGTTACAAGGAGATGGAGAAATATGAAAGAATGGGAAGAGTGATGAGTGAGTGAGGGAGGAAGGAAGGAAGGAGTTAGTATCAGGGCTGGCACGAGTGGGGTTGAAGCAAAACGGACGCCCAAAAACAAATTAAGGAAAGAGTGTTGAAAACAGGATCCAACACGGACCGTGCTAGGGGCAACACGGACCATGTTGAATCCTGCACATGAAATTTACCTCTCTGGATGCCAACACGGGTCGTGTCTTGGGTGACACGATCCATGTTGAGCTCGTTCTGTACAGTTTGCTCGCGTGTTCGAGGCCTGGCAGCAGCTTCTCTTGTCCTTTATTCTTTTCCTCCTCTTTCACTCTCACATTTTTTTTGGTTCACTCACTCTCAAACTCTATTTATTTCCAAACTCTCCCTTTTTTCTCTTTTTTTTTTCTTTTCAGATTTTTTTCAATTATTTTTAAAAACTAATACCTCATAAAGAAAAATAAAATAAAAACCCTAGAAAAATTCTAGAAAAAGAAAATACAAAGGAGAAAAATCCTAAAAATCCAAGAAAAATCAAAATAAAAAGAAAATACAGGGCAGTTTAAGCTGTTCATAACTTTGTTGTTTGGCTTTTAAATGCCCAGTTGCCCCCCCAGGCCCCCACCTTTTTGAGTTTTGGTGGTTTGAGTGGTGACACTACTCTACTAGGTAGTGTAGGTTTGAGGCTTGAGCCTTAATGGTTCGCCTTATTTTGTAATTATTTTGTATCAACTACTGACTGAGTAGTTATGGGTGAATGTATATGGATACAAACTACTGAGTAGTTATAGGTTGTATGTATAGATGTTGAAACCTGAATGTAATTTAGGCAGGTAGCAGTTTTTTTTTTCAATAGTTGAAGCTTAATTTTAATTCGGACATTCGGACAAACGGGTCCGGGTCCGGTCAAGATCTTTTGTCCGAATATTATATTCGGACAGGGTTCGGGTTTGATGTTTTTGTCCGAATGTCCGAATTGTCCGAACCCAGTTTGACCCGGACCCGATTTTTTGCCACCGCTAGGTATGATACATGTTTATATTATACACTCATTAAATGTTCATCTAATCGGAACACGATGTCCATATGGCTGGAACATGATACCCATTTACCACAAAATGAAAATTTGATATTCGTGGTGTATATATATCATGTCCATATAATCAGAATTGGTTGTGTTGGCATTTGATGTAATTAGAAACGCATTGTTACAAACAGTATGAATGTGATGTTCGCTTGAGTTATACATGATGTTCGTCCGATAAAATAATGATACTGTCCATTACTATGCATCTTCATGTTCATGTGAGTGCTTCATGTTGTTCAGTTGAAGTGATAAGTATGGTATATGTTAATATTATAGATAGTCACCAAATGTTCATCTAATCGAAGCATGATGTCTATATCAGTGAAACATGTAATCCATTTACAACAAATTAAATATGTTTTGGGCGAGCAAGCAAACGGTATTGATGTGATATTCATGTGAGGTGTACATAATGGTTTTATGCAATGAACTTATTGGCTTTCTTTATTAATTGTAATGATCATTGCTTATGACCGTAACGACCATCTGAATTATTGATAGCGTACATAACTGATTCTGTTCTTTTTTTAATATGTATAGTGTTGAATCTGATGAGGTGGGTGGAGAGGATATTGGTACATTATATCAACCACCAGTGTCTCATCTGATTTAACTTGATGTTCATTTTATTGGATGTTCATTTTGTAAAGGCTATGCAGTAAGACACCAAGTTAAATTGTAAAAATTGTAAAAATATACATACACATGAAAATGGATATCCATTATATGTAAAATGAACATCCATTATCAATTAAATGAATACCTATTAGTAAGCAAAACGAAAAAAATTAAATATATCCACATCAAAATGAACATCCATTAAATATATCCACATCACAAAAAAGTACAAGACAATATGTTAATTGTTTTACACAATTCCAATCCTAAAAAAATGCCATATAACTAGAGACAATGAGGGAGATGGCGTAAAATTCTAATTATTAATGTACGATGAAGCACCATCATCAGAAGGGGGCGAGTGTCCTTGTTCGGTTCTAATGGGCAACCTTTGATAATACGATCTCTTCAGTTTATGGCGGTGTAAGAAACGAGGATTTCGTCTCAGCATCCACTTGTCTAGCGACTCTGCCTCGTCAACTGGACATCATGTTTAAATAAAATGGACATTATGTGTAAACGAAATGGGCATCGAGTTCAAAATGGGTATCATCATAAAATCAAATTGACATCATGTTCAAACCAAGATGGATATCATTGTTGAAATCAAATGGACATCATGTGTCCACAAGATGGATACCATGTCTTATACTCTTGTTCAAACATGAGAAACATCAAGTTCAAAATGGACATCAAGTTTAGACCAAATGGGCATCATGTTTTCACCAAATGCACATCAAGTTCAAAACACATTATTAATTTAAAATAGACTTCGATTCCAACATAAAGGACATCGTGCACAATCAAATGGAAACCATTTGAATATCATATTCACATCAAAAAGACATTTAACACAATCATCATATCATATTCAAGATGAACATTATATATAAACCAAACAGACATTAAGTATAGCCCAAAAGGACATCACATATAACCCAAACGGACATCGAGCTTATACAAGATATGCACCAATTCCAACAAAATGAACATCAATTTCAAATAAAATGAACATTCTTATTTTGTCAAATAGACATTCAAACAACTCGATATTATATGTACATTGTTTCACAAAAACCTGATAATAAATCGTTAAGTTCAAACCAACAAGATATCAAACCCAATCATCATGTCATATTCTAGATGCAATGTGAGTACTTATGGGCATTTTTATCTCATGGTGCTTACACAAGATGGACATTAAGTATAAACCAAAAGGACATAACATTTAACCAAATGGACACGGTTCCTACACAACATGGACTTCATGTTGTATCAAAATGGACATCATATCTTCACAGAAAGAACATCAAGCCTTCACCAATAGGGCATCCCGCACTACCCAAATGGACACCAAGTCTTTATCAAAGGGACCTCAATATGGAAAATACAGTACACTCTTGTGCGAGTCCAGAAACATGGTTCAATTTCGTGGTTATCTCATCTTCTTCATCCAACACATTAACTCAAGCGAACATCACATTCATATTGTCTGTGACAATGCGTTTCTAATTACATCAAATGCCAACACAACCAATTCTGATTATATGGACATGATATATATACACCACGAATATCAAATTTTCATTTTGTGGTAAATAGGTATCATGTTCCAGCCATATGGGCATCGTGTTCCGATTAGATGAACATTTAATGAGTGTCTATAATATAAACATGTATCATACCTATACTTCACCTGAACAACATGTAGCACTCAAATGAACACGAAGACGCATGGTCATGGATAGTACCATTATTTTACAGGTCGAACATCATGTAAAACTCTAATGAACATCACATTCATCCCTCTGTGACCATGCGTTTATGATTACATCAAATAGAAACACCACAAATTCTGATTACATTTAAAACAGCACACCATTGTAGCCGAAACATCCAAAATCATCCAAACCAACAAATAACCAATTCTCAATCTTCCATAATCATTCAAAATCATCCAAAACAAACACAATCGTGACAATAAAGATGAGGTGATGATTGCTCGATTTTCAGCACAAGGCTTCCCCGTCGAGATTCATGGCCGTCCTCCTCAAAATTGTTCGACGCTCAAGCTTCTTCTGATGATTGCTCGATTTTCAGCACAAGGCTCTACAATTGATATGGAAAATACAGTACACTCTTGTGCGAATCCAGAAACATGGTTCAATTTGGTTGTTATCTCATCTTCTTCATCCAACACATTAAAAAAAAAGAAGAAAAAAGCATGGCCATTGATGAACACGAAAACACAGGTCGGCCATGGCGACGATCTTCTACATCTAACCTCACATCATCACTGTCGGTATATACCCCATCCATTGAAGAAGAAGTAACCCTCCAACTGGCCACCAAAACAGAGCAAAAAAAAAATTTGATTCAAACCCTTTTGTTTTTTAAACTTTCTGCAACCCAGAGAAACCAGCAGCAAAATGAAGCCACTCATTCCAGTTGTTTTTGCAATTAGGAAGATGAATGGGTTGCAAATGATTGTGATGAACATCCCACACCCCATGAACTGCATGAGCCGCAAAAACAACACGCCTGTACAAATTCCAGGGCATCTATATGTTTTTTCTTTTCTTTTTTTTCGCCTTTCACCCTCACATGATAGTTTGCAAAAAATAATGGAGAAATGACTTTTTTTGCTGTCCCCTGATCTTGCATCCAATGGCCAATATTAACTCTTCTCTCATTCTCACCAAAAAGTAATTCTCACCCTATCTATTCTTATATATATATATATATGTGTGTGTGTGTGTGTGTGTGTGTGGGAATGGATCACATGAGCATGGAACTTTGGTGAACATGTGAGTGTAGACAGATATCAAGTATTGTATTTGAGGACATCAAGTTTTGTTTCAGTGGACATTAAGTTTGCATGGTGAAATGATGTTCCCTTGATGTTCTCATGCAGACTTGATGTCCATTGAAACAATATTTGATGTCCTCAAATACAATACTTGATGTCTGATAGGCCGCAAGTGCACGGGTGAAATTGTAGCATGAATCAAGGTCGTTCCCACAGGGACTTTTCCTTTCAACGCACTGAACTAGCCTCCTAGTTGATTGCTAAGTCGATCGAGTTTTTGTTTGAAACAATCTATTTCTATTTCTATTCACTACTAAAGACTAACAAACAAATATGCACACAATTTACTTGGATTTATCAATAAGAAAAAGACGTCCAAGGGATAAAACCTAAGTCACTCTATGAATCAAACAAGTGGATTGAACATGTATGTCACTAATTTGGTACATTTTAGGGTCGATAATCGCATAAATTATTCCGTAGCGAGCTTTTGGCAATGAAATGGATTGCTTAGCAAAATCAATCACCTACTGTTGTGGTTATTTCAATTTTTAACTAAGTTAAAGATCAAATTATCCAATGACCCCCAATTATAAAGTCTTCTATGTCTAGTTCACTTCATAACTAGTTTAATCCTAAGGGTTCCGATTATCGAATTTTTCCGTTCGGTACTTCACTCAACAATCTAATTCCATATTCTTGATGGCCAGTCAAAAACAATGACATACATAATCAAAGGTTAAATAAAATGCAATCAAACTAGATTAACAAACTTGTTCAATCCAACAAAACTCAATCCATAAGAGAAACTAATAAGGGTTTATCCCCTAAACTTATGAAAACTACTCACTACTCATGTTCGATTCACTAAACATATGAAATTCTATACTAAAATGCATGGAAATTTAAAGAAAGAGAAACAAACCGAGTTGGATTTCAATCCTTTCTTGAATGTTGATCCGCGGGGACTTTTGCTCCTCCACTTCTCTCCAATTCTTGTGAACCGATCTTCCAAAACTCAACCAATCACTCCCTCTTCACAATGGATGAATGTGGATGGAAATATGGATGATAGAATAGATGAATATGATGATGAGGATAATGATGGACGCCAATCAATACAGCCGGATAAGAATTATGTAGCATTAAAATGAAGCTGAAACGCCATTTCCGCATTAATCAGGATCAACATGGGTCGATACAGGTGAAAACGGGTCGTGCTGATTTGACACGGACTGTGTTGCTCACTGGAATTGGATTCTGGACTTTTTGGAGAAAGAAACGGGTCGTTTTGGGTCTTGTCTCGCCCGTGTTGATTGCAGGCGGCATCCAATGCCTTTTTGGGCCAATGTTTGGGCCTTGGGGTGGATCTCTCTCTTGATTTGTGATCTACTTGGACTCCTTGAACTTGGTTTTGAGCTTGATTTCTTTACTTTAACATCAATTTCCTACAAAACTATACCAAACTCCAACCAAGCATAAAATAGAGAATTCGAGTATAAAAATAATACATTCATATCAATAATCACTCAAATTAACTCTAAATAACCCAAGATCACATATATATAAAATACACTTATCAAATCCCCTCATGCTTACACCTTGCTTGTCCCTAAGCAAGGTTAAACTCATAAATAAAAAAGAAAACAAAGAAAAGAACGAAAATAGAAAATAAATGGGACAAAATGACTCAAGTCAAAAAGAAAAAGATTCAAAGTAAAATTGAAAAATTTATTTATAAATCTCCTCAGGAAAGCATCAATAAGACACTCAATTAATCCAACTTAATCAAGCATAGCCCAAGTATGAATGAAAGTTTATATACAAGAGAAAATGGAACCATAGAAAGAATTACAAAAACCATACCTATCAAGATCAAACTAATCACCCTCCTAATCTCAAAAGAAACAAGCAAGCACACAATAATGTATGAAAATAGGTAATTGAGAGCAACCTCACTTTAGGGAATGTGGAAACACTCCTCTCATGTGTTTGAAAAATAATATTCAATGAAGGTGCACTCAATACTCAATCACAAAGCAACATTCTACCATAAGCTTGCAAATAATCTCAATTCTCTACCGCTAAAATGCAATGCACAATGATAATCAAGAGGACTTTCAAAAGGGTTGCAATGGGGCTAAGGTTAAGGGTAAGGAGTGGAAATATATTTGGGAAAGTGGAGCTAAAAGCCAAGACTTGGAGCATAAACCTCACCAAATTATTCAAATAAGAACACTCACACCTTATATACATATCAATGCATCCCATAATCATGTGAAATCGCCTCAAATCAAAGAAAAATAAACTATCAAACTACTAAATATTTTTTTTCTCTTCCTTTTTTTTTCATTTTTCTAATTTTTTCCTTTTTTTCTCTTTTTTTTTCAATTTCAATTCAAACTCAAAGATATATTACACTAAATAGGCAAATTTCCATCTCAACCCATATCAAGCTACAATGGGGAGCAATCTCTAAATATTTCAACTTCACAACATCCCCAACAAGACCAAACCACAAATACACCAAAATCAACCCAACTTTTACACTCTAACACTCCAAGCAATGGCTTAAGGGTAGGAAATTATATATACGACCATGGCTAAAAATGTAGGTAATCAAAAGAAAGAGTAACACAAGGCTAAAAGAGGGTTAAAAGTGGATAATTCACAAATAAAGGGTGGCTATTTGGCTTTATAGCTAAAATATGTACAAGAATGTCTCTATCATATTACCAATGCACAAGCAAAAATGCAGTTTCAAAGAGATGCATTGCAAATTCTAGAGAATGCAACTAAGGATGAGCCACACATGGAAATGAGACTAATAAGGAGAATGCAACTAAGGATGAGCCACACATGGAAATGAGACTAATAAGGAGAATGCAACTAAGGATGAGCCACACATGGAAATGAGACTAATAAAAATGATTAGTCATTTTAAGGCTTTGTGGTCTCACGGGTAAAAAGCTCTCAAATAAACCTAGCTCAAGTAGATGTATATATGCTAAACTCATTCCAAAAGATCTCAAAAGGGCAATCAATCTTCACTATCAAAGTACAATTCTAAACTTTCTATTTTTTCACAACTCTTTTCAAAACTTTAATTCACAAAAGGGCTATACAAGACTAAATCAAATCAAAAGAAAGCTTATCTAGCTTTAATTCATCACCGGAGAATTTTATTCACTAATCCTATCTTAACCTAATTTTTTTCTTTTTCTTCTTTTTCAATTTTTTTTAATTTTTTTTAATTTTTCTAATTTTTTTGGTTTTTTCAAAATCTAAAATCAAAAATCAAATGAAAAACTAAAAAAATAAGAAACTAAAAACTAAGAAAAAGAAAGAAAATAAAATCTGATATGATACTAACTAATGCAATTCTATGTGGATGCAAGATATTTACAAATGCGAGCTAAAAACTAGAAAAATCAAAAAGAAAAACTAAACTAAACTAAAGAAAAACTAAAGAATCAAAAGAAAAACTAAAACTAAACTAAAGAAAAATAAAATCATATACACAAAGATGAAAACCCAAAATTTTCAAATTAATCCCCCCATGCTTGGACAAAGCATTGTCTTCAATGCATAAAACAAGAAGAAACGAGCACAAAAGGGGAAAAACAGGACAATCATTGCGGTGGTGGAGAAGGAGGTGGGTAAGGATATTGTTGAGGGTAGTTCAATTGCCAATCGCGCATCGCTTGCATCATCTCGAGCATGCGTGCTTGTTCGGCAGCTTGGGAGGCGTTGGCTTGGTCAAGAAGGTCTAGCCTCTCAAAAATACGAGTTTGGTTTTGTAAAATTTGGTCCAAAGTGGTTCGAAAATAACCAAACTCATTTTCGCAATAGGTTCTAAGGGAGGCATGGTCCGCACGCAAAGAATTAAAACTATCTTGGAAATCAAAAGCGGCGGCGGGACCTTCTTCGTCATCCCCGCCACCCTCGTGATGAGGAGGCGAAGGAACTTGGTCGGGAATAGGGTTAGGTTGTGGAATGGGTGCGTTAGGAAGGAAAAGAATATTCGGGAGCTCTTGAATGGTAAGGTTCGGATGAGGAAGCCTCATCAACTCATTGTTAGGCTACACCCACCAAACTTCTTCCCCTCTTAACTTGCACATTTTCATGTCTCTAATAGCCCTACCATCTAAGGTCATTGAGCCCTCTACCCTATCCCACTCGTGACGAGTCGGATCCCAACCAAAGTGCCTAGCCAAAACCGTGAGCAACCCACCAATAACGATATCACCTTTTGTGTGAGATGTGATGCAGGCTAAATGCGTGGCAAAAAGAGCGGCAGGGTTGACCTCGGGTCGTGCGTAATACATACACCATACAGTGTAAAATTCAGCTTGAGCCGCAACATTCATACTATCCCCCCTACCAAATAACCCACAAGCTAGGATGCGCTGCATGTAACGAAACACGGGGTTCCGTATGTGCGTGCACTTAGACCTACTCGGGTGGTAGTCATTCCTAGTTGTGGTAAACTGCCAAAATTAATTGGCGTTCCATTCAGCTAAAGGGGGCACATCTCGTGTGGCAACACCTTGGACAACTGGTAAACGAAAGATCTGAGCAAATTGGGCGAGAGTCAAATGATATTCCTCTTCATCTATCCTAAAGGTAATCCTACCCTCTTGTGTTCTAAGATTCACATCAAAGGTGCTAAGCACCTCTAGGGTAAGGTTCCGATAGGTCGGCTCTCTCATCCTCGCAAAATCTAACATCCCTTTTCTATTCAAAAGCCATTCTATATCATCTAGCATGCCAGTTGTTTGTAAAAATGGCTCATTCATGTAACGAGTAGGGAGCATAGTGCGCTTAGATAAAGCAAGGTAACGCTCAAATTGAACACCTTCTAAATTAAAAGGGTTATTACCTCGCGTTTGCCGAGAAGATGAGCCCGCTTTGCCTTTGCCTTTGTCACCATTGTCCCCCTTGCGCCGCTTTGAAGCTTGCTCCTCACCACGCGAAGTCTTGACCATCTTTTATACAAAATTTACAAACTAAAAAGTTAATAATATACAAAAGGTAACAAAGAAAAACTAAGCAAAACTATGAAACTTAAGACCTAAACTAACCATAAACTTATGTACATATGACTCAAATCAAGTTAAATTCTAAAGTTTTCTAAGACCCTTAAACTCTTAAACACTACTAATTAAACAAAAGCGAGACTAAGTCTAAGTCAATTGCTAATGGATTAAAGACTCGTACTAAGCTAAACTAGGTTACACTACTAGACACCTAATATATACAACATTCAACAACTCTAAAAAAACAAAATTAGAAACTAAACAAAGGTAAACTAATTGAAGCTAAACCTAAACTAAGTTAAGACCAGCCAAACTCAAACAAGAAAATTAAAAAAAACTAAGAACAAAAACAGAAAATTCAACAAAGAAAAATCAAACTAACAAATTACTAAAACAGAAAACAAAATATACACATGAAAATCTACACTTCAAAAAAACTTGAAACACAACAATGGTGAACAACAATGGAGATTCAAATATTATACACAAAAATTAAAACTTAAAACGAAAATAAAAAACGAAAATGAACTAAATAAAACAAAGAAATTAGAAAAATCAAACCTTTATACACTTGAAGAGGAGAAAAGAGCTTGAATGTGGGTGAAAATGGAGGTGTTTGGTAATGGAGGTGAAAAATGGAGCGAAGGGATGAGGATGAAATTGGTTGGATCTGAAAGAGAAAGGAAAAAGATGAAGAATGGAAGAAAAATGGAGTGATTTATTGAAGAAATGAGAGAGTATGGAGTAAAAGAGTAATGGAAGAAGAAGGGGGTAGCAATGGAGTTAGAAGGAGATGGAGAAATATGAAAGAATGGGAAGAGTAATGAGTGAGTGAGGGAGGAAGGAAGGAAGGAGTTAGTATCAGGGCTGGCACGAGTGGGGTTGAAGCAAAACGGACGCCCAAAAACAAATTAAGGAAAGAGTGTTGAAAACGGGATCCAACACGGACCGTGCTAGGGGCAACACGGACCATGTTGAATCCTGCACATGAAATTTACCTCTCTGGATGCCAACACGGGTCGTGTCTTGGGTGACACGATCAATGTTGAGCTCGTTCTGTACAGTTTGCTCGCGTGTTCGAGGCCTAGCAGCAGCTTCTCTTGTCCTTTATTCTTTTCCTCCTCTTTCACTCTCACATTTTTTTTTGGTTCACTCACTCTCAAACTCTATTTATTTCCAAACTCTCCCTTTTTTTTCTCTTTTTTTTTCTTTTCAGATTTTTTTCAATTATTTTTAAAAACTAATACCTCATAAAGAAAAATAAAATAAAAACCCTAGAAAAATTCTAGAAAAAGAAAATACAAAGGAGAAAAATCCTAAAAATCCTAGAAAAATCAAAATAAAAAGAAAAAAAATAAGGGGAAATTCTAGAAAATCCTAAAAATGAAAACAATACCGAAAAAGCTTGGGTTGCCTCCCAAGAAGTGCTTGTTTAACGTCCTAAGCCAGACAAGGTACCTCTTAAACCGGTGAATAATCCATAACTCCATAGCTAAAGGATTTAGGAGTTCCATCTTGTAAAGTACCTTCAATCATCTTCAAATTGACCCGACAGCTTGGGTCAAACTCATCACCTCCTTCAGAAATGGAGGTATCCCCATCATCAAACCTGAAAAACTCATCGAAAGCACCCATGTCAAAAGTACAAGGCACGTTCTTGATGATGTTAGGTGGGGGCAAAATGTCTTTTATTGCCACCCTTGCATCGCCAAGTTCATGGCCTTTAACAATAAATAAACCACAAGGATGTTCAACAAAATTGACAGGAGATTTCTCAAGGTTTTGACCTTCAACATCACGCACAAAATCATCATGTCTCTCACAAACCAAACCATCAACATGCTTATCCTTTTCACGTAGCACATCAACACCAAAACAAGGGGAGTCTTCCCGGGGCAAAACATCACAAAATAAGTCAAATTCTAGTTCATGTTCCCCTATCCTAAACTTCATCTTCCCACATTGT
Organism: Portulaca oleracea; assembly: GCA_029582165.1. Lineage (NCBI taxonomy): Eukaryota > Viridiplantae > Streptophyta > Magnoliopsida > Caryophyllales > Portulacaceae > Portulaca > Portulaca oleracea. Next base: position 49,200,915 of record CM055869.1, read on the forward strand.
ACATCAATGACACACCCTATGGTAGCAAGAAAAGGTCTCCCCAAAATGATTTGGGTACGGGAATCCTCGGGCATATCAAGGATGACAAAATCAATCGGCACATAGCAATCACCCACCTTAAGGGGAAAGTCCTCCAAAATACCCTTAGGGTACTTGATGGAATGATCCGCCATTTGCAATGACATGGTAGTTGGTCTCAACTCTCCTAGGTTCAACCGTTCATACAAAGAATAGGGCATTAAGCTTAATAAGGTCAACTACCATGTCATTGCAAATGGCGGATCATAAAACCATGTCATTAAGCCTCACACCCATCCCTGTGGACCGACAACCTTAACTCATAAAACCACAAAAATTACAACCGAACAATAGGATTCCGCTTTCCCATTCCATGTAGAGGTCTAATAGAGATAAGTCATGGAAAAAAAATCCTTCCTAAGGCCCATCATTATTCATACCGGCCGCTTCTAACTGATTGAATAAGCCAATTAGACAACTATCTACACAACTGTGAACGGAAACATCTTCAAAAAGAAAAATAAATCTTTGGGGTTTTCACAACATTTCTCCCCTTTTTTCTTTCACACACAAAATTTTTAGATTTTGGACACAAACTAAGAAAGACAAAAATAAAAGACTCAAAACTAGGTAATCTACCCATGAACAATGAAAGATATCACCCCCACTCCAACACAAGACATCACAATGTCTCCATCATGAAAAGGGTGTCACAAGTAAGGTAGAAAACCAAGAAAAACATATATAAACAAAACACTTATCACATAAATAGCGGTGGCGACCCGCGCCCACACGGCTCCAACAACATAATATTCCCAACATTCAAACTCAAGGGGTTCGCCACCCAAAAAGAAAAGCAAGCATGCATCATGGATCATTGATATATTCACATAAAGAGAGGGCGGAAAGAAGTTACCTCAAGATCTTCAATTAAAAGCACTCAATCCGCAATCCAAGGACCATCACGCAATATGTTAGAAATAAACAAGAAAAGCATACTATGTATGATGGTTCACATGAAATATCAAAAGGAAAAACAAAATATACAAGACACTAAGGACTAATGAACTAAGAAAATAAACTAAAATATTTACAAAACGACTTCACTTTTTTTCTTTTTTTTTTTGTTTTAGACTCAAAAACCGGAATGCAAATTACCCTCCCACTCCAACACAAAGAGGTTGTCGTATCCTCAAATGGAAACAGAAGTAGGTAAGCAAGCACCCAAAAATAAAAGAAAAAGACACACACAAAAAGAAAATAAAAGAAGAAAAGAAAACTGACTCACTAATTATACACAAAAAGTGAGGAAGGATATTACCTAGAAGGTGTTTTATCAATAAGCTTGCTCCTTCTCACCTCAAGATAATGGGCACCAAGTCAGAACCATTCAACGCCCGGAGTAATAAATCATGCATCCTCTCGTGCATCTCAGAATGATGTCGGTAAGAGCACACTCGCAATGACACATAAACAAACATTAGTGCCCTTAACAATTTATCAAATGCCCTAGAAAAATCATAGAAATGATGAAATGCATGAATATACAAGACTTTCCTAGGCATAGCGAAAAAAGACATGACAAATGGATCCTCCCATTGACTCGTAAATGGAGATTGGGTATACAAATCAACGGAAGGAGGCGATACAACACATTTCTGAACATGCTCATGCGAAGACTTGGATGCAAACAATGGTTCAAACTCAATTTCCATGCAATTTTTATCAAACACAGATTCCAAATCATAACTTTCATCCAAATAATCATCACAATCGTCAATAGGTGATAAGGAAAATAGAGGGTTAGACCACATCATAACACTCCCAACATCACACACAAGCACATCTTCATCTTCATCAATATCAGACTCACTAGAAGAACTATCAACATCAAAAGACAAAGGTGCATCATCCAAAGCAACATCAAAAGTGAAAGTGGAAGGTTCAGGGCCATAACTCATCGTGAATGACTCATAAAGCATGTCATCATCAAAAGCATCATCATCAACAACCAAGTTCAAACAATCATGATCAATCCCCAAAGATTTATGCTCATCATCACAAGAATGCACTTCAATGGACTCACATACAAGGGTAGCTCATGCCTCACTAATACAATGATCCTCAATGAAAGTGAATAAATCAGTATCAAGCACACATTCAATCACAACATATTCAATTTCACTCTCAACAAGATCATGCTCAATTATATCACAAGCATCATGGCATTCGATAAACTCAACTTTTTCTTCACACAAAGGCATGGACAAGGGTGTGGACAATGGTTCATCATCCAACATGTTTTCAACTAATTCTGCATCATCACACACAAAATCATCACGTTCCTCATGCTCACTATGTGGGGCTAAAGCTAAGGAATTACTAAGTAGTCCAAGGCATGGTCGGTTATAATAGTCATCATCCTCATCATACACAGCAGAATCAACATGCATTTCAGGACTCAAAGACGATGAATGACATATTTCAACATTCGAATCAACCATTTGTGAAGAAGGAGTTACTACCCTTTGATTACTCTCATGGACAAATTCACGCATATACTCATTCATGTTCGCACATAATTTTTCTACTTCTGCCTTGAAGGAAACCACTGTAGCTTGCAAACAAGAAATTGAACTATGATACGGCGAATCACACAAGGAGCACACGGAAGGAGATTCAACATCGACACTTTGGGAAAGATCATAACAGTTTCCCACATAATCCCCACTATAAGGTTGATCATCAACATACACGGGGTATTCACATGATTGTTCAGTTTCAGTCCCAAAGGGTGGTGCATAAGGAGGTTGGAAGCTAGGATTAACATTTTGTTGTTCAAACTCATAGGAATCCCTAGACAACCATTCAAGTAACTCCCATGCTTTTTCTTCACCTAAACAAGAAAACCCGTAATAATCTAAAAGGTTTCAGGTCTCATAATTCACACCCTCACTAACAATTCCCAAAAGAGATAATGTATCATAAAAGATACCATATAATTCACATTAAACACGGTAGTCACGCAATCTAGCAAAATACCTCCAAAATATTTCATGCTCAAATTGAGGGAATTGGGGACTATCCATAACTCTCTTTTTTTTTCTATTTTTCTATTTTTCTATTTTTTTTTCTTTTCTTTTCTCACTTTTTTCGATATTCAATTTTTTTCGCTACATTTTTCTAGCATAATCGAGAAAGTAATAAACTATGTACACACAAACCAATAGCCTAATCTACCAAATAACGCCATCCCCGGCAACGGCGCCATTGTTCGGTTGTAATTTTTGTGGTTTTATGAGTTAAGGTTGTCGGTCCACAGGGATGGGTGTGAGGCTTGATTAATGTAATCGATTTGTGTAGAGGGGTTTTTCTCAATGCGGAAAGCAATAAATAATGTAAAGGGAAGCAATTAAATCTAACCTAGGCATGAATCAAAGAAAGCAATTAAAAGCATGAAATCAAATAAAGCAATTAAAGCAAGGAATGGAAATCTAGAATGAACAATGAAATTAGAGACAAGAAATTATACCTTTGATGACCAAAATCTTCTAACCTTCAATCTACCTTTGCAATTTCCCCCGAACAAACAAGAAAATGTGGATTGGATTACCAAGGATCTCCCAAATTCTCACTAGGAAGTAGAATCGGAATTCCTTGACCCTCCCCACTAAAAGATGGATTTGATGTGGCTAACCCTAGAAAGCTTTGAAATCAAGTCAACAATGGAAATTAGAGAGAGAGAGAGAGAGAGAGAGAAAGCTTGTAAAACTTCAATGGAAACTTGCTTGAATTGAGAAAGCTTGAGAAAGTTTGAATACAAATGCTAGAAATCAATGAAAGCTTGAAGAACAATGAAGAACAATTGAAAACTTGAAGAACAATTAAGAGAGATTAAAGCAAATAAAGGAAAGCAATTAAATCTAATTCTAATCCTAAACTACCTAGGCTAATTGATAAAACTTGGATGAATACAAATGGGTATTTATAGAAGAAGGAAAAATACAACCTAAAACCCTAGAAACAAATCGCAGCACGCGCAGCAATTTTTCTGCAGACAGAGTGGCTGGGGCGAGCCATTGGGGTGGCTCGGGCGAGCAAGCCTACTGTCCAGCTCTCCTGGCTTGTCTTTGTTGCCCCAGAAGCCTGGCTCGGGCGAGCCAGCAGATGGCTCGAGTGAGCCACTGTTCTGGGCAGCTTTTCCCTGCCGACTTTAAAAGCGCATAACTTCTTCATCCGAACTCCGTTTTAGGCCCGTAAGATATCGATGGAAAGCTCTCGGTGTGTACTTTAAGCTCCCAAAATTTCAGACCAATCGGAGTTGTAACGAAGGAGTTATGACCCAAAGGGTGAAGGCACACGTATTTCAAACCTTTGAGTTTGTACCGTTCCCCTGTTTTGCGCCAATCTTGATATGGAATTTCCGGCTTCGGTTTCGCCTCGACTCTCGGCTCGGGTTGACTTGGTTTGACTCAGATCTCTGCTCGGGTTGACTTGGTTTGACTCGGGTCTCGGCTCAGGTTGACTTGGTTTGACTCGGGAAATAGCTCGGGATTCCCTAAAAACCTTCAATTAAGCCCAAACTTCTTCTAAATCCTTATTTTCCTACAAAACACCAAATCATTATATCTAATATATAAATAGGGGTTAAAACAAGAAAATATACCCTATAAAAGAGAAGAAATTCGGTTCGAAACGAGACCGAACAAGGTCACCCTTCCACTTTGCTTAGCTACAACCATATTCCCATCAGGTAGAGTCACATTCACAGGTTTTTTCAAATCTTTCACAGAATGCATAACCTCTTTATTTCCACACATATGGTCAGTTGCTCCGGAATCCAAGATCCAGTCTTTCTGGGTTAAGTGACTAAAGCAGGCTACTACATTTGACATATGTTTAATGAGAAGGTTTTGATCATTACCTGACATGGTTTCACTTTCTGTGCCATTATTGGAAGATGTTGTTTCGTTGGTAAGAGTTTGTAGTAACTGATGCAGAAGATGTTTTGCTTGATCCTTACTCAAACTGAGAGATGATGAGGGTGCAGACTCGTTTGTTCTTGATGCAACCTTCTCTATTTCTTGCAAAGCCACATTAGCTTGCCTCCTATTCTGCTGATTAGAAGATCTGTTTTGGGATCTATTCTGGTTCTTTAGAGGATATTCGTAGATCTTGTAGCACTTGTCAATTGTGTGACCATGTTTCTTGCAGTGGTCACAGAACATATTGGATTTCTTGAGGTCTTGACTTCTTTCAGTGGCGTTTTGGTTTCTTTGTAAATTCTTGTTTGTATTGAAAGAAGCTGCTTCAATTTGAGGGCTGATGTAGTCTCTTACTTGTCTTTGTTTCTCCTCCTGAGACAATATGGCATAGACTTGACTCATCGTTGGCAGAGGGCTCATCATAAGAATACTTCCCCTTACGTTTGTGTAGCTATCATTCAATCCCATCAAAAATTGCAGGAGTTTCTGCTCTTCGAAATGTATCTCAAATCTTCTGTTAATTTGAGGTTTGCAACTACATTTTCCACACTCACAGGAGGGGAAATTGGTGACAGCTCCCATTTCTTCCCACAATTTCTTTGTCGTTGTATAATAAGTTGAGATGTCCATGGAATCTTGAGACAATCTTGAAACCTTTTGTTGAATTGAATACAACTTTGCCTAATTTGCTTGGCCAAATCTCTCAATCAATTCATTCCAGAGATCCCGCGCGTTTGTGGAATACAGAACGCTATCCCGGATATTCTTCTGAAGAGAATTGAGAATCCATGATAACACCATGTCATTTCCCCTCTTCCAGTAAGGGAGTCGTGGATCGTCTGAACTAGGCATCGACAGCGTACCATCTACGAAGGCAATTTTGTTTTTCGCAGACAAAGCATCTGAGGCCGATCTCTTCCATGTGTCGAAATCCTCCCCTGTGAAAAGCTCAGCTACCAAGGACATTCCTGGCTGGTCGGAGGGATGGATGAAGAGGGGATCACAAGGATCCGGGACGAAGGTTTTGGATTTTTCAGACATGGCGAATGGGGAGGAAGAAGATTTCAGCCTGAATAGGCTCTGATACCATGTAAAGCTTCAGTTGTATTTGAAGCTTTGGCAGCGAAGAAGAGGAAAGAAGAAATTTGAATTTTCAATTGAGAGGGAAAAAGTGAAGGAACTGTACAAAACAAAGGGGAGCTGGGCCGGCCTATTTAAACCCAGCCAAGCCAAACAGCAGAGCCCAAGAAACGAAAAGAAAAGACAGAAAAATAAAAGACAAACTACAAAGTACATACTTAACTAACTTAACTAACACCATCACCAATTAACTCTAACATGTTTGGCCTTAAATCCACTAGAATGACTTCCGGATGGTATAAGGTAGAAAAGCAAGACAAAATATATGAATATTTGATGACCATACTTATCTTGTGGATGATGCCAAAGCATGAGATGGCAATAGCAAAATATTAGGTGAGTGTTATTGTGTTAGTGAATTGAAATGATACACGAAGTGCCACCTAGCATTGTCCATGTTAGGCTCCTGGTGTTGGACATGTTCAAGTCATTGAAATTATATGCCAAAGTAAGTAAATTTATGTCGTGGCAATAAGTTTCAAAGTTTCACTTGGATAAATAAAGCATCAAAACTATAAATGCATATATAGGTTGATATCAAAGTTCAATTTGGTCCAGAACTACAATGATTTGATCCCATCAAAGGTATGTAGGAAACCCGACGTTAAATTTTTTCTGGGTTCAGTCAGATTTAAAAATCTCCGTAAAATTATATCTCGAGTCAAATTTCGCCAAGAACTACGTAAATTTGATCCCACCTAGGGTATGTAGGAAACTCGAGTAAATATTTCGGGTTCAGTCACAAATCAAAAAAATTTCAAATTAACCCTTTTATTTTTGTAAGGGACAAATAATACATGGCCAGGTTAGGAATCATGTGTCAAATGACCCAAGCTCCACAAAAATGTCGACCGACCTTGTAAAGTTTCCAAGTCCTCCAAGCGAACCAAATTCGAGCCAAGTAAAAATAATCAAACTCACAAAAAACCTCTTTCTCACAAAAATCCAAAGTGTCTTTTTTAACGTTAAGTTATGTATTATATGTGATCTAATTAGATAAACAGACCAAATTATTTAAAGATACAACTTTTTCCTGTCAAATTTCAAGTCCGTTAAATGGACTAAACACGAGTTGGACAAAAGTCTAATCTTGCAAATATTCCCCTCATTTGCTAAAATGGTCATGAGATGTCTTCCTGTAAAACCTCGAGTTTTAGGAGGAATGGAACCGTTAGTTTCCTTACCGGACCGTTAGGGTTAAGTTTAAGTTTCGAGGACGAAACTTCTTTTAAGAAGGTAATGATATAAAACCCCGAAAAATCCAAAGATGTTGACCGTGACGTCGTTAGTAAATTAGGTTTGATTTCGTTATTTATTATTATTCGTTTGTGTTTTATTTTGCTAACACTTGAGCTCGTAGGATCGTGAGAGACTAACAAGGGTATATCGGTAATTTCATGGGTTTAGTATTATTAGTTTTACTCTTTTTATTATTAGTATTACTATTAATATTATTGAGTTATGTGATTAATTACGTGAATATTATTTGCTATGTGTTTATATTATTATTATTATTATTATTATTATTATTATTATTATTATTGCTATTAGTATTATTATTAGTTGTCTTAGAAAATCAGATTTTGTTTTAGTGTTGGGTTGGGCTAAGGGTTAGGATTAGACTAATTGGGCCTTAGTTAAGTGGGTAGTATAAAAGTTAATTCTCCCTTCCTCAAACCCTAATCTTCAAACCCTAAACCCTAACCCTAGCTTTCCCTCCCTCTCTCTCTCTCTCTCTCTCCCCCTGCGCATCAGCCGCCACCACCCCAGCCGCGCCGCGCCACCAGATGGTCGCCGCCACCACCGCCGGGAATCGCCTACACCACCGCAACCACCTTTCTCTTCCCCTTTTCTCCCTCTTTTCTCTCTTTTCCTCTCTTCTTTCCCCTGCCTCTGCCTCGCACTCGTGCCCAGACGACCACCGGTCATCACCACCACTGCCGCCACCCTCGCCGGCGACCCTCGCACTGCCGCCCCAACGTTGCCAGAGCCGTCCCAGTCGAAGAAAACCCCCTGACGCTGCGCTGCTGCCACCGCTCGGAGTTTCGACATCAACCACCGCCCTAACTGCCTCCGACGACGCCCTAACCGCCGACCTCGACCCCGACGCCAACACCCCCGACCACCGTCCGCCCAGTCGTCGGGAAAGCTGCCCTAACCCTAAACGTAAACCCTAACCCTAAACCCTAACTGATTCTATTTTTTTTTTTGATATTTTCCTTTTCTTTTTCCTTTTTCTTTTCCGCTTTTTATTTTAAAATTCAATTGTTTTATTAATTATTGAATTGTATTATTTATTTATGAGTAGTTTTGTAATTAGGAAAATTATTTGTAAATATTTCTTGGTTGTAATTATGTGTAAATTGTTAATTGTTATGTGTAAATTGTTTATTTGTTATATGTAATTTTATGTTGTAAATTGTAATTAGATTAAGTTGTAATAGTTGGTTATTAGGTTTAAAGGTGTTTCTTTATAATTCTTTATATTCCTTATAAATCATATAAGATCACTATATTATTATATGCACGAAATTGGAAAGTGTAAAATCTAGGTTAAATTCTTGATTAATAAATTAAGTTGTTTAATTTAGATTCAATCTTTGTTAGTAATTCGTTTCTTGTTAAAACTTGATTCTTGAAAATCAATTAGGTTTCTTGTTAAATATTACATGTTCTTTAAGTCTTTCTTGATTCTTGAATTCTTGTTTTAGTTAGTAAAAGAATTGGTTGTTGGGTTTTTCTTGATTAGTAGTTACTTGTTATATTATACCTTATGTTATATTTCCTAAAGACCTCCTTGAATCTTGATTAAAGAAACCACATGTTTAACCACTTTTTATTGTTCTTTGAAATTCTTGCTTTACTGTTATAACCTTGTAAATAATTCATGTTTAAAGTGTTATATTTGTTGTTTGTTCTTAGGATTGATTAAAATTAGTAAAGTGTTTCCATGTTTTCTAAATTGGGTTAATGTTAAAAGTTTAATTGATGGACCTAAGTTAAATTGGACTTTATACCTTAGACCCTAGTTACTGTTTTGAGCCCAAATTAGAACCCGGAGATCAATTGGTAAAAGTTATAACCGAAATTACAAATTTATTAAGAACCGGTAACAGGACAGTTTTGTTAGTGTCTAAAGATCGGGTTGCCACGATTAGTATAGTTACTCTTTGACAGAACCCTTTTAACTGAAGGTTTCCTTAGATGTTAGGAACCATAGGAAGTTTACGGATCGAACGTTTGATTTGTATAACCCGAGTTATAATCTTTTTACCAGAACCTGTCAGATCTGGACCAATTGGGAAGATGGGTGTTTTTAGAGTCCTTCTGGACTGATATGGGCTTGGTCATCGACATATAAGTTTTAGTAGACATCCCGAGGTTTCTGAAAAGTCCAGAACCAGACCCATAGGATGTCAGGAAGTCGAGTTGTGACCCGTTTTATGTGAACGTTACAATATGTCCTCTGCTTGCTTTTATTTATGAAAATTGTTGAGTAAATTTTATGTGTGAACTTGTTCCTTGAGTGTGTTAAGTGTAAATCATAAATGATAGGAACCTAAGTGTTCCTAGGGGATGGGTTAGGTAGTTAATAGTTGATACTAACTTCGTTAGAACGCGTTTTGATTAGATAGTTATTCTTATTCTAGGCCCGAGTTAGTGCGTGACGATAGTGAGCTCAAGTGTGTTCTCCTTATTGTTGTACTGTGACGTTATTCAGGTAATTGTCTATGCTCTAATCCCCACCGGGATGCTCTTTAAATGTGTTTTGATGTTTTATAATCTATTTTGAGAATTGCATCCCGAAATGGGACTTTTGTGGAATTGCGACCATCTGTTTTGATAATCTTTTTGTCTCGATTGTGATCTTGGTTTATTTGAGTTGAGAAATTGGATGGTCTTTTATTCGAGGTTTTGTTAATGGTTTTGATAACTTGGGATGGTTTGACTTGAGAGTCGTGAGTTGAGTTGAAAATTGTTTAAATAATTCAAGTGGAAACGTTAAGCAGGTTTCGGGGGATAACCTGTTGTGCAGGTGTAACAATCTGCAGGGTTATGGACCAGGAGATCAGGGCTTCCTTCCCTGATATAGGATAGTATTTTGATGCCTTTGGTAAGCGATATTATTTATGCCTTTGGTGGGCGATGTTCTTGATGCCTTTGGTAGGCGATGTTTTGATGCCTTTGGTGGGCGATATTATTTATGCCTTTGGTAGGCGATGTTCTTGATGCCTTTGGTAGGCGATGTTACTTTAAGGGATTTGGTATCCCGCCCGCAAATTAAAATATGGATTGGATGGGTTGAGGAAACAGTATGGGATTAAAGGTTTGTAAAACGTTTGATTCGATCCCTCTCCCCAAAATGCATTGAAATGAACTTAAACTGTTTTAAACGTTAGGGGTAGACATTATTTAGATTTCCCCCTCATTTTTGAAATGTTTTGTTTTCAGGTGAAGATCTAAATGCTGGGGGCGGGAATTAGAAGTGAGGACGACGAGTCTAGAAGTCCTTGAATCTTTTTATATTGTTTTCGTTATGAAATCTTAAAGTTTTGTTCTGGAGTTGTTAGTAGTTACCGTTAGCACACAGTTGTGTTTTCCTTTCTCGCCTTGTATTCCTTCGGGGATACGGCAGTGACGCCCAAACTAAATTTGAAGTCTTCCGCTAAGTTTTGTCTGTTAACGTTAGTTTGACTGTGACTTTTTATAATTAAATTTCCGGGGCGTTACAGAATGGTGTCAGAGCTCTGGGTTGCGACCTAGTAGCTCCTCAGAGTCCTTTAGGTTTATATGGACCCTAGGAAGCTAAGTTCGAAGTGATGAGCGTAGGATGGGGGAAAATGGTTTCATGCTTTCCCTAAATATTTTTTATTATACCATTAGTATTTTATGTGTAATGCGTTCTGACCTTGTAGGATGGCACAACGCACACACTGTCACCAGCACCCCACGCCGTGCTTTCACCGCTACACACTCATTCCTCCTGGTGGGTACTTGGGAACCCACATGCTGAATTTCTACGATGAGATCGACCGATACACCAAGGATGTCCCGAACTCTTGCTTGCGTGGCAACGAGGAAGCTCAGGCCAACGCTTTTCTACTCACCTTACGAGACGATCCCTGGTGGGGCCATACTGTGCCGTCGTTGCTGCCACCCCTGCTTCCGGAGGAGGGGTACCCACACCCGTGCTGTTGGTGTCAGAGGTACCGGGTAGAGCCGGAGCACCGAATTCCGGGGGTCTTTTCTAGGATCGCCCGGATTGGGATGCGCCGAGTAGAGAGGGTTCAAGTGAACCCAGCTCCTGCACCAGCTGAGGATCATGAGGATGACCCTGAAGAAGATCCGGAGGAGGATTCCACAGAGGACGGCGCCCAGGGTTCCGAGCCCGAGGTAACCTCTAGGGTCACGGCTGCACCCGCCGTCGAGCCCGAGCATGAGATCCCGCCCGAGGAGGAGGATGAGGTGGACTGGGGGACAGGAGAAGACCCCGAGGAGGGCTCGGGGAATGAGACGAGTGATCCCGAGTGGACTCCAGTTTCAGCGAGGAAGAACCCTCGATGCAGGAGAATCATCTGAGTGAGATGGCCACGATGTATTGAGTAGGAGTGTATAGCTGTTACGTTTGTATTTTTGTTGAACTGTGATATAACCTGGATATTGGTATATTGTTTCTTTTGGGTATTTGCCCCGATGGGGAAAGTTGTACATATGATTACATTGGTGTGCATAGAAGTTTTGTTTTGTGATACTGGTATATATGTGACCTTTCAGTATGTGATGAAAATTCATGAAATAAGTTGATGACATAAGAAATTACTTGGTGAAATAGAATTACAATTTCGTATTGTTTAGCACCCTATGAGAAGACCGGACCAAGTAGCTACCTCTAGTATGATGTTGAGACAATGGATTGGAAAACCCTTAAGTAGTCTAAATCGACCCTTTGAACCAGGATGTCGGACGTGAACGGTTCTCAACCCAACCACGGTAATCGGGAGCGCCCGCAAGCTGCAGCCGAACAGCGCCCTCAAACCGCGACTGAACTGCGTCAGCGCCTTCCTCACTTGATATCCGGGCCGAGTACAACAACACCAGGGAATGACCTTGCTAGCCTGCTGATGATCGAGATGCTTAACAAGCACGAGGATCTACTGAAGAGGGTGGTGGATCGACAAGGAGGAGAAAGGGAAAATGATCCCTCCACTCTCCTCCAAAGGTTCAATAGCTTCAACCCGCCCACTTACACCGGGGTAGCTGACCCCAAGGTCTTTGAAGATTGGGTTAGGGAGATTGAGAAGATTTTCGACACCACACACTGTCCTGAGGAGTTAAGGGTGGACTTTGCTGCTTACCACCTGAAGGAAGAGGCCGATTTGTGGTGGGCCAGTGTGAAGGAAATAAGGACTGAACCGGGTTTCGACTGGAACCGCTTCAAGATTGTGCTAAGGGATCGATTTTACCCAATTTCTCTCCAGAAGGCGAAAGAAAAAGAATTCATGAATCTGCGTCAAGGGGAAACTAGCGTGCTCGCCTACTCTGCAAAGTTCACCGAACTATCTCGGTTTGCATCTGCTTTGGTACCCACTGAACAGCTAAGGATGGACCGTTTCTGGGATGGTTTGAACTGCAAGATTCAGGATTGCATGTCATCGCGAGAGTTCACGTCTTACCAGAACATGCTGAACGTTGCCCTCACTGTAGAAAGGGTGATGCATGACATGGAACGACAGTTAGGCATACAGGGGCAAAAGAGGAAAGAGCCACCCCGTTTTAACCCACCTCAACATTATCAGGAGAAGAGGTTCCGCCCTAACAACTGGCAGGGAAACCAGTCTTCGGGGCGTAGGCCATCGAATATTCCAATATGCAAGGTTTGTGGTCGACCAGGCCATTATCCACGGGATTGTAGAGCAAGGAACGTGCGAGGAGGATGTTTCAACTGCGGGAGTTTCCAACATCAGGTACGTCAGTGCCCTCAGCAGCCGACAGGGGGCCGAAGTGGAGGGAACAATGGAAGCAACGGAAATAATGGAAACAATGGGAATAACGGGAATTGGAGAGCCCCGCAGACAACATATCAAAATCGGGGAGGCTATAATGGGAACCAAAGGCCACAACAGCAAAACCAAGGTGGATCTGGTGGAAATCAGAATAACCAAGGGAGGCCAGCAAACCCGCCTCGTCCGCAACAACAACCGCCGCGCAACGCAGGAGGACGAGTATACGTAATGAGGAAAGAAGAGGCTGAGAATGAAGCAGACGTTGTGACGGGTACCTTCTCTCTCCACCTCTACAATGTCTCTGTTTTATTTGATTCTGGTGCTAGTCATTCTTTTGTTGGACGAGCTATAGTAGAGAAGGCTAAGATGAAACCCTCGGAGAATAGTAAGCCTATGTCGGTAGCCCTACCTACCGGGGATACCATTAGTTGTGGAGAGTTATATGGTGGATGTCCTATAGTGATAGCAGGACAGGAGTTTGAGGCCGACCTTTATATGTTTGACCTAATGGAGTTCGACGTTATTTTGGGGATGGACTGCTTAGCAAAATATAGGGCCCAGATAGATTGTTATAAGCAAAAGGTGACCTTAATGGGACCGAACGGAAAGAAGGTAGTGCATTGGAGTGATAGGCATCTTCAGAGTGTGCGGATCATCTCTGCCCTCAAGGCTCAGAAGTTGTTGGGTCAAGGTTGTGAAGGGTTTCTATGCAACGTAATCGACACCAAGGTGGAGGAGCTTACGATTGAGGATATCCCGGTAGTGCGGGAGTATTTTGATGTATTTCCGGAGGAGATCCTGGGCTTGCTTCCAATCAGGGAGGTAGATTTCTTCATCGATTTGGAGCCCGGGGCCGCACCTGTTTCAAAAGCCCCATATCGCATGGCGCCCGCAGAGCTTAAGGAGTTGAAGACTCAGCTGGACGAGCTGCTAGAAAAGGGATATATACGACCCAGCACGTCACCATGGGGAGCACCTGTACTGTTCGTGAAGAAGAAGGATGGTAGCATGAGGTTGTGCATCGATTACCGGGAGTTGAACAAGATTACCGTCAAGAATCGTTACCCTCTACCTCGTATTGATGATCTTTTGGACCAGTTGCGAGGAGCAACAACGTTTTCTAAGATAAACCTGAGGTCGGGTTATCACCAGTTAAGAATTCGCGAAGAAGATGTCTCTAAAACCGTATTCCGAACTCGGTATGGCCATTATGAGTTCGTGGTAATGCCTTTTGGGCTTACAAATGCCCCAGCCGCCTTCATGGATTTGATGAACAGAGTGTTCAAGCCGTTCCTGGATAAGTTTGTAGTGGTGTTCATCGACGGCATATTGGTATATTCAGGAACACGAGAGGAGCATGCGAATCATCTGAGAGAAGTATTGATGACTCTACGGAGCAACGAGCTTTATGAGAAGCTTAAGAAGTGTGAGTTTTGGTTGGAACAAGTAGCATTCTTAGGACATGTGGTGTCCAAGGAAGGAGTAGCAGTAGACCCCCAAAAGGTGGAGGCCATCACCAAGTGGCCGACACCGAAGAATGCCACGGAGGTAAGGAGTTTTCTGGGCTTGGCAGGGTATTATAGGAAGTTCGTGCAAGATTTATCGAAAATCGCCACCCCGTTGACCAATCTGACTCGGAAGTCAACAAAGTTCGCATGGTCGAAAAAATGTGAGCAAGCATTCCAGGAGTTGAAGAAGAGGCTTACCTCAACCCCTATTCTCGCTCTACCACAAGGGGACGAAGGATTCATTATCTACAGTGACGCATCGCATGGTGGATTGGGTTGTGTGCTAATGCAGAATGGGAAAGTGATTGCGTATGCATCTAGGCAACTGAAGACGCATGAGAAGAACTACCCCACTCATAACCTGGAGTTGGCAGCAGTGGTTTTTACACTTAAGATTTGGAGGCACTACCTTTATGGAGTACACTGCGAGGTGTTCACTGACCATCAGAGTTTGAAATACCTTTTCACCCAGAAGGAGCTAAACCTTAGGCAGACTCGATGGCTGGAATTTCTGAAGGACTATGATGTAAACTTCCAATATCATCCCGGAAAAGCAAATGTAGTGGCTGATGCCCTGAGTAGGAGACCCTATCCTGCTGTAAACCACTTGATGATGATACCGCACGAGTTGTGCGAGGAGTTTAGGAGGTTGGAGATTAACGTGGTGACACCTGGAAGGAAAGCTGTATTGAATGCCATGGAGTTGCAACCTACCCTTATGGAAGAGATCAAGAGGACTCAAGAGCTCGATTTGCAGCTTGTCAAGATACGGGAGGAAGTTTTGCAGGGGAAAGCCCCTGGTTTTGTGATCCATGAAGATGGTACGTTACGATTCCATAATCGCATCTGCATACCTAATATGGAGGAGCTGAAAAGAAAGATCTTAGAAGAGGGGCACAATACGCCATATTCAGTGCATCCAGGGGGAAATAAGTCATAAAGACCTGAAACAGATGTTCTGGTGGAGTAATATGAAACAAGAAGTGGCAGACTTTGTGGCAAAGTGCCTTACATGCCAGCGAGTCAAGGTAGAGCATCAACGACCAGCCGGACTTCTGCAACCGTTAGACGTCCCTGAGTGGAAATGGGTTCGATATCAATGGATTTTGTGATAGGTCTACCAAGGACCAGGCGGAAACACAATGCAATATGGGTGATTGTAGATCGTTTGACCAAGTCAGCTCATTTCCTAGCCATCGCCAACAACTGGTCCCTAGATCAGCTAGCCCAAGCCTATGTAAGGGAGATTGTAAGGTTACATGGAGTACCCAGTTCTATAGTCTCAGACAGAGACACCAGATTCTAGTCTGGTTTTTGGAAAAAGTTACAAGAGGCGTTTGGTACAAAGCTCAAGTTCAGTACCGCATTTCACCCAGCTACAGATGGGCAGACAGAGAGGACCATCCAAACCCTCGAAGATATGTTACGAGCATGCGCATTGGATTTAAAGGACTCGTGGGATGACGAGTTAATTCTCATTGAGTTCTCTTACAACAACAGTTACCATGCTAGTATAGGGATGTCACTGTTCGAAGCTTTGTATGGAAGGAGATGTAGAACTCCCCTATGTTGGCAGGACATCGATGAAGCTCTAACGATCGGACCGGACCTAATACAGGCCACTACTCAGAAGGTTCAGATCATTCAAGACAAGATGAAGGCAGCACAAAGTCGACAAAAGAGTTATACTGACAGAAGGAGAAGACCTTTAGAGTTCGAAGTAGGGGAATACGTGTTTTTGCGGGTTTCACCCACGAAGGGAGTTATGAGACTCGGCCAGTCGGGGAAGTTGACACCAAGGTTTATCGGGCCATATCCAATCTTGGAATGCATCGGAGAGGTTGCCTACAAGTTGCAACTGCCAGGAGAACTCCCCAGAGTGCACAATGTCTTCCATGTGTCACAACTCAGGAAATACGTTCCGGGCCCGACTCACGTGATTGATCCCGAGCCGCTTCAACTGCAAGAAGATCTGAGCTATGAAGAGCAACCGCTAGAGATACTAGACCGTAGGGAAAAGTAGCTTAGGAGGAAAGTAGTTCCCTTGGTAAAAGTACGATGGGCAAATCATACCACAACGGAAGCAACCTGGGAAACAGAAGACGAAATGAGGAAGAAGTACCCTCACTTGTTCCAAGCCTAAGGCGCGTCAAGTTTCGGGGACGAAACTTCTTTAAAGAAGGTAATGATGTAAAACCTCGAGTTTTAGGAGGAATGGAACCATTAGTTTCCTTACCGGACCGTTAGGGTTAAGTTTAAGTTTCGAGGACGAAACTTCTTCTAAGAAGGTAATGATGTAAAACCCCGAAAAATCCAAAGATGTTGACCATGACGTCGTTAGTAAATTAGGTTTGACTTCGTTATTTATTATTATTCGTTTGTGTTTTATTTTGCTAACACTTGAGCTCATAGGATCGTGAGAGACTAACAAGGGTATATCGGTAATTTCATGGGTTTAGTATTATTAGTTTTACCCTTTTTATTATTAGTATTACTATTAATATTATTGAGTTATGTGATTAATTACGTGAATATTATTTGCTATGTGATTATATTATTAATTGTATTATTATTATTATTGCTATTAGTATTATTATTAGTTGTCTTAGAAAATCAGATTTTGTTTTAGTGTTGGGTTGGGCTAAGGGTTAGGATTAGACTAATTGGGCCTTGGTTAAGTGGGTAGTATAAAAGTTAATTCTCCCTTTCTCAAACCCTAATCTTCAAACCCTAAACCCTAACCCTAGCTTTCCCTCCCTCTCTCTCTCTCTCTCTCCCCCTGCGCATCAGCCGCCACCACCCCAGCCGCGCCGCGCTACCAGACGGCCGCCGCCACCACCGCCGGGAATCGCCTACACCACCGCAACCACCTCTCTCTTCCCCTTTTCTCCCTCTTTTCTCTCTTTTCCTCTCTTCTTTCCCCTGCCTCTGCCTCGCACTCGTGCCCAGACGACCACCGGTCATCACCACCACCGTCACCCACCAGCGCCGCCGTCGCCACCCTCGCAATGCCGCCCCAACGTCGCCAGAGCCGTCCCAGTCGAAGAAAACCCCCCGACGCTGCGCTGCTGCCACCGCTCGGAGTTTCGACATCAACCACCGCCCTAACTGCCTCCAACGACGCCCTAACCGCCGACCTCGACCCCGACGCCAACACCCCCGACCACCGTCCGCCCAATCGCCGGGAAAGCTGCCCTAACCCTAAACGTAACCCCTAACCCTAAACCCTAACTGATTCTAATTTTTTTTTTTTTGATATTTTCCTTTTCTTTTTCCTTTTTCTTTTCTGCTTTTTATTTCAAAATTCAATTGTTTTATTAATTATTGAATTGTATTATTTATTTATGATTAGTTTTGTAATTAGGAAAATTATTTGTAAATATTTCTTGGTTGTAATTATGTGTAAATTGTTAATTGTTATGTGTAAATTGTTTATTTGTTATATGTAATTTTATGTTGTAAATTGTAATTAGATTAAGTTGTAATAGTTGGTTATTAGGTTTAAAGGTGTTTCTTTATAATTCTTTATATTCCTTATAAATCATATTAGATCACTATATATTATTATATGCACGAAATTGGAAAGTGTAACATCTAGGTTAAATTCTTGATTAATAAATTAAGTTGTTTAATTTAGATTCAATCTTTGTTAGTAATTCGTTTCTTGTTAAAACTTGATTCTTGAAAATCAATTAGGTTTCTTGTTAAATATTACATGTTCTTTAAATCTTTCTTGATTCTTGAATTCTTGTTTTAGTTAGTAAAAGAATTGGTTGTTGGGTTTTTCTTGATTAGTAGTTACTTGTTATATTATACCTTATGTTATATTTCCTAAAGACCTCCTTGAATCTTGATTAAAGAAACCACATGTTTAACCACTTTTTATTGTTCTTTGAAATTCTTGCTTTACTGTTATAGCCTTGTAAATAATTCATGTTTAAAGTGTTATATTTCTTGTTTGTTTTTAGGATTGATTAAAATTAGTAAAGTGTTTCCATGTTTTCTAAATTGGGTTAATGTTAAAAGTTTAATTGTTGGACCTAAGTTAAGTTGGACTTTATACCTTAGACCCTAGTTACTGTTTTGAGCCCAAATTAGAACCCGGAGATCAATTGGTAAAAGTTAGAACCGAAATTACAAATTTATTAAGAACCGGTAACAGGAGAGTTTTGTTAGTGTCTAAAGATCGGGTTACCACGATTAGTATAGTTACTCTTTGACATAACCCTTTTAACTGGAGGTTCCCTTAGATGTTAGAAACCATAGGAATTTTACGGATCGAATGTTTGATTTGTATAACCCGAGTTATAATCTTTTTACCAGAACCTATCAGATCTGAACCAATTGGGAAGATGGGTGTTTTTAGAGTCCTTCGGGACTAATATGGGCTTGGTCATCAACATAGAAGTTTTAGTAGACATCCCGAGGTTTCCGAAAAGTCCAGAACCAGACCCATAGGATGTCGGGAAGTCGAGTTGTGACCCATTTTATGTGAACGTTACAATATGTCCTCTGCTTGCTTTTATTTATGAAAATTGTTGAGTAAATTTTATGTGTGAACTTGTTCCTTGAGTGTGTTAAGTGTAAATCATAAATGATAGGAACCTAAGTGTTCCTAGGGGATGGGTTAGGTAGTTGATAGTTGATACTAACTTCGTTAGAACGCGTTTTGATTAGATAGTTATTCTTATTCTAGGCCCGAGTTAGTGCGTGACGATAGTGAGCTCAAGTGTGTTCTCCTTATTGTTGTACTGTGACGTTATTCAGGTAATTGTCTATGCTCTAATCCCCACCGGGATGCTCTTTAAATGTGTTTTGATGTTTTATAATCTATTTTGAGAATTGCATCCCGAAAGGGGACTTTTGTGGAATTGCGACCATCTGTTTTGATAATCTTTTTGTATCGATTGTGATCTTGGTTTATTTGAGTTGAGAAATTGGATGGTCTTTTATTCGAGGTTTTGTTAATGGTTTTGATAACTTGGGATGGTTTGACTTGAGAGTCGTGAGTTGAGTTGAAAATTGTTTAAATAATTCAAGTGGAAACGTTAGCGAGTTTCGGGATAACTTTGTTGTGCAGTGTAACAATCTGTGGTTATGGACCAGGAGATCAGGGCTTCCTTCCCTGATATAGGATAGTATTTTGATGCCTTTGGTAAGCGATATTATTTATGCCTTTGGTGGGCGATGTTCTTGATGCCTTTGGTAGGCGATGTTTTGATGCCTTTGGTGGGCGATATTATTTATGCCTTTGGTAGGCGATGTTCTTGATGCCTTTGGTAGGCGATGTTACTTTAAGGGATTTGGTATCCCGCCCGCAAATTAAAATATGGATTGGATGGGTTGAGAAAACAGTATGGGATTAAAGGTTTGTAAAACGTTTGATTCGATCCCTCTCCCCAAAATGCATTGAAATGAACTTAAACTGTTTTAAACGTTAGGGGTAGACATTATTGAGATTTCCCCCTCATTTTTGAAATGTTTTGTTTTCAGGTGAAGATCTAAATGCTGGGGACGGGAATTAGAAGTGAGGACGACGAGTCTAGAAGTCCTTGAATCTTTTTATATTGTTTTCGTTATGAAATCTTAAAGTTTTGTTCTGGAGTTGTTAGTAGTTACCGTTAGCACACAGTTGTGTTTTCCTTTCTCGCCTTGTATTCCTTCGGGGATACGGCAGTGACGCCCAAACTAAATTTGAAGTCTTCCGCTAAGTTTTGTCTGTTAACGTTAGTTTGACTGTGACTTTTTATAATTAAATTTCTGGGGCGTTACACTTCCTGTAACAAAAAATAGGTCAACTACGATACAAGTTTTTCTTATTAAACTCCAAGTCCGCTAAATGGACCAAACTTGAGTTCGGTCATAAGTCCAAACTTACAAATGTACTTTACCATCCTAAAAGGTCATATTCCAAGTCTATACGACTTTTGGTTACATGGTATATTTTTTTTCTATAACCTGAAAAACCCAAATTCAAGCTCCATAAAATTATCCTTTCTAAATTTCAAGTCCGTCAAATGGACCAAATCCGAGCCAAACACAAATCCTAGCTTACAAAATTCCTTCCTCATTCCTAAAAAGCCAAATCTCAAATTTATATATCCTATGGTTACATAGTTTATCATTATGTAACCAAAATAGGCTAAAATTCTCCACAAAAAATTACCTGTTCCAAATCTCAAGTCCTTCAAATGGATTAAATTTGATCCCAATAAAAATGCCAAGCTCATAAGTTTTCCTTTGAAATTTATTCAAGTTCTACATTCAAAACGGGTCTAGAACTACGTCGATTTAATCTCAATATGAAAAAGCTACCCAATATAAAAAAATGCTATCCAATTAGTGAAATATGGGTTTTCACTAAAATCCGTATATGTATATATGAAAACTTATGAATAATAGTTTTGACTATTTTCTATTAAGTATTCTATTGGTGTGCTCAGGTGCTTACATCATGTCTTTGTAGCATTGTCTTTATTCTGTCACAGTTGTCCTGGGTGCAAGTGATTCTGATTTCATTAGTAGGGGTTTGATTTCTTGTGGATGTTTGGCAAGATGTAAAAGTTGTATGCTCTTTTGAGTGCTCTTTGGTACTTCCTTTGCTTGAATAAAAGGGTCTTTTGACCGTTACTTATAAAAAAAAAAAGGTTTAAAGTTGATTTTGTACCAAATGAGGATTCAAACAATAAGAAAATTGGCAAAAATATGTTAACCAATAATACCTCTAATATATAGTCATATTATTATGCCCTAAAAGATATCAAAAAACTTTCGTTCATTCAATAGTATATCAAATTTTAAATTAACTTTAGGGGGAGGGATTGATTCCTAGATATAAATTTGAATGTCAGTTGCCACAAACCTTAATACAAATCCTCATTTTCATTTTCATTTTCTCATAGATTTCAATACATAGTACCAAGGTGGGGCTCAAAATGACCAACTAGTTCCTTTCCCTTTAGTCCAACTCATTCATTATTTGATTAACCATTTGATCATTAATGAGTCTAATAGTCATTTTAAAGTGACCTAACTACATAATAGTGATTAAACATCACAAGATGAGTCCAAATCATAATACCTACGAATGTGATTAATGAATTGAAGGATATCATGTCCATAGAAATCAGAAGCATAAGCTAAAGGGATAGAAATCCACACAAACTATAGAATCTAAATGTACATACATCAAATTGGTTAAAAGTTTATGTGTATAATTACCCAAACTAAATTATCAAGTCATAGTATTGGGGAAAATTGGGTAAATATTTAAACCCTTGCCCTAACTCAGCCACATTATTTGAACAAACACCGGTATACAAATATGAATGAAGCGATTATGTGCACACTGCAAGTTTTTTTTTTTTTTTTGGGTTTTAACTGCTAATTAGCAATTATACAGTTTATAGGAAGTAAATTCAACGGGGTAGATAAAGAGAGTAATACAAACACTAAACTAGATCTAAAATAAATCTAAGTGCAAAAAATTCCCACAACGAGGATTGTGGTCACCTAAATTACAGGCTCTTAGCCTTAAGCACTACTAATCAGACACACTCTACTCAATATAATTTTTTGTTTGGTTGTAGTAAATGTAAACGGAAAACAGGTCAGCATGAACCCTTTCAACAACTACATTAATCAAAGATTTTAACCGATGACAAAAAGGTTTTAAAAGTCCCTTTGTTAAATGCAGTTGGTACTTAAAATGTGAAATCTACAAAAGTTGGTACTTTCTACTCACACAACATGACAACAACAAGAAGTCCTGGATCATATTCTATTTACTTGCACTTTTTCTTGGGGGAAATATGGACCGGTATCCTTGCTGATAAGCGTCAGTACATAAACCAAACTTTCAAAATAAGAAAAAAGAGGCGAGTTAAGCGAAATGGGTTGATGAAAATAACAATGGAGAAGTCTAAGGAAAAATATGACTGTAGGACCTAGGAAAAAGAGGAAGTTGTAGGCCTCTCTTTTACCATTGCGCTACTTAGGTTGTGATTGGGAGCCGACTAAGGTTGCTTAATCCTTAAATAAGGATATTTTTCAATTATAAAATAAAGGAAAACTTTAGTTCTAAACTCAAGCTAATCCGCACGAAATCGCGTCAACTTTCAGATCTGAGCCAATATAATTAAACATGTTGTAACTCGATCCAAGTAAGGATCCAATGGTTATTCGTGGTGTATATCATCGTAAGGATGTCGAGTCCATTAGGGTCCCATATAGGCCTTTCAAGACATGCATGCATCGGGTAGAGGTGTTAGAGTCAATTATCGAGTCACTAACAAATTTCCATATAAGCAAGATAGAAGATCACTTTCGTGCCTGTATCAGAGATCTGTGCAATGGTCGAATAGTTCCAAATCAAAATTACAACCCGTCCGCCACCCAATATAGAGCTCGAGATCATATCATGACTAAGGAACGATTTCATGAATTCCCTGTCCAAGGCGCTGAAACTAACATTTCTAAGCAGCCGGAGGACCTTTATACCAAGATGCACGGTTCGGTCTTTGCATACTCTCTTGAACAAGAACATCGAGAAAAGATTCTACGAGCAACAACAAGTAATGGATGACATGTTGCAGGCCATCACAAAGATCGATGAGATGTTGGGCCTAAACCTTGACGGAGATGATGACGTGGAAATCAATAGGTATGAATCCGAGCCCAAACTTGTCAAGACACCTGCAGGAGATGAGTGTGGAGGTTCAGGATCATTCAAAGGGAAGTCCGAAACTACTTCATAGACTCCTAAAGTTGTAGAAGATCCTGCTGTGAAGGCATTAGAATAAAAGTTGGACAACCTTACCAAGATAATGAGCATTGCTCCAGCATCTGCTGACAAATACAAGGATGTGCCTCTCCCCATACATCCGATCATGAAGGTAACTAACAAAGTGGAAGTGCCTAACATCTAATTCCCGCCATCTGAGAATCCTATCGAGGAATCCATGCGACTACCTCCACTAAACAGGATTGATGTTGACTTGTACTCTACAGTCTTCCCATCCACCCTAGATGGAGACGCCAAAGTATGGTACCATGCCTTATCACCTCAAGTCAAGGCTGACTGGAACGAGTTGTTTAAGGTCTTCATCAACCACTACAGTCGTATCCAAAAGAAGCAAGCCATTGTGGATGACTTGACTGCAATGAAGCAAAGGGATGATGAACCCTTCCTTGATTATTTCGAGAGGTGGCACACCAAATTGTCTCAGATCAATGAGACGATACCCTTGCGCTTACAACTATCTATTTTCAAGCAAGGTCTCAAGAGTAGCTTGTCTCGTCATTTGGGTTATCATGTCATCAAGGACTTTGACTACTTGGAGGACATCTGTTTGCAATTGGAGGCTATGAACAACGAGAAGAATACCTCGGCACCTAGTTAGAAAGGATCTAGCTCCAGCAGGAGGGTATTTAGCGTACCTCACGACCCTTCTAAAATTGTTTATACTAACTCCATCCAACGTGGAGGACCGTTTGCGCCCAAGTATGAAACGTACATGCCTTTAGATGTTCCATAAACCCAGACTCTTGAAAGGTTGGTTAAAAAGGGGATTCTTACGTTACCCTTACCAAGCGGTGAGCTAGATCGAGGGAAAGAATTGGGACCTAAACCAATTCTGTCGTTACCATTGTTGTCGAGGTTACGATACTGAAAAGTGTTGGACTCTCAAGAATAAGATAGAGGACATGATATGGGATGGAATGTTCCCTATACCAAATTAGGCAGCACGAAAGCCCAACAAAAAGGATAATCCCATGCCTGAACACACGAACGTTTTCTTTAGCATTACCGTGAAAATTTGATCCATCATCCCTCATAATTGAAGTGGGACACCCCATCCCAACAATATCGGGGTATCATGGAGACATGTTTATCAATGGCATTTTGGGACAACGATGACTATGATGATTATGGATATGGGAACTCCGACGACGACTTGGTCTACAGTAATGAGGATGAACATACTACAATCGGGATCGCATTCCTTACTCGTTTAGGCCATCATAACAATAGGAACACCACCACCCGGTCCAGACCAGTGGTTGTTCCTAATAATCTTGCAACCAATAATGGGGATAACTTAACCCCTGTAGAGGAGCCTCTCCTTACTCAACTAAAAAAGACAAAAGTAGAAGTCACCATTTGGTAACTTCTATGCGCCTCACAATCCCGTCGGAAGAAGCTATTGAGTGCCTTCAGGCTTCAACGAAATGACTATCTCAGCTACGGTGACCCCAGAATCCTTGGTCACCCACGTTACAGCTAACCAGGGTGCATGTTATCACCTTTGGAGACGAAGACTTACCTCGAGGAGGAGTTTCCCACAATAAAGCATTGTACCTCACTATGCAATGATAAAAACAAGACCATCCCACTGATGTTGGTAGACAATGGGTCAACCATTAATGTATGCCCATGGAGGACAACATAAAAGTTAGGAGTCCAATAACAACACTTGATCCAAAACAAAGTGCAACTTCGAGCCTATGACAATTCACCTCGCAAATTAGTAGGGTCCATAGTCCTGCCCATCACCATGAACTACATCACTAGGAATGTGGAGTTCGTAGTGTTGGATATTTCAGCATCTTTCAACCTACAGCTTGAAAGACCATGACTCCATGAATGCAATGCTAGTTGTGGCCTTCACCTTATATCAAGTGGTGAAAATGCTCATCCAAGGCCAGGTGGTGACCATACTGGGCGAACCGATCAATGTTGTCTTCAATCCTAAACAACTAGCCCTAGAAGTCCAGCATAACTCCACCGATGAGGAGCTGCATAACTTTGAAATGGTGGCAGTACTGAGCAAGGATGAAGTCCCATTTAACTTTGATCCACACTCGAACCCAAAAGTCAATGCTATTCTGAAGGAGCAAGGACATTTCCCAAGAATGCCTTTGGGAAAGAACCTAAAGAACAAATTGGCTCCTAATTAATTAAGCTCAAGAATTTCAAGCACAAATACAGATTTGGCTTGGGAGTATAAGCCAACAGAAAAGGAGGTTAAGCTCATGAAGTTAGCCCTAGCTGAACAAAAGAGAATGGAGAACCCTATCATCGTACTATGAATGAGCAATTCTTAAGGGAAGGGTATGGCTTTCCTTATCATGGTTTCCCGAAGCGTTCTACCTAAGAAACCAAGGGATATTTGTGGTAGGACTAGAGGTATTCAAGGATTGTTCCACTAATGTTTCAACCACCATTAGAGTGGACACATTTCGCTGGGGGTGACATATTTGGCATGCTCTTCAAGCAGGAAACTGTTATATAAGGACAAGACTGAAGTTGATGCTATCATCACTACACTGTCAAACCCGAGGTTTGACCCAAGCCAAATGATCGCTGAAGATTAAGGATGCAACACAATCACCTGGAGGGATGCTGAAGAGAATCGTTTTATTTTGTTTGTAGGAGGGTCTGTCCTTAGGGTCATAGAGTCAGGTCCTAGTAGTTCTGAGTCGGTCGGGGCTAGCCCAGAGTCAACTGGCGATATATTCCTTTCCGCATTCAATAAAATGAACATTTTTTCTTACTCCGATCTTTTCTCCCCTGCCTTGAACTACTGTGCAAACGATAAATTTGAATTGGCTGAACCTTTTAAAGATCAAAATGGATTAGCTGAACCTTTTGAAGATCAAAATGGATTATATTAAGTGTCTTACTCCTTATTAAAATAATATTTATTATCATTTTTAACCCTAATTTTTTTTATAGTTACTATTAATTATCAATTATAAGAAGCTTGTAATATGTTAGCTACGCCAACAATTAAAATTGACACCCTAACAAATGAAACTCATCCATTAGACATATTTTAGATGCCTTTTTGTAAAATTTAAAAAATATAGAAAAAAGTGCGATTTTATACCATTTATATGTATTATTATATATGCTAGTTATAGTAGTCAACCATGTAAATTTTTTTCAATTTAATTTACAAATATATATGTTTTATACAATGGCAAGACACTTTAGATGTATCTTGCCTCAAGATGTTTATCATTTTCATTGCATCGTTATATATATTTATCAATTATAAGAGTACAACACTTATTAGCTAGGTACGGTCAACAAATATAAATAATAGCCTAATTTTTTCAATCATACTAGATAATGCACATTTTATGCATAGTTTTTATATTTATGAAAAAATATAAATACTATCATAACTTATAATTGTAATAACCCTTAAGTAATGAAACTTCCATTCGTAATGATTTAACTATCCTTACATTGAATTTTATTGAGTGGTTTAAGTGAAACTCAATCAAGATGACTATCAACCATAGTTATTAAAATCTCGGTCCTGATGTATGATGCTACGATTATATATATATGATCAAAAATCATCGATGCGATCCTACTATCTACATTCCGATCCACGATCCTAACCACCCCATTGATTAGAGTTAGGATCCCGATTTTAACAACCTTACTATCAACTATGTTTACTCAAGACGGTTATCATTTTGGTTGACGAAATTAATTAAGAATAAACAAATTAATATATCCAACATAAGTTGAAAGTTTTAGTGGGTATCTAGCTAGAAAGACTGCACCAGATACATTGAAAGGATTACAACTTGGTGGCTGTTGAGGTCCGACTTGGCTGACGGAAGATCTGTAATCTTTCAATCCGATCCAATAAAAAAGAATTTGTATGGCTTGACCTAACGACAATGGAGTCCGGCCTGTAAAGTTGTAAAAGAGATAAACCAATCCGTGCTTTGAGAATTCTCGTACCAAATTTTGATCAGTTTGGTGTAGGCAGCCTCACATCACCCTCTCTTGTTTCCTTTCCTTTACCTAATTTTGCTCACTCACCTCATCTATAGTGACTTCCCAATAAGCAACGTGTTTTTCGTATCCTCTACTTGTATAGTGTACTAACACAACTAGCAGTACCATTTTTGAAGTTGCACTCTCTATATATATCTATGAATCTATCATATAACAACCAGCAAATTCACTGTCCTCACCCACAAGAATGGAAGCCAAAGTAGCTCCTCAATCCAGTGTACAAATCATGATTGATGAGCCTAGGATCAGTAGCACAAACCCATTGACTGGCAAGCATTTTTTGTCAGTCGTACTGGCAAATTTTCATGCGGGCTACTTCAGAATAAGCCTGTCTTTATGCGCTCAAGTTCTGCTTTGGAACAACTTGATCCAATTCACCAAACAGAACAGTAATGCAAACATGCATGCGCCATTAATGGTAGTCCTCCACATGTTTCCCTCAATAGCATGTACCCTCCTCTGGTCCCTGGCACTACTCATACTAATCCTGCTGTCTGTTCTGTACATGTTCAAGTGTTGCCATCACTTTGACAAGGTTAAAGAGGAGTTCCTAAACCATGTCGGGGTGAACTACTTGTTCGCCCCGTGGATGTCCTCTCTGTTCCTGCTTCAGTCAGCGCCGCACAAGTTGATTGCACCCAGGGACAACACTTACGTACAAGTAGTTTGGTGGGCATTTCTGGCGCCCATTGTGGTGTTAGATGTCAAGATCTACGGGCAGTGGTTCACCAAAGGGAAGAGGTTCCTGTCAAGGGTGGCAAACCCTACATGTCAGTTATCTGTCATTGCGAATTTGGTTGCTGCGAAAGCTGCAGTTTACATGGGGTGGGTGGAGGTCGCAGTCTGCTTGTTTTCGCTCGGGATGGCTCACTATTTGGTGCTTTTTGTCACGCTTTATCAAAGACTTCCGGTTAGCAATGGAGTTTCAGCGATGCTAACCCCTGTTTTCTTTTTGTTTATTGCTACGCCAAGCATGGGAAGCTTGGCTTGGAGCTCTGTAACTGGGAGTTTTGGGAATGCATGCAAGATGCTTTACTTTGTCTCCCTCTTTCTCTTCATGTCCCTGGTAAGCTCGCTGCTCTCGCTACTTTACTTTACTCCCATTTTGGTTTAATTGATTCAATTCCTTGTTATTGCTGTTGACAATCAAAATGTGTTTTCATATGGCAACTTGTTACTTTTAGAGACAGATTTACACGCTTTCATTTACGAATGCCATGCAAGTTAGTAAACAAAACCTACTTTCAGATCACTCTTTCACTGTGCACAAATATTACTGAAAAAAAAAAAGTATGTGTACTGTTTTTCTTGTACTAATTGGGAGATAAATTCAAATATGGGAAGAAAAAAAAAACAGTACATGAGCCTTTTTCTTCAAACTACAAACTTTAAGGTTATTTTTTATTCAACCATAAACTTTATTGTCTTAAAAATAAACAATAAAAATCAAGAGTTCAGAATATAAATACTCTTATATTTCGGGGTCCAAAATGCAAAAAACCCGGCACCTGTTGCACTTGCTCAGTACATGCATTAATCCCTATTTCCCAATTCTTTTTCCTCTCTAAATACTTCCTTTTTTTCAATAGTAGGGTTCCAGTAAAAATATGTTTCATGAGTACTGGTCTACCTAAATAGGTAGACTTAAGACTATTTAATAATCTCTCATGTAACATGTCATAAATAAAATTGAAAATAATTGGAACAATTCAAAATCAGTGGCTTGAACCTATTGTTTTCAATCAAACAAATTTGGAAGTTTCTTTAACAAAAATAGAAATTTTTACAAATGATAAAAATCTGCACCCCTTCCTTTACATGTAAGGATAAAGTTATCTAGGAGTGGATATTCTAATATATATCCTACGTCAATGAAGTGCATATTGATTTCATATGTAATCTTTATATTTAGAATTCAAATAGATCACATATGTAGTATTATTTATTTCTGACATCAAAATGGGTATAAATAAATATGCAGATATGCAGGCCCACCATGTTTAAAAAATCAATGAAGAAGTTTAGGGTAGCATGCTGGGCATACTCGTTCCCTCTAACGCTCTTGGCATTGACATCAATGGAATACGCCCAAGGAGTGGAAGAAGAGTTTGCTCAAATACTCGCAATTCTATTGTCTATGGTCTCAATATTAGTGTGCTTCGTCTTGATGGTGTTATCCACTATCAAATTTAACAAGTTATTTCTTTCCAATGATCTGGTCATCAATTAGCTAGCTAATTAGCTAGTCTTTTGTAATATAAGATAGGAAGAACTTATAGTGGTTGTCAACCATTACAACCATCACAATGAAAACGATATTTATCCATACATGTGTCAACTTTTATCTTCGTTATTCATTTTTTTAATTTAGTACAACATTATAAAATATATTTTCTTAATTAAAATAAATTTTCCGAAATTTTTTAAAATTTAAATATCTTAAATCTAAATTTTTGCCTAATAAATAAGCATATTTTGAAAAAAAAATTAAAAAATTTTTTAAAATAAATTAAAATTCTAAAAAATATATTTTACAATTTATATTAAATAAGAAAGTTAATGGTCAAGGTAAAACTTGACACATGTACGAATAAGATTTATTTTACTTACGGTGGTAGTCATGGTTGACAACCACTATAAGTGCATCCAGATAAGATATGATTGTACAATTATGTAGGCAAGTTATTAGAATATTAATGGCAACATATCTATCTGTAATTGTATTTTGCCAAAAAATTACTCGGAGGTACTCCAATATTTGGGAAAATTATTTTTCGGTATCCCAACTTTTCAAAATTCGTTTTGAGGTATCCTTACCTTTTGGGTTAGTAATTATTTGGTGTTTTTCGAACCATCAATTTTATTAAGTGACCGAAATACCTTTATTCGTCTTCTTTAAGGGTATTTCTTAAAAAATGGAAGATAAGGGTATTTCAGTCACTTAACCAAATTGATGATCGAAAATGCACCTAATAATTTCTAACCCAAAAAGTAAGGGTACCCCAAAATGAGTTTTGAAAAGTTGAGGAACCTAAAAAACATTTCACCAAAAGTTAGGGTACCTCCGAGTAATTTTTTGGCATTTTGCCTACTCCATATGCAAGATGAAGGTTCAAGGTCTCTCAACTCACTTTATGTTGTGGACAAATGTAATTAGACTAATCATTATGTCGTTAATCATTATTACATGCCCACAAATATCCTGTATAGTTTTTGGTTGTTATTAAAGTCACCAGTACGTGGACTCATACCCTAAAATGTACTAGTGCAAATTTCGCTTAACATGGAGAGGAAGCGAGAGATTGTAAGAAGACAATTATCATTCATGCTACATATGTACAAAGACAACATAATGTTACAAACACCTAGTATTAATGTTGTTAGGTTTATATGCCCCTACTCAAGTGTTAAGGAAACTACTAAGTACTAAGTAGCTAACTAGGTCGATCTTTAAGCCTGATGAAGCATTAATGTCATATCTAAATTCATAACTGTAGTCATTTGAATATATAAATAGAAACATCTTTGTAGAACCCCCTCTCTAGGAGCAAGACCCTCAAGGATCCTATCGATGATCCTCACATAGGACAACAGCGACGACCTCACACCACAATCCTCCAAGGACCTCCGAGATGTTTTGTTGTGAAAGCGACAATATAAAGGGAACTATATCAAAACCTTATACTATCAAAAATCCTGAATTTATGATTGAATTACTAATCTTGGACCCGAATATGTTCGCAGAATAATCCTCAAGAAGATATCTGGAAAACACATATATTTGAAAGAAATCAAAGCCTCAAGAAGCAAAGAATCCGGAGGATTTTCAATCAAGCAAGAGGGGATAGAAATCAATTCATACAGCCGTTAACCACCAACAAAGAAGGAAATTAGCAAGAAGGCTATAAATCAATTCGTGACCTCAAGCAGAAAGGATCATTCGATTCCAAGGGAAGAGATCAAAAGTTGTAGGAAATTTGAGTGAAAATTTCTGAGTTGTAACCAAAGAGAATTTGGTGAGATTGTGAGTAATTGTTACCGCTGTACAGTCGGGTATAATTATCGTATCCACAAGGAGTTGAGGATCCCGAACCTAAAAGTTATTCGAGCTCTCACCTACTAGGTTGGATTTCCATAATCTTTGAGGTTTTAAAAACTAAAAATAAAGACCAAACAAAAATCACAATAAAAGAGAGGAAAAGGCTCGAGGGTCGGTCTTTCACCACCTATCGGTCACTCAATCATAAGGTAGTCCCGATTAAGACACTAGGCCTAGATATAAGTTGGGTTGTAGCAAGGATAAAGCCACTCCGGGGCTTCTCCGGAGGTTGTCCCAAATTCGGCCCTCAAGGTTTGTCCACTAAATGAATGAGGACTCACCTAGGGGCTTGATATGCAATTCACTCTAGCCGAACTCCTCCACTAAATGAATGAGGAGTTATTCGAGTATTCCATTTAGTCATCCTAAAAACCATGTTTAAGTAGGTTTAGCGGACTCCCGCCTCATACTAAACCCCATAGTCAAGAGAGTCATTAAATGAAAAACCTCATAAAATAAGGCATAATGCCCTAACTAAGTCAAACCTTAGAAAAGAGATTTCATTAGGGGTTAAAACCTTCCCCTAAACCAAGAAAATTAGCTACTGATCATAATAATTAATAAACTAATTAAAGACCATCAAAAACCCTAAAACCAATTAACCATAAAAACCCTAAAAAAACAACAACCAAACTAACCTAAACAAAACCCTAAGAAAACCCTAAGACACACAAACTGACCCAAATAACACCTAATAATAAACTGAACTGGCCCAAGTAACCTATTAAACCAACCTTACACTTAACTTTAGCCCAAACCTAACTAAAACCTAATCCTACAAAAAGTCCAATTATCACTCACTAAACCCCAACATCTAAACTATCCTATTGATCGAATAAGAAAGAAGAAGAGAAAGAAAGAAAACAGAGGGAGAAAGAAAACGAAAGAAGAAAGAACAGAAACAGAGCAATAAACATGGGCAAACAATCAATTAAAACAGAACAAAAACTATAGCAAAATAACATTCGAATAAACAGCATAAACCAAGCTACATTATATTCAGAATCAAAACCAATTGTTCAAAACAAACCCTAATATTCGACTAACATGAATAACAAAATAAAGATATCAAATTAAACCTAGATTTAAACATGAAATTGCAAGCAAAACAAGAACCTAACCCTAAGGATGGAGGCATGGGTTGTCATACCCAAAACCAACCATAAAAATCGCAAATCAGCTCTTCTCTCCCGTTTATAGTCGACTTCGTCCCTCTCCATTGAATCTCGACCCTTGATTCCTCTTCAAATTGAACGATGCAGATTCGTTTGGTGGTTAAGGAAGAATGTGATGGTGGAGTATGTGCTAAACCAACTGCTGCGTACTTCATCTATTCCTCTACCAAATCTGCAAAATGAGAAGAAAATAGAGTGAGTGAGAGATACACATCGCGAGAGAATGAGATAAGAGACAAGAAGAGAAAGAAATGAGAAGAAGAAAGACATGAAGAGAAGAGAAAAGAAAAGAAGATGAGAAGATGAGAGAAGGAGATTGAGAGATGGTATGGTTGTGGTGTGGTGTGGTGTGTGTTCGGTTGTTGTCTGCACCAGTAGAAAAGAAGAACCAGTGAGGGAGAAAAGGAAAAGGAGACAAAGAGAGTGAAAGAGGAAAAGGGGGAAATAAAATTAAGGAATTAGGGATTAGGGGTTTTGTCTAGGGGATTTGACTGGGAGAAATTGAAGGGAAATGGGTTACGGTAGTGAGCTTGGGTAGGTTGGGTTTCACAAGTAGAGGGTTAGGCGAGGTAGGCTGAGATGTGGGAATTAGGTGAGTTGGGTGATGTGTGGGCCGAGGGAGTGGGTGGGAAAGAGAGGAATGTAGAAAATGGGTAGGGAAATGGGCTAAGGTTACACAGTTGGGCCAAAGGGAGATAGAAGAAGAGGTTGGGTTTTAATTTGGGTTGCTTTAGGAATAAAAATACGTTTAGTTTTAAGTTTTATTTTCAATTTAAGTAATTTTGCATCTAACTCATAATAATAATAACTAAAGTAATAAAATGAAATAAAATCTAATAAGAATATAAAATCAATGAACACATTATAATAACAATAAACCTAAATAAATTATTAAAACAAGCAAAAAGCCATAAAATAAAGGGGCAAAAATAGTGTAAAATACAGAACAATCAGTAACCAGAGGTTTCTTTTGGTGAGATTAACAATTTTGTTATAACAGAGGAACAAACATTTGTTTTTCTATGCGTTGAGAACTTCACCAATCTAATTGGTGAATGTTAGGGTGTCGATCCGTGATCACCTCCATCTGGAATTGGTGATCTCCTCATTGTAAGTTGCTTCAAGGTCCTCAGACCCTTGAGCTGTTGAGAGTTTCTGGTTTGCATTAGCAACGTAATGTCCTTATTCCAGTGAATTCAATAAAAGAGAGTCTTCCCTTTTATCACCCCCTCCCCGCTAGGGTTCTTTCAAGTGGTATCAGAGCAGGTCCACTAGAATCTAGAAACTAACCGCTCTGTGGTAAAGATCATGGAGGGAATCAACACTAGTGAAACAGGTCAAGGATGTTCATGGACCATTCCACCCCTACTCTCATGGGAAAACTACATAAACTGGAACAGGCATATGGAAGTCTTCCTTAAAGATCAAGATGTGGATCTATGCAGTGTGATCACAGATGAAGACTGTCCTAAGCCAACTAAAACGAATCCCCAAGGGGCAACTGTCCCAAAAGATAGATCTGAAGGCATTGAAGGGGAAAAGGAACAACTGAAGAAAAATACTCGGGCCTTAGACATACTATTCTATAGTCTTAACTCTAATGAATTTGAAAGAGTATCTACTTGTGCATCAACTAAAAAGGTTAGGGACTATCTAGTAACAACCTACAAAGGAACCAATCAAGTCAAGGACACCAAAGTAGATATACTTGTCTAGAAGTATGAAACCTTCAAAATGGAAGAAAACAAGTCAATTGAGAGCATGTTCAAGAGATTCAGCAGCATCATTAACCTTAAATCTCTGGGAAAGACCTACTCAAATTAGGAGCATGTTAAAAAGGTGCTCAGATGCTTGCTAAAGAGGAAATAAGGAGCAAAAGTGACAACTATTGAAGAAGCTCGGAACCTCAAGACATTGCAACTTAAGGAACTAGTTAGAAAGTTGCTAGCTCATGAAATACAACTACTTAACAACACAGAATAGAAGAGCATCGCATTAAAGGCCATCAAAGACTCTGATGATGAGTCAGAGGATTAAGAAGAATAAGAAACTCTTGTTACACTCGCCAGAGGCTTTAAAAGGCTCTACAAGAAGCACCCCACCTTCAGAGGATATGTGAAAGACTCATCAAATATGAAATCAGTCGAAATAGGTAAGAACTCCTCCAAAGAGGAGCCTGAATCCTTCAATTGTTTTCGCTGTGGCAATGCAAATCACTTGGTAAAAGAATGTCCTCACATAAGGTGAAACAAAGACAAAAGAAACTCTAGGCATAGGAAGCAAAATCGAAAGCAATACTCACAACCTGGAGTGATATACAGTGACAATAGTGAAAGTGGAAGTGAAGTGAGGAAATAACAAATGTGTGTCTAATAGCAAACACAAATGAGAATTAATGACAGTCTTCAAATAATGAAGAGGTAACCATCAATGAACTCCTTTCTTTACCTAAGATTCACTTAGCCCACAAACTGCTCCACCTCTTTAATTACTCACAACGCGTGTCAAAAAAGTAAAGCACTTAATCAAATTCTCCAACCACCTCAGTAGAACCATTGAAAGCTTTAATACAAGAAATGGGCAACTAGTGGTAGAGAACATTAGGCTCAAAGTTGGAATGAGAGACTGTTATTAGGACCCCACCAGACTAACAAATGATCTAGTCTCTAGCTAAAACCCATCCTTTTAGAAACAAACGGCCATTTTTACCCACACCTCTCACCCAACCCAGAAGAAATTCCACCCACTCGAACAAAAGTCCAAGTCCTAATCCTAAACCCCAGGCAAGACAACCAAGTCCCAAAAGAACCACCCAAATGTGGGTTCCCAAGCCCCCCCCCCCCCCAAAAAAAAAACCCTACTTGGCATTGGAAAAGTTGGTAAGGACATCAAAACTTTTCTTGACAATGTATATCTTGTAGAAGAATTAGAGTACAATCTTTTAAGCATTTCTCAATTTTGTAATAAAGGTAATAGAGTTTGTTTTGATAGGCATACATGTGTAGTTGAAATGTTAAAGTCACATCAAGTAGTACTTCAAGGTCATTGCATGGACAATATATATATATATCATAGATCTTAGTTAACTTGTAAAAAAGGACCTCACATGCCTCAGGTGAGCATCCGAGGATGCCTGACATTGGCAGCGATGCCTAGGTCATGTAAATATGAGAACCTTGCATAAATTGAGTCAGTCCAACTTAGTAAGAGGTCCTTTCTCACAAATTCGATAACAATAGGGTGTGTGATGCATGTACCCGAGGAAAACAGACCAGGTCATCCTTCAAACCTCTAAAAGTTGTGACCATAACAAAATGTTTTAAACTCCTACACATGGACCTTTGTGGACCTATCCCCTACAAAAGCCTAGGAGGAAATTCATACATGTTTATTATTGATGAGTTTTCTAGATTTACCTAGGTATTGTTTCTTAAGAAGAAAACAGATGCATTCACTGGATTCTCAAGGCTATACAAACAACTGAAGGTCCTCGTAGGCAACTCCATAATATCAATAAGAAGCGACCATGGAAGAGAATTATAAAATAAAGGTATGTTTGAACAATTTTGCAATGAGATAGGAACCTCTCACAACTTCTTTGCTCCCATAACCCATCAGTAGACCGGGGTGGCAAAAAGGAAAAACAGAATACTAGAGGACATGGCCAGATCCATCATCTAGAAAAATGTCCTTCCATTGTTCCTATGGGTTGAGATCATTAGTGCAGCCAACTATGTCCTCAACAATTTCTCCATCAGATTTATACTGAAGAAGACACCTTATTAACTATTCCAAGGAAAAGCAACAAACATCAGCCACCTCAAGGTCATTGGTTGCAAATGTTACATCCACAACAATGGTAAGAAATACTTGAGCAAATTTGAAGCCTGCAGCGAGGTAGGCCTTTCTGTTTGGTATTCCTCATCTAGTAAAGTGTATCACATATACAACAAGTCCACCAAAACTGTTGAGGAAAGTATCCATGTAATTATTTATGAGACAAATAATCTGCTCCCAAGTTCTAGTACCAGTACAGATTTCAAACTGCCCATGCCCTATAGTAATGATGAAGTTGCAAAACCAACAAGACCTACACCAAATCAGAGGACTCACCCAGAGAATCAACCCCCTCTCAATCAGCAGATTCGACCTGAAGAGGAGGGCCCTCGGGAGGAAGAACAACAAGCTCAGATGGATCATGATCAAGTCCTTGAAACCGCAGAATCACAGAAGGATGGTCGGACATACTGATTCAAACCCGCTCATCCAGCGGATAACCTCCTCTTTGATCTAAACTCAAGTATCCAAACAAGGTCCTCACTTAGGAATTGATATTTCTTTCACACTATTGTCTTGCAGATAGGACCCAAACATCATAAGGAGGCCCTCTAGGACTTAATCTGGATCTCATCTATGCAAGAAGAGTTGAACTAGTTTGAAAGGAGCCAAGCTTAGACATGGTCCCTCAGCCTCATCATCATCCAATTATTGGAGTAAAATGGATCTGCAACAAACTCAATGAACATATGGAATAATCACCATAAACAAGGCCCAACTAGTGACTAAAGGATACAACTAAGAAGAAGCCATCGACTATGAAGAAACATCTGCCGCTATAGCTCAACTTGAGGCCACCAGAATACTTTTGGCATATCCCTCAGCCAAAGACATCAAAATTTTCCATATGGATGTCAAAAGTTCTTTCCTCAGTGGCAATCTCACTGAAGAAGTCTATGTGCAGCATCCACTAGGATTTGAAGACAATGATGCTCCCAAACATGTCTATAGACTTCACAAAGCACTCTATGGGCTCAAACAAGCGCCCAAAGCCTGGTATGAAAGCTTGAGCGAATTTCTGCTATCCAATAGGTTCAACAGAGGACTGAAAGACAAAACTCTATTCATCAAAATCAAAGATCAGGACTCGATCATTACCCAAATCGATGTCGATGACATCATCTTTGGTTTTATAAATCCCCTATTGGTCAAGGAATTTTCAAACCTCATGAGCCAAGAGTTTGAGATGAGCCTTGTAGGAGAATTAAACTTCTTCTTAGGGTTATAAATCAAGCAAGACAATAATGGCATATTTCTCAACCAAAGTAAGTATGTAAGGGAGCTGCTAAAAAAGTATCATTTGGACAATGTTAAACATTCAGCAACTACGATGTCCTTAACACTAAAACTGGACTCAAATCCCACTGGTAAGCCGGTATCTGAAAACTAATTGAGGTATGATCGGATCCCTTCTCTATCTCACAGTTAGTCGATTTGATATTTTGTTTAGTGTTTACTTATGTGCACGCTTTCAAAGTCCTCCAAAAGAAACTTACTTGTCTACTGTCAAGAGGATCCTAAGATATCTTGCAAGTACCAAGGACCTTGGCCTTTGGTATACTCGTCAAAATGACCTCCACCTTAGTGGGTGCACTAATATTGACTTTGTTGGCTACAAAGTAGATCGCAAAAGGACCATTGGTGGATGCCAGATGCTTAGTGCCTCTCTGATCTCCTGGAAATCCAAAAAGCAGACATCAGTTGCCCTATCCACCGTAGAAGCTGAGTATGTTGATGCTGGAGCATGTTGTGCTCAAATACTCTAGATAGTGCAACAAATGAAATACCTCGTCATGGCCTATAAGGAGGTCGCAATCAAGTGTGACAACCAAAGTGTTATTTAAATCACAAAAATCTCATCCAACACTCACGCAAAAAACACACAAAATTCCACCATCACTTCATTCGCGACCATGTTGAAAAGAGTCACATCAGTTTAGAAATCATCTCCACACATTTACAATTCTAGCTGACATCTTTACCAAACCACTCCCCTGAGACCAATTTACCTTCATCAGAAGAGAAATTGGAATGTTGCACCTGATGCATTAGTTGAGGGGGAGCATCCATCAAGGGGGAGCTCACCTCCCCAAAATGAGGTCCTCATCCACTGTTATGAGGACACCATCATAGGTACGCAACTCCATGAACAACCCATGGATGTCGATGCCCTCATTGCCACTTCTTGGATGGTCACTCTCAAGGACTCTGGTTGGTTAATCAATAATCACTCCATATCTCTTTCTTTTTTAAAACCGTTTTGAAATTTCATTTAAATCTTTTCCTTTTTTCCTTTCTCTCTCTCCCCTCTTCCTCCTTTTCAGAATTCTGACCGTTTCCTTAAATTATTTTCCTTCCTCTTTATGTCTTAACCACCCAAATTAACTCTTTCACAAACTTACCCCTCTCTCCCTCACGTATGTTTAACGTCTCCCCTATTTCAAAACCCCTCTCTCTAACTGCCCAGTCTGTTTCCCTCTCTGTTTCTCTTCATCCATTCCCCTCATCATTACCCTGCCAGTAAACGCCCTTAGTCCCCTACTTAATCCTTAACCCACTCAGGCCCGGCCCTGGGGGTAGGCATGAGGGGCAACCGCCCAGGGCCCAGGTCTTTTGAATAAATATTGGTTTAAGATAGGGGCCCAATTGTTGAGGCGACTTTATAAGTTAGTGTCCCATGGGCCGAAGGCCCAGCGGCCGAAAACTATTAAAGATGCCTCTGAAGTAGGCCTCGGTTACTTCAGCGCCTTGTTCTAATTCTTCAACTCCCGATTTCCCAAGTCTTTTTTTGACTCTTCATACCAGAAAACACAAGTCACAAGTCACAGCCGTTCGTCACTTTGTCTTCAACCTCAATTCATCTCTCTTCAATTCTTCGGCTTCCTCTATTCATTTCTCTTCCTCAACCACCCAAACTACATTGACATTAATATGGCAACAATAGTGGATCTTAATCTACCCAGGTTAGTTTTTACCTTTTAGTAATCGCTCAAACTTTTCTCCAATTTGATGAAAGATAAGGTTTGGTTAATGAATGTTTGTCTTAGGGTTGAAAATCAAATTTAGGGCTTTTTCGATCTTGTTTTGTTGATTTGGGGGAAGATACAGATCCTCTTTTTCAGAGTTAGGCGTACTTGTGTGTGTTGTCAGGCATGGGTATAGTACGTAATTGAAATTGGCAACTTTGTGTTTTTTTATTTGGATCATTGGATGGCAGGAAACTCAACTAGTCAAGGAAGAAGGGGACTTTGAATAATTGAACATACCGTTCCACTAACCAATTTCATGAACTGGGTCTATTTTGCATGGTTTTTTAGAACATACGATGAAATCAATCTGATTGTTTGGTAGTATATTTAGTTCATCATTGTATGAATCCTGTTACTACAGTTTTTCGCCCTCCTTTTTTGTTGCTTTCGTTTGAATGGGGATATGGGAGATTTTTGGAGCGGTCGAAATTTTTGAGTTCTGTTTTTGTGATGCCATACCAATGGCCTATGTGTGTGTGCCTTTGACAGGGGAGTCAACTAGTCAAGGAAGAAGGAGTCTGTGAATAATTGAATATCACAGTATGTGGGGTGTACTTATGTGCCTTAGAATAATTGACAATAGATAACTACCTTTGTCTGCCTTAACAAGTTTAAAATAGGCACAATACAAGATCCAAGCTAAAAACGCCGGAGAAAAAAAATTATAAAGAATTCTAGTGTGACATTGGTAGGACAAATTGAGAAAGCCCTTTGGTTAAATAAAATAATATTAAAAAGGCCTGTCAAATTTATGGGTAATTTCAGTTTATCAAAATTTATGAATTTTTGCCTAAATTTATAAAAATTTATCAAGTTAAAATACCAAAAAAAAATTAATTTTGATATATTCATGTAATTTTGTCAAAATTTATCAAAAGTTATCAAACATTACCTAAAATTATCAAAATTTAACTTTTACTTAACTATTTTTTATCCATGAATTTGACATTAGCGAAAACTAAAAAAAATATTCAATTTTAAATTCTTAGTATCGTTGTTTAAGGGATGTTAGCGAATTTTTTTAAAAGGGCCCCAATCTACAAATTGATTTACTATGTTGTCCGGGGCCCCAAAAATATCAGGACCGGGTCTGAACCCACTTCTCTTTTCACCACTCACCTTTCACCATTAATCCTTCTCTCTTTTTCCTCTCTTCATCGTCCCCACCTGTAGACACCGGATTTTGTACTGGGACAAGAAAAGAGGCTAGAAGGAAAGCAAAGTCACTGGGCCTTCATCAATCAAAAGCCATCGGGCCAACCCACTACAAAAAAAACCTTCATATTTACCCCATAGCCAAGAGGTGTGTTGTGACTAATGTCATCAGAAAGGAGAACATGAGTCAATCCCATGAAGAAGAGAGTTGAAAAAAAAGAAAGAAAAAAAAGAGAGAGAGTTCCTAGTTGGTCAACCAACATGGGTCCGCATGAGTGGTGCGGCGCTCATGTCCCTTAAGTACTTTAATTACGTATGGAAAAACCTTGCTGGGAGAGTAAACCCCTTTTTGGGTTCATATCTCGAAGCATACCAACAAAAAAAGTAGGAATAAGAAAGTGAAAAAAAAGAAGAAAGAGAGAGAAAGCGAAAAAAAAGAAGAAAAAAAATTAAGAAGCTGGAGACGGAGCAAATAGTCACGCACACCGAAAGGCCGCTCATTAACCTTCCAAATCACCGAAAAGCCGCTCATTAACCTTCTAAATTGTTCTCAAGCCTTGCGGCCCAATCCTTCTCATTGTCCTCACACCTTTACATCCATAAACCTCGCCAAACCTTTAAGCCTTTATGACCATCCTCAAGCCTACCTCACCAAGCCCTTCTTGTGGCATCAATCCTTTGAAGCTGCACCATATGAACTACGACTGACCTGATTCCACATCGGATACGCAGGAGAACCTCTTTGAGTCCCGACCACTACAATTCAAGGAGAATCCTTTGTTACAAAATTTTGATTATTGAGAGAGGAAATATAAAAATATTGCTACAATAGGATTTTGTAGCATTTTTTGAAAATGACACAAAGATGCCACAAATGCCTTGTTACAAAAGGCTTTTGTGGCAATTTTAAAATTGCCACAAATTATGAGGCTTTTGTGGCACATTTTGAATGGCTACAAATGTTAAAATGCTACAATATCATACAATTTGTAGCAATTTCGTTTTGCCACAAAACTAACTTTGCCACAAATGTACATTATTTGTGGCATATATGATTTGCTACAAATCATATTTTAATTCTAAAAGAGCATTTGTGGCAACTTATATTTGCTACAATATGTATATTTAATAATTGAATAATTGTAATATAATTTATAACATTGTTTGTAATGATGCATGTAGGAGATAATCATGATATATATATATATATATATATATATATATATATATATATATATATATATATAGGAAGAATATTAATTCATTAAAAGCCAAAAAGGCAGAACCAGAACATCAAGAAACAGAACAAAGACAACCAGCCTACTGCAGCAAAGCCTCTACACACCCCCTAAATTTTTTCCCTTTCTTTGAAAGAAATAAAAGCCTATGAACTAAAGTTTGATGTATCCTCTTAATGGCTTCTTCACAGCTAGAAATTTTCTGTTTCCCAGGAAATCTCTTGTAATTTCTCCACTCCCATACAACAGCAACTGTAGTAGTTAACACAGCAGCAGCGAGCATCTTTGTTTTACTGGTTTTCTTTAAATTCTTCCAATTTGAGATCCATTGCTGAAAAGTATTAAAATCATGTCTGATGCCCAATTTCCTACCAAACTCAGCAAGAATCTGCTTGATGATGCTGCAGGTTGAAAGCAAATGATCAATAGATTCTTCCCCATTGTTACATAAGCAGCAAGTAGCCACAACATTGCTCCCATGATCGGCTAATCTGACAGCCACATGAAGCTTGTTCTGAGCAGCAACTCAAGCTATAAACTTGTGTCTATGAGGAGAGATATCATTCCAAATGACATGATACCAGTTGCACTTCTCAGTAACAGGTAAGAGATCCAAATAACATTTTTTCACAGAGAAATCACCATTGGTTTCACCATGACAATTCCAAACACTCCCATCACCCAACTTTATTTTATCCTTCACTTTACAAATTTATTTCCAAGCCCAGGAGCTGTTGACAGTGGGAGTAAAATGCCATCAATTTCGACCTTTCATATACCTTTCATGAATCCATCTAACCCACAATGAGTCTTCTTTCTGAGCAATATTCCAGACAAGCTTCCCAATTGTAGCTAAATTCCAAATTCTAGGGTTTCTTACCGCCAGACCACCTAGCTTTTTAGGGGTACACACAGTGTCCCAAGCCACCAAAGGAGTTCTGTGATAAATATGATCACCAGACCAGAGGAAGTTCCTACAAACTTTTACTATCTGCTCAATTATAATTACTGGGAGAAGAAAGATGTTGGCCCAATAGCTAAAAACACTCAACAAAACTGAGTTGATCAACTGAGATCTAGCAGCATAGGAAAGATTTCTGGAAGACCACATTTG
The DNA here is from genome assembly GCA_029582165.1 of Portulaca oleracea. Taxonomy (NCBI): domain Eukaryota; kingdom Viridiplantae; phylum Streptophyta; class Magnoliopsida; order Caryophyllales; family Portulacaceae; genus Portulaca; species Portulaca oleracea. The sequence goes on from CM055869.1 coordinate 49,244,040, forward strand.
AATTTTAGCAGTGAATTTATCAACCAAAGAAATGCAATCAAACTTCCCAATTCTCCCAGTTGTGATGGGTACCCCAAGATATTTCATAGGAAAAGAGCCAATTTCAAACCCCAAAATGTCAGCCAAAGAAAGAGCCAAATCATTTCTACAACCAGCAAAGACAATCTGGGACTTAGACAAATTAGCTGTCAGACCAGTACTTTGACAGTGAACTCATATTAAGATAAAAGTACTAGATTTCAATAATATATAAATATTTATCATATATATCGTAGACAATGTATACTAAACAGGGAAAGAAGACTTTTATTCATAAATCATAATCAGTACATATCCAATTCCTAGAATAAACATAAAAATTGTTCTAGTTTTGTTTCTTGGAGTGATAGGGGTAAGCACCTCTATTGTTCTAAACTAATTTTAAAAAAAATATATCATGAATATACTAAACTAACATCTTGATGCTCGGGAGTCGCAACGAATTTTGCATCTGCAACAAAGCCCTTGATTGAATTTGTAACTGCAAAGAGAAAACAATTTTATTAGAAGTATTCTTAAAAATACACTACAAAAAAATCCAATATTTCCCCTAAAAATTGGTAATATCCAAAGCAAAGTCTCTTACATATCAAATTCACATAAAAATAATAACTTCAACGGCCACACATCATAGTACATCATGAGCTACTCCATCAAAAATATTTAAACATGCTAGGTCTTAATATAAAATTAAATGACTAATATCATTGTTTATGATCATTTTAATTAATTAATTTCGATGACTTCGATCAAAAAAATAAATAATTTCGATGACGAAAGCCATAAAATTAACAACTTCCGTAAAGTTGTATATGTTAATCATGCAAGTGTTGTGAGGGATGTAACTGTAGCAGAGAACAGGGGCGAATCTATGTATATGGGAGTGGTGTCAATTGACACCACTAAATCTTTTTTAAAAAAAATCTGTTTAGCAAAAAAAATAAATAATATATTTATTATATATACAGTTTGACACCATAATAGATGAGAAAGGATGAAGTAGCTGGATGGTCCATGCGCGTGCAAGTACAGGGATTTGATAACCAGTAGGAGATCGCGGGTTCAATTCTCTGGAGTCGCCCCTTTCAACTGATATTTTGATTTTTTCGATTGCGGCTGGCGGGATGTACTAATAAGAGCCAACTGTTCCAGTTTCATTGTTTTAACCGCAGGCCCTTTTTTTTCACTCATGTCCACCAAGCAATCCCTCCAATCTCTCTAACTCTAACTCTAACTCCATCCATTATTGAATTATAATTTATGTAAGTCATTCTATTATTTTTTTTTCAAATTACTTTTTCTTTTTTGCTGAATTTATTCTCATACTTGGTTGCTATTTTTGAATTAGATTTATGTGATTAAATCAATGTGATTAAATTAGGGTTTGTTAATTCACTTAATTGCTTGATACTTGTATGTGTACGAATGAGCAGATTTTGTAAAACTGTCGTTTATACACTTATAAATTGAATTATACTCTTTCCTCTTGATTGAATTTATTATCATATTTAGTTGTACTTTATAAATTAGTTTTTGTGATTAAATCAATATGATTAAATTAGGGTTTGCTAATTGCTTGTTATATGTGTATGAATGACCAAATTTTGTTAAACTATCGTTTAATTTGTACACATATAAATTGAATTATATACTATTTAAGTGTTTGAATGAAATTTATTAATTCATTTTTAGCGCTTACTTTGACGTTTATGTATTAGGTTATCATGAATTGGTTATATTTTGACGTTTATTTTACCACTTATTTGTGTTCAATTTTTTTAAGAAAATTATCTGACACCACTAACTTTAAATCCTGGATTCGCCACTGGCAGAGAATTGATGAGTCTCTAAAAGAAGTATATAGCACTATAGGTCTATTACCAAATAGAAACTTCAGAACCATATTTTACAAAAATTTCCTATATTGTAATAAAATTTGCTACAAGCTATAGCATTAGCAGAAGTTAAAATCCACAAATAACCTCATCAACAAGTAGTGTTTGTAGTGCTTGAGCTAGACAAGTATGCTAGCAAATAAACAATTAGGTAATATGCAACCACAAAGAAGGAATATTAGGTAATATTAGACTAGTTTTTTTGCCTGTTCTTATGAACAATGTTAATCTAAATAGATGAATGCAAATATGAATACAAAGGAATAAATGACAAAAATATCAATAAATATACAAAAAATCCTCGAGGTACACTAATTTTTGGTGAAATGTTTTTCAGGTACCCCAACTTTTCAAAAACTTATTTTGAGTTACCCTTAGTTTTTGGGTTAGTAATTATTAGGTGCTTTTCTGGTCAATAATTTAGTTAAGTGACCAAAATACCCTTGTTATTCCATTTTTTAAGAAATACCTTGAAGGAGAAAAATAAGGATATTTTGGTCACTTAATAAAATTGATGGCTGAAAAAACACCAAATAATTACTAACCCAAAAATTAAGGGTACTTCAAAATGAGTATTGAAAAGTTGGCGTACCGAAAAATAATTTCCCCAAGTATTGGGGGTACCTCCGAATAATTTTTTTAAAAATATAATATAGACAAATATCAAATATGAAACCAAACAATATAATAAGTTGTCATTATTATTATTGCTAAAATTTTTGGTATTTTTAAATAGGATTATTGGATAACAATAATACCAACTTTGAGGGTATTGGCCGATAATAGTACGCCACCGAGTTGGTAAGTGTTTGACTCGATGAAAAGTTGAAGTGTTGCCTAATTGTCTGAGCTGGAGGCTGGAACAAGTGGAAAAAATATTGATTGTCACTCGTTTTTGTGAATTAAAGCAACATTGACCAATTTAGCTAAAAATAATTAAAGTTCTATTTTTACATTATTGTTTTGCTAAGTTGGTTAGTGTTGCTTACTGACAAAAAAATGTGGTAGTTAACGTTTTTTCTACTTGCCGGAGCCTTTGTCTCAGAGAATTAGGTGACATATCATCTTTCTCCTAAATCAAAAACATACTAACTCAGTGTTGTACTATTATTGGAAAATATGTCAATAGTTGGTACTACTAGTGTCCAACAAAATTGTTCGTATTATTATCGGCCAACACCCCCAAAGTTTATATTATTGTTATCCAATAACCCTTTTTAATATATAATACTCCCTCCGTCCCATATTAATTGACATATTTTGAAAATCTTCACATACTAATGTTTGAATAAAAAACTACCCATATAATTAAATAACACTAATGTTTGACCAAAAAAACTACCCATATAATTAAATAACACTATTTTCTAAGGTATTTTTTCGGATACTAAAGCGTAAGCAGTGAGAGAATGTAAGTAGAAGTAGTTTTTATTAATTGAAAAAGTAAAAAGTTAACATGATTATTAAAGTTAAAATAATTAAATTAAGTATTGGGAAATGAAAAATGACAATTATTTTGGAACAAAAAAATTTAGTTTAAGTGTCAATTAATATGGGATGTAGGGAGTAACAATGTTAGGATACGTACTTGTCTACGACCATGGCAATGAGCTTGGTCCCGACTGACCTTCTCCCCTCTTGTTTTCACACAGGTAACTGAATGTTTCTAATTTTTTTTTTTTTTTTAGTTTATCAATGGTGCTTACAATTTGATTGCATTTGCCTAGAATGAGAAAGAAAACAGGGTTGATCATTTGCAAATGACAGTGGTCTTTCCGGGTGGGCGAGAGGGGGGAGGATGCAAATTTAGACCCAAATGATGTACGATACTCGTGTTATATTTGGACCATACAGCTTCCTTGCCCCAAACACAGATTCAGATCACCAATGTCATAACCTAACACTCTCTAATCACTTATCCTAGGCCTCTACTCCCCTTCACTCATCATTCTAAAATTTGATCTAAACCCTTGACTTTTTTCCAGTGGCTGAGCCATCTCGTTTAATGACAAATTGTTCGTAACGTCATCTCTTGCTCAAAGTTACTGGCAGAACTACATTAAGGGAAAAAAATTTGTCAATCATCCTAAGTATGATTCATTTAATGCTCAATGACATATACTTAGGTACACTCATATTGCCTTGTTCACAACCTTGGAAAACTTAGTTCTAAATTGACAGCCTGTTCCTCAACCTTCTGTAATTCATAATCCAAGAAGCCTCACTTCCAGACCTAAGTCCATGTTTTTCATGACCTATAAATCCATCTTTTTCACAGGGAATTGATAAATCAGTTAAATTTTTTTTTATAAAAAAAGAAGTTGAGAAGCAAAACATGTAAAACACTCAACTGTCCCCCCCCCCCCCCCAACACCAAATACCCTCCCCCTTTCCCCCTATCCTCTAATCTTATAGCCAAAGAATATGGAATGCATATATTAGATTCAAAGATTTCAGTAATCAAAAAATGAAACCCTTCTCCTTGATTTTCACTATCGACGGTTACAACAATGTAAAGGCCTAACCTTTATAATTTTCCCACATATCCATCTTTGTCTATCTTCACCACCATCCCAGTCAATGCTAGAACACCCACAAAAAATGAACCTTCTGCGCGATCCTTATCTGATACAAACCCATTAGAATATCAGCAAGAAATTCCTTACTGTTGCAAACTCGAGTTAGAAGTAGAAAATAAAATACACCAAAAAAAATTGTACGACAGTCACAAATTCACAATAATGGTTATTCATTTTTTACAAGTCCTTCACAATACAGAATTTCATCAGTGTGTTCCAGCTTGAATGCCTATGCAACACTACTGTATGCTCCATCATTCATGCGATTATTTAATCTTAAGAAAAGCTTCATGAGTTGAAGGAAAATCGATGAAGAGCAATGATAGACGCTGCACAGGTTGGTCTCCTCAAAGTATTATCTCCACCAAAAGCAATGAAAAGCCATTTTGCAAGGGTGTGGAAATCTTTCTTGATCAAGCACTTATAATTTATAATCCCATATTAAAAGGAAAGTCTTTAATTTTATATCATGGTCTCTATGGATGGGGGTTGATCACATAATTTGAAAGATAGTATCAAACTTCCTCATCTACAGTTTAACATGCAATCCAATTACGTCACTTTTATGGCCAATGCATATTAATCTTTACCAGAGGAATCAACAACAATGCACCTTCATACCATTCAAACCTGTTTCATCCTCTTGTGATAAAATCATTAGAACCACATAGCCTAATCAAATCAACAAAAAAAAAAAAAAAAAACAGAAATGACCCTCATAAATCAAGGCAGAATTAATAGATAGACACAATTGCAAATATAAATATACACAAACAGAGCAGTTAGATAAATGGATAATGAAGAAGAGAATTACATTCCTTCATCTTGTTGAGGGAGAAGTGAGTAAGAGATCTAAATTGAGTGAAACAACTACCAGAAATTACGATTTTGCTTTTCTGCTTTTTTCCTCTCATATGTACAACATTCCGCCTTCTCGTTTTCCGGAAACCCTAGCGTCGCCGCCTTCCAACAACCAAACGGCTGCGGTCGCTTGGTGTTGCCCTCAACCGTCGGCGTTCGTCATCCTACAACCTACACAAGAAGAAAACACCACAAATTAAGAGCATATTTGAAAGAATTGTTGATATCAAAGACAGTAATACCCAAAGATGGAATTTGAAAGAATAAACAAATCAGAATAGAAAATAGTGGATAGTGAGAAAGAGAATACCAAATTTGAAACAACTGAGCAACTCAAAACAGAAGATACTGGAGCCTGGAGGGTGAGAGTGACAAAGAGGCGGTTGTTTGAGACTGGGGAGTTATACCAATAAATTTGGTAAAATTAAAGCGGTTTACCAATAAAAAATAGCGGAGAGTTATACCAATAAATTTGGGAAACATGGATAACTGTTTTACAATTTTTTTTAAGGTAATTTATTTTTCAAATTGAAGGTTCAAGATCTAATGTTGAAGAAGATCTAACGACGGTTATTATCTTTTGCACAAAAATTCAGCATTGGAGGGAACAAATTTGGCGTGACCCCGTGGCCTTTTCAAAAAATTATTCGGAGGTACCCTAATATTTGAGAAAACTATTTTTCGGTACTTCAGCTTTTCAAAACTCATTTTGAGGTACCCTTATTTTTTGGTTAGTAATTATTTGATACTTTTCCAACCATTAATTTTGTTAAGTGACCAAAATACCTTTATTCTTCTTCTTCAAAGATATTTCAATTCAGGAATGGAAGAATAAGAACATTTTGGTCACTTAATAAAATTGATGACCAGAAAAGAACCTAATAATTACTAATCCTAAAATTAAGGGTACCCAAAATGAGTTTTAAAAAATTTGGGTACTAGAAAAACATTTCACCAAAAGTTAGGGTACCTCAAAATAATTTTATTAAATTGAAGGTTCAAGATTTAATGTTGAAGAAGATCTAGGGGTGATTACTACTATTATCTTTTGCACGAAAATTCAGTATTGAAGGACGAAACAAATTTGAGATTACCCCATTGTCTTTTATTACATGATTGGACTGTTCGGTCCCAAGGTCCAATTTTCGCCACATCGGCTAAAATTTAACATAGACTGAGTGACGGGTATATTTTCCATCGTAATTTTTGTCGCAATATGATAGGTTTTTAGCCGTGTAAATCATTATGCAATATGGTAAAAGATTGTTTTTTTATCATATATTTAATTAGTTGAAAAAGAAAAACTGAAAGCTTGGTATTCTTTGGCTGGGAAAATAAATCCAAATTAGGTTTTTCTTAATTAAAATTGAAATTAATTGGAGGGAATCTAAAATTGGGTTGGAAAAAATAGGAAGGATCTAATTAGCTGGACAAAAAAATTAGAGGGAACATAATTTTGCTAAAATTTTTTATCTTCCCGCCTCTTTGAAAATTAATAAGTGTCTTTTGTAGCATTTCAAGCTATTTGCTACAATAGATCATCCCTTTTGTGACAAAATCGTATATGCTACTATTGTGTTTACAACTTTTTATATATTGTGGCAATTTTAAATTTGCCACTAATAAATTGCCACAAAACATAGATTTTCTTGCAGCGAACAGTCAAGATGAATCTCCCATCGATCCCTACACCAAAAATATGATAAATTGAAAAATGAGTTTTCTTTTTTAAAAAATAAGAAGAAAAAATCATGTGAAATAAGTAAATAAAATAAAATAAAATAAAGAAAAGCATGGCAAAGTGACTTATTAGGTCACGTAATATTGAATGGAAAAGGAAAGAAAAGGGCAAGACATGACTTTTTCACCAAGGCACAAAGGGTGGCATGGCATCTTCAACATGCTCATTAGTTTGCATCACATGATGCTGGTTGCTGGATATGCCGCATGGTGGTAGTTATTGTGTTCACTGCATATGTCTTGGTGCTGCTATTACTTACTGCAACAAAGGAGCCAAGGATTGTGCCACAAAATTCACACCCACTAGAGGAAGAGTTCTTTAGGCAAAAAATTAAAAAAGGTGTGACGTATTTAATGTTGGTGAAACTTAGAAGTAGACCTGACAGTTTCTGACCCGACCCGATAATTCGATCCGAACTTGCCCGGAATTTTCTGAGTTTTGAACACGATTTTCTGTACTAAACCTGAAGTATATTGAACCCGAAAATTAGCGGGTTAAACCCGACCCGCCCGTTTGACCCGAAAATTTAATTTTTTAAGTTCAACGTACTTTATTAGAATTTGTGATTTTTCTTTGTAATTTTTAACGTTAAACTATAAGCGCAACTTATTTATTTGTTATTTCTTTAGTTTAAGTCAAAATAATTACAATAATCTATCATTACTAGAAAATAATTGTATTTTATTATGTATATTGTACGAAAAATAATATTTAGAGACCATTTTCTGAAAAGAAAAAGCAGAAAAAGGTCGTAATCATAACCCGTTGGGTTGACCCGAAACCGAAATATACCGCCCGTATTTACTCGAACCCGAAATACACTCGACCTGTATTTACCCGAACCTGATATACGACCGACCCGAAACCCGCCCGCCCGACCGAATTGACAAGTCTGCTGAGAAGTAACTACTTTAGGCAAAGAATAAGGGAACACATGTATAGGTCATGGGTTCAAGTCCTCGTAGCAACAAAGAATGCACAGCCCCTTCTGTTTTTGGCTGCACCAAAGAACCTTAACGGAAGTAAGTTCTCAAAATGTGTATACAAAGATGACAAGTATCTGAAATTAACATTGTTTTAACTATCTTGAATTTCTCTCGAGCTTCTCTTATAAAATTTATATTTATCCGTAATGTATTATAGATATATGTTTCGTTACTTTGTGGGTTTTTATCACTCATAAATTATATAAAAATTTTTTTCTAGATATAGAATTATGCATGAAATATACATTCTCTATTATGGTTTATAGATTACTCTAATAAATGTTTCAACACATCTAATAAATGTTTTGCTCTTGTTTACTTATAAATATTTGTGATTACTTAAAAAATGTTATTTCAAATTATAAAAGTTGAGACGACCATTTAATTCAACACACATATTATTATCTGTATGTGTACTTTTATTTGATCAAATGACACTTCCTTATATCTTTTAAAGGGAAATAGTGACATTACAATCGCCTTAGAAATTAGTTGCAAAAAATTTTAAGAGAATTCCATCCGTCCCATTTTTAGTTATCACTTGGAAAATGGGGAGAAACCAAGATTATAACCAACAAAGTTAGAAAGACAAATGATAAAAATTACTTAAACATTACTTAGAAAATGTCAATTGAAAAAATGAACAAGAAAAGTTAGTTAAAAATAAACAAATAAACACGAAATCTTAATTTTACAAAAGAGGCGGAAAAAAAATAATGTTATTTAACTTGATAAATGCAAAATATCCAAGTTGACAAATAAAATCTCCTTCCTATTATAACTGACACGTACTAATAAATGTGACACCCTCTATGATATCCTTCTATTATTGATAAATTCCTACGTAACATTTTATCAAAAAATAAGAAAAATATATTATTTTAATACTACCTTCGTTTTGTTTTATCTGTCGCCTAGGAAATTGTCGCAAAAATTTTGACCGTTAATATTTTAATTTGTATAATGATTCATCATATAAAATTGATGTCATTAGATTTGTAATAAAAAATACTATTAAAAAAAGTATAATATTATAATTTTTTATAAAAATTTTATATTAGAAATTATTGATTAAAGTTTGGCACTGAAAACCGTAAATGGCAGATAAAAAATAATAGAGGGAGTAATATTTTTCTTTATGAATCTGATAATAATTTAGTATATTATAATATTATACATATTAAGAAATTAATAATCAAAATTTCTAATATTTGAGTTACATGGACATTAAGTTAACATATAAAATGAGAAGCAAGAAAGTATTAATTAATTAAATAAAAGACGTACGTGTAACACTGGTTTTTAATATTATGAGGTCAGGATTTATGGTGTATATATATCCCTTTTGCTCACGTCCCTATCAATTCATCCTCTTTGGGATTGAGATTCCCTATAAATATGGTGGCTGCCCACAACCACAGCAGGGCAAGTACTAAAGAAGGTAAGTTGCAGGAGCATAATATCAACATCAGTTGTCCATCTAGAAGTGCAACCATGTCCCACATCACAGTTGAAAGGAACAGGAGGAAGCAGATGAATGACCATCTCAAGGTCTTGCGTTCCTTGACCCCTTGCTTCTATGTCAAGAAGGTACTTTTATGCATATCAACATATATATATATATATATATGTGCATCTCTCTCTCTCTTTCTCTCTTTTCTCCTGGAGAAGATAACTTTCTTCAAGCCTTGGTTTTTCTACTGGCCCAATCCTGCATCGATCATTAATTCATGAAATACATATTTATGTCAGGTTAATATTATGTCTTCTAATTTTGTTGGACTGTTATATATATATATATACACGTTTTTTAGAATATTTGCTGGATCATTATATATTCATGAATCATGAATAATTAAATAACATGAAATCATACCACTGAATAGATCTCTAGCTATCGATCATTAGTGTTATTCTTGGAGTTGGGATTTGATCTATAGCTGTGTTTGTGTGTAGTTCAGGGAAAGAGGTTGCTGAGGAGTTTTCTTTTTGACCATCGAAAGTTTTCACAAAGACGAGGAGTAGATGCTTGAAAATAGTTGATCTGCATCCCAATTAAACCTAATTAAAATAAGTTGCAAAAAAAATCCTCCTATAACTCAAAATGAAAATTATCATAGCTTAAAACTTACTGAAGACACCACTTTTCCAATAACCTTACAAATTAGAATATCTATGAACCTTAATTAACATGAGGTCATGAGATATTAAAACTGGTTAGTTTTTGTGTTTTTGAGATATCTATGAGCAATATGATCACTTTCCAAAAAGACGGATAAAATAAATGAAAGCTAATTACCTAACTTTGGTTGCCACAATAACGACAGCAAGGCAGTACTTGATGCAATTATGCAAAGGAAAAACTATGATCTCATAGTGCGTTTGTTTAGTCAAAAACCCCGGGGAAATGATCAATTTTCCCGAGTTGACTTATTTTCCCCATGTTTTGTTGTACATTGACCTGGGAAAGTTTTTACAAGGGGTCCACCATTTGCAAGGTTTTCCTAAGGAAAATTTCCCTTAAGAGAGCCGGGGAAATATTTTCAATGGAAAACTTTTCAGGGAAACTTTTCCCCGGAAAAAATTTTCCTAAGAATCTTATCAAACGCACCCTAATTAGATTCTCGGATGATCCTGTGTTGAATCTTTTTCTTTCTTCTGAAGGTGATAGAATAATGAATAATAGTGGTATGTGTTTTTGTGGGAATTGAATTAACATGTGAAGGGAGATCAAGCTTCAATAATAGGGGGAGTAATAGAGTTCATCAAAGAGCTACACACAGTACTTGAATCCCTGGAATCACAGAAGAGGCGGAAGAGCCTTAGCCTGAGCCCCAGCCCAGGATCCAGCCCCAACCAACTACACCCGAAGCCGAAGTCGAATCTCGAACTATGCCCATCCACAAACAACGCTGGCAACAACATGATGATGTCGTCAATGATAAGCAATCAGTTCGACGGGGCCAAGGAGCTTGTGGCATCCTGCAATTCACCGCTTGCCGATGTCGAAGCCAAGATCTGCGGTTCAAACGTGGTGTTGAGGGTAATTTCTAAGAAGATTCAAGGACAACTCCTCAAGATTATTGCCACCCTAGAGAAGCTTTCTTTTCAGATCCTTCACCTCAATGTTAGCACCATGGATGACGTTGTCCTTTACTACTTGGTCGTCAAGGTACGTATATCTCTCTATACTACTTTACATAAGGAACATACACACACACTCTCTCTCTCTCTCTCTCTCTCTCTCTCTAAATGATTCTAATTAAAACTTGTTGAATCTTGAAAATATCAATCAGTAAATTATCTTTTAAGTAAAAGATGCTTGTCACAAAACCCTAACTTGTACACAAGTCTCCCCATATTAATGATCCTACGATTACATGCATGCTCCTACGATTACATGCATCATACTCTCTCTCTCTCTCTCTCTCTCTCTCTCTCTCTCTCTCTCTCTCTCTCCTCTCTCTCTCTCTCTCTCTCCATATTAATGCTCCTACGGTTACATGCATGCTCTATATATGTACAGTACATACTTCATAATAGATGACAAATGCACTTAGAAAAATGTATATGTCTTAGAAGTGACATAACACAATATATGTAGATGGGAAATGATAAAAGTCTTGTGCAAGACACATATTTTGTGTCTTGTCATTATAGAAAACCTCTATATTTGTGAATTAAATTGGAAAAAAGTTATATGATTGACTTCTATAACTATAATAATATATATAAATTGTATAAAATCACACTTTTATCTATATTTTTAAAAATTTACAAAAAAACGTCTAAAATATGCTCAACGGATGGGGTTCATTCGTTAGGGTGTCAATTTTAATTGTTGGCGTAGCCAACACATTCCAAGCTTCTTATAATTGATAATTAATAGTATCTGTCAAAAAAATTGGGGTTAAAAACGATAATAAGTATTGATTTTATAAGGGAGAAGACATTTAAGGAGTGTCTTGGGGCAAGACACTTATCATCACTCTAGATCTTCGAAAACATACCGAAATTACTCAAGTATATTTTCCGGGTTATTTGTTTTTTGGACCCCGAAGTATAAGGGTATTTATTTTCTGGTCCCACAATTTTCATTGTTTATTTTTTGGACCCTAAAGTTTATGAGTTAAATAAAAAAATGACCTTAAATTTTGTAGGTTGAAAAAAAGTCCCGCGTATTATTTCTCTTTTTCTTCCAATGTTTTTGAATTTATTTTCCGATTAACGCCAAACTTCACGATTAAGGTTAAAACTAATCGAAAATGATAAATATCTTGACACAAGATGGCTCTTAACCATCTTGCATTTTTTTTTTTAAATCACTAATAAAGTGAAATGTAAGTGTATTTAAACTCTAAAGGTATGTTGATTTTCTAAAGGTATGTATTATTATATTTTTTTTCTCCTAGCTAATATCTATTATATTATTATTATTGATAAATATATATATAATTATTAAAAAATATTAATAAAAGTTACAAAAATGTGAAATATGTACAATTCAAGATAGTTAAGAACCATCTTGAGTCAAGATGGTTATCATGGTCCAAAACTAATATTAAAGTTGTAATTAATACAGCTCTCTTATTCATGTCAGAACTACTTAGATCCTGGATAATTCATGGTCTAATTAGTTCCGACATGAATAAAAGATGTGTATTATAGCTTCAATATTAGTTTTGATCACCTTACTCCTGAAGTTTGACGTTGATCAGGAGATAAATTCAAACATGAGAAGAAAAAGAAAAAACAGTATACATGCCTTTTTTCAACCTACAAACTTTAGGGTCCTTTTATTTAACGTATAAACTTTAAGGTCAAAAAATAAACAATGAAAACCGTGAGACCAGAAAATAAATACCCCTATACTTCGAGGTTTAAAATGCAAAAATCCATATATTTTCCTGGGTGACTCCAATAAAATGCTACTTGTACAAACCTACAAATAAATTTATAAAATGCAATAATATCAATATCAATTACTACTGGGCCAAAACCATCAACAAAATTATGAATATCAAATGCTAGGGTAAATAACATTTTCAATGATTTTTGGTTATTATTAATTGATAATGTAATAAACTGAACTTGTTTTCTAGACTTTGACCATTTAATATTGATTTCTTATAAACAAAAACCGACAAACTTTCGAATCAGTTGGTTGAAGATATTGACTTTGTCAAATTTTAATGATTGCAACAACGTTAATAAAATAATAATCAGTAATTTTGAAAATTAAATAAAAAATATTGCATCCAATAAAAGTATGAAAATTTTAATTTGCAAGCATTGTCAAATTATTAACTTTATATTTTTAAAATTTCTTTAAGAAAATATAATTCTTAAACGAAAACATTGTACAGTTTGAAAAGCTTATAATGTAACATAAACTTACAATATCTCATAGTGAAAATGGTACTTTTATTCCGGTAGAAAAGGAAAACAGTATTTTTTAATCAATGGTTAATTATTGCAAACTATGTGAGTTACCCTTACAACATTTCTAATTTGCATAATCTTGTCGTCATAGTAAATTAAATTTATTTTTGCAAATTATTTAATACCTAAAAGGTAAATGATTATTATTTACCGTGAGGACTAAGCCGCAAGCCAAACCACAAACCAAGTCAAGCCTAAGCCGAATATATTCAAGCTTGACAAGCCACAAGTCAAGCTCAAGTTCATCCAAAAAGTAGCGAGCCAAGCCTCAAGCATTATAGGCTCGGGCTCGGCTTGGCTCATTTCCATCCCTAGTTACAATCAAGTAGAAATGGATGAGAGTTATTAAATACTCACAAACAACATGAGTCAAGCTCAACTGATTCATAAACTCACACATAATGAATGCTATTACTAGAGTTGAGCTTATATATATGCTGCTTTAAGCAAGTAGCTAGTTATACCTCGAGCAAATGAGGTTTCCTAGGGTGAAAGAAACCTATAATATGCTTCTAAACTTGATTAACAAACATAATTGAGCTTCTTAAGGATAATATTACAAGTAATTATATCATATTACATCAAAGAAAGACAGCAAAATGAAATCAATTGTTGGTTGATTCTAATTGGGCCAGCAATTGCTTCTTCCATACCTTAGTAATTTCTCCACTTGCTAATAGTTACCCTTCTTGCTGCTGTAGGCTTGTAGTAAATGGACTTAATTGATCAGGTAATTCGATCATAAAGAGAAAATGACCAAATGACCTTCGATAAAATCAGAATTCCCAAAACTATCCCAGCTGCTTGAATTCCAGCTACTCCAGGACTGTGTTGTTGCTGTAGAAAATGCCCTGGAACTTCAGCCACTTGCACTCTTCGATCATAGGTAGTAGATGGATTTAGGAATACATAGACTCCACTAAATGTCATTGCTTCACACACACAGCTTGTTCAGACCTTAAGAAAATATGAACCCTGCTGAATTTCACAGGTTGGGGTTCTACCAAGGCTCAACTGCATGAACAGAGCTTGGGTTCTAAGGCCAAGTTGCCCTTCTTACAGGCTCCCTGGGGTGAACAACTGCCTCTCTTCCAATGCTATCAAACTCCCCTAGGACCTAGCTCCACCTTCTAACTCAATCTTGCTAGATAAGGGACTTAATCCCTCCTGAATTCCCAACTAGATCCCAATATGGACTAGACCTGCTTGGGAATTCAAATGGGAAAGTCCTCCCTGATTGCATTGTTGGTTCAGATAATAATGTGGGATGAGATGAACCTCTATCAATATGCCTTATTGTTTGTATCGATTTACCATGACCTTGTTCCAAGTTCTAACTTCCATGCATTCCATCGGTTTAGAATATATTCCAACTCATTCCTCTTTAAAGTATCATTTATTATTATTATTATTATTATTATTATTATTATTATTATTATTATTATTATTATTATTAGTTACCAACAATAAGCCATTAAGACACTAATATGTTCGAAATTCAAGCATATATGTACCCTACAATATACGGATATACACAACACAACATTTAAATATTCATGTCTAATACACCTGTTATACGGTCATATTTAATTATGTATGATATGTATGGTATATAAGCTTCTCTGAATCTGCATAATATATTCTAGCTAATTGTTCGGAAAATTCATATTCAAAGAAATATTCAATATATAAAAGCTGCGTCAATTGAAATTTCAAATTAATCATAAGATTTTATTAAAATGCTTTTTGTTTTTGTTTTTGATAGGAAGATTACTAAAATTATCTTCAAGTATATCATTTGACATTAATGATATTTCCTCTATTATTTTTGCCAAATTTTAAGTTATATTTCAATATGCTTTTGTTCAACCCAACTATAGTGAGAAGATTAGTGTATGGCAGTTATAATAGTCTAGCAATATTTCCTTGAAGATAAATTGAACAAAAAAAAAAAAGGAAGGTAATTAGAGCCTTAATTTCGGCTAGAATATATAGGCAAACTTAGTGGAATTAAACTGAGGCCTAACAAGTGCTTCTTTCGAGTTAAAGTTACAAAATAATCTAGCTAGAGTGCGCCCTTATTTCCCATTATACGTTGTTGACTTGAAGTTATGACCGATACTGATTTTTGTTGTAAAATATGTTTCACAGATAGGGCTAGAATGCACGCTAAGCATGGAGGAGCTGGCAGTTGAAGTACAACAAACATTTTGTCACCTAGGCTCCGTAAAGGTCACAGAGATATAAAAGAGTAAATGCCCAAGTCATGACCAGATACAACTTGTTACTTTGTTTTGACTATAGATCTCAAATAATCTTGAGAGTATGTTGTTAGATTAACGTTTTATCCATAATTGTTAAACATCCAATCTAGATGTTACGATCGTATGACTCTAATCCCATCACAATATTAAATAATTAATATCTTACAATTTTAATTTGTCCACATATTGTATGTTAGAATCACAATATATTTCTAAGATGTTAATATTTCACATAGTATCGAATTGACTTAAGGAATACAACAATATAAACTTTTGTATAGTAACTATCCATCAAAGTATAGTTTATTGCATTTGTCATTTTCAATATAATATATATATTATGTTATAAGTTTTTTGTATAATATATGCTTCTCTTTTCTACAGATAAATATAATTGATAACACCAAAAAAACTTTATAATCTACTCATAAAACTCATTATGTGATGAAACTTTATAGGATCAATATTACATTACAATTAGATCTTAAATATTCCACACCCCAGCATATATACATACATAAAACAATTGACAAAATTGAAGAATACAGATTGCAAACACAAACACAAAACAAATAGATATATTTGGTTATTAGTCAAGATGATATTAGGAAATGAAATATGTAAAATTTACCCATCTAAAACCTTGGAGCTGGAATCCAAATAGCTCAAACAAATTACCTGCCTTTAGGACTAGAATGAGGACAACTAGAAGTCTAGAACCAACATTAGAAGTTGGGAACTTAACAAAAACGTGACACCTTGCTAAAAAAAAAAAATCGTTCTAGGGGATTTGATCTAGTTTTCAGAGATGACAAACTTTGATATAAGGTTTGGCTATTTAAAATGGCTTAATTATCTTACCAGCATTTATTTTAGAAAGTTATGTCATAATTATATACGTTTTAGGCATTTTCTGTTTCAGGCCAAAATTAAAACCAACGTTGCCTCTTAGTGGGACTCTTTAACTTAATCTCTCGCACTTAGAGCTTTTCAAAACTAAGAAATCAACAGCCACATTCTTCTTGTAGTCACGAGGCACACGGAGTGGCGAACCACACATAAGCACAAGAGGGGGAAAATGTTGGGCAAGAGGACAAGACACATATGTGATAGACGAATAGATCAAGAAGAAAGTATTGCAAAAACATGCTTCAAACATCTATAAGAAAGCTCCAGACTAACTAATTTATCATTGTTTTGATTGATAAATTGAGGACTAACCATTGGAGAGACACAAGTTGGAATATATGAGGTTGAGCCAGGCTAGCTCTTCATGCCTCCCTAAAAATTAGTTGAACAAGCCATTCAAATTACAACACTAAAACCTCAACACTAAAACCCTAGCTCGCAAACAATAAGAAAAAAAATCAAAGAGAAAGAGTGGGGAAGAGAGATTAATGCTTACTTTCAGAGATCTTCAAGCTGTTGAGGGAAAGTGTGAGGACTGAACCCTTTCAAAGCAAATTATTATTGTCACTCACTCTAATTAGAGGATTGAGAATAGAGATTTGAAAATAGAGGGTGGAGAATTGAGATTTAAAAATATATCAACTAAAGTTTCCAAATCAAAGAAATTGATATAGTACCTTATCTGAGTGCTCACCCAGCGGATTCATACGTGATTTAGGATGAATAACAATACCAGGACGTCGAAAAACCCTTTCAAAGAAAAATTACAACTGTTATTTAACTCAATTTAAAGGGTTGGTAATCCAACATTGCAAACGAATTAATGAAAATTTTCGATACTAAAACCCTAATAGAGTTACCAGATATGTAATTGTTCTTCGAGTTTTGTTGTTTTCATCAAAATGAAGGGCCAGTAATTCAAAATTGAAAATGAAATAGTAGATACCATGCGCAAATTGTAACCAAATAAATCAAACAGAATTGCTCTTCGAGTTTTGCTACTTTCCTATTCTCCACTGCTAATTGATGATTTTTGGAGGATCGAAAGCAATGTGGGTCTATTACTGAAAGAAATCCTAATATATATGCAGGGAAAATGATGGCTAACGAGCAACTATGGCGGAAAATAAGTGGTTAAAGTGAAATATTTGGCGGTTTATAGAATGAATACCTCGAGTAATGAGTCGACCTGCTCCTCGTAGGGAATTGCATCCGCAGGTTTTGCTTCGACTATGGCGGAAAATAATTAGTAGTACCAAGCGCGAATTGTCGCCGAATATACCAAACAAAATTGCTCTTCGAGTTCTGCTACTTTCCTAATCTCCACCGCTAATTGATGATTTTTGGAGGAAAAATTTTCCATCCTCTAGTATGTCACCTCTTGGGGGGAGATATGGATCTAGTGTACGTATTCTAGGCTGTGGTTCTTGTTCTTTGAGGGAGAATAGGTTAGAACTTAGAAGGCATGATTTTGGTAATTGAAAAACATAATTGGAAAAATAAATTAATGGGAGGGAGTGAGTTATTTGGCCCAAAAAATTTGAGAGGGAATAACTTTGGTCGAAATTTTCTAATTCCCACCTCTTAGAAAATTATTGAAGGTCTTTTGTAGTATTTTACACTATTTGCTACAATAGACCCCCCTTTTGTGGCAAAATAATTTTTGCTACTATTGTTATATAAATTTATTACATATTTTAGCATTTTAAAATTTGCCACTAATAGACTCCCTATTTCGTAGTAACTTATCCTATTAATTGATGTGTTCAATTTTGTTTAAAAAAATAAAATGACCGATTAATTTATATACATTAATTGAGTTTCAAAGTGAAAGTGAAAATGACCAATTATATCCTTCCTGAACTACCCTCATGAAGACATACATATTACGATACTCATCATTTATATCCATATATATATGTGTGTGTGTGTATGTGTGTGATGAAACAAAGATTTGATATATCATCGAAATAACATTTTAAAAGGAAAATAACAAATCTTTCCCCCAAACTCACCAACACCCTCATTAGCTTGGTAGCCCAATAGAACTTCTAAAATAACCAATAACAGAAGAAACAATCATATCAAGAGTTACATTTGAAATTTCATCAAAAAGTTGTTCTTCAGTGTAGTTTCTTGAATTGCCTCTCTCAAGCGCCCTCACAACGGCATCCATCCCTGATTTCAAGGACCTCAACTCTTGACACACGATATCGATGGCTTTAGTTCTTGGTTTCTTATGTTTCCCTTTGTCTTTAGGTGAATAGGCACATGACAATTCATCATTGGTGGGATAACCCTCACTAGCAACTTCTTTTGCCCATTGTCGCTATCTTTCTTTTGGCCCAGCAGCATACTTTCATGTTGCTCTATCTTTGCTAAACAATAGGTCTAACTTGTAGTAGTTCTTCACAACCCTGTACCGAAATGGCTTTGCCTTTTGATATATCAAAAATATTACCAATTATAAAACGCAGATGTCATCAATTAATTCACATGAAGCAAGTAAAAAGATAAAAACCTAGTTTATGCCTAATATGATCTATTTGATCTTTTGGAGCCAAATCACCTCTCCAACCTGCATTTGAATGTCAATATTAAACCCTTGGGTGAGGGTTTAATTACTATGAAGGTTTTTCTCTAGCAAGTAGCTAAATAATGCAAGGAAGATAAGGAAACATCATCATTGACCATTGTGATTGGACCTCACTTTTGGCCAGCAACTTGCTTGTTTGCTTAGTTGCATTTGACTAAGTTCAACTCTTGTATAAGTGAACTTTTGAACTCTTATATCGTGCTAGATGTACTTAGTTTATCTCAATTTTCTTTATTTTTCCTAATCCCGCAAATTAGCATGAGAAGTTGTTTATTTAAGCATCCTTTTACCATTATACTCTAACTTGTTTAATCCCGCAAATTAGCATGAGGTAGTAGTATACTAGGGAAATGTACCCAAGGAAATGTACCCAAGTCAAATCGAAAGAACTATCGATTCACATTCAAACAAAACTACACCAAATAACAAAGACACATCACAATATATGAGCACAAAAATAAACTTGTATTGTACTATCACGACTCTCACATGGAAGTAGAGGGGAATGCAAAGAAGAAGACATACCGAAATATATGATTCTCAGACTTATGGATACACCTGTATCATTTGCGTAGATTCATTGTAACCAAATCCTCTTTGTCCCAAGATCTTTTGAGAATCACCATGCTTTTTTCAGTGCCTTTAACATGTTTTTCACATTTAAACCTAAAAATCCTACTTTGTTGATCTCTGAACCCACCAAGTTAACAACATTAAAAAAAAAAAAAACTGTAGTTGTGAATGTACTACAAATCTTTTTCCCTTTCTCTACTTATTCAAGTAGTCATCGATTAGAAGTACAACTAATCCTTCTGACCAAGTAAAGTTCTTCTCACTAGCTAGACTTCCATCCTCCTGAATCTCGCATTCATCTAGTAGCAACTAGAAAGTATTAAACATTCATCATCTAACAAGAATTAAGCATTGAAAGGAGAAAAAGAAATACCAACATGACATAAAATAAGCATAGAATTTCATGCATACCTATTATTACGGTTATTAATGTAATCTCTCCATATTTCATTTGCTAAATTATCTCGGAACTGTTCCATCTCTCTATTATCACTTGTTAAGTTTGAAGGAAAATCCCCATGTAACTCATTTGATTCAAGCAATTCAAGATTCATTTCTGGTATAAGTTCAAAGTCCGGATCAACGCCCATCAAATAATTGTGGAAAATGCACCCGGCTAACACAATATCAGCTTGTGTTTGTACCGAGTAGAACTACCTAACATGGCAAACCTCTTCTTTAAAACGCCAAATGCTCTCTCTATTGCATTTTAAAGAGAAGAATGCTTATGGTTGAACAATTCTCTGACATTTTGCGGAGCAAGTGTACTATATTCTTTTAAATGATAGCGTGTTTTTCGATAGGGAGTCAAAAATCCTTGTCTCATTTGATACCTCGCATCAACAAGATAATATTTACCACTAGGAACTTCAAGTCAATCGAGTCTATTCTCAAGTGCACTATTTAATACCCTTGAATTAGAAGCCGACCCCTCCTAACCAGATAATATGTAAGTGAATTTCAAATCAAAAGTAGAAGTTGCAAGTACATTAGTATTAGGGTATTGTTTTCACCTTCGATATCTCAGAACCACATCATTAGGGGCTTTAACATGAAAATGTTACCCATTTCCTAACCAGATAATATGTAAGTGAATTTCAAATCAAAAGTAGAAGCTGCAAGTACATTAGTATTAGGGTATTGTTTTCACCTTCGATATCTCAGAACCACATCATTAGGAGCTTTAACATGAAAATGTTACCCATTCAAGTGCACCTATACAATCCTTGAAATAAGGAAAATTTTTTAAATTGCTGGTAATTTCTAGAGGGCATCCAGGTCCATTAGGTTGTTTAAAGAAAAATTCATCTAAGGAAATGATCACTTTCAGGACGTTATGAAAGTGCCTACTCACTGTCTCTTTAGAACGCCAATAGTCCAAATTTACTGAGTAATTTCTCCTATTATGTCCAATTATATTCAAAACTTAGCAACTTGTTCCTCAACCACACTGAAACAAGAGTCCCTACTACTCAACTCCAACTACTTGAACAAATTAACATCGTTCCATTTTTTTCCTCCTAAACATGATTAGATGGATCAGATAAACACCATTCTAATAACAAACAAAGTTAACAAGCTAAGATCCAAAAGAAAGAGTATCACCTCCGATCTTGATCAACATTCTCCAATGGATTAGATGGATCAGATAAACTTTGCCATGGTCGGATAGTTGCATCTTGGTATTCAGTGTTGTCTCTCATGTCCCTTAATTATCTGAAATGAATCAATTGATGGTCGCTTCAAATTTCTTGTTATGGACAAATCATCTTGAGTTAAGCTTGAGTGCTTGAGACATGAGCTAGGGGGTAACTTAGGGCGACTCACAGAAGAAAGTGAATTGCTCTTCGATTTATTGGATGCCAGTTACCAACTGCAACAACAACTCAATCAAACACACACAAACAAAAACCATACCAAAACCAAAACTGAGACATCTTTACATAGTCACTCCCATAACTGTATTCCTCCTCCTCACTCATTATCTTGTCTATAATCTTGTTGCTTCTATTATACATATCAAACATCGCATTTATGACTTGACAAACCCACCAACTCAGGCAAAGTTGACATACTCAAAAATTAGTAAATACATCTTTTAACTATTTATCTACAACCACCACCACTATCAATCTTATATTTATAGACACAGTCAGGTTAATCAGGCATAAACACAAAGTTTATTTCTAAGCAAAATATATCACTGCACAAAGTTTACCATTAATCTAGGCATGAAAGAAATACAAAGTTAACATGAATTACACACAAAGTTTACCATTAATCTAGGCATGAAAGAAACACACAGTCAGGTTAGTGCCTACTCACGAACCTTCATATCACAAAGGTGGAGCCCCATACGCTATTCTCTGCCCAACATGCAACACATTACTCTTCACACTCACAATTGTAACCCCATTTTCTCGCTCCTTCAACTTCTCGTAAACCTCGTTCACCAACTAAGACTAGGGCAGACCACCCAGATGCGATTCTGTAGACACCGGGTTTTGACACCCAAAATATATATCATATCTATATAATAAGAAGTAGAAATAAGCCTAAGTACGTGCACCTTACACGTACGAGCTTGTCTCAAGTCGCATGCATGATCACATGCACATTTTTACGTAAAGAGATCAATCCATGCAAGCCACATGCAAGCTCTGCACAGAGAGGTCGCATGATCGAAACCTCACAAAAGCACTTCAAAAACACTTCACAAAGCTTATGAGAAATGCTATTTCCATCCAGTGTGAAACACCACTTCCCGAGGTGGATGTTTTCACACACCATCGTCCAAGAGTGCATGGACGAAAACAGATACACTCACCCCCTCCACCTTATGGTCGGTCGGCCTTGAGCATTGACCACACGTGGGTTCATTCACCCACGTGTTGTCGTCCACTCCAGACACCCCCCTTGGCTGCCTATTGTTTTGTGCTAGGTTGATCATCGATTGCATGCAATGGCATAGGTGAATGTATGTGCATGCATGCACATGTGCATCTACTCCCTCCTAAAGCCTATAAATACTACTCTTCAAGCCAAAGACACACCAATTCACTCATCCCATCTCCCTCTGACACCATCTAATCCATTCTATCACTTCCACACTCCATCATTCTATCTCTCCCTCACTCATTCTCCCACAACTATTCTCTTATCCTTTCTATTCTATCATCCATTCTCTATTAATATCATCTTTCCACCACTTTCTCATCATCATCCTACATCCCATCCTACCATTTTAATCCCTTAACCCTTAACCCTACTTTACCTATCTTCATTCTTATATAAACTCCACCAAAAACACCATAAAAAATCCTATTCTAAATCTCCCAAAAAACCTACAAAAAGACCCCTCTTTCCATCCCTTTTACTATCATCTTTTCCATCATCTTTTGATTCATTTTAGCACTTTGAGAGGAGTCATCTAAGGGTATCAAGAGGAGCATCTTCAAGCAACTACAAAGGCTAGGCAAAACCTCTTTTTTAATTAGCACAATGTAAGCTTTAAAGCTTTCTTTTCTTGTAAATAAGTGTTGTATATGTACATTTTCTTTCTTTTAATTCATGTTGCATGTTCAATGAAATAATTCTATAAAGTTCTTTATCTCTCTTCCAAACTTTCTCAAAAGCATACTTAAAACTTTTAGTAGAGTCTTTCCTTTTGTGAGAGACGAAATCTTTAGGTTCCTATCTTTCGAGTTCGTAGTCTGACCCCCAAATCCATTCTTGGGTTTCGCAGGCGGAGTCTTTCTTCATTTCTTTTTGGTTTTGTATTGGTTTTTCCCTTAAAAAGTTGGGTGGCGACTCCCATTTCGAACCAAAGCACATCGGGTTGCTTAAACTATGGTAAAACACGGTTTTACAATGTGCCGATGCAACTTTAAGGTTTTCCTTATATATTTCTAAATAATATTTGCATAAATTGCTTTCTTCCGAACCTAACATTTTTCGAGCAAATTGGGTTAAATTTAGAAGAGTTCAGAACAAGTGTATGTTCACTCTCAAAAGTTTAATTCAATCACTCAAGAAATGCACAAAGTAAAGGGAAAATGATTTTACAAATTATTATTCCTGAAATGTATAATTACTTCCTTAAAGAGTTTTCAACGGTTCAAACCCCAGCACAAATCATCAAATTACACCCCAATCCGCGTGGACGTTCGGAATCCTGAACAGCAAGGAAAAGTGTCCATAGGATTTTTGGCGACTCCACTGGGGAGTTTTTCTTAAAGTGGGTAAAACTTGAAAAAAGTTTAGTGTGTTTTAAAATTTTCGGAAGAGAAATAAATCTTTACTTTATATTACTTAGTCATTATTTTTTAGGCATAAATGCATTGCATATACCGGGCTACCTCTTGGTCATGAATGTGGGCTAGGTTGCACTTAAAGAAACGGTTTAGGTTTTCTTTATAACTAAAAAAAATACACATGGGATGCTGGACCGGCTATACTCTGTTGGTGCCCTTACACCGAGAGCCTTAGTCACCACATCCACTCATGCACCACTCTACGAGGTCTCCACACGAGCCTCCAAGAGCAACACTCAACACATTCAAGTTGCCTTTACAACAAGAATGCACCGGGGTGAGTACATGAGCCGATAAGCCTTATCCAGCCAATAAACCCCATTTTGTACATAGAGCCTTGGTTTAGGGCACCTTATTCATATGTGTGCTATGTGCTATGTGTTCCCTTTTGTTGTAAAACCCAAGTTTAGAGATGTTTTCTTAGTCCATATAGTGATCATTGGACTGAGAAGAGTCATGTTTACAACTAGGTTAATTAACCCCAAAAGTTATGGTTAACCCAGTGGTTTGGCCCATTCATCTATAAAGGTTAATTATCTTGGTTCACCAAAGTAAATTCAGCTCGCCCTGATGATTCTACATGGCCCTTTTCAACATTCTCTTAACAAAAGTCTGAAAACCTTATTAAAAGTCAAAACAAAGTTAGCGGGTAAAGTCTTAGAGTGCGTACTAATCACTGGGCGAGTAAGTTAATTTATCAAATTAGTTATTAAATCCATCCCAACTTTATGGCCGACCCGTGGTCAGGCCCAACCATATTGGATTCAGTAATTAAGTCCATAAACTAGTTATAACTCGTTTGTTGTTGGTTTTATCCAGTCCTTTACAATATCCACTTTCCTGGTAAAATGAAATAATAAAAAGTGTATAAAGTATAGACTGTCAGTCTTGTCGATCATTATTCCAGTTCTTATAATAGTCAGTATGGCTTGAGTTGGTCCGATAAATTCTCCAAGTTACGGATTCTCCTTAAAATGGTCGGCCTGTGGGTGAGGCCTATCCAAATTGAGAAACACTGACTTGTGATTCCTTATTCAGTCCTGATTCACCATACTTGGCTTTAGCCGGCCCTTTATAATGATCAGTTGTCTTTAGGTTCATGTAAAGTTAGGTAATACAAACCCGTGTCCAGGGTGAGTCTTCCTTAAGTCAGAATCTAGGTCATGAACCTTAGGTGGTCCCATGTAGGTCAGTTAGGTCATGCATTCATCAGGATGGATGGTGTTCCTTTTAAAGGCCAATATCTGAATTGTGTGTTGTTCCTTAGTCAATATAGGAGACCCGAGTACAGCTTGGATCCCAAATTTTTGAACTCAGTCAACGCTACTCTAACCAAATTTCTCGAGGAGAAATTCAACCTAATGGAGGGTTCGATTACCTTCGCCACTTTGCAACAAGAAAAGAAAGTCGAGGAATCTACCGCCCGACTACGGGAACTCATCGAGAAGCAAAATAGTCGTATCGAGCAACAACAGGAGACTTTGAATGGTGTGTTGGATGCTCTGCACTACATTAATGTACATGCAGGGATAAGCAATGATGATGAAGATGCTATGGAAATTATCCCTAATCATGTGTCTTCTGTTGATAAGGGCAAAGGAAAACTAGGGGAAGGTTCAAGTACGAGAGGAGTCATCTATGTTCCAGATGACCCCACACCTAAGCCACCACCAGCAGTGGCTACCCCTCTAGTTGTAATGGTTAAAACCAAAGTTGAGCTACAAAACACTCCTGTCATCCAAGAGATGAAGGCGCAATTGGATGTATTTAAGAATGTTGTGAGTCAAATGCCTACTTTTGCTAATCAGTTAGAATTCGAACCACTTGTTGAGATTAACGACAAAATCGCTGGCAAGATGGACATACCACTGAAAAAGTTTAGTCCTTCTGAGAACCCGACTCATCATGTGTGGGAGTTTAACCAAGTGATGCCTCTCCGTGGCATCGGCACTGATCATTGCAAGCAAGTTTTCCCATCATCGCTGAATGACGAAGCATTGGATTGGTATTATACTCTTCCTTTGGAGACTCGGGGAAATTGGACTGCCTTACGTAGCGCATTCAACGAACATTACAACAAGATTCAAAAGGACAGGGTGACTTTGACGGATGTTATGGCCATTCTCCAAGGAGATGAAGAGTCGTTCTTGGCTTACTATGAGATGTGGCACTCTAAGATGTCCCAAGTAACCAGCATCATTCCAATAGAAGTACAGTTAGACACTTTCATCCGTAGTCTAAAGTCAAGTCTGGTTCAGCAGCTCGATTTTCATGTCGTAGAGAAATTTGGATATTTGAAGAAGTTGTGCCCTAAGCTGGAGGGACGGAAGGAGAGAAACGCAACATCGCAGAATTGGAAGGGTAACAACACAGCCCGAAGATCTATTAATGCTACAAGGGTGACTGAGGCTAATGTTATTCAAAACATGAGTTGTGGTCCGTTTCAAAAGCTTACATTTTTCCAGTATGATTCTTATACTCCACTGGATATGACTTATGCTGAAGCCTTGGACCATCTGTTCAAGTCCGACAAGATCCAGTTACCTATACCCAAGCCGGAGCCTGAGAACAAAGGGCCAAGGTGAAACAACAATGTGTATTGCAAATACCATCGCGTAAGAGGTCATGACACCGAGCGGTTTAAGAACCTCATTGAGAAGATGATTCGCTCAGGCGAATTACCATCACCTAAGTCAACAAGGAAACCCAACAACAAAAGTAATCCTCTCCCGAACCATGCTATTTTCCTAGGAGAGGGTACTTTTGACCCATCCGAATGTATTACAGATGAGGGAGCACATGTACTCCCCCTTTGAAGATTTGACAGCCTTTACTGTGAACGGCATATGGGCAAGTGATGATGAAAGTACTAAAGATCACGGAAATGTAACCCAGCAGTGCCTGGATGACCTGAAAAACAGTATGCATGATCTAATCATGCATACAACTATCTGATGAGATAAAAGGGTCCGGGAGCACCTTGAACGTCAAGATCAGCAGATTGAACAACAACGAGAGACTTTGGATAATGCACTGGAGGAGTTTCAACGCCTTAAAGCTTGCATCGACGAGAAAGCTCCGCTACAAAAGAAGGAAAAGAAATGGACTCCATAGGTGTTGTGTTGTCCAGTCCTGAATTTGGTCCAAGCACCATGATCTCTGTTGATGGAGGTCGTCGCGAGATGTCCTGGGTCGATTCTACCAATAATAAATATACTCTAATGTTAGGAGAACCTTGTAAGGTCTTGTTTGAGTCGAGCACTAGTGGGTCTATAGTTGAGTCTGAGTCAGCTGGGATTAGCCCCATGTCTGATGAGTTTGTATTCGTTTCTGCATTCAATGCAGTGAATCTTTCTGAGTATTCCTGTTCCTTTCCTCTTAATTATTGTGCCGACAGCGAAACTTCAAGATGACTCTGTCATCCAAAAGATGAAAGCTCAAGTTGACGGATTCAAGAATGCAGTGAGTCAGATGCATGCATTTGCCAACCACTTCAGTGAGTTTGAACCACCATCTGAAGTTAACGCGAATATCTCTGGAAAGATGGACATGCCTTTGAAGAAGTTCAGTCCGTTTGAAAATCTAACTCATCATGTGTGGGAATTTAATAGGGTGATGTCGCTTAGGGGAATCGGGATCGAACATTATAAGCATGTGTTCCCATCATCGCTGAATGATGAGGCGTTAGTTTGGTACTACACTCTTCCTTTGGAGATTCGGGGATAATGGTCTGCTTTGCGCAAGGCATTTATAGACCATTACAACAAGATCCAGGAAGACAAGGTGACTCTATCCGATGTAATGGCAATTCGTTCGAGCGAGCACGAGCCTTTCCTCACTTACTATATATAAGATATGGCATGCTAACCTATCTTAAGTCACCAACATTAAGAAACCAAAATTTAGCACTTGTATACCCCATAAAGGATTAAATCCAAAAATAATGACAACTTCATTAGTTAAATCAAACACAACAATTACCTTAAACATAGAGAGTAAGGGGTCGTTTGGTATGTAATGGGAATGGGAATTGGAATTCATAACGGGAATGGGAGTGGGAATTCATAATGGGAATGAGAATTGAAATGTTTTATGAATTCCCAACTTTGTTGTTTGTTATGTGGTAATTGAAATTGGGAATAAGTGGGAGTAGGATTGAGAATAAATACACATTTACTAAAATATCCTTTTGATTAAATTATGAATGTTTTAATAAATTGAAAAGGGTGGAAGAACATAATTGACTCATATTTCATGCTAAGAAGATCAATTACTTTATGAAAAAACTAAAAAAAATAAAGTTCATAAAAAATTTGATAAAACTAATTCAGCACCAAACATAAATTAAAATCAAGTATACAAAAACTCTAAATATAAAGCATTCAATTAAAAGACATTCTATTAAATAACTATCAATTATTAATCTATCTAAAATACTAAATTTTCCCATAAAAATAAATAATTAGTAATAAGAACTCTCAATCTCATGGTGATCAATATCTTTTAAATAAGATGGGAGTCTTGGTAATAACAATTAAACATAAGGGCAAAATTGGTATTTGGCAGGGATTAATGAATTCCCATGATCAATTACCACCACCCCCTGGTAATAGATTAGTGGGAGTTGGGGCATCCTATTCTCATTCCCATTGCACCCATTTTTTTAATTTCCATAAACAAACATGGGAATAGTATTCTTAATTATTCTATTCCCATTCCTAACCCCTACTCCCTCATACCAAACGGCCCCTAAAGACAAAATGATTGATTGTGTAGAACTAGCACTCAGAGATGAACACACCACTACTCAGAATTAGAAAGCAACTAATAACATTCCAAAAAATGACATGTTCAAACAAAGGAACAACAACAAAAAACCGACTCAAATAAAAAAAAACACTCCAAACTTATAGCATCGATTCATAAATAACGAAGCCGAGTTAGGTTGGTGCCTGGACCATACTAGATTCAGAATGATTCAAACGACGAAGACTAAACAAACTCCTTGAAAATTTCTTAGCAAGGCAGTCATCAAGACTCAAAATAGCAAACCTCACACAACAAGTTGAACCCTAGAAAACACCTAAACTTCTGCAAAAAGTTGATAGAAATCCTGAAAAAAAGATACACATCAAAAGAACAGGAGCAATCCAAATACTTACCCAACCTACCAAAAAACCATTGGAATCAAGCATTCTACTTACTGTACAGTACACGCACTGCATAATCAACGATCTCGAATTCGTCAAGTCCAACACAACAAGAGAATATCCTGAATTCATCAAGTTCGGTCATGAACCATCTCCTTAATCCGAGAACCAATTGCAAGAATATCATAAATCCACTATGTCTTACCAAATTACGCAAGTCGGTCATAATAAAGCCAGACGAATTGACGGTTGTGGAGGTAGAATTAAGCATGCAATCACCAACTGAGCGACAAAATCATATCTTTACGAAAGCATCATACACCCTACAGCCACTCAGCCTATGCCAACTCGAAAAACACCAATAGTTCACTAGATTGTCCAAAATCAGGTCTACTTAGGATTAGAATTAGCTTTCCCAAGCAAGAAACCACCGATTTTCCATCGTAACTGTTACTAAAAC
Organism: Portulaca oleracea; assembly: GCA_029582165.1. Lineage (NCBI taxonomy): Eukaryota > Viridiplantae > Streptophyta > Magnoliopsida > Caryophyllales > Portulacaceae > Portulaca > Portulaca oleracea. The sequence goes on from CM055869.1 coordinate 49,273,848, forward strand.
AACTCAACTTCAGTAAAAAGAAAATCAAAAACAATCTCCTACAGTTCTTATAGGGGATGGAGCGTTTTAGGGTGGACCTTGAGAGACAAAGCTTGAGTTTGATAAAGAGAAGGAGAACACCAAGGATGACAACTATGAAAACACAAGGACTCACGAAAAATAACATCCAAAAAAACACAATAAATAGGTTACCTTGAACAAGATAAAACCCCCAAAAATCAAGAACTAGCACAAAAGCCAGGTCATTCACTAAGTTCATGGCCTTGAGAATCTTCCCTTTATACATATTCACCCATCAACCACAAGTTTACAAGTAAACAAGGAAAAGAACAAGAAAAAGTTCAACCTTGAACAAGAATAATGGCACCAAGCTAGGATCCAATAACAACTACACCACCAAATTAGAACCAAGCTTAAGTATATTCAATCTTGATCAAAAACCAACACGGGGACAAGAACAAAAGAAAGATAATAAGGATATAACTTGGTGAAAGGTGAAACCACCACCAAGCCTGAGGGGGTGTGGCTTGAACTAAAGATAGACCACCATTCAAGCCTAAGGGAGTGTGACTTGAACTAAAGGATAGACCACCATTCAAGCCTAATGAGTCCACCAAAGAATTATATAAAGATCAACACCGCTAACTGTCATAAAGAACCCATCAAACTCACCACCTATTAAGGATAAAGAAATTTGAGATTTTGAGAGAGATTTTAACAGCTCCATTTTGTTTCACTCATATTTATTCAACCTCTTTACAATGGAGAGTTACAAGGTCTTATAAAAGCCAAAATATGACTACTCCCTCCTTGCATACATAATTGGCTATACTACATAAGGAAAGAAGAAAATTAACTACTTATACAATATCTAGTAGTTGCTTTACAAGTTGACAACACCTTACTTGATGAATTCCCTAGGAGACACCTCATATGACCAAGGAAGCAAGTTAAACAAGGTGGCATGACATGTTGTTCCCCATTCGAAAAATCATAAGGTAGAGCCACAAGTAAAACTCTCACTTGCAAAAGATACGATAACATTGCTATTATCTAGTCCAAGGATAACTATACTTCAAATTTGGTCGATTACAAGGTCTTCCCACAGGGTGCTTCTGATGAAACCTTACCAGCTGTTAGATGAGATTTTTCTACCCTATATATACTCAAAAATCATCCCAAATGGACTTTATAACTAAAGTTATGTCTGTTGCATAATTGGTATTGCTACCATAAGAACAATCTGGTTGGTTCACAAAAATTATCAATATGAGCATCCAAATGATCTCCAATTAATGATTCTAAATCTTATACCAATCGAAAGATAAGACATAAATTCATAAAGTAGCTGTCATGAATGGCTCATAACTTCCAAAAAATATGTCCAAAAGAGCCTCCAAACTATGACATATACTACAAGATGGATGCGTCATTGTTACCATTGGTTGAGACCGTTCAACAAACGGTCGAAAGAAAATAACGCGTGACCGTTAACTTAAGACCGTTCACTTAACAGTCGCTGATTAACGATCGTTCAATTGAACGGTCGCGCGAAGGAACGACCGTTCAATTGAACGGTCGTTAATTAGCGACCGTTTAAAGAACGGTCACGCAGTTATTAATATCATAATTGAATGCGAAATTGAATTCGCACAACTCATCCATCTCACCGACACTCCTCCGCCCGTTTCTGAAGAACGACCGACGATTTCCGCCACTTTTCGCCACCTCTCGTTGGAGCTGACGACGGTAAGTCAATCTCCTCTCCCTCCTTATCATTTTCTTTAAATTTTTGGTGGTTAATAACAACACAAACCCTTCCTCTCACTAGCAATTTTCGTCGACGCCGCCTCCATCTGTTGTCATCGTCGCGTCGTCGCCCCTGTTGCTGTAGTCGCCGCCGGTGCTGCCGCCTCCGGTCAATATCTCCTTCGCCGGTGATACTCCCCGGTATTGCCTTTGAAAATTTTTAATTGGGTTAATTTTATGTTTATGGGTATAAATTATGAGCACGCATAGATTAGTATGGGTTAAGGTAATGTTTGTGAAAAAATTGTTTAGTGTAATTAATTATGAATAGTTTGTTTAATTAATTTAGTGTATTGGTTATGAATAATTAGTTTAATTAAATATAGGATGTTTGTATATGTTTGTATGGGTTAGGGTTAATTGATTGTATATGCTTGGTAATAATTAGGTTTTTATGTATTAGTTTTGTCAATTTGTTTATGTTGTACATGATAAATTATAATTTTGTGATTTATTAAGTTAAAATAATTCTTAACAATGTGTATGATTATTGAAATTTTCATTAATTATATTATGTTTGTTAATTTGTTATGTTAATTTATATTATGTTTTTACTAGTTAAGTTTATTAATTATGTTTAGGGTTTAGGGTTGATAAAAACCTTGTATGAGGGAAGCTATTAGGATTAGTTGATGAACAAACCATAGAAATGTTTAGGTTTTATTCAACTTAAGTAGTGTAACGACATTATGGGGAATATGTTTGGTTAGAAACAATTTTACGCGACTGCCAAGTTCATTGGTTAACTTAGTGTTCCTGGGTGTTTGTTTCATTAGTGGTTGGGATGCTAAATGCACAACGATCGACATCTGCTACGTCACAACCAATTGATGACCCATACATATAACTTTGACAACTTGTTCATCAGAACATAGCTGAATTTCTATTTAAAGACGTGCCTTTAATTAAGTGAAACAAAGAAGTTGATAGCGTAAATTTGTTGCTAATGTAACCTAATTATTAACTTAATTACTCATAACTTCAAATGACGACATAAATTATTTATAATTATGTCACATCCATTTAAGTATACATTTAAGTATATTTTCCATGAAATTCATTGTAGTTCGTCGCTAATCAACATATTGAAAAGTTGGGGAAAATCATCCTCAGTCTTTGTAATGTTGTTTTAGTACGCTTCAAATTCATTTGAAACTACGACATGGAAAAAGTTAATATGTTACGTGAAATGTTTAGCGTTGAGCAGTAGGTAAGTTAACATTTATAGTAGCTTAGAACTGGTTGAGTTTGGATGATTTCGGTAGTTATTAGTAAGTGAGTTAGTAATTATGTTTAGTTAGGAACAATTTTACGCGACTGTCAACTTCGTTGGTTAACTTAATTAAAGGGACGTCTTCAAATGCAAATTCAGCCTTGTTATGGGGAACAAGCTATCAGAGTTTTATATATAGGTCATCATGTTCTTGCGATGTATGAATGCTGGTCATGACGCATTAAGTTTAGGAAAAACTTATGGAACGAACACTCATGAAATCAAATCTTGATTTCGTGGGAGTTCGTTTCATAAGTTTTTGCGAAACTAAATGCATCATGACCAGCATTCATACGCCGTAAGCGCATGATGACCTATTTATAAAACTCTGACAGCTTGTTCCCCATAACAAGGCTAAACTTTCATTTGAAAGCGTCCCTTTAATTAAGTTAGCCTAAAAAGTTGGTAGCGTAAATTTGTTGCTAACCCAACCTAATTGCTAACTTAATTACTCATAACTCCAAATGAAGACTTAAATTGTAAATAATTATGTCACGTTCATTTATGTAATCAACAACAAGTTGCTACGTAAGTACTCAACAACCATTTAAGTAGCTTAGTTGTAGATGTCATAAAAAAGTGTCGAGTTTGGATGATTTTGGTAGTTATTAGTAAGTGAGTTAGTTATTATGTTTAATTAGAAATGAATTTACGCGACTGCCAACTTTGTTGGATAACTTAATTAAAGGCAGGTTTCTAAATAGCGATTCAGCCTTGTTGTGATCAACAAGTTGTCGGAGTTATATGTATGGGTGATCAACTACTTGCGACATACCAAATGTCGATTGTTGTGTATTTAACTACCTAACCACTTATAAAATGAACACCCATGAACTCAATTTTGATTTCTTGGGTGTTCGTTTTATAGGTGGTTGGGATGCTAAATGTAAAACGATCGACATTTGCTCCGTCACAACCAGTTGATGACTCATACATATAACTTCGACAACTTGTTGATCACAATAAGGCTGAATTAGCATTTCGAGACCTGCCTTTAATTAAGTTATTCAATGAAATTGGTAGCGTAAATTTGTTGCTAATCCAACCTAATTGTTAACTTAAATACTCATAACTCAAAATGAAGACATAAATTATAAATAATTATGTCACATCCATTTACTAACTTAAGTACTCAACAACCAGTTGCTACATAAGTAAATAGGTTATTTGTGATGGTAGTTTAGAGTAGTTAGTAGGTTAATTTATAGTTCTAGTATCTTAGATGTAGATGTCAAAAAGAGGTTGAGTTTGGATCCTATTAGTGTCTAAGGAGATTGTGTTTGTTCTTGATAATCTGTGGCTGAGAAAGACTTTCATGAGTTGTATCGACTCTCCTTTATTTGTATGGTTCCCAAAAAGTAGCGCAATCTCAGCAGCAAAATTGCGCGAGGTCTATAATGCTCTAGGAGTTAGAAGCGTCTTAGATTCGGTACAATGCAGTGTTTCTATTGTACAGCCTGGTGGGCAGCAAGACAAGGTGGGTTTGAAAGAGAAGCTTGTAGTAAAGGGTTTAATAGAAATCGTGTTGGGCTTTCTTGCATGTAAGATTCATAGGTCCATCAAAGTAGTAAATGTGCAGCATCGTGCCTATCTTTCATAGACTTATGAATCTTACATGCAAGAAAGCCCAACACGATATCTATTAGACCCTTTACTACAAGCTTCTCTTTCAGACCCACCTCGTCTTGCTGCCTGTTTGAGCTATAGTATAGCAGGGGGGTTATTATCGTATCCACAGGGAGTTGGGGTACCAAACCTAAAAGCTATCGAACTCTCACCTACTAGGTCTAGATTTCCATGATTTTTGGAGTTTGGACTAATAAAAGAACACAATCAAAATCACAAATAAAAGAAAGAAAAAGGCTCGGGGGTTGATTTTAGCCGCCTAAGGAAATCAAATCGAAGGAAAATCGAAAGGTTATAACTAAGCTAGGATTGGGTCGCTACTAAATTAAATCACTCTAAGCACCCTCTTCCACAAAAAATAGAGAATAATGGTAAAATATCCTAAACTAAGCTAATCATTCCAATCCAATCAAACCTCAAATTAAATCCCCAATAAGAGCCTAATCACCCCCTAACCTAAAACTAACTACTCACTAATCATTTTATTAACAAACTAAAATTAAACCCTAAGACTCAACTTAACTTGATTAACTAAACTAACCTAAGAACCTAAAAGCTTGAATCAATTCTGGCCCATAACTATTAAGGCCCATCTAAACCTAACCTAAACTCAACACGAACCTATACACTATCCTAACTTTGACCCACTTGACCTTAAGGCCCACCGTAACAACCCAGAATCTAATCTTAAGTGATTACTAACTATACTAACCTAGTTAATATTAGAAACCTAATAACCAAATTAACTCTAAAATAACACTAACCTAAAATTGAAGAAAACAAAGTAATTAACCTAATACTACTACTACCTGCTGTGTTGCTGCGACCAAAACAAGGAAAGAAGAAAAAGAAAGAAAAACAGAGAAAGAAGAAACAGAACAAGGGAATGAGAAACAGAGAGGGAAAACGACGAATTGAGCACAAAACAGAACAAACCGACAACATGGATTAATCAACAAAACTATACAAATAAATTCAAGAAATTTGCAATCAAAACAGTAGATTCTAACATGAAATCTTAGAACATGAAAACAATAAACCTATATCTAATCACATGAACTAAAACTGAAATTAAAATCCTAATCTAATATTTATTCTAAACTAACCCTAGAGATGGATGGAAGGCTAGGGGTTGTCACTTGCCCCAAAACCAACCATGGAAACCTTCAATTGCCCCTTCTCTTCTTCATATATACTCGAATCCCAGCTCTCCTCTTTCAATCTGGACCATCGATCTTCTTCCAACTGGACGGTTTCGATGCATTTGATGGATATGGAGGTGAAGGTGGTGGTGTGCAACGATGGTGGGTAGTGCTCTCTGCTACTTGTACTTTCATCTGCAAAATGAAGAGAGAAAAGAGTGAGTGAGAGATTGAGAAATATCGCGAGAAATTGAGATAAGAGAATAGAAGAAGAGATGAAGAGATGAAGAGAAGAGGAGATGGAGAATGGTGATGGTAGTGGGGTATGTTCTGGTGCGTTTGCAGCAGAAAGAAGACAAAGAAGAATGAAGGAGAAAGAGAATCAGAGAGGCAAAGTGAGAAAGAGAATGAGGGGAACGAAAAAAAGGAAAAAAGGAAATGAAATGGGAATGAAAGTTAGGGTTTGGGTTTTGGCTGAATGGGAAAAAGGGAAAAAATGGGATTGGGTTTATGGGAGTAACTGTATTCAGCTGATGGGTAAATGGTAGGAGTTAGGCGGATGGGCTAGGAGGAGGGAGTTTGGGTCGGTGAGATAATGGGCTGGGATTTGGGTTTTAGGTGAAAATAAGAGAAAAAGAAATGGGTAGTGGGGAAATTAGGAAGATGGGTTGGGGATTTGATTGGGCCGAAGGGAAAAGAAGAGAGGCAAGATTGGGTTGGGTTAGGGATATATTAGGATTAGGATTTATTTTTATTATTATCAAAACTAATAATATTTGCTAATAACAATAACTAAAATAATAAAATGACACAAAAACTAATAAAAGAGTAAAACCTATGAAAACATGATAATAAACCTAATTTAATTATTAAGAATCAACAAAAAGTAATAGAATAAAGGGGAAAAACATGTAAAATATCGGAATAATCACTGCCCACCAGGCTGCATAATAGAAACACTGCATCGTACCGAATCTGAGACGCTTCTAACTCTCATAGCACTATAGACCTCGCGCAATTTCACTATTGAGATTGCGTTACTTTATGGGAACTAGACAAACAAAGGAGAGTCGCTACGACTCATGAAAGTCTTTTTCATCCATAGATTAACATGAACAAACACACTCTCCTTGGAGAATAACAGGAGACTGGTGACATAACTTAGTTGTAGATGTCATAAAAAAGTGTTGAGTTTGGATGATTTTGGTAGTTATTAGTAAGTGAGTTCACCTTGCAGATTAAAGTGTTGACACAAATGTCAATGTCGAAATCTAATTCGGGTAACCTTGCAGATTAGAACAAGATGGAAAATACTAGGAAATGGATGTACGAGAGAATCGATGAGGAGGGGTATCTTAGCAAAGAGTTTGTTAGAGGGGTAAAAAAAAGAATTTTTGTCAGTTGCTAAACAAACCATTAGCTTCCAATCGGATAAAGTACTTAGGTGTCCATGTTCAAAGTGTAGAAACATGAAACACCATAGTGAGGACAATGTTAAGGTGCACTTGTACAAAAATGGGTTCCTTCCATGTTATTTTGTGTGGACGAGTCATAATGAGTTGTACGTGTCTCCCATGGCAAACCAAATTGAAGGGTCGTCGAGGACTGATGTGTTAGACCCAATGCAAGAAATGCTCACGGATGCCATCGGAGTTTTGTCGTCTGATGTGTTAGACCTAGTGGAGGATGAGCCGGTCAGATGGAGGACAAAAATGTCTAGAAATGTTAGAAGCGTCTAAACGACCTTTATATGAGGGTTGCGGGATGTCACAATTGTCAGTAGTGTCACGGCTTGTAAACATATAGTGTGAGTATAATCTCCCTAACAAAGTCGTAGACAATCTGCTAGCCCTCATGAAAGACATTTGTCCCCCTGGTAATGAAATGACAGACACGTAACACTCGGCGAAGAAGTTACTCAAAGCTTTAGAACTTCTGCATGAGAGGATCGACGTGTGTCCAAAGGGGTGTATGTTGTTTTGGAAGGACAACTCCATGCTCGATAGGTGCAACTTATGCGGTGTTGATCGATATGTGCGGAAAACGGGTGAGGGTAAAAAGATCGCCCACAAAGAGCTCATATACTTTCCAATCGGTCCACGGTTGCAAAGATTATACATGACTAAGACATAAACAGAGCAAATGAGGTGGCACTCAACAAATGTTCGAGGGGACGGTGATATGGTTCATACGTGCGATGGTGAAGCTTGGAAACATTTTGATGCCACTCACAAAGAGTTCGCATTGGAACCACGTAATGTGCGGTTGGGTATATGCACGGATGGTTTCGCCCCTTTCGGTAGTTTCGGGCAAACTTATTCTACATGGCCTGTTATAGCTACCCATACAATTTACCTCTGTGGCTTTGCATGAAGAAGCCTTGCATGTTCCTCACGCTCTTGATTCCTGGTCCGAAAAGTCCAAAGGGAAACTTGGACGTATACATGTGGCCGTTAATAGACGAACTGAAACAGTTGTGGGAGGAGGGTGTAGACACGTATGATGTGTCATTGAAGGAAAAGTTTAGAATGAAAGCGTCCTTGTTGTGGACAATAAGTGATTTTCCAGCGTACGGTATGCTTTCTGGTTGGACCACTGCAGGCAAGTTAGCTTGTTCATATTGCATGGATGAAATAAAATCACGGTGGCTGAAACATGGGAGGAAACACTCATAGTTTGATTGCCATCGACAGTTTCTCCAAATGGACCATCCTTATCGTACTAACAAGAGTGCTTTTTCTAAAAACCGAGAGGAACATTCGCCTCCTCCCCCTTGCCTAAATGAGAGACAAGTTTGGGAACAAGTGTCAAGGTTGCCAGCATCTACTCAACAACAAGGCAATGTTGACGGCTATCTTCAATATCACAATTGGAATAAGAAGAGCATTTTTTGGGAGCTACCGTATTGGAAAGACCTTCTAATTTGACACAACTTAGATGTCACGCATGTTGAGAAAAATGTGTTTGAGCAGGTGTTGAACACAATCATGGATATAAAAGGAAAGACCAAAAATGATGACAACTCTAAGAAGGACCTAGCCGCTCCAGGACCAAACCCCACACATTTTGCGGAATGAAATCTGACCCAATGTTGAACTGTGACCTTGACTTGATAAAGGGTCTTTTTTACCTTGTTACTAAGGAGCTTGACGGAAAAGGGATCAAGGACCAAACCCCACACATTCTGCGGAATAAAGCCCTAATCATACCCGAAAGAGAGAGATTAGACTTAGATCTAGTCAAGAAGGGACTAGATCGGAGAGAGAAATGTGAATCTGACTGTTTTTTCATCAATCAAAACCACTCTCTAAAATGTTCTAGGCAGGAGCTATGAGAGTTTATCTCTAAGTTTCTCCCTTCAACCTATTTGTTAGCGTCAGATACCACTTGTTAGACTCTGATACCACTTTTTAGAGAAAAATAAGTAAGGTAACAGCGGAAGCGAAATAAATAAATAAATTGAGATGACGAAAATTACGACAAAATTCAGGAACCAAAATTAAGCAAAAAATTACTCAGAGGTACCCCAATATTTGGAGAAACTATTTTTCAGTACCCCAACTTTTCAAAACTAATTTTGGGGTACCCTTACTTTTTGGGTTAGTAATTATTTGGTGCTTTTCCGACCATTAATTTTATTAAGTGACCGAAATACCCTCATTCTTCTTCTTCAAGGGTATTTCTTCAAGAAGGACAAAACAAGGGCATTTTGGTCACTTAATAAAATTAATGGCCGGAAAAGCACCAAATAGTTACTAACCCAAAAAGTAAGGGTACCTCAAAATTAGTTTTGAAAAGTTGGGGTACCAGAAAAACATTCCACCAAAAGTTAGGGTACCTCAGAGTAATTTTTTGAAAAATAAGCGATGAGACAACACCAGGTTTACCTGGGAAACCAAAGAACTCGGAGAAAAACTCACGGACGGCGACAGCTAGAAAACAATCCACTATGAGAAAGTAGGCATACAGCCTGATCACTACCACGGGGTGTGATGCGATCCACAACATAGGAGATTACAACACAAATCTCTCTCACACACAACTCTCAATCTTTCTCTCTCGGGATACACTTGGGAAAATATTGGTGAGACAAATTTCTCTCTCAATATTTTCTCCTCTCTGACTCTCTATCACTCGATCATTGTTCGCCATAATTATGGTGGAGATACATGTATAATATTTATACTAATGGTGAGAAAAGGAAACTAGGTTAACAATAAATAACCTACGACGCAAGAAACGAAAGTCCCGTCGCCCGACAAAGTCGGCCAAGAGGCGCCGGCAGCGCCTGAAGGGCACTGGTTGTGTCGAGCCCTAGTGTGCTTCTGTGGCAGCCGCTAGCAGCGGAGGGAGGCAGAGAGGCAGTGCCTCAATTTCTTCGGCTTCGTAACTTGACGCTGGCAGTGCCGCTGGCCGCGTCTCTCTCGTTTCCTCTTCTTCTCTTGTTCTGGACCCCACCGAGGATCCAATGGGCCATAAAACCCAACACTATGCCATAATACTCAAACAATTTATGTTAAATTTTATAGTAAACCTTAAAAGTAGGATAAATATAATGGAGATTTGACTATCTCAACTGGTCCTGTGATTGATTCTTTGGAGTAGCAACAAGTGTACATGGCTGGTTTCCCACAATCATTATAATAAGAGTGAACAATCTAATATCTATGATGAACAACCTAATACATGTGTGTGAACAATCATATAATCTGGAGCACGTGCTCCGGGAGCACCTAATAAATTGCATCCCCATCCCATGGGCTGGTGGACCCATTGATCTTCCCCTGAGATAGAGGGTCCAGTGAGTGACCCGACTTACCAATGTTTTTTTTAAAAAAAAAAACAAGAACAAGAAGAAGAAGAAGAAGAAGAAGAAGGAGAAGAAGGAGAACTAATAAAATATACATTCCCTAAAGTTTTGTAAAATGAAGATTTTACCCTTCATATTTGAGAAATATTAATTACCTAACCTAATCTTTACGGTTTATATAAATGTATACTTTTTCCGATTAGTTAATAACCTGGACAAGTTTACCCCTATAATTTTACTTGATTGACGAAAATACCCTCAAGATTTAAATTAAGAAGACAAAAACACCCTCATTATTAATAATTTGAACGCTCAAAAATTACTAATTACTATGAAATTGAATACAACTACAATTACCAAAATTGAATACCCTGAAGATTAGACCATGTTTTATTTTGTTTACTAACATCGTCATATTGTGGTTGGACGGTGCCCACGTGCACTGCTTCTCTGCCATTTTGTAGAATAAAAATTGGATTTGACATCAATTCTTCTAGCTTTCGACATCACTACAAAGTAGTAAAAGAAATGGAATGAAATGAAAGAAAATTGATGCCCAACAAAATTGCCCAACAAAAATTGCAGAAATTGAGCAAATTAAATGGTTGCTTCTAGCTTTCAACATAACCAGAAAGTAGTGAAAGAAAATAGATGCCGAAGAAAAATTGCTAATTACTAACAAATCAAATTAAACTGAAGTTAGCAAATTCGATCCCCTTAATTACGAAACGAAGCTAGGGCTTTCAGAGATTTATTTTTTTTCGTTTTTTTTTATTATTGCAGAAATGGAACCTCTTTGTCTTCTATATTTGAACAACTTCGTCAACCTTGTAGGAACAACCTTTGGGGCAGCTTAGTCACACTTGCATAAATGGATTCCTACGCGGAGATTATCGAAGAATAGAGAATGGGAAGGGGGTGTTGGATTTTATCGATTAAAAAATAAAAAAAGGATAGCTGAGGGAAGATAAATAAAATTGGGGAAGGAGTAAATAATAATGGAGGGTAAATTGGGATTTTCATTGCTTAAGTTAACCAAATAAATATGAAAAAGTAGATATATATTATATCAATAATGATTGGATATGATAATTATTATATTTACTATTAATTAGGTTGGGTAATTAAAATTTCTCAAATATAAAGAATAAACGTTGAGGGAGGTATGTATATATTATGAGTTCAGAAGAAGGCCTTGAACGGTGACAGGAATTGATGGAGCACCCGTGAGTAGCGCAGGCAAAATTTTATTCGACCCGGATTATCCGAATTGTCCGACCCGAAAAAATCGGGAATGGACATAGATTTTTCGTCCGAGTTTTGATATTGTTCGAAGTGACTGAATATTCGGACATAAAATTTCTCCTTTTTCTATTGTCCGAACTCGATTTTAACTTCATCTGAATTGTCCGACCCAGAGTAAAACCGGATATAGATATAAATTTTTCATCCAAATTTTAACATTGATCGAATTTATCCGACCTAAATTTAATCGAACCTAAATTTTTTGCCAGCGCTACCTAACTGACTTCCCATTGACAAACAAAAAAGAATATAGACACACCATTAAACAATTGGCGAATGTCGAAGTCAAAATAAGCTTGAAACTGCACCTTCGCAACTTGGAGAGCAGAGAAGAGAAAGTAGGAACAGCGTTGCAGGCAACGAACTCACCCTCTCTCACTCACTCCTCTGCACGTTCTCTCTCTCTCTCTCTCTCTCTCTCTCTCTCTCTCTCTCTCTCTCTTTCCCCTTGAAATTGAATTCAATCACTCCACAACAACCATTGCCATTGCCATTGTGAAGCCATACCTCTTCCCCATTCTGTCAGTCTGCAATGGGGAAGTTGTCGTTAATTATGTACATTTCCATCGGAATTGGACTCCTCCTGTTCCTGTCACTTTCCCCAAAGCACGACCGCCATGAAAATGATCACCAGCCGCACCCCTCCCGCCGCTACGGACACACCAGCAACCACAGAAGGCTGAAGCTCAAGACCAACTTCACATTCACCTCTCAGGACCACCTCGAACACCACGATCCCCACCATGATTTCCGCCATCATCATCACCACGAACCCGTCCCGTTTGATCCCATGGTTGCCGAGATGGAGCGCCATCAGGAGGACAAGGAGTGGGAGCGCATGTACTTCGACGAACACCACAAAGAATTCGCCGAAATCGCCCGCCAACATGACCATGACCATGAACAACATGCCCATGACCAACATCACGAGCACCATCACCAGCATCACGAGCACTATCATGAGTCCCATCATCACGAGCATCACGAACACCATCATGATGAAGGGCAAGATCACCATGAGCCAATGTGGGAGGATTTCGACAACCCAGAAGAGTTCCTCAATGATGAGGAGAGGTTCAATGTCACTGATCGTCTTGTTCACCTTTTCCCTCAAATTGACGTGGATCCTGCTGATGGTATCGTTTCTGAGAAGGAGTTGACTAAGTGGAACTTTGACCAGGCTATCAGGGAAGTTCTTCACCGGTCTCAGCGTGAGATGGAGCTCCATGACAAGAACCATGATGGCTTCGTTTCATTGTCCGAGTATGAGCCTCCTTCCTGGGTCAATTCTTCAGGTAAGCTCTACTTCGCTCCCAAATGCAATTGTTTTGTTAATTGTTAGTCAAAGCTGGATTAGTTTTTTGGTTCCTATGAGTGTCAAGATAATTTTTTTTGGGGAATACTTTTTTGGCAATCAAACATATGGGAACATTTGATTGGCAGTAGTTATGACTTATATGTACAACAGCTGCACCCAATTTTGATCCCTTTGGAGCTCAGTTTGGGGAAATTCAGATGTTGGTAACTTCAAAATGGGTAGCTTATATGTGGGTAATCGATTCATGGGAAATGTAATTTTGGTTTGTGGTAAGTCTATGCTTATGAAAATAACTAAAGAGGTGAGATCAAAGCTGAAACTCTCCATGAAAGTGAAATGTTTGGAAGTCAAGTTGTTGACTTCTTCAGGAATGTATGGGTCTGGATGTAACATCGAAATCCCGAAGCCTAGTTTAGCTGGTGGGGGGAGAGAATTGGGGGAATCCCTCTAGGAGGGCACAGCATGGGCTGTCAGCCGCAAATAGTGAATAAGTTGAGATTAGAACCTGCTATCTTTTTGTTTATTGCCCTTCAAACATAGGCACATTTGATGAGTAATTAAGACCAAGAATGGCCGATTTGTCTAGGAAGTTTTAGGGAACTTTATTAGTGTGAAAGACTAGGAAGGGAACTTTATTAGTGTGAGAACTAATCAAGTTGTGAACTTTGTTGCTGTGAGAACTGTGTCGTGAGTAGTTTTTGTCAAAATCAGAACATGGGTTCCCTAATTCATGCTATTACTTGCTTTTGCAATCCTTGGAGCCTTCAGTACTGCTCTAGAATTCAAGTTTCATACGAATGCCTCAAATGGCAAAATTGAGCCATAAAATCTGAATTTACCCGGCCACAGCCTCAGAGAGTCAGTACTTCCCAATTGCAAGAAGTTTCAAGGGTATTGATTTTATCTACCTTTGAAAAGAGTGTGTGCTAGTTGTCTTCATGTTCAGTTGACAACCTTGATCAGTAGTAGGACCTAGGCTTTCTCATTGGCTTCCTTAGCTTGATATAGTCATTTGGATGTTGCCATTTTAATAGTATCAATTTCAATTTTAGTAATTATTACCTAAATTCCGTTGGCTATATGTTTGTCTTTCTTGTTGATTTTCATCTTGTATGCACCAGATCACAATAGCTTTGGATATGATATCGGTTGGTGGAAGGAGGAACATTTCAATGCTTCTGACATGAATGGAGATGGTCTTCTGAATTTAACAGAATTCAATGAGTAAGCTTTTATAAATTATAACATCTGATGCATCTTCTACTCTTTATTTATAAGTTTCTAATTCAGTATATTTGTGACTTATAGCTTTTTACACCCAGCGAATACAAAGAATCCAAAGTTACTTCAGTGGCTGTGCAAAGAGGAAATAAGGTATGCTGAATTTCCCCATGAAGCCAGCTACTTTCTGCATAATTACTTATTACCGAGCCTTACTGCTTACGTTTGATGATCCTGCCCTTCCCCGAAAAATGAAAAAAGAAAAGAACAAAGAAAACAATATTCTCTGTCTTTATTGTTCACGTTTAGTTCTTTTCAACCTATTGTCATTCTTCCATGCACTGGATATGTGACCATGCTCAATATAGCTATAATAGCATGTCTTGTTCTGTTTGTCGTGTGGATTATTTCCCCTCGTTTTGTTTCTGAAGTGTGGACTTTAACTTGGACGATGTATTTGATAGAGCTGGCTGCTGTTTTACTTATCTTTTTCGTTATTCCCATTTGTGTTGTGAGGGTTGCTTCTGTGTATCCTGCTGAATCTTGATTTACTGGGGTCTTGTTACTACCAGCCTTCCCTTGACAAGTAAAGATGCATCTTCATTCTATTTTGTCCTTCACAAAATAAATGATGGTAGGATTATTAGGTTAGATGACCTTGTAGTTGTCTTCTGCATGGTATATTTGTTCTAATGGGCTTGAGATTCAGTTGGTTATTGTACTAATTCCCAAGCGATTTTGAGCGTAAACAACCCCGCCACCCCCCCCCCCCCAAAAAAAAAAAAACAACAACAACAACAAGAAGATGAGTTTTGCTTATTGATGTGTTTGCTTTTGTTTTCTCCTCTTCTTTTTATTACTGATCCTTAGGGAAAGGGACACTGATAAGGATGGCAAGATCAACTATAATGAATTTTTCCATGGGCTCTTTGATTTGGTGAGAACCTATGAAGAAGAAGGCCACAATACCACGCACCACTCTGATAATTCAACAGACAGTCATGCTGCTCGGAAATTGTTCGACCAACTTGACAAAGACAGTGATGGGTAAATTACCTCCATTAGTTTCCTATTCATGCAACATCCATTCCCTCAATCCCACTCTTTGTAACTGGTTCGGAGAACAGTATGTGAAGTTATCTGGGCCAATTTTCCAGGGTAACTTCATAATATTCATCCTTGTGTGACATGATAGTATTTTTGGATGACAGGTTGTTGACAGACACAGAATTATTGCCCATTATTGGTAAACTTCACCCTTCTGAGCACTATTATGCCAAACAACAAGCAGACTATGTCATATCACAGGTATCTCCTTCAAGTGTGTCTAATATCTCACACAAGTGTGATTTGATGTAATTATGCCTAGACTTATTCAGAGAATAGAGAAGCTGGGTTTGATGTTTTAGTTTAACTTAGGACTCTATAAAGATAATTCATCTTTTTCCATATATCCTGTCCAAGCACTTGAGTGGAAAACCCATTCTATAGTCTTAAAACTTTTCATCGAGGAAATTATCCAGGACACCTAATTGTGCAAACAAGAAACACTGCATGATGCAGTTCTCATTGAAAAAGGTCAAGGGAACCCTGTTTGTGTAATTTTGTTGTTGCAACCCTAGCCCAACATTGTGATTATCTTTCATGAAAAAGACTACGTAGTTTATACATCAATGACAGGCTGATGTAAGCTCACTTGTTCAATGAGAACTGCATTTTATGAAGACTTGTTTCATTTATCTCTTACCTACTCTAAACAAGGCCCTGTGTGCAAGCTTTTATGAGATCCACAAAAGGACATTTTTGTTAGCATTATTGTTCTAGTAAAATGATGTCTTAATGTTGGTGGGTGGGTGAGTAAATTGTGCTCTGAATTTATGGGTTTATGACTTGATGATAACCAGAAACTTCATACTTTTTACCTTGCACCTCACAATTTTCATTATTTAAGCTGGACTCAAAATGTTGATAGAAAAGATATCTTCAGTAACCTGTTGTATGGATTTCAATAGAAATTTCAATGATACACAGCCTTGTTTTTCCCTTTTCTTTTGCTTTGGTGGGGCAAAGCTATAATCGAAATCTTCTCATTACAATTTTTGAAATGAAGATGGTGGATTGCAGTGACACTGTTAATGGATCAGGAAAAGATGAGGATAAAAGATTAGAGTTCTCTTTTTTATTTTTTGTGGGGAGTGGGGTTCACAGATAATGAGCCTACTAAGGATAAACATATTAATCAGTTGAGAGATCTTTGAACAACCTTTATGGAGGTCTCAAAGGTATCCTTTCCTTTCTTATCTATAAGCGGAGAAAGATAGGGTTCTCTATATGAAATGCCAGATCCTGTGACTAAAATCTGATAGATCCATGTTTATCATCACCTTCAAAGTTTGCAACATGTCCATTGAGATGAGACTAAGTTGCTTTAAGCTCTTCATCGTAACTTATTAGTATGGTAAACCCTGTTCTGTATAATTGTATAATAATGGTCACAATTGCATCTTCCATTTAAATGGAAAACACACCCAGTTTCATTGAAGGATGTGCATATAAAACAATCTATAGAAGTCAGTCATGTTCTTTTATTTATTTCATCATTTAAATTGGGTCTTCAAGAAATCCTTCTTTTAGGGCTCCTCTGATTTGAAGCATCTCGTGAACTTATGATCAATCTACGCCATCCTTACCATAATTGCTCCATTTTTCTTTCCTTTGGGTGGGTGGAACCAGAACTGGACCAGTTCAGATCAGATCAGTTCTTGATTTCTACACTGTGAACTGGAATTGTAGCTGGTTTATTGGGTCCAGGATGCCCATGATCTATGCTCGCCTTACACTTGCACAGACACACAAGGAGGAGGTTATCTTTGCCCTTGCCCTTATAGCATGTACTCTGCCCCTTCTGCACAGCTATGTGTATATTGGAAGGCTAGAAAAAATGTTCCTCTTGTTCTGATGAGGCTTAGAAATAATCATGTCATAATGCTAGTGACAATTTCAGCTGTTTCTCGCACCAGCTGTCATTAATAAGGCTTTTAATCTCACTTGGAAATTTTGCATTGGCCCATGATTGCCATCGTCATTTGCCCATGAATTGTTGCTTGTCATACTTTCATGATGTCTAAGATGTTTTAGGTCATAACTTTCAGCTGCTATAGTTTGCATTTTTAGCAGTAATTGCATGCTGCTATTGTAGCAAATACACTTTGTGCATTTGCCAAACGAATTGAAATGCATACTAAAGGTATTGCTGCAGCATACACATACTGGACAAGTCATTTCTTGTTCTTGTCTTACAGTTGTAATAGTGATATCCCTTGTATCTCAGGCTGATATAGATAAAGACGGACGGCTTTCCCTGGCAGAGATGCTCGAAAATCCTTATGTATTCTATAGCAGTGTTTTCAGTGATGAAGAGTATGACTATGACTATGACTACCGCGATGAGCTTCGTTGAGATGTTAACATCAGGTACTGCTGAGATATTGAACTCAGTTACAATTACCAGGCTTGTTAACTTAAATATAGTTGTACTCACTGCTGATCGTTTGCTTCCATTTATACAGAAAGTTGCTAGGGGAGAAAGAATTTCTTGTCCGGATTGTGGAGTTGCTTAAACACAGAATTTAATTATAGAAATGCCAATTTTGGCAAGTCGCTGCCACTCCCTTGGCTGTTCATCTTTGCGCGTGGGAGCAAGGGTTCTAGTTATGCTGCACCTGTATTTTTGCAGATTGTGAACCGTAGGGGAATCTGATCGTGAGGTTTAGTTATAATTCGTTGCGGTGTTTGCCTGCATTGTCAGTTGTTCATAGTTGTACAATAGGACATTAATGAAACACAGGGCCCTTCAACAATGGGCCAAACACTTCAAATTTAACATGTATTTTGTCATTCATATCATTCCTTCATAATTTTTTAATGAAAAACCTTGGTAGTTATTTTTGGTGACATGTTATTATGTGGATGATGTGCGTACTGCGTAGATTTATGCTTGCTTTGTTTTCCAGTGGAATATCAAAAGACAGACCAACGTCTTTTTTTTTTTTTTATCATTAGAAGCCAACAGGCTAAAAGCATCAAAGATGCTACAAAGAAACAGCCAAAACAGCAAAGACAACAGAGGCAAAAACGCAAAAACAGCAGAAGCATAAAGAAACAACCATGAGAAAACGAAAAAGCAGCAAAAACTACAGCTGAACCATCTTCTTAGTAGGAAAAGTCTTTATCCTACAAGCCTTATCCACCAGATCCATCTTTCGTTCTATCGCCGCACGAGCATCCTCAATGATCTTCATCTTCCGCAAAGATTCATTAGACACTGATTTAGATCTTCGAGACGCATCCAAAACCAATCTCCATTTAGATTTCAAAACAGCCTTGCCTCTCCTTTTACACCTAACACCGACCTTTGAAAGACCTAGGATAGAGTCCTCAAGATCAGGTGAGACATCCGGCACCGAATTGATGGAGACTGTATCCTCACAACCAAAAGGGGCAGGATCACATAGGGCAGCCTTGTAAGAGCGCAAAGGAGAAGTAACACATCCCTTTGCCCCAAGAGCACCATCACCTCCAAGAGAACGAGACAACTTTGGACAAATTGGGATTGTCAAGGTTTTCTCAGAATCGGCAGGGACGAAAGGGTCAGAAAGAGCCGACAAAATCGGTCTGTCTTTAGGAACCCAAATCCTCTTGACAGAATCAGAAAACGACTTCTTACAAAATTTGGCCCACGAAACAGCTAAACAAGATCCATTAAAGCACCAACCATTGAGGCACCGAATAGCATTCAGACCCGCTTGTTTGTCCCTAAAACGTACGAAGCCAAACTTCTTCCCATTCTTACCCGGTTTCCGCGGAATGTAAGCATCGGAGACAAAACCAAAGTCAGCAAAAAGGTTCTTCAAGCCCAAATTATCCACCCCAACAGGAAGGTTATCAACAAACAGGGAAAAGGAACTCGACCTAGTACCCGATGACACAATAAACGACATACCAGCGTCTTTATACGACTTCACATAACCTTTTATATTCATCATGTGTAGAATTATCAAAATTCACTGTCATATATGAAGAGTTAACTGAAGAAAGAAACTCACCACCCAAAAAGTAACTCAACAAAGAGAAGAAAGCAAGAATATGACCCTCATATCTCTCTCTCTCTCTCTCTCTCTCTCTCTCTCTCTTTCTCTCGTGGGCACACATCTCTCACCAATTATATAGAAGGACCGAGTGCACATAGCATGGTGCACTCGGTATATATATGAGGTATACATTCCATAATGGAAATTTTATCAACAAATATGAATTCTTGTGTTTGAATACTACGTTGATGTTTCCGAAGAATGCATTCGATTTGGGAGAAAATGCACTATGTAGTAGAAAAATTATCACTGAATCACTACATTTATTTTCATACACTCATATCTAGATAATAATGCATCAAAATTGGGAAAATCATGCAGTGAATAAGGGAAAGTATGCAGTGCATAATGAAAATTTTATCAACAAATATGAATTCTTGTGTTTGAATAATACGTTGATGTTTCCAAAGAATGCATTCGATTGGGGAAAAATGCACTATGTAGTGGAAAAATTATCACCGAAACATACTGCGCTTATTTTGATACACTCATATCTATGTAATAATGCATCAAAATTGGGAAAATCTGCATTGAAAGGGAAAGTATGCATTCCACAATGCAAGCAGAGGCACTAGAGAAATCGTTGTCAACTTATGTTCGTTGATGAAGTTCTGGGCAATAGAGGGGAAGCAGAGGCGGAGAGAAAGCGGAAGGCTGAAGCCGACGAGCAACGAAGGGTTGTCGGACGGGCGTATGGCGAAATGGCTGTCGGATGGGCATACGGCAGAAGGGCTGTGAGGAGCAGTAGAATGAAAGCAGAGGCAGTATAGAGTAGGTTAAAACTATACAGTAATTTGTGCTTTACAAAATTACCCACGCGTGTATATCAAACGCGTCGTACTCACCGTTCTGTATAGGGTCGGTATTATAGAATAATTTGCGCACATCTCTCTCTCTCTCTCTCTCTCTCTCATATCTCTCTCACTTTCTCTCTCATGTATATCTCTCTCTCTCTCTCTCTCTCTCTCTCTCTCTCTCTCTATCTATCCTTCACCTCTCTCTTTCACCTCTGTTCCTCTCCCCCCTCCTCTCTCTCCCCCCTCCTCTCTCTCACACGCACACATCTCTCTCTCTCTCTCTCTCTCTCTCTCTCTCTCTCTCGCACACACATACATTTCTTTCTCTTTCTCTCTCACACACACATCTCTCTTCATGAGGGAAGAAGAGAAGGAGGGAGGGAGATTAGAGATAGATTGGCGGTAAAGGGAATGAGAGCTAACGTATAAATGTTATTGTACTACATATAATATAAAAGAGCAAATATCTCAATTAAATACTTATTCTTATGAACTCTCCTAATTGATTTCCAAGTTGGGGTAAATAATTTACCCTTACAAACACTCTTATACCCTCACGCTCTTTTATTCTTATGAACTTCTACTCTCATTTTTAACTTCTCTCCCAAGCGAACCCTAAAGGATTAGGCAAGAGGTTTTTTTGTGGTTTTTGGTGTTTTGTGAGTATGAGTTTGAGTGAGTTGAGGGATAAAATGAGTTAGGATAGAGGATTAAGGGTGAAAGTTTAGAAAAAGAGACAGAGAGATTAGGAAAGGGATTGTATTAAGGAGAGCTTTAAGAAAAGATGTTTAAGTCCCTTTTGCATGTCACAAACAACAAGTATTTATAATAGTTCAGCTTGAATTGGGAAGGGGAGGGGTTGTACTTGGTGTGATTGATCACCAAGGTAAGCATAATTAAGAACCATCTGACTCATGGACGGTTGCGCAAACTTCATTATCTACACATGTTTTTTGCTGATTAGTGAGCTGGAGGAGCTAACTATGAGTGTTGCGAAGTTCGCGTGACCTTCAACATTTTACAGATGCTTTTTGTTGTAGACCTATTGGACAGAGCTTTGGACGGCAAGATTCGAACTCTTGACCTCCTTAAAGGCCGCACATACGTTAAGTTTTGCATGGGATTTGAATGTTTTTCCATGTGGACCTTGCATGTAAGTTACATGCTAGGTTTTACGTAAATTTGCACATGTAAGTCGCATGCATGGCTAGGTTCTTAAGGTTCAAAATTCCCTTTATTTTTCGTAATAAAATAGAATTATAAAAGACATTAAAATGTACACTAACAAAAGATAAAAAAACCCGGTGTCTATAGAACAGTAACTTTACCATTGTTTGATTTTTTTAGAATTATTGGTTGGTCGGGATCTCATGAAATTTTTACTGTAGGTTGTATATGTTATTAGGCAATTAGTTGTAAGGTTTCATGAATTTTGGACTTGTATTTTGTGAGATATGAATTTTCAAGTAAAACTGTCATGCTTTACAGTGCAAATTTGGTGAAATTGGAAGAATTTCCATGAATTATATATTTGGAGTTAATATATAAATTTGGGAAATTGGATTCTAATAATATATATGAACTTTTAGCCATATAAGACTAAATAATATGAACTTTCGATTTGGTTCTGAATAATATGAACTTTTGCACCATAACATACTAAACAGTACATGAGTTAAGTTAAATTAACTCGGCTGCGGGATGACGTGGCGATGAACCTATATTTGTTGACTTTGTCATATCAGATTATTATGTCCACATCACCCTCACCATCTATCTCTCTCCTTCTCACCATCAAACTCTTCTCCATTGATGACTTCTTGAGCTTCTTCATCCTTCTTCATTCTTCTTCTTCTTCTTCTTCTTCTTCTTCTTCTTCTCTCATCACCATTAACAATCTCACCTTCTCCCTCTATTAAGGATAATAATGTAAATAATTAGTTTTAGCTTCTTTTCTTTTCCTTTCTTTAGTTTTCTTGTTTCCCTTTCTTTTCTTTCATTTTAGTTGTTAGGTTGCTGAGCCTATATAATGGCTCTTGTTTCTCTTATTCTAAGTAAGCTAAGAAGTCTTCTTCAATTCCATCAATGAAAGGTCTTAAGTTTTTCCCTTCTTCTTAGCTCTTCTTTGCTTTCTTTGATTCAATCAGATAAGGGTTGAATCTTTACATGGTATCAGAGCGCTGGTAATCCGAAGAAACCTTCGATCGACGCTTCTTGTTGCGCCATGTCTGATAAGAAGACACAAATCGTAATCGATCGATGCGATCCAATTTTCATACATCCGTCCGATTAACCAGGCATACCTCTGGTGGCCGACATATTCACCGGAGATGATTTCGGTACCTGGAAACAATCGGCAATTATAGCTCTTTCTGCAAAACACAAGATCGCGTTTGTAGATGTGAGTCTTCCATGTCCAGATGCAGACGATCCGCGACTCCCTTACTGGAAGAGAGGAAATCACATGGTTATCTCCTGGATCCTGAATTCCTTGCATAAGGACATCCGCGACAATGTTCTTTATGTGACGGTTGCCCAAGATCTCTGGAATAAACTCAACGAAAGGTTTGGGCAAACCAACAAAGCAAAATTGTATAGTGTTCAACAAGGAATTTCGAGATTGTCACAAGATTCTTTGGATATTGCTTCTTACTACACCAAAGCTAAGAAGCTATGGGAAGAGGTCAGTTCGGTGAGCAACTTCCCCAGGTGTGCTTGTGGGAAATGTACCTGCAAACCCCAGATTAATCAACAATTCGAAGCTTTCTTTGAAGAACAAAAGCTCCTGTTCGGTTGTAATTTTTGTGGTTTTATAAGTTAAGGTTGTCGGTCCACAGGGATGGGTGTGAGGCTTGATTAAGGGTAATCGGTTTGTGTAAAGGGGTTTTTCTCAATGCGGAAAGCAATAAATTATGTAAATGAAGCAATAAACTAATCTAGACAAGATAATAATAAAGAAAGCAATTAAAAGCATGAAATCAAATAAAGCAATTAAAGCAAGGAATGGAAATCTAGAATGAACAATGAAATTAGAGAGAAGAAATTATACCTTTGATGACCAAAATTTTCTAACCTTCAATCTACCTTTGCAATTTCCCCCGAACAAACAAGAAAATGTGGATTGGATTACCAAGGATCTCCCAAATTCTCACTAGGAAGTGGAATTGGAATTCCTTGACCCTCCTCCTCACTAAAAGATGGATTTGATGTGGCTAACCCTAGAAAGCTTTGAAATCAAGTCAACAATGGAAATTAGAGAGAGAGAGAGAGAGAGAGAAGAGAGAGAGAAAGCTTGTAAAACTTCAATGGAAACTTGCTTGAATTGAGAAAGCTTGAGAAAGTTTGAATACAAATGCTAGAAATCAATGAAAGCTTGAAGAACAATGAAGAACAATTGAAAACTTGAAGAACAATTAAGAGAGATTAAAGCAAATAAAGGAAAGCAATTAAATCTAATTCTAATCCTAAACTACCTAGGCTAATTGATAATTTGGATTAATACAAGTGGGTATTTATAGAAGAAGGAAAAATACAACCCAAAACCCTAGAAATAATTCTCAGCACGCGCAGCAATTTCTCCGCAGACAGAGTGGCTCGGGCGAGCCACCCTCTGACTCGGGCGAGCCAGCATTCTGGCTGGTGTTTTTGTTGCCCCAGAAGCCTTGCTCGGGTGAGCCAGCAGATGGCTCGGGCGAGCAAGCGTTCTAGGCAGTTTTTCCCTGCCGACTTCAAACGCGCATAACTTCTTCATCCGAACTCCGTTTTAGGCCTGTAAGATATCGATGGAAAGCTCTCGGTGTGTACTTTAAGCTCCCAAAATTTCAGAGCTATCGGAGTTGTAACGAAAGAGTTATGACCCAAAGGGTGAAGGCACACGTATTTCAAACCTTTAAGTTTGTACCGTTCCCCTGTTTGCGCCAATCTTGATATGGAATTTCCGACTTCGGTTTCGCCTCGGCTCTCGGCTCGGGTTGACTTTGTTTGACTCGGATCTCGGCTCGGGTTGACTTGGTTTGACTCGGGAAATAGCTCGGGATTTCCTAAAAACCTTCAATTAAGCCCAAACTTCTTCTAACTCCTTATTTTCCTACAAAACACCAAATCATTATATCTAATATATAAATAGGGGTTAAAACAAGCAAATATACCCTATAAAAGAGAAGAAATTCGGCTCAAAATGAGACCGAACAGCTCCTCCAATTCTTAATGGGGCTTAATGGGCCGAACAATTGCACTGTCATGTCAACTTTACTGAGAAAGAATGCCTAATGCAGGGCCCTTCGATGAAGAGTCCAATGATCCTTGGTAGAGAAGACAGTGGGCTATATTTTCTAGATAGTAATATCTTGATAGAAGAAATTGATAGTCATTGTTCTTTCAATTTTGATGATACTTGTAATAAACTTGTTTGTTCTGTTGATACCAAAACTTGGCATAGGAGATTAGGACATATGTCCAAAACTAGAATGAAACTTTTACCTATGAAAATTGATTGCAACAGTCATTTTCAAGATAACTGTGATGTTTGTCACAAGGCTAAACAGAAATGCCTACCTTTCCAATCTAGCACTATATCTTCTAGTTCACCTTTTGAATTGATTCATGTGGACACTTGGGGTCCCTTCCATACCAAGACTTATCTTGGTCACAGGTATTTTCTCACCATTGTTGATGATCACACTAGATACACATGGATTTTGTTAATGACTACAAAAAGTGAGGCCTTTGGATTACTTCAATCTTTTATTGCTATGGCTAAGAATCAATTTGATATTAATGTAAAGAAAGTCAGATCTGACAATGCTCTAGAAATAGGGAAAAGTGATGTTGCTATTAATTTCTTCTCAAACAAAGGCATCCTTCATGAAACTAGTTGTGTCCAAAAGCCCCAACAAAATGGGGTTGTTGAGAGAAAACATCGCCATTTGCTTGAGGTTTCCAGAGCCCTCATGTTTGAGTCTAGTCTGCCATTAAAATTCTGGGGGGAAAGCATCTTCACAGCAGCTCATATAATTAACAAAGTCCTTACTCCTATTTTGAAGGGAAAAAGTCCCTATGAGCAGCTTTATAGGAAGAAACCTTCTTATGAGCACCTAAAGGTTTTTGGTTGCCTTTGCTATGCTAGCACACTCAAGCATGGTAGAGACAAGTTTCAAGAAAGGGCTGAAAAATGTATTTTACTTGGTTATCCCCAAGGAAAGAAAGCATACAAATTGTATTCTCTAGAAAACCACAACATATTTGCATCTAGAGATGTAATCTTCTATGAAAATGTGTTTCCCTTTCAAGAAAAGGGAAAATTGGTTCAAAATACTGATAATGTTGGCAGCCAGAATCCTCACCTTGATTACACCAACAGTAATGAGCCTGTATCTTTGTTATATCCTACTGATTATGTTGATGAAAATCAAGGAAATATGGAGAATAATAACACATCTCATGATCACAATAATCAGAATAATGTGGCTGAGGCTATTAGAAAGCCCAGTAGATTAATCAAAACCCCTGCTTACTTGAAAGATTATGAAACTTGTTTTTGTTGTGTGACAAACCTGTATACTGATCCTGATGTTGTTCATGCTTCCAATGTTTTATCCAAAAATGCCAATATGGCTTCTTACCTGGACAGTAATGAACCTCAAAGCTATGAGGAAGCCGTCTTACATTCTGGGTGGCAAAAGGCCATGAGAGAAGAATTAAAGGCCTTACATGAAACAGATACTTGGGATATAGTCCCTTTGCCAGAAGGAAGAAAACCCATAGATAGTAAGTGGGTCTATAAAGTTAAACACGAAGCAGATGGAAGTGTTGAAAGATTAAAGGCCAGGTTAGTTATAAAAGGATACACTCAAAGGGCTGGAATTGACTACAGTGAGACTTACTCTCCTGTGGTAAAAATGACCACCATTAGAGCCATCTTTGCTGTTGCTGTAAAAAGGAATTGGGCCATAAAGCAACTGGATGTCAACAATGCTTTTCTTCATGGAGATCTCCATGAAGAAATATACATGAAAATTCCTCAAGGTGTCTCTAGTGATATTTCTAATGGTGTTTGCAAGTTAAAAAAATCCTTATATGGCTTGAAACAAGCCTCGAGGCAATGGTATGCCAAGTTGACGATGTTTTGTATCATAGAGGTTACAAACATTCAGAAAACGATTATTCTCTTTTTTATAAAAGAACTAATAACAAAAGCGTGTACCTTGCCATCTATGTGGATGATATCCTGATTACTGGCAATGATCAAAGGGAAATTGATGATTTGAAAAACCATTTGCATCAAACTTTCAAAATAAAGGACCTTGGAAATGCTAAGTTTTTTCTGGGCATGGAAATCATTGAGGTCCCAGGAGGGTTAATGCTCTCCCAGAGAAGGTATCTTCAAGAGGTTCTGGATGAATTTGGGCACAAAGAGATGAGAACTGGAGTTTCTCCCTTAGACACAAATGTCAAACTAAGTCCTGATGTGGGAACTCGCATACCAGACCCATCCAAATTCAGAAAATTGATAGGTAAGATGAATTTTCTTGTTAATACTAGACCTGACATATCCTTTGCTGTGCAGCATCTGAGCCAGTATTTTCAAGCTCCTACTGACATTCATTGGGCAGCTGGAATACATGTTCTAAAGTACCTCAAAGGGAAGTCTGATCTTGGTATACTTATACATAAAGATAGTGATTTTAAATTGCAAGGATATAGTGATTCTGATTGGGGTGCTTGCATGCACACAAGGAGATCCGTTAGTGGCTATGTAGTGTTTCTTGGCAAAACACTGATCTCGTGGAAGTCCAAGAAGCAGCCTATAGTGTCCCTTTCATCAGCTGAAGCAGAATATCGGAGCTTGAGAAGGCTGGTTGCAGAGTTGGCGTGGCTTAGTAGACTGTTTGATGAATTACAAGTCACCTCCATCACACCTATACCAATTAAGTGTGACAGTGAAGCAACAATATATATTGCAAAGAATCCTGTATATCACGAAAGAACCAAACACATTGAAATTGATTGCCATTTCATTCGACACAAGTTGGCAGAAGGTTTGATAACTCTGAGCTACACAACCGCAGCTGAGCAACTCGCAGACATAATGACTAAAGCTCTTCCTGGGAACAAGCATCAGGCCATCCTTAGCAAGTTGGGGGTTTTGCTACCCTCCAACTTGAAGGGGGGTATTAAGGATAATAATGTAAACAATTAGTTTTAGCTTCTTTTCTTTTCCTTTCTTTAGTTTTCTTGTTTCCCTTTCTTTTCTTTCGTTTTAGTTGTTAGGTTGTTGAGCCTACATAATGGCTCTTGTTTCTCTTCTTCTAAGTAAGCTAAGAAGTCTTCTTCAATTCCATCAATGAAAGGTCTTCAGCTTTTCCCTTCTTCTTAGCTCTTCTTTGCTTTCTTTGATTCAATCAGATAAGGGTTGAATCTTTACACCCTCCTAATTAAGCCTCTCTCCCTCTTTCTTCTCCCTCCTAGGTCTGTTGACTTTGCCATGTTAGATCCAATGAAATTTCAGAGGAGAGAGAAAGAGGGAGAGAGGCTTAGGAGGGAGAAGGTGTGGTGATGAGAGGATGAGGAGGAGGAGGAGGATGACGAAGAAGAAGAAGGAGGAGGAGGAGGAGGAGGAGCTCGAGAAGTCACCAATGGAGATGGGTTTGATGGTGAGGAGGAGAGAGAGGAGAGAGATAGATGGTGAGGGTGATGTGGACATAATAATATGATATGGCAAAGTCAACATATCTAGGTCTGCCGCTACATCATCCTGCCACCGAGTTAAGTTTAACTCAACACGGTGGCGTACTGTTTAGTCTACTATGATGCAAAAGTTCATATTATTCAGAACCAAATCGAAAGTTCATATTATTTAGTCTTATATGGCCAAAATTTCATATTATTAGAATCCAATTTCTCTATAAATTTACTTTATAATTTCCATGGTTTGTAGTACATGTTGTTAAAGTTCAAGAATTTAGGATATTTATTTTAATAATTGTGAAATTTTGAATGTATATGCTTAATTGGTGTAAATTGGGTTTGTTTATGTATTAAGTGGAGCTATCAATTGTGAAAATAATGTCTACTATACCTTGAAATCAGTAGGTATTCATGTATCATGATAAATAACAAATTCAAACTTTAGTGGATGCCTTGTTGGTTATTATGATTATTTACTCACTTTTAAGAAAGAAATACTGTGAGCTTCGTTTTGACAATGATGTAATTAAACTAAGTTTTGGGGAATGAGATTTCGGCTATTAATTATATGTCATTCTAGAGGTATGGCTATATTAGTGGTGCCTTTGTGCCGGGTCGCCTGGTAGGTACCTTGAGTGGGCAGTACCCGATCGACCAAGATGTGATTTCCGCCCTGTTTGTTTTGGAACTGTGTGGGTCCCTAGTTGGTACCTTGAGTGGACTTTGCCTAGTCTACTAGGATGTGATGAGATTCCAGAGTTTGTAGAATGAGGACATTTGTGTTATAGAGCGATGCTTGGTAGGTATGTTGAGTCAGCACTATCCAGTCCACTAAGTTGTGTTTGTGACCCTTGTGATAGGTCTAGTTCATTGAGTCATGAGCTGATTTCTTCAACAATAATATGGTACCCTAACAATATGATATTTCAATTAAATGAGAATACTATTCTATGTTGTGATTTAGGTTAAGCTTTCGGAACTAGAAGATTATGAGTATGTGTGACTTTGTTTACGAGTTATGATGTGACTATGATAAGTATGTGACGGTTGCGCAGAATACGTAATATGTATGTTTGAATTATAGTTATGGTCAAACTATGGGTCTAACTAGGTAGACTTTAATTCCTTTTGGACTCAAGTGAGGAGAACATGGTTGGTATGAGACAATCATGGCTAGTTTAGCAAATAGACTAGTACTGGAGTTGTTTAGAGGCTTGAGTGAAAGGAAAAACCCCTAAACTGTACTTCGTATAGGACAAGCATGATTGTGTTAATTTCGTTGCTCATCTTACAACATTTGTTACATTATGTGCGTACTTAAGTTTTCAAGCTTTCAGAAAATGGGCGGTTGAGTTGTATGATTTCATGATTACCTTTAAATAATGCCCTTTTGTCATTCTCCTTTGCCATATTGTTGTTTTTTGAAAGTAATTGATATATGTGTGGCAATGTGCTTGTGTGATAACGAGTTAGTGTGCAAAGTGTAATAACAGAGTGAAATAAGAGTTATGTACTGGGCTCGGGGAGCTCATGACTTCACCATTTTCATATTCTGGAAGCAAAAAACGCAGGAAAGTACCTTAGGAGACTAGCCCTTGAAGTCTTTTGGAGATTTGGCTAGGAAGAAGACTTTTATGTATATGTTTCCTATTAAATAAGTTGTTAAGTACAATATGGATGTATTTTATATGCGAACGTGCAAAATTCTTGTGAATTTAAGTATGTATGGAAATGTATGTTTAGATTGACTCTATCGACCTTAGTTTGAGTTGTGTTATGGAGGAAAGCTTCCGCCGCACTACATTAGAGTGCTTGGATAAAAATGTCACTAAACTTTTTCAAAATTGCAAATTTGCCACCCGAAATTTTCATGTCATCAGAATGTCATTCATCTCTGTTAACTGTGTCAAAAATGCCACTTTTACCTGCTGTTTACCTGCTACAGCCGATTGTTTGCAGTTGAGGGTGTTTAATTTCATAATTATACATTAAAATTTCCCCCACCAAAATAACATACCCTAATTAAACCCTAATTTCTTCATCTTCTTCTTCATCCACCATCTTCATCTTCATCTTCTTCTTTCTTCTTTCTTCTTCATCTTCTTAAATTATGGGCTCAAAAAATTCTTCCACCCCAATTGATTACCCTCCCCCTTATATTTTTACAACATAAATTAACTACCCTCCTTCCCCCTGGTTCTTCATCTTCTTCTTTCTTCTTCATCCACCATCTTTTCATCGCAAAACTTCCGCTGCAGAGCTCCCTCCTCACTTCATCTTCTTCAATTCTGGGCTCAAAAAATTAGGGCTTTCAGTCTAATTCTTCAATTTTCAACATGAAAAACCCTAATTTCACACAAAAATCATCAATGGGGGGCTCTTGTAAATGACCTCTGTGGATTGTGTATTGTTGTTGTATGGTGGTGGTCTGAGTATAAGGGGTGTGAATGTTAACTTACCCAGCAACTCAGCACAAAGTTCAACTCTTTCTCCAGAACTAAACACACAAATCAGTTCAAGGGCTTCAAATTAACCTGCCCAAAAGGTCCAAAAGGTCCCCAACCCATTTCACCCAAATTTCTTCCACACCCACAAAAATAATTCACATACAAAGACCCAAATAGAGCAAATCTTCCATTGGGACCTGATCCGGAAGTTATCTGAAGCGATTAGGGTTACGGATGCATGACGCCAGACGACCGCTGCTTTCTTCGCCACATTGGCGATTTTCCATTTCCGTCTGCCTTGGTTCGTGCTCGAGCTATGGAGACCAATCTCAGGAAGATGTTGAAGATTTGAGTTCGAATCTCAGAATTTCAATTCTCCGACGACTCATCTAAGATAGAGATGATCTCGATTCGATCCCATCCGATCTGAAATTGCAAATTTTTCCAAAAGGTCCCCCTCACCCTCACCCTAAACCACATATATACCGGGTCTGTCAATTTACACATTAAAAAAGAAGGGGTTGGATTAGGTAATTCAAGGAGGGAACAAAGCTATGTCATGGCGTTAAGTTACAGAGAGTGAATAAGTTTTGGAGGAAGAAGAAAGATGAAGAAGAAGATGAACATTCAAAAGAGGAATTAATTAATTTTGGGTGTGTCAAATTTTTAATTTAGGGTAGGTTATCATTAAACACCATCCACTTGCAGTTTACCGGCTGTAGCAGGTAAAAGTGGCATTTTGAACACAGTTAACAGAGATGAATGACATTCTGATGACATGAAAATTCCGGGTGGCAAATTTGCAATTTTGAAAAAGTTTAGTGGCAGTTTTATCCAAGCACTCCACTACATTATTAAGAAAACAAGTATGGTTATGGAGTTAGATAACCTTGTGGTGTTCCAACTAGGACCCCATGATGGCAATGTGTCTTGTCACCCTAGGTTAGGGTGTTACATGAGCAATCTAAATGTGGATTGATTTTTGTTTTCCTCTTGAAATATGATATGAAGTGTTATTGTATTTTATTTACTCTCTTATTGATATGAATTTCGACCAATTCAATCCAAGTAGGCCTGACCCAAAATTTGGGTCTAGATGATTTTGGATTCGATCAAAAAAATATTATATGCAGCCTGTATGGTAAGAGTACTACCAAACTTAGATGTCCAATGTGCGGATCCAGTTCTACGATAACCGGATTGTATACAACGACGTCGACAAGTTCATTTGTTTTTGAGACTAAGGCAAGTTCATCTATTAGTATTGGAATGACTAAACCTTATTTGATAGTCCAATAACCGCATTTTACATAAAGGTGATTTAAATGCCAATCAAAGTTCACTCACAAACCAGAATCGAACATTATTCGAAATGATTGAAGCCTGGTTTTCTTCCCGAATTCAGACAACTTGGACCCACAACTGATTGATTGATTTTAAATTCAGATGAATTTTGATAACCTTATCCATTTTTAAATTCGGATGCAAGCTATGTGCACATATTTTAATTAATATATATCTATATCTACAGCTATACAATTAAAAATGTAAAATCAAGATCGAAAATATCAACATTACAAAAATGTATAAATTATGAAATTATGCCATGGACGATGGATTCATTAAAAAACCAGCTTTTATTTATTTATTTTATTTTTTTGGTTTTTGGCAACGGAATAACAAAAAAAAAAAAAACTAATTTAAGGGTTAAACACACCAAGGACACGACCACGTTTATAAATTGAAATGAATGGAAGCATAGTTCTTGACTGTCAAGAAAGAAAGAAAGAAACTAACGCAGGCTCCGAGTTTATAAACTGAAAATTCCAAACAAACGGGAAGGCAGTCAAGACTCAAGAAAGAAAGAGAGAGGGGCGCTTCTGAATCTGAGACTGAGAGTGAAGTGAGCGCGAGCACCCCTCCCCCAAAATGTTGTCAAGCGGCAGCGACAGCAACAATGGCAGCGGCAACGGCAACGGCAACGGCAAGGGCAGCGGCAGCGGCAGCGGCAGCGGCAACGGCAACGGCAACGGCAGCGCCAGCGGCACTGATGCTGCGCCACCACCACCACCAGCAGCAACAAGAAGGGCGAATGCGACTCGCAGGGTGAGAGATAGGCGTTCCCGCAACAAGTCTCGTCGGATTTCTTCTCCCGGAGATGACACTAAAGACGATGCCAATGCCCCTCCCTGTACTGACTTCGACCTTGCCTACTTCCAGTCTTACTCTCACCTTGGCATTCACGAGGAGATGATTAAGGTCTCTCTCTTTTTCTCCCCTTCTTTCTTTGACAAGAACACTTGAATTCCATTTGGACTTGTTCTTGCTTAGAATGTGAAGTAGTGCAATGTAGGGGTAGGGTTAAAGAATCGCCTTCTTTATTGTATAACAAATGCAGCTGCTGAATAATCCTGAGTCTAAATTATTGCAATGTAGTGTAGGGTTAAAGAATAGCCTTCTTGATTGTAAAACAAATGCAGCTGCTGAATAGCCCTGAGTCTAAATTATTGCAATGTAGGTGTAGGGTTAAAGAATCGCCTTCTTGATTGTAAAACAAATGAAGCTGCTGAATAACCCTGAGTCATATTGCAATGTAGGTGTAGGGTTAAAGAATCGCCTTCTTGATTGTAAAACAAATGCAGCTGCTCAATAACCCTGACTCTAAATTATTGCAATGTAGGGTCTGTCTAAATTGTTACAGTGTTCTCTGCTAGTTCTGTGATTCAAGGTCGATTCATATTAACTAACACCTTCTCATAGTCCATGGAAGATGGTTTTCTAGCAGTCTTGACTTCATTGTTAATACGTTACTGGGCCATTTGGGTTTACCACTCTTGCTGTGTCCATTTTGAAAGCACTATCAGCATGATGTATTTTGAGGGAACTCTCAATTACTTTAGGCATTATCTTTGGTGAGTAGTCTTTCATTTGATGATATGTACCTAGGATCTTCTGCGCTCTAGGCTTCTCAGAAACCTTTCTGTATCGTGAGGTGTGATACCCTTTACATATTGTTTGGTTAAATGTAATGCAATGAGGATGTACTACAATCAACTATGTAATGTAATCAAATATTCAATGCTGGAAAAGTGGTTACATTACTATGTTTGGTTACATAAAATAGACAGTGTGCATGTAATCACTAATGCAATAAATTGGTCATACTTATTTGTGCAAGTTTGTGTGTATGTGTGAGCGTGAGTGTGAATATGAACGTGTGTGCGTGAGAAGAATGGGTGCATTTAAGAGAGAGATAAAGAGAGAAATGGGTGTACATGAGAGAAAAAAGAATGAGTGTGTTTGAGAGAGAGGGAGAGGAAATTAGTGCAATTGTGAAAGAGAGAAAAAAGATAAATGGGTGTGCATAAGAGAGAATAAAGAATTGGTGTTTTTGAGAGGGCAGGGAGGTGGCAAGAAAAAGATTAGAATGAGTGTGGTAAAGCGAGAGAGATTAATTAAAATGGGCGTGCTAAAGAGAGAGAGAGTAAATTGGGTGTGCAAGAGAGAGAGAGAGAGAGAGAGAGAGAGAGAGAGAGAGAGAGAGAGAGAATTTGAGAGTGGGGTAGGGTGAGGGGGGGGGGGGGAGGGAGTTTGTGTGAAAAGAAAAAAAAATTAAATAGTGAGATATTATATTAATATATAAGGTATGTAGTATGATATGAGATGTTACTTTTAATACTGTAATCAAAATAATAAGGTAAATGAGTGTTGTTACGAATACATTACTGGAGGTTATTTTGGTTACAACTTAAGTTTGATCACAATGCTCAAAATACAACCAAATATTGTAATCTAAATAACAATGTAATTATGATTACATTACATGGTTGATTATGGGCAGCCAAACACGCCATTAGTTTAATGACCCCCTTAGGTTTAGACACTCTTCTGAAGTTTGCTCAAATTAGAAATGATAGTTTAGGAACATGTCTAGCTAAAACTAGGTGGGAGATGTTGCACTTTTCAGTAGTCATTGTCTCTAGCCACAATGCTTAAAGCGGTGTCCATGTTTTTGGACCGTGTGAGAACTTATACGTAAATATTCACTAATTTCTGCAGATGTGAATAATATTCTCTTTATCTTGTTGATGTTGTTTTGTCGAGCAATAGGAGGGAAATTCCCTGTAGATGAAGTGGCCTTGTAAAGCCCTGTCAACAATTATGTTTTGGATGTAATTGCGTTCGTTTTTGTCTGATCATGAGTCCGGTTCAGTGTGCTATCTTTGAAGAGTAAGAGGGCTAGCTTTCTTCACAAATAAGCACTAGAGTTATTCTGAACATTATTGCTTTGGCCTTTTTTTATTTTTATTTTTATTTATTTTGGGGGGGGGGGGGGGGGTGGGGGGGGTTCAGAAATGGTATTGTGTGTTCTGCATATTCTTTTATAGGTGTGGGGAGGGGAGTACATATTACAGGTTGCCTGAAGCAGGATGAAAAAGCACAAACTATCTTTAGCAAAGAGATGATAGATAGGAAAATAGGGTGGCAATTATCCTTGCCAACTAAGCCTACTCGCCCTTGCACATATACTAGCCATAAACGTGAAAGGATGCTAACTCAATGATCCAGATCTTTAAAAAAGGATAGGATGTCAATCTTTGGTGGGTATGTATTGATGAATCGCTATTTATTTGATATTCGAACTATTCCCATATCAAATTAGGTGGGAATAAATATATATTATGATCATTAGTTTGGAGTGTTGGTTGCTATGTTAGTGCCCCCCAAAAGGATTGTGTAAATTCAATACGGGAACTATTCACAAAACTTACAACATGAAAAGGAGAATGGTAGAAGTTCTCATTCTCCCAAATATGCATAATCCAATAATTAAAAGAACAACGACAATTACAATGAGTACTCCTAGTGAGGTTCTCACTTGTGCAGAGGAGTTGGTGTCTTCTCTTATAGCCTTTTCCGTTATAGTGACACCAATCCACTTGTAAAAGAAGTTAGAGAGACACCAATTTCCAGAGACCCATTAAAACATTTTAAGAAAACAATTTATTCCAGTTAACAAAATTTTCAAGAACAAGGAAGTATAATTATTATGTAATTGCTTGTACCTTATATCCGTTAGTATTAGTAGTCCTAAAGAATGTCCAGGAACTTTCGAGGAGTGTACATGTTTGTGGGGATTCCAATCTGAGGATACTATTCATTCTTCTCGGCCTATTTAAGGAGGATTATTTTGTGATCAAGTCTGCCAAGCTAACCAGAGGAAGATATTGACCTTAAGAATGGTTGATAACTTCCAAAGAAAACTCAAATTGTTGATTTTTGAGAACCAGGGAGGGTTAAACAGAAGTGGTGTTGAATTTTTCAGTGCTCAGGTGTCAACAGGAAATCATATATAGGGGCAAGAGCAATGATAGGGCTATGGATAGAGAAGACAATAGTAACAGCATTCAGAATTTCTTAAGACAATCAATAGGAAAAATTTTAATGGGCTAACTGGCAATGGCTTGAGCTGAAACGCACTTATGCTGTGGGCTCAATTCACTTGGTCGTTTGCTAACTATTCTGATATAGGCAGTAAGAAGTGCATATGAGGTTGCTGAATTTCTGTTTGTTGAAGTTGGCTGTATTGTGAGTTGAGGTGTATCATTTAAACAAGTCATGGGATCTGAAAATTCATTTTCATTTTCATGAACCTCTCAATGTTAGAATTACATATGCCATTTAAGAAGTTGGAGTAGGAATGTGATTGTACTATTGTAGAAAATTAGTACGTTTATCAGTGTGAGCTTAAATAATTAGCCTTGCGCTGAGGTAAAATATGCTGTTTTATTTTATATTTCATGAACTCAATCCATATCTATTAGTGATTATATGGGGCTCAAATGCATGACGTGTTAGTTGAGAAAAGGGTTGGTGAGTGAAGATGCTCTGGTTTATTACATCAAATTTGAAGTAGAGTACGATTTATGTAGAGAAGTAATAAGTCCATGTTAATTCAAGGCTACATGACGTGATTCTTTTCTTTTTCCACCGTGAATGCTTCTGTGGAATACCCAATATGTCAACTGGATGTGGATAAATGATACTTCATGTTGGAGCAGAAAACATGGAAAGTATTTGAAAAGGGAGAGTCTGGGTTGGATTTTTTTTTTTTTTTTTTTTTTTGGTTGCGGGTATTACAGACCTGTGGCACAACTGTACCGATGGGATTGGAGCAGGTCTAGGCGGGGTTTTTTGTGGTGCCCATCTCTAACCCGTCCTACTGGCCAAACCCATATCTGCCTGTGGCTCCAGTTTGAGTGAGGAGTACACTCTCGTTCTAGTCGGGGGGCCTCGATCCTCAGGTCCCAATGGTCTTCCTAAAATGCGTGGTTAAACTTCATCACTGACGATAGCCACATTGTTCACAGACTGAATCTTTCTAATAATGGTGAATTCTTTGAAATTCAGTATAAGCCAAGCAAGAGAAACAGGAAAAAGAGAGTGGTTTAGTTTGCATTTCGTGAAACACCTACCCTTATGGTTGAAAATGAAAATCTGTTTTGCCAATAATTCCAGCTGTTAGAGAGAGAAGGTGTAGCGCAACCCTTGGATAGAGAGGGGAAGTTGAGAATGAGAAATGGACCGAGGCGTGCGAAATCCAATCAACTTTCGGGAGAGAGAAATGAAAAGGAGGATGGTGGTGTGCACTGGAAGTCAGAGGCTAGATTTACTTTTTTGAACTTGGGTAGGGAAGTTATGTAACTCTAGGATAGGGTTCTAGGAAGTACAACATGACTTTGTTAGTTATTGAGTAATTTAAAAGTTTCAAAATAAGTTTAAATGAGGTTATTATATAGACTTCACCAATGCCAACTTAATTACTCATTTTTCTAGGAACCTCCTTTAGTGCTTTTGAAGTTTTCTTAAAATAAAAGCACTAAAAAACTAATAAGGAACAAGGATCCTATCCCTTGGGGGGGGGGGGGGGGGCACTTTTCCCAAATCCGTTGGGGTCCTTGTGGCCAGGTTGGGGTGGGGATTGCCTGCCCGGCTGCCCCATTGCCATACTATACAACATCAACACCCCATTGCCCTTAGTTTAAAAAGGCACGCCTGAGTCCCAGTGAGGCGAAAGGCTCACACCTTAGCGCTTCAAACAGGTGAGGCGAGGCTCATTTCAAAAGGCCCAAAAAAGGCATGCCTTTTCAGCACCTTTGGAGCGGCTTTTTGCGCCGTTTGGATCCTGGTGAAGAAGAAATGTTAAATAGATTATTTTGTTGTGTTTCCTTCTAATTTGATACCCTCAACACTCACAACTTTTACCTGTCTCTAGTGCATTGATGTGGGAATGATTTTCATGTATGGAAAATATATACATATGAAGTGTGCCTTGCATCCAAAAG
Source organism: Portulaca oleracea (assembly GCA_029582165.1). Lineage (NCBI taxonomy): Eukaryota > Viridiplantae > Streptophyta > Magnoliopsida > Caryophyllales > Portulacaceae > Portulaca > Portulaca oleracea. Next base: position 49,311,778 of record CM055869.1, read on the forward strand.
GCGTGTGCCTTTGCCTCGAATCCCGCGTCTAGGCTCCAGGACCCCTTTGCGCCTTGAGCTTTTTTAATCTAAGATGTTGCTCTGATAAAACATTACATACTGGCCTCCAAAAAGATAGAATGGAAAAAAAAAAGAATTGTCATGCATAAATAATATTTGACAAAATATTTATTCATTATCCAAGTGTCTCGTAATGAAATTCAAACCTCATTGTTGTTCAATATTACTCACCTGATGGAGGCTTTGTGTAAACAGAAACAACAATAAGTTCCAGTTGCGTTGCCCATTTTATAGATTCGCTTATTAGTTTCCTTTAGTAGTTTTTTCTTCTGAAATTTTCTATACATGTGCAGGACAATGTAAGGACTGAGACATATCGGAAAGCCATCTTCAAGTATCAGGATTTAATTGCTGGCAAAGTAAGGCTTGTCTAGCGACATTTTGGTATCAAATGGATGTTTCTTATTTAATCTGTGACAATTCTGATGGATGGAGAATGCGATGACATTGGAAAAAAATGTTCTGACCATTTGATTGTTATATATATTGTTAAATTTGTAAAAAAGATTGAGAGCTGGCAGTACTGCAGTCTGCAGATGTGCTGTACATGGTTAAAATTCCCGAATGGTTGGTTGGCATTTACCGATCAACTTATGCTGTTTAATTTGTTTCTAATGAAATTTAATTAGAAAAATATAGTGATTAAAACACTAAGGAGATGCCACCCATGCATACAAAGGGGAAAATACAAAAATAATTACACCCCCTAGGTTGAGCTGCAGTGCATAGTGTTACCTATAAAATCTAACTAAGGAAGTTAGCTTTTTTCACCTCAAAAAACACTATTGAGAAAGGTTTTGAAACTGCTCCTTTGTTATTGCCTGCTTAGATGTAAAATACCCACTGGACGGTTAAAAGCCATGCCACTGCTGTTTGCGAGTAGGACATATTCTATGGTCCATGCTATATGTCCTACATTATGTTTTGTTTTCTTCAATCACCATGGTCTTAGTTGTGAATTGCATTATCCTTTATGTAAATTAAAATGGGAATGAAAGTATTTGAATTGTATTGCACTAGATCGCCAGTAAGTATATTTTTTTGTTATGAAAAAGTACTCAAGTCTTTTGGAAAGGTCAAGGATAACCAATGTTGAATCTTTCATTAGTTCTTAGGAAAGAGCTTCTAGATGAACTTTTCTTATTTTCTTGGTTTCTTTTGATCACCATATGCAGGTTGTGGTAGATGTTGGCTGTGGGACTGGCATTCTGTCAATCTTTTGCGCTCAAGCTGGAGCTAAAAGGGTAATGGTTTGTTGGATTCATTTTGTTAGATCGTTATGCTATAATGATTTAATCATTGACAGAATCCCCTTACCCCTGGGTGGATTGGAATGGATCAATAGGAGGAGTCCTTGAGATTGATAAATAGAATATTATAATACTATCCTCTGTAGTGATTTGCTTGAGATTGATCAATAGGGTTAGACATTCATTTGTAAGTATAATACTATCCTCTGTAGTGATTTGCTTGAGGCACTCGTGGATTCTGGTTGGAAATGGTGCCTGCTGAGTGTTCCGTTGCATACCTAATGATTGATGTGATCATGAGTATCTTCACCTATAGATCATAGATATGTGACAGTATGTTGCTATGGTTAAAAAGCCAATGTTCTCACATAACTGCCATTGGCTAGAAACGAAGCCAGATTGTGTAAACAAGTAACCAACGGGAAAGATTCCATAATGCTGTTGTCTGTCTATGGTGAATTAGCTTTGATTTTTTAAGGGGTAGATCACTCTAAAGTTTCTCCACTAACTTTATCACAAGAAGATTTTTGATAAAAAGTGATTTGATGAATTTGGATTTATAAATAATGATTTCATGAACCCACACAGTTGAAATCAATTATTTCTAGAATTATGTGGATTTTTCCCCTCAAACTCAGACATAAAAAGGTGCAGTTATCATGCTCAATATTGACATCATTGTTTGATAGACAGATTTATCATTCTGGCTATTTCAGTTTATGCTTTATGTATTGACTACATTAAGCATTCTAGTGGCTCATTGCATAAGGCTTTATTATTATTGCACCATTTGTCATAGGGTCACTTTGATCTTTGGCTTTCTTTTTTAAATTAATTAAATTTTTTATTTCTACTTCTCCGCAGTCTTAGTGTTTTCATTTCTGAAATTGATTTCTCATTTTGTTTTCTATCTTCAGGTTTATGCAGTGGATGCTAGTGATATTGCTGTGCTGGTAACATTCTGTACTATGTTTTCTAATGTTTGGTGCTTGATAACTTGCTGTCATGATTCTTGCACGATTGACATGCTGAGAAATGCTTTAGATAATTGTGGTTCCTTTCATTTTCTAGATTCAAATTGTTGTCAATGATCTAAACCATCTTATTACCACCTCTTCATGGAACAAAGGTGTGAAATTGACCGGGTGTACATGTGATTATGTTAAGGCTGAAAATCCGCATTAGGTTGGGTGCATCATTCAGGGAATGGCTTGTAATGTCATATGATACTCAGTATCTGCAATCAAGTGATTACAGTATAAAAAAATTACAGGGGTTTTGTGGTGGATGTGTAGCTGTGATGAAAAGATCAAACAAAAAATGAAAAGATCAGGGAAAGGGAGAGGGCGGACTGATGGTCAGGTGCACGAAAAGGTCTCATCTAGTTTGTGTTTGTTGGGGTAGAGGGTAGCTAAGTGCTATTGTGAGGTTGCAGAGGATGATTATTATGGGAGCAAAGTGAACTAGGGGTAGATCACAGAAGAATCTTACCTAAGTCGTTTGGCTTCACTCGGAGCTGCAGTACCTCCTTAAGAAAATGGCTCTTGAAAGAACTTGTGTGTTTTTCTAGGATAAATAGGAATGACAGTACAAAGTTTTTATCCTTTATTTTTTTTTGTTCTCTGGGTTTATTGTTTATGCTCGAGTAAATCTGTGTATGTATTTAATTCTTTTGATGAGTAAAGCAATATCAGTTTCTCTTTGATAGAACTGTCATTTATTTTTGTTTAACTTGTTGCATATGAAACATTGAAAATGCTTTCTTGGCTTAATTCAACTGGTAAGTTGTGTGCATTAAGTTCTCCCTTGTCTTTACTTTTGGGAGATAACTAGTGTTTGTTGGGTAGTGTCAAATTAGTACCTCCAAAAAGGTGGTATTGTGCAAAAGAGGACATAGTCTAGTGGTAAAGGTTGAACCCTTAAGTATATTTATTTCCAGGTTTGGTATCCACCTCTCTTCTACAGTCTATTGTGCCTCATTTGCGCCTAAAAAGAAAACAAATGGAAACTACTTTCTCTGTCTTTGAATGACATTCTGCTTTTGTTTTGGGTTGTCCATTTTTTACTGTCCTAATCCCTATTTAGTCATGTCTTTGATATTTTTTCCAGTTTTACCCTTAATTCAAAATTGATTAGACAAGTTAAATTTGGAAGTCAAACTCAGTTTTATGTAAAAGCTGATGGATAGATTGAAAGTGACAAATATGTTCTTGCCTTCTTGCTTAATGTTGACCCAAAAAATTATAGAGCACAATCATTCATAGACAGGGAGTACTAAATAAGAAATTCGATTCCTCACGAATAGTTATGAGCTTGTAAGGAATGCTGTTGAGTTTTCGTAAGGTGTACCACAGATCAGCGAGCTGTCAATGTCACATGCTACATGTAAAATGGTTCTAAGCATTAAGCAAGAAGCCCAATGCTCGTGTACTTCATTTTTATCGTTTCCTTAGAGAATGGCCAGTTCTTCTTGACAGCAAAGTTACTTCCCAACACTCCAGCATCTCTTGTGTCTCCGACTCTCCTTGTTTGTTGTTCAACTTTTTCTGCACATGTTTCCTAGAGTCTTTCAGTGACCATGTATATTGGCCATAGAAGATCCTTCAATCATAACAGATCTTCCTTTGCTTCTTGAGATTCTGTGGTTTGTTTGTGTACTGCTATATCAGTTATGATGCTTACTTAACTGAAACAAAAAGCTTACTTAACTGAAAGAAAGCCGCAAGATACCGCTCATCGGGGGGGGGGGGGGTTGACCTCATGATGTGGGAAGAAACTGGAAGATTCAGAAGAGACATAACTGGAAGAACAAGAAGAGTTATCGATAACAATAAGTTCGAAAAATAGGGCTAGTTGGTTGTATGCATTTGACATCTTCTTGTGGTATTAATGTTGCCGTTTTCTTGTTTTATTTTACAAAATTGAGAACTTGTTTGAGAGTTTACTTATTTCTTCTGATTGTATATGTTTTGTAGCAGTTTTGAAGATAAAATTTTAGATGTTTTTCACTTGATTCAGTATTATTCTATCCAGTGTGCCTTTTGTATTAGTGACTGCTTCTCTTTTGGGTTTATTCCAGTGTCTTATATATCAGCTGTGAGCTTACTAAAATATCTTCAATGCAGGCAAATGAAGTGATCAAAGTAAATAACCTATCCGATACTGTCAAAGTATTGCATGGACGAGTGGAGGTACCCAATGTCTTCTCTTCATGATTTTGTGTTTTTCTTGACATAAGGTAGTTTATTTGCTGGTCCTAATTTGGTTCTGTGCCATCTCTGCTGGTTTGTGTCTTGAAAAGTTAGTTTTTGCATGTGTTTTGAATTAGAAATCTAGGTTTGCGTAATTTATCACTGAGCCTTGGTTTTATACTTATGGCAGGGGGGGGGGGTTGGCGGTTTCTAAGCATCTACCTATGGCAAAGACATGAAATTGAGTCTAGTTTAGGGTGTATTTTGATGAACTTATCAAGTAGAATTTGTTATCCTAGATGCATGTGTTTTGGCATAGATGGCATGGAGCTTGTCATTAGTACTATAGGTATCTTTTGTGAGAACTAGCAATGAACATAGTAGCAAAGAGCTGCTCTAGGGACCTGTTTTGGCATGATGCTTGGTCTGACAATCATCCTCTTGAAGAATAATTCGCGGTTCTTTATAGGATGGCTAGGCCGCTCGGGTGAAGGAGGCAATGGTTCGGCAAATTGTGTCATGGAATGAAGAGATTTGACCTTTGTGAGATCTCTTAATGATCGGGAGAAGTTAGCTAAGTATGTGAGGGTAATGATGAGATTGTTCGAGTCTAAAGGGTCTTTCACTATTAGAAGCTTTTGTAGTATTCTTGTTGGGGAGCAGAATGGACTGGAGCTCCGTGCAAAGTCTATCTGAAATTCTAAGAACCCCCCCCCCCCCCAACACACACACAAGCTTGTTTCAGGCACCTAAGGTAAGATTCATCCGGAGGACATGCTCAAATGTAGAAGTTTTAGTGGTTGCGGAAGGTGTTCTATGTGTTGTAAGGAGGACAAAAGTTGATGGATCTTCGAGGACAAACCTCTGTCCCTTGATGATTCGAGCTATACTTTTTGAGGATGTTGTATAGTTGGGCTGTGGTGCTTAAGGGTGATAAGAACTTGAATTTTGGATTTTGTTGATAATATGATTGATGAGAGGTTGAGGGTATGGCTGTTTTGGTACTTGCATCTTTTCGAAATGGGAGACATCCCCTTGGTTGCCTTGCAATATATCTTTTGATTACTTAAAAACCATATAGTAGCAAAGAGACTAGAGCCCATCATGATGCTATTTATGCCTCGAGATTGTCATTTTTCTGATGCATATTGACAAGGTTAGTCATTGAGGTGTATATCTTATTACTACACTTGATGAAGGGGCCAACATCACACATCTTTGATCTAGTAACATTTTTGAAAGGCCTACAAAATGTGAATGTGTAAAAATTAGGATAGGAATTTGGTTCTTAGCTTTTTTGGGACCATAACCAAACCTAGGAATATTCTAAGTGGTCTCGGCTCCAAAATGTCTACATAATTCCAAAGCCATTTTCCTGGGTTTTATTATTATATACTTGAAAGCTATAGAGAATCATCTAATAAGGGAATTTCAAACAATAAATGTAATAGTTTACAAAATGAAATATGAAACAATACTTAGGCTTGGTTTAGTATTTTTAATCTTAATGGGTTAGAGAGGAGCTCTTTGAATCAGTTGACGGTATGGAGAATAGAAACCTTTTGGAAGCGGCTCTTGTTTCCACTTATTTCTAAATGTCAGCTGCGGAAAGAATAAGAAACATTTTGGAGCTGGAACTGGAGCAATCTGAGCAAGGCCAATTAAAAACTGAACTGCATGGTCTGTGCTCAAACCTACTGACAGTAATGCAAGCTGAGGAACTCTCGTCTTTTAAGATTTTATTCTCAGCATTGCCTGTATTCTGTACCCAAAATTAGAAAGTGAGATATTAGGTGTATTGATATGTTTGTACTACTGTTTGTCATGTGGTAAAGTTATAAAAGTTTGTTCTTCTTTGTGTGTTGCACAGAGCATAGTTTATTCTTCTCGTCTTGGAGAGGTTATTCAATTCATCAACCCAGTCAAGCTTTTCTGCATTTTCTTATGTAATATCAATATGCAATCTGATTTGGTGCGTATTACTGCAGGATGTGGTGATTGACGAAGAGGTTGATGTCATTATTTCTGAATGGATGGGATACATGCTTCTTTATGAGGTGAATGTTAAGACGGTTGTGTGATCTGTCAGATGGTTATGAATTATTATCATCCTATTGAGTGATATTGTGATCGCCATGCTCATTTGTATTTGTGTGTTTCAAATCATGGCTCTGAAGGTCTTCATTTTGGCACCTAAATTCATATGCCTTGTTGTTTTCTGCAGAGCATGCTGGAAAGTGTAATTACTGCTCGAGATCGGTGGCTGAAGCCTGGAGGTCTTATACTTCCCTCTCATGCAAATGTGTGTTCCTTTTCCATCTTCTCTGTCCTAACTATAAATATCTGATATACATAGCTACTGGGGGTGGATTGTTCTGTGTACTGGATTGTGCAACTTGCAAAATTCGTATTCAGCATTTCTTTTTAATGCTGATTCGCTGCAGTTATATATGGCACCGGTTACAAATCCTGAGAGATACAACAGCAGCATTGATTTCTGGCGCAATGTATATGGAATAGATAGTAAGTGCAAACCCAATCACCTGGCTCAAATTTTGGGGTTGTATCCTCATGTATTGTTTGTGTCTTTTTGCTTGTGTTTCTCTTAGCTGGTATTATTTTTGGAGCGTTTGTGCATATACACTATGACATGTAAAATCTGTTTTTTGCCTTTTGTTTTTTATAATTTTTATAATGAATTTCCGTACTTTGGATTTCCCTACTTCCTAGGCCCTGTTAGTGATTGGGGTATTTGGCTTTCGCTTCTTATATAGTTTGTAATATTTGTAATCTATACTCTACCACAGGTAACAAAAAAACCTTCTTTCTTTCTGAAGTTTGAGGAGTATCTTCCTGCAGAATTCAGATGCTATATGGCGCTTTCTTTTCCCCCCCTGTTCGTTTACTTAATTATTCGATTCGATTGCACTCCTCAACACCTGTGGACATTGCACAAGACTTCTAATTAGTATCTAGGAATACTTCAGAAGTATGCAGAGCAAAATGGTTTTTATTTGAGGTCCTTGTGTACTCTCTGCTTATTGTCAGCTTTATGATAATTGACAGTTTCTGATTGTTGAACTGAGAGTCTCGGTTTCACTTGGGTGGGGTTTCCAGGAGTTATAGGAATCAATGGATATTGTGGGTATGGATTTCTGCAGAGATAATACCCCCTCCATCCCCTATTGTTTGTCACTTTTGACTTATCACAGTCTCCAATGCATCACTTTAACCTTTAATTCAGGCAGTAGCTTGAAAGTTTTCTTTGTTGTTGCTGAAAGGCTGGTGTTATGATTTAACCCTGCTGGAATGGCTGTTATGGTTTTTTGTTCTTTGTTAGGTCTTTTCAGAAAAAATTATATGTTCACTCTCCTGTTTTTCTTTTTTCTATTTTTTGTATGTTTAGTGTCCGCCATGATGGCACTTGCAAAACAATGTGCATTTGAAGAGCCAAGTGTGGAGATTATTTCTGGCGAGAATGTATTGACATGGCCTCATGTGGTGAGTCATTTTTTTAGTTTACCTGCTGTCTATTATTGGGATTGGGTTATATGCTTATATTGTCATTAGACTTTTAATGAACTAAATCAATAGCTCATTGAACCATGGTATCCTTCTTATTTATATTGAAACTTTTTTAGGGACATGTTTTACAGGTGATATCAAAATCTGGGATTTGTTATTGTGGAGTTGTATTTTGCGTATCTGATTTTGATTGTCTTTCTGTTTTAGGTAAAGCATATAGATTGCTATAAAGTTACAGCCTTGGAACTACAAGCTGTTACAACAAAATTTAAGTTTAAGTCTATGATGCGTGGTAAGTAATTTGCTTGATTGTCTATTATCTATACCTTGGCCATGTTTCATACTTGGATCTATTGCTTTCCTCAATAAAGAAACTTAGTCTCCCTCCATAGGACCATAGGGTTCCCTTACATCCATATGCTTGGCCTTACCATTGTTGTAGGTAGTTGTCCCTCCAGGCACCCCTCCCCTCGAACCCCCCAAAAAAAAGAAACCAAAAAGAATGAAGAAAACACACAGAGAAAAGACCCCTAAGCGTATAGGACAGAAATATAGTTGATGAAATCCCTTTGGAAGCTGATAAATTACAAGTGGATATTTCAGACATGGAACTTACAGATAATTTTTCTATTGAGGAGAAAAATTTGTTCATTTCAGCAACCTCCTCCCCCCCCCCCCCTCCTCCTCTCTCTCTGCCCTGTTATTGGGCCAGGGTTAGGTAATCCAACTATTTACCATGTTTAGTGTTTCCACCACGTGTGAGGTGTTGGATTGAATTTATGGTTCCTGTATCCATATTTGACTAAGGGATGGGAGACACGAGCTGCTGCGGCTTTTTGCTTATATTCAAGTGTTGCTTGGTTTTTCATTAAATTTATGGTTCTTATTATTGTTATTCTTTGAAAACCCAGCTCAGCTCCATGGGGTTGCATTCTGGTTTGATGTTGAATTTGGAGGGCCAGCAGATTTACCTAATAACAATGAAGGAGCTACTTCATCCGGTAGCACAGCTACAAACAGTGAGTGTACAGATACTGCTCAGAAAAAGAGACCTGCAAACCCAAGCGATGCCCTTAAACTGTCTACTGCTCCGGAGGATCCACCTACACACTGGCAACAGGTAATCTCTCCCTTTCCCCTTTTCATCAAACCAACAAAATGTTGGGATTCGCAGATGGAACCCACTGTCCACACAATTGGACTGGCACTTGGCACATATGTACCAATCACTCATTCTTATCATTTCGCCTGTTGCTGCTCCTATCTTGGGCTATTGCTCTTGATTTTTCTTTCTTTGTTATTTTTGTGATTTTGCTTGCAGACATTGTTATACTTTTACGAGCCAACAGATGTTGAACAAGATCAAGTCATTGAAGGATCAGTGACGTTAAGGCAATCCCAGGAGAATCGCCGGTTCATGAATATTCATCTTGAATATGCGTAAGTTTCATGGCTCCCTAAAATGGTGAATCCTGGTTACAAATGGATTTATGTATTCTACATTATGCTCTTTGCAGATCTGGAGGGCGAAACGTTGTAAAAGAATCTGTGATGCGGTGATCTTTTTTTTTTTTTTTTGTGTATTACATCTAATGTTGAGGAGATTAAGCTAGCTTGCCAGATGTGGATAGTTGCATGGAAGCCTGGCTCCCTGCAGCATGAGTTTAGAGAGTTGAATCAGTCTTGTATCACAGCTTTAGAGCATTAAGTAGAATAGAATAGAAATTGTTGGCAAGGACACGAAAATTTTGATGTAGATTACATTCTTTGAGGATAGCTTTACGTACTGTGCGGAATGCAGAAATGTTCAATCAAGTTGCCATTCGACTCCACACGTAAATCGCTGTGGTGTGTATTGCATTGTATTGCATTTGAGCCAATGCCATCCGACTTTTCAAATCACTGCCAAGTAATGGTATCTTGAAAAGCTTTTATAAACGAAAAAAAGACTCCAAATTCTTCAAGTTTGGCCTATAACTAATTAACTATAAGCTTGTAGAATTTAAACTTAATTTGCCATCAATGCATTTTCTTTATTTTTCTTTGTTTTTACTTATGCTTTTGTCTGTGTAATGAGGTAACATAGCAGACAGTTTTAAACTCTGCATTTAAAGCAAGTGCTGAGTTTGATTCATTACTTAATTTTATTATAAGTTGTCGCTGTATATGAATAAGAAATGAATCTAAATCTTTTTGCACATCTTGGAAATTTAAGCAAACTCGACTTAACTTTATCTTCAAGCTAAGCATTATCAAATTTATGTAGATGGTGACAAGTTGGATGTATGCTCCATATTGGACTAGCTAGAGAAACTGCATTTGGTATTTGTTGAACAAAAACCATTTGAAAATGTGATATTTTGAAACTATTCACATATTTCTATGGCAATTACATTAATTACCTAACATAATAACAATTAAAATTTTCAGATGCAAATTATACAATCATCAAATGCTCATTTAAAGAGGTATCTGCTAACCACTGCGCTAAAATATTTATCCACTGCTTAAAGTAATATTTAGTACCTAACCACTAGTTTTTCTTATCATGACCTCATTCTACACCTCCTAATCTTAGCAATAGATTTTGGACTTATGCTTCTCTTTTTTGAGAAAAACATATAAATTCCATTTAAATGCACTTGAGTCATGTAGCGGTTCATTGCATACGCAAATTTCCTCAAATTCAGAGGACTTCATTGTTGTCTTATGTATGTATTTTTATAAAAGAAAATTGCTTTGAACTTCTCTATATCGTACGTATCAGATTAATTATTATGCACATATGACCAAAGAATGGACTAATTTACGTCAATAGTTGCTTGCTCATGGGATCATTTTTTTTTTTGTTGTTTTTTCTTTGGACTTTAAGAAGTAGGGAAAGTATATCTAACACGTTGACTATCAATCATAATGAAAATTTGACATATGAATCTTGATGTTAATATGATTTTATGGCAAAGAAAGGCCATGCTTAGTTGCATACTACTAATCACGTCAAGGAAGATTGTTCACTTCTCAATTCTCATTAACAAAGTTGTCATGTTATATGTACATGTACTGATGTACATGAATTTAACAATAAACTTAATGGCGTTAACCTTAATTAACAAGGGCCTTGATAATATTTATAATGAAGCAGGTATTTTTTTTTTTACTCAAAAAAGGGAGGAAGAATTGCAAACACAGATCGACAAAATAATGGCTAAGTAGCAAAAGGTAGACAACAACACAAACGAAATACACAACCTAATGAGGTGGTATAAGTAAGATTACGAGCTCAGTACAATAACAAACCCTACAATATTGCACCCTGCTGTAAACTGGAGCTATTCTTATACCTTCTTTTTCTTTTTCTTTTTCGCACTTTTCTTGGAGTTCTCCATAGCTTCAACTTGATCCCCAATGGTCAGTTTATATCTCACTACTAAGAATCACAACCCTGATTGCAATCTCGGCATCAATATCCTTAATTTTTTAACAAACTCTAGGAGCTTCATTCGAGATTGACTTAGGCCCTGTCGACAACAATGTTTAGTGTAGCTTATAGCGTTTTGACCAGTCAAAACGCTATTATGTCAAATCTTTACTGTTCGGTAAAATGACATTTAGAATTAGCGGATAACATTTTGAGTAGCGTTTGGAAAAAATTTTAAAACATTACTTGTAGTAACGTCTGGAGCCACAATTAGCTTTTGAGAATTTTGTTGGCTGAAATACCCTTCAACCAATCTCATTTGATTGTCTCATTTGATTGGTTTCTCCCTGAAGACAAATAATTAACCACTTTACATTCAAAAAATGACAAAATTGTGTCTTTATTCATTGTGGTGATAATTCTTGCTTTACCAAATAAAATAATGATGATGAATTTTACTTTTTTTTTCAATTTAGTAGATAAAGATTTGAATAATAGTGTATCTTCAACCTATTTCATTATTAGTTACAATTTTTTATTTTTATTTTGCTAAACATAACAATGTATTAACAATGATTTGAGAGGAAATAATAATAATAATAATAATAATAATAATAATAATAATAATATTATTATTATTATTATTATTATTATAACAACAATAACAATAATAAATTATACTAAAATAATAATCATGTCCTTTTTGGTCATTTTATGTGTACAAGTCAATCCAACCGCTAAATTTACTGAACATATTTTCTCTAAAAGCTCATGTGAACAGCTATCCGCTACATAAATCGGTATCCGCTATCCAAACCGCTAATTTTGCCGAACAGGGCCTTATCCATTCAAATTACTTCTATCAAAGAAGCCCGAGGGAAAGGATGTCATATGCTTGGAAACCCTTATATAAAGCTACACATATGATTGGCCTAGGAATATAAAAAATGTAGCTTATTGTTAAACTTATACATTCCAATCTATAATAACATAGTATGTATATAAATATCCAATAATCGTCTGCATGGAATTTGATATTGCATGAAACTTGTAGCTCCTCCATGGATATGAAGCTGAAGTTTAGGATGGAAACCTCCAATAAGTGTTTAGTGGAAGCTTGTGGTGTATGTGTTGGAATCCAATTAACATATATAATAATTGTAAAAGACAAGCACTCACACAACATACATAGGGAAGGATTGTCAGGTGAGCACTCCCTTGATTATAATTAGCCTTAGTTAAAAGAATATGATACGCGTTTCATTTATATTATAAGTTAATAATTCTAGTATTTTTGTAAAGGCTATTCACCTATATGGATTTGTTAGCCTTAATAATGAATAAATTGCATCCATTCAAACACATCCACCTCCCCAACCATTCTCTAACTATCTCACATATGAAGTTAAATGTTTGTATTGAAAAGGCATCATGAAATCAATAGAATAATTTGGTGTCTCAGTATTGAAAATTAAATAAATTGATTAGTATTGTATAATCGAAAAGACTTTATACATAATAAGTTGAGGGGGTTATGAGCGACTCAAGTCTGTTTGTAGCTTCATCCCTAACTAGTTTTCTCCTAGCAAATCGCGATATAAGTAGATGATTTACATATATTGTCATGCGATTGTTCACATAAACAAATTGATTCTTCATATCCATTTCTGGCCACCAATATATCATATAGGCATTCCTAAATTCTTCTTTATGACTCATCCAAAAATACAAGATTATAGGAGCATATGTCCCATAAAGACTTCAAATATGAACTGAAAATTTATCTATCAACAAAAATGAAACTTTCTATTTGTTAACTTTAAAACTTTATTTTCCAACCTGTCAATGCATTTCTAAAATCTAATAACATATTGGTATGCACAAAATGAGTAAAATTTAAAACAATATAAAATAAAATACTATCAAAAGGTTTAAAGCAAATGCAAACGGCAAACTAAATCCAAAATAAAGGAAAACTTTTTTGGTTTTTTTTTTTCCGAAATTGTAGTAACATTTAAATCTTAATATTCACTTAAATTCATTAACAAACTTAAGAGGCGCACCAGTTGGAAAGTAAAGCTAAAAGGTGACTTTATATATATATACAGGAACAGATTCAGTAGAAATGAACTTTAGGTAGAAAGGTAGGAAGAGAAAATCGTAGCCATCCAAATCAGATCAAACGGCTGGGATTAAAATCTCACACATGTGCCACTTTAAATCAGAAACCACCTGTCCATAGCCAGAACAGCTAGTGGTTTAGCCAAAAAAAAAAGAAAAAAAAAGCTGAGAATTCAGATTTGGTCCCGTGAAAATAGCTAACGTTTAATGCTGCAAATTAATTAAGAAGAATATTTGCCAAATTTAGAAGATCACGTTGGAGTCTATTGAATTTCAATTGGAGAAAACACCAAGAGGTCAACGACGAACGGTGCTCGAAATCACAAACAGCGGCTAATAGGTGGATATCACACAACATACATCTCCGTACTGACATCATCAATGGCGGACGATAGGTAAGTATGTCTGATCTCACATACTTTAGTCTTGTTCTAGGATATTTCAAGGAATTCAAGCAGAACATTCGACGCCTTCGTCGAACCCAATCGAAGTGTGGCCGTCTGTATCTGATACAAGCAATCTACGGCAGGACTGACGATGTCTGAGGTAAAGTCTGGTTTTCTATTGCGCCATATATCGTCGCCGAAGGGGATAGGTTAACCAGTCGTGCTTCTTTTGTCAACCAGTGCAGAATTTTGATTTGTCATATGTGTAATTTGTACCAGAATCATAGCATCGGAACAAGCGAGATGGGCAGCAACGTCAAATAGAGATTGTCGCATCAATAAGTCGTCAAACACTCTCACTCAATCTGTTGTCAAATTACAATAAAATTAGTTGAAAAAACGGATTGAGTAAATTAGTTGAAATTGTGCTGAAATTAGTGGAAAAACAGGATGGTGTTTGATCGGCGTGTGTCGGGGTCATATGGTTCACCGTTGTCGGCGGATGGTCTGTATGTGGGGGGGGGGGGGGATTGGCTTTTGGATAGTATGATTTAATTTAAGCATACGAGTTTACGTGCGTGTCGTTCCATGTGTTCGCGTGTGGTAGTATGTGCATGGTGGCTGTGTGATGCATGATTGTTGTTGTGGCCCAAACATTTGTAAGTGTGGACATTCTATATACATCCGTATGGGGGTGTGGTCATGGGCATTGGTACACTGTACGACGCACCACCAGCAGTGTGCTATGTGTGATTTTGAGGGGGGGGGGGTGCGAGCTTCATTGTTGTGGCCCCGAGTCACTGTATCATGCATTCCTTTTGTGTGTAGTTGTTGTCAATAATATTTAAAAGTGTTGGGGGCAGTATGATTTAAATCGAGCGAACGAGTTTGCGTGCGGGTCGTTCCATGTGTTTTAGTATGGTAGTATGTGCATGGACCATGAGTGATGCATGATGTAACAGATGTGGTCATAACATTTGAAAGTGTAGTCATACTTTATACATCAGTGTGGGTGTGGTCAAAGGCGATGGTATACTGTTCGGCGCACAACCATCAGTGTGATGTTTGTGTTTTTTAGCGGTATGCGAGCTTCTTTATTGTAGTTCCGGGCCATAATATCACGGATTCCTTTTCTTGTGTGTGTTCGTTTTGCAAGCGACACGTGGGGTCAATATACGTGTGTTCTCAAGTTGTTGCGGAGGTATTGCGATTTCTGAGTGAGGGCAACTCATCTGACATGTAAGTTTGTCAGTTCATCTTCAAGTTACGCCCCCTATATCCCTAATGCCAATATATCTAATAATGTGTTGGGTATCATAGTCATTTGTCATTTATGGGTCAATGATGCATTAATAATAATGTCTACTTGTCGTAATGGTTGTGACAAGATGTTGACTTCACGTTTTGTAGGGAAAATATTACGAATAAGGACCAGGATAGTATGCTGACCAAAATGTCCGATAATGAGCAAGATCTATGCGAATTGATGCTAAAAGCGGCTATTGCCGATGAGAATGGTATTGTGCGCACTGCTAGTGGTGGCATAACCAGACAGACATACAAAAGAAGACGGAAAGGCGTCACTCGTGCGAGGGTTGTGATATCCGCAGCGGGTGGCGACCACAACGGAGATAGCCCAAAATAGCCCCCGGGGGGAGTCCGGCGACATTGGGGGTGGTGCGTTAACAAACAAAAGCGGTCATCAGGCGATCTTCCCTGAACGTGTGGCGGCAGGTGTGGTGTATGCTCTTGAATCATATGATGCGCCCGTTGCGTCAACAAGGGACAAGGGGAAGGCCATATTGGTTAAAGACTCACCCGGCAACAATACCCGTTCCAATACGAGGCGTAGGGATATCTGTATCAACGAGCAACAAGTCGGAGGAGCAAGTCTGAACCCTACTGTCAACGAGGCGTAGGTTAAAGAAGGTACAATTACCCCGTATTCCGACTGGCTGTGTTTGTTGCCAAATTTCTTTAGTGTTCCGGTGTTGTGTATTTGTTGCTAATTTTGCCCGCACACACCTTCATATATGACAAGCTGCCAAATGTGGTCATGCATCACTGGTATGGGTGTGATCATTGTCCACTATGATCAGTCCACGGCCACAGTAGCTGTTACATGGGACCCTTACTCGCGTCTGTTAAGAAGCTGGCTTGATAACTGACCACATAGAGTCAGATGTGGCTAAATGACCTTACCACATAGGCGGAAGATCAGTGCCATGACCACAACCCTTCATATCATTATCATGTGTGGACCACTCACGTGCCCGGTATGGCTATGTTATAACATTATGATGCTCATTTAATTCATGTTGATGGCCACAGTAACGACTTAATTTGCAA
Organism: Portulaca oleracea; assembly: GCA_029582165.1. Lineage (NCBI taxonomy): Eukaryota > Viridiplantae > Streptophyta > Magnoliopsida > Caryophyllales > Portulacaceae > Portulaca > Portulaca oleracea. The sequence goes on from CM055869.1 coordinate 49,328,078, forward strand.
ACTACCAATTTCATCTTTGTTTTCTTTTTCCTTCTTTGATTGTTTAACAATCTTTGTTTTCTTTTTCCTTCTTTTTTGGATTGAAGAGCACCCTCGTTAGAAGGTTCTTGGCGCACGCTGGGAACCCGTTTGCTGAGCTGATAGTCGGCGACAATGTCTAGAAGAGGTTGGCGATGGGTTGGATATTCAATGACCAAGGCAATGAGAGTGGGTAGAGTTGGCAGAAATCGACCCGACCCGGAAACCGACCTAAACCCGCACAAAAGTTTAAGGTTAGACCCGTAATTTCCAAAATCAAAACATAAAAAAACCGGAAACTGACCCATACCGAACCCGACCCGAAACCGCCCGCCCGCCCGAATTGACAGGTCTAACAGTGGGACATATTACATGTGCCACATGGAGACCTTTTTCGGTCAAGCAACAAAATGGGTCACAGGATTTCAGCGCGACGACTCAATCCAGGTGCGTCATAATATTCATATTATAATTGTTTACCACTATACTTATCTCACTGTCTTCATTGTACGTTGTTTTATAACCAATTTTACCACAAGATGGATCACTGTAGATAACATTCGATCCTCGCATTAACGATATTTGTTTTTGTCTGACAATTGCGTGACTCGAAGATTCGCTCACTCCGCATCCACTACTATTACGACCTATCGATGCACCGGGAAAATGGAATGAGGGAGATCGTATACAAGAATGTTGACAGGTGGATGAGGACTGGGATCATCAACCACCATGCAAATAGGATATGAGGCGACACATAGTTATCGCGTTTTCATGAGTGTTTCCATGGCTGGATGCCATTGGTAACCATATGTTTTGATTTTTTCTACCTTCATTTTTTGCAATACGTTCAGTGTGTAATCCACCAACACGATACAGTTGATACCTCGTACTGCACCCGACATACAATGTGCGATGTAGCTACCCTTTTAAGTTAATTGTGTTGGACAGGTGTAATTGTGGATTAACATCATCCAGTTGTGTCGAACACTATGGTCATGTAAAGGAAACAAAATGCAACTTTCGAATATGTAAGATCTCATTGTTCTATCATCTACTGTCGAATTAAACTGTAATATATACCGTGACCACGTGTCATCAATTGTGGCCTTATATCCATATTATGCAACTGTAATATATATCATGACCACATGTCATCAACTGTGGTCTTACATAAAACATTGTCACTTGAAGTATGTATTTGTTTAACCATAAAATGCAAGTATAGTATATGCGATGACCATGTTTCATAGACTATGGTCTTATATTAAACATTGCCACTTAAGTGTGAATTTTGATACCATCTTGTGTCCAACGAGATCTAACCATAATATGCAACTGTAATATATACTATGAACTTGTTTCATGTTCATTAATCATCTGGATTGTGTGGCGGGGTGAACGAGGACATACATTTTGGTGCCAGAAGACCACAGTTATCACTAACGTGGCCACACCACAAAATGCAACTTTCGAATATATTAGATCTCATAGTTCTGTCATCGATTGCCGGATTCAACTGTAATATATACCGTGACTACATGTCATCAATTGTGGTCTTATATTCATATTATGCAACTGTAATATATACCATGACCATGTGTCATCAACTGTGGTCTTATACTAAATAGTGCAAGTATACTATATGCGATGACCACGTGTCATCAACTATGGTTTTACATAAAACATTGTCGCTTGAAGTGTGTATGTGTTTAACCATAAAATGCAAGTATAGTATATGCAATGACCACATTTCATCGACTTGGTCTTATATTAAATATTGTCACTTAAAGTGTGAATTTTGATACCATCTCGTGTTCAACGAGATCTAACCATAATATGCAACGGTAATATATACCATGAACTTGTTTCGTGTTCATTAATCATCTGGATTGTGTGGCGGGGTGAACGTGGACATACATTTTGTGGGCAGAAGACCACAGTTATCAGTAACGTCGCCACATCACAAAAAACACTTTCCATCTAACATGGTATTGCGTGACCGATGTGGGCCACAGTTTGGTGTTTTTGCATCGTATGTGTGGTCATGGACACACATGACCACGTCACTGAAAACGTTGACCAAATATGGGTGCGTGATAGCCAAATTGAGGCAATATATGCATGTATACGATGTGCTAGTATAAGTATATATGATTCCGCCAATAGCAGTTATAGGTTTGTTGGCATTTTATGCGTTCGACTTACATTATGCGTTGTTTTATACTTTTTTTACAGTTTCTCACTTGGATAATGTGTACGTGTAGTTTAAATATGTTTGTCGACCGCTGTGGTCATGACCACATTTAGCTGTTACGTGGCCACATCACCAAAAACACGTATTAACTACCGAGGTTTTGCATGGCTTAATTGGCCAACAATTAATGGTCGATTTTGCATGGCATAAATAAATATTGATCAACAATGGAATTGCGGACACCATTCTAACAGACTAATGTCATTCTCATAATGTATTTAGTAAGGCATTGACACACAATCAAAGCTTCTTATACCTAGTATGTAAAACCTGTATCACATGTAATGTCTTGCAAGTGCACAATGTAAGTTAGGATCATCAATGTTTGAGAGAAAAAAACACAACCGACATATAATTAAGCAAAAACACCAAATGTCGTGCACACACCCCCCGGGGGGGACAACGAACACCGGATATCACTCGAACCGCTCAGGGTAGTTCCTTCCGTCGTGATTGCCAATTTGTTCACAAAAATTGCATCTCCGGGCAGTCGCCTTCTGCTGTACCATAACCTCAATACTGCTTTTCTTTCTTTTCGCACGCCCCTTAGGCTTCGACACAGGTGGTTGTTTTATTGTAGCCTTTTTGGTCTTCTCTACTGTGTAAGTCCCGCTCCACACGCTGAATCCGACTGCGATTGCATACCTCTCGTAGAACACTTTGGCGTCGTTCAAGGGCTCGAATCACATCCATTGTCGTGGGACAATATTTTCGTCGTCGCATTTTGGCAAGTATTTAGTTACGGTAGAGCCATCGCCATTCCGATACAGGCGGCGATGACACATAAATTGGTGCACTCTCGCTTGCGCCGCTGCATTACAACAAAGGGGGTCAAAGGTCAGCAATGGACATGATTGTGACATGTAACACAACTGCTTTTTTATTTTGACAGGCCAATAAACACTCGTTGTCCGACACGCCGGAATAACCAATGATCACGACACACCCATGTGGACATCTACCCAGCAACCCATCTATGTCACATTGATGCCAAAACGACATCCCCCCGTTACCATACCATCAGTTTGTGTCATCTCACCCATGTCCATTGATCCCAAACGACATACACCGATGTGGACTGATTGGCAGAGTCTGCCTATCGTGCATCCTCACCAATAATTGACGATTTCATCCACGTTGGTCGAGTTAATGTCGTAAGAATATGTTTATGCACATCCATTTAAACATCTACGACCCCCCCATACATATGTCCCTTGCGCATCGCCCAACCCAACCGAGTCGAGCTGACCACAAACATAACAATTGTGGCCAAGCGGGTGTCAGTCACAAAACGCATACATGCAAGACTGTTGTGGTCAATCAAACCTATGCATGACCACACACAGATTATTATGGCCACAGTTGAACTCATGCATCAATCAAACCTATGCACGACCAATTGATCGTATCGTTAGTCAATCAATACCCCACCCACCCGCCACCATAGACAAACAAGGCGACACCCCTACACAAAATCAAAGCAACCACTACCAGACGCCCCCTATAGCCGACACCGCTGCAAACACAACAACACACCCCTGCGACACCCCTAATACATTGGCCACACACACTCAATATGTTCAACCGCCATCAACAACCCCCTGTCCCACTAAGCGTAAAATGACGGGGAAAACTGACATCGTAAGAGGACTTACCAGGCATGCGACATCCCTTCAAGCACATTGACGTCGGACATGGTGAACAATGACCACAATTGGCTAACTCGTCCAACAATCGTGACAATTCAGCGGTGGGGTGCAAAATCCAGTAGCTTTGTCCAATCTCGTTGCTCGATTTTTGCTGAAAAACCCTAGAAATCGTCCTCCCCTTTCCTATCTTCAACCTTCTCTCACCAAATCAATAATATCAAATCCCTTGCAAAAATGCTACTGTGTGATTTTGGAAATCAAAAATCTGCCGAAGTAATCCCGCGAAACCTGGTAGATTAATTAAACCAGTTGTCTTTTTTAATTTGGTTTCGCACGTGTGAGTGTATTTCATGTAGATTGGTGGTTTTAATCTAGTCCGTAAGATCTGTTTTGAATGACTGTGATCTTTCCTTCCTACCTAAAGTTCCTTTCTACTGGATCAATTCCCCATATATATATATATATATATATATATATATATATATATATATATACATATATAGAACTGATCACATGAACATGGAACCTTAGTAAGCATGTGAGCATGGAAGGACATCTAGTAATTTTTTTTGAGGACATCAAGTATTGTATTAGGGGACATCAAGTTTGCATGGTGAATTGATGTTCACTTGATGTTCTCATGCAAACTTGATGTCCCATAATACAATATTTGATGTCCTCAAATACAATACTTGATATTCATCTATGCTCACATGTTCATCAAAGTTCCATGTTCATGTGATCAGTTTCCATATATATATAAAGTGAATTTAAAAAGTGGACCCAATGAAATATTTAACATTACAATATTATCAAATGAAAATTTCCAACATTTAATTACATGTCATTTCTTATATGCTTTGTTTTTGTATAAAAATATGTAGTTGCGTATGAGTTTAAAGGAAAATGTGGTTTGAAATATATTTTGAATGGGGCTGTGTTAGGGGACTGGGGCAGTGGTGGTGGAGTGGTTGGAAGGGATGATAGAGGAGGGGTGATATTCATGGCTACCGAGCAGTCATTACAGCGCGAGAACCCGGAGATGACAGAAGCTAAGAGCATGCCTTCTAGCTATGAAAGTGGCGAAGGAGAAGGGATGTCAGAATGTTATCATCGAAGGTGATTGCCTTCCACTTATCACAAAACTGAGGAATGGTAACAAGCCAAATACAGAGCTGAGTTTGCTGATAGATGAGATTATGGCTTGTGCATCCTTGTTCGATTTTTGTGTTTTCACTCATGTTCGTGGGAATGGGAATAGAGTAGCTCATACCTTGGCTCATTTACAACCTTACGAGCTAGGCCGTAGGTGTTGGAATGAGGAGGGACCAGATATTATCTATGATCTGGTTGTGAACGATTTATGTCAAGTGTTTGATTAGTAATATTATTTACGTTTTCCATAAAAATATATATATATATATTTTGAATGAATCATGGAAGAATATTACATTTTAAAAGTATTATAAGTCCATAATTTTATTCATAGCGCGCATTTAAGCTTAATATCTATATAATATATATTTGCGCATGAGATGGTTTAATTTAAATAAAATCCATATATATAAGACAAAAACACTAAACACGCCACACAATAATTAAAATGCACATTCATAAAAAAAATAATTAAAATACACAAATTCAGATAATTACATTCATTTTAAATTTAAAAGTAACAATGCATTGCAACATTTGTTTTTGAAGATAAAACCTCTAAACTAGATGCACCTTTTTATTGTACCAAAGATGATCCATTAATTTCATTTAAAATAAGGACAACTTTTAGGTGGTAATAATGGCTCAATTATTGAGAATTCGTGCATGTCTTTATATATGAGCACTCCAACTTCAATTCCACTAGACTAGATTGACTACTAAAAATATAGTTTAATTATAGAGCACATATCTTTGTTTTCCAGTGTGTCTTGTAATACAAGCAACTTTGGTGACATACACAATCCCCACTAATTAGCTGCATCATTTGACCTGTACTAATCACCAAGTTTGGTTCATTATTCTTGTCCCTGTCTTTCTTGTATATCCAATCGACATTATGCCCTATCTCATTCTCAATTACTCCACTTGATTTCAAAACCCAACCTTCTAATTTTGATTATGTTACAAATACTTACAATTAGTGGAAAATTAGTGCCTCCTTATGACACACTAATCCACTTTATGTTAGGTTAGCTTTTAACCTTATCAGTTCACCATCGGCTGTCAATGAGTTTGTATATCAAGTGATGTGAGGGAGAGAGGTTCTTCCTTCCCACTAGGATTTGATCTCTGATGACTATAATTTTTTTTTTGTGAGAATTGTTGGTGCCTTTGAGAAGCTCCTTGTGAGTCTTATAAGGTGCACTCCCTTCTTTTTTGGGCTGATAAGCCTATTGGGTTCTCCCTGAAATAGAGGGCTCAATAAATGACCTAATTTATCCATATATAAAAAAAAAGTAATAATACGGTTTACAAACTATTTCTCTGTTTTTTCCTTCCTTGTGATTGAGGTAGACAATGTTTAGCACAACGATAATAAGTTAGTCTCAGAGTTGACAAAATTATGTTCTTTGCTTCCTGCAATCAAAATTGGCAAAAGCTCTAATAGTGGAGATACATGATGTGGTTGACGCATCCATCATGCTAGCTATAATTTGGCATTTAAACATGCGTATCAGTCAATGTCTAGATTTATGTTTATCGTATTCGTGTTCATTGAACATTGTCACAAATCAGGTCGCCAAAAGATATCAATTTTAGCATTAATGAAGCATGTATGGAATGAAAACGACTACGGTAATGCACTAATCATGTTTATTTTAAAAACCCACTCAGGAATATTTCATATTTTGCAAAACTATTTTTAGATAGTACTTTTAGGCCCTATGTTTTAATTAAGGTGAACAATGGGTAGGGTATAAATTTAATTATATGAACATATTTCGGCGAGATTTTGGTAGAAAGTTGTTTGAAGGTTTCATTTTCGATGATTCTTAACACTAGAAAAATGAGAGACATTTAAGTAGTCTCAATAGTCATGTCGGAAAAATGATCAAATAATCATATTTGCTATCTAAAGTTGTGTTCTTTTTTGTTATTTATTTCAATCTGAAAGCTAACCATGGAAATATTTTATTCGCTCCAAATACGTGAGCATGCCCGATCTCAAAAAAATCATGTACGATGATAGGTTTTGTCCTAAGTTCTACATCGACCAAAATACTATTTTTTTTAATAGTCGAAACTCAACTTTAACTCAAATTTAGACATGTCAAAAATGTCAATTTAATGAGAAGAAATTCAATGTCAAACTTCATTTACTCTGTTGGCATTTAACACTAATCTATCAGAATTTTATTCAAATCCAATAATATTAGTTAATTGATAGTACACAAAACGGCAACCACAATAAATTAAATTTAGGGGAGATACAAAATTTATCCTCAAATATGTAAAAGAACCAAGACCATAACCATTTTCCAATCCATGAGCTAATCAATATTGTTGGAGTGTATATGTTAGAATATATATGTAAATATGTATACAAATCACTTATTCTTATTTGATTTATATTCTCCTTGATTGTAGGTCATATAATTATTTTCTTCTAGAATTAGGACTCTCTATGTGTATATATGCTAGTCCTCTGTACCTTGATTACACAATACATACAATAATATCTTTTTACCCACATTTAGTTTCAGTATATATGCACATAAAAGACAATTTAGGGTCCCTATTTTGTCCAAGCCATCCCTGCTTTTGAACTAACCCTCAACATGATTGAGGTCGATCTAGTAGGAAGAAGAGAGTTCATAATAATTAATTAATATTTGAAGCTTCCATGATTCGTTATCACTATTTATCACTAATTAAGTTATAGTTTTTAAGTTGGATTTGCTCAATAAAATGATTTTGAAGTTGGAAAAGCATTGTGCATGACAGATAAAGAAACCCAACTTTTCATTTGAGATTAGATTACCCATTACAAAAGAATTTGTTTTTATTTTGTGTTGGTGCTAATTATCTTTGTTGTCTATACCAATCATTTTTCATCTTCTTCTTTTTTTAATTTTTTTTTGTCAGTATTTAGGCCAATAATTCTGCACTTTGTTATTTGAGTTGGATGCAATTACGTGGATTATCTATGTCCGTCGCTATCATGCATTAAAAACGTTTGACAGCCTCTTTTATTGAATACTTGGTCATCTATGGTCTATTCACCTCTGGCTTAAGATATATTAATCAGTCATTTTCATTTCCTGAAATTTACAAGAAGAGAGTAGAAAGCATTGTCTACAAATTTTCAGCCCTCAATTAAATATTTTTTTGGTTGATAAATGCTAATATTTCAATAACAGTGCAAAAGATTCATTCTTACTCGCTCCGTTCCATAATAATAATTGTCGTCTTTGTGTAGTCAAACTTCAAAAATTTTGAACATAATTTTTTCAATATATACAATAAGTTGCTATATAAAATTATCGTCATTAGATTCTTAACGAAACATACTATGATAAAAGTATATATTATTGCAATAGTTAATGACATATTATGTAAGAAATTATTAATCAAAAAGTGACATTAGAGACTGTGAAATAAAAATTATAACAATTAATATGGACCGGGAGTAACTTTTTACCATTTAAAATAGACGAAGTTCTTAACAGTGCAGTTCTCCAATAACAAATTTGGTGAAGACCTAATGTGGAGATCATGAACTTATCTTTAACATTTTATAAGTGATCTTGACTAAGATTTGATCGAAACGCACCAAATTTTATGGGTCACACCGATTAAGGTTGTGGTTATAGCATATAGCAAGGAGTACAATATTATAGAATTTTCATTGTACTAATGAAATAAATAAATTTTATTGTTATCATGGGTCCATCAAATAACATGTTTGCGCTGTTCATTGTAAGCAATTATTATTGTAAACGTTAAACAGCCACTTTAATTAAAAAAGGTTAGTTAATTGTCACACAAGTTTGAAACAATATATATTACATGTACAGAAGTTTATAAACGATATTTATAAATGGGCCATCACAATACTAAAAATAAACAATTTTATATATGTCAATCTATAATTGAACAATTATATTATTTAAAGTATAAATTCCATAAGCACGCAATGAATCATTAATTTGAAAAATGATTGTATATATATAAAGGGAGCCAAATTTTTTAGTTGGATTACTCCAATCTTTTATCCTTTTTAAAAAGAAAAAACGAAAGAAAGAACATTGAACATATAGATAACTGTAAAGTAAACACATATACTTTGTAATTTTTTTAATTTATAGATTATCATGTTAGGAATTATGCACACTAACCTTATATTATTCCAGATTGTTGTGGTTGAAATTATGTAATTATCTTAAACTTGTGTTGATGTAATTAAGGTCATAATTCATTAAATTCTTTTTTATGAGAATAAGTGTTATAATCACAAGACTTCTTAATTTTATAGGAACATAGAACACATTGTAAGGAAAGAATACTTTTGCATGCTTTTATCAAGGAGTGTTAATGTGTGAGTATGTGTGAGTAGAAAAATCAGGAATCTGGATCCAAATTTAAATTTGGTTGGATTAAGTGGATTTGGATCCCGGATCTTAGTTAACTGGATCCGAGACTGATTTTAAAATTAGGATCGATTCGTAAATGGATTTGAGACTGGATCCTCACATGTAGGAATGAAATATTTAGCAAACATGCGTTGTATCATATTTCATATTTGCGAAAGATATGCATATGATCATATCCAAGTATTTGATGTAGCAGCATCAATGTATCGACCTTATTTGGCATAAATTATACTCAACTGATGAACAGGATCTTGATTAAAACACAGACACTTATATTAGTTACGTTAACACATTGGTAACGAAAATAAAGGAAACTGATAGGGACCATAAGGTGATGATATGTATCGATCTTACTTTAAAATAATTTTTAAGTGTGCATTTTCACCAAATTAATATTTTATTATCATTTTCAAATTAATTTTTTTAATAATTAGTATTAATTATTAATCGTAAGAAGCTTTGGTTATGTTTGCTATGTCAATATCAATGAATACAAATGACACCCTAATCGATTGGACCCTATATGTTAAACATATTTTAGGCATTTGTGGTAAGTAAAAGAAAATAATGGAGCAAAATGTAATTTTTTGAGATTTATATTTGATTAGTTATAAATTAATCATATAATTTTTTTTCAAATTTAATATATAATATTATGACTTTTATATTAAGACAAGAGACTTAAAAGTTTTCTTTCTTGAAGACACATATCATTTTCAAAACTAATAAGCCAAGAACTTTTTATATTTTCTCAATTATTATTATTTGGGTAAAAATCCAAAAACATTAGCCTGTAAATTACAGTAAAATAGCTAATATATCTAATCAACCCTTGAAAAAAAACTAAGAATTTGAAAATCCTTTTATAGTAAAATAGCTAATATATCTAACCAACCCTTTAAAAAAAACAAGAATTTAAAAAAAAATTTCGCGTTGTTTTTTAGCACTTTGACCCCCCCCTCCTTTTTTTTCTCTCAATATGTTATTCCACTGCAACATCCTTTTTTTTTAAATCAAACATATTTCATTAATAACATATCATACGGCACTTACAATGAAAATCGTGATTGAACAATTGTAGATCTAAAACATATAGATATAAAATTCAACTTTCAAATAACTAATATTAATCTTACTGACGTTTGGCTCCGATTTCTTCGATGACTCTACATCTTTACCATTGATGGAGAACCTTACAACCCGTGCTATAGCGATTTGAAAGTAGATCTTCATTCAACGTATTAGACCACACCAACTGAACAAAAACTCTAAAAAGAGACTAAAAACCCTAAATAAGTGTACAATAAAACTCTAGAAAGAGACTTAAAAACCCTAAATAAAGGTATAATAAAAACTCTTACAAAAGAAGAGACTAACTTTCTTTGCTTAAACGTAAAACCAAACTAACAATTGAAGTAGAAATCAATTAAATTGGGGCTTACCATCGACAAAAGAATCGATGGCAACCCATTCCCACTGCAACGTCCTTGTTTATAGCATTTAATAAAATAAAAATAAAAAAACACTTTAATTAGATATATGTTCTACATTCATAGAAGCATATTACACATATAGATGGTAGATTAGCTACGTAGCTAGGCTAGGTAACCGCCTTTCATTCTTGAAGGTTAAGCATGCACCAACGACTGCAATGGAACTGTATTTGTGCGTAAATGTAATTGTGTATATATATATATTCGTATAGTTGTGGATGTTTTGGAAAAGTGAGCCCACTATGTTTAGATAAATGCATAGACAAAGTTGCTTTCTAATTAGATTTAAACAGATATAGACAAGGAGAAAGGATAAACTTTGCATTCATGCATGGTCTTCATAGTTGGTGTTATTTAGTGCTCTTATATTATTGACCTTTTTTTTTTCCATTTGATTTGGGGTAGAAAGTGAACCAACAGAAAAAGGCTACCATACATGTATACACTCAATTTTGTATTCCCTTAGCTTTTCAAGATCCACTTCAACTGCAGGGTAGGTACAATGTTGTCTTCATTAGGGAGGGGGGCTCTACCACAGACACAGTACCTGCCTATCGTTCTATTATTTCAACTATTTTATTTTATAATCTAAAGGGGGGAAAATGAGTAATATCGGAGAGGTGGTGTTGGAGTTTGAAGAAGGGCGGGGACCGAGAAACATTTCACATCGTTTGGGAAATAGAGGCGGTCAGGGGGGCCTGGAGATTTCTCTGCCAGAAGGGGTGAGTGAGTGAGAGTGAGATGAGTTGACATAGCACTGGTAAAAGTTCGATTTCAGTCCGTTCATGTTCATGTCGAAATATGGATGAGAAATTATTGTCATGTTCCCGGTTTTCCTTTAGATTAAATAAGATAGGACAATTTGGATGATCTTATATTTGCATTAGAATCGGGTTCAGACAATAGAAAAAGAGAAATATTATGTTCAAATATTTATTAAAATCAGTCTGTTCATATTCGGACAAACATTTGTGACTTTACGTACGGGGTTGAACAAATTTAGGTACTTGGATTGCACAAAATTTAGTCAACTCTAGGTAGATAATTGTTGGCTTTTATGGCTCATTGGATCCTCTTAAGGGACCAACTAGCTCAAAGCATTTCTTTTGGCTCGATTAGGTCTAGGACATTCAATGTTACATAGGCCACAGGTCGTGGCACGGATAAAAGCTGAAGATTTTGGTGTTTTAGGCCAACATGGGTCGCATCATGCATGACACGGTCTGTGTTGTAGATGACACGGTCTGGTCCCAAGGCCCTGCGGCCTTGATAAGTGCCCAGCCCGAGCCCATTGCGCCAGGCCCGCAAAAATGGGGGTAGAACCTGGCCATGGCCGCAGGGCCTTGGCCAAATTCTACTTCATTTTCACAGGTCGGCCCACGAATGCAAATGTTGGAAGTTACCGATTCATTTTTAATTAATTTGTCGTGATGCAAGTACAAATTTAAATATGTTTAGGTAATGAAAGGAGTCGCTAGTTGATTTAAGGAAATCAACGAACCAAAAATAATGAGAAAACTTTGGTCTGCGAACTTAGATTTCGAGCCCGGATGTAAGGTTACGAATCCAAGAATTAAAGAATTCTCGGATTAACCTGCTTTAAAAAGAGAATCTACTAAAATCGAACTTGAAATGAAAAGAGTGGGGAGAAGTTTACAGGGTTTCACAATGTTATATTCTCAGCATGCAAAGTATAATGCATATTTACATATTATTATACAAAGGCGGTTTTGAGAGAGTGGTTACATGATCATAGAATCACAAATAAGTAAAATAGTCAAACCTTTCTCTCTTGCAAATTCGGATGAAGATTCGGTGGGACTTGCGACGATGAATTACGTTACGACGCGCGCTTGAGAGTTTTTGTATAGGGGTGGGATAAGGATTTTTGAGAGAGAAATGAGAGATTATGGAGGTATTGATGGTAAGAGTTTGAGAGTGTTTGTGATGATGAGAGTTGATAAAGAAGGAGGTGAAATGAAGGGTATTTATAGTGGTTGAAGGGGGGTATGATGATGGAAGGTGGAGGGGAGCATGATCCAAATATCATGCCTATGATCATCGTCAAGGCTGTAGGGCCTTTGACTTGAGTCAAAGGCGCCATGCGTTGATCATGAGATCGGATAGGGGAAGCTTTGGCGCGAAAATCGAATTCGATTGAGCAAAGCCCTGCGACCAGTAGTTGTTCATCACGCGGATTGCTAATATGGCAGGAGCGGATTAGGCTTATTTCTTAGCCTAGGCCCCACGGCCATGGCAAAATCTTTTGTGCCAAATTTGCATTTTGGGTCCGGATTCATGTCAGCCAAGGCCCGGATTCATGTAAGCCAAAACCCTATGGCCATGGCCTATTGGCCTCTTTTTCCTTAGGTCGTCGTTCCTTTGGGATTGCTTCTTGGTGTTAGCCAAGGCCCCTTAGCCTAGGCAGCTTGTTTTGGGCCCGACTTCCAATTCTCGTTCTCGGTTTGCATGACAGAAATTCGTTGGTACAAAACTCAGTGTCTACAGAGGGCCCCCATTTTGATCGAGTCCGAATAGGACGAAGGTCAAAGTAGCCTGAAGTGCTCATTACCTTTTCAAGATGATGTTGGTAACTGGAGGATGGATGTTGTCAGCGCTCTTTTAATGGCAACCGGAAGGTGGATGATGTCGGTGCTCTTTCAATGGCGACCGGAAGGTGGATGATGTCGGTGCTCTTTTAATGGCAACCAGAAGGTGGATGATGTTGGTGCTCTTTTATTGGCGACCAGAAGGTGGATGATGTCAGTGCTCTTTCAATGGCGACTGGAAGGTGGATGATGTCGGTGCTCTTTTAATAGCGACTGGAAGGTGGATGATGTCTGTGCTCTTTTATTGGCAACCAGAAGGTGGATGATGTCGGTGCTCTTTTAATGGCGACCGGAAGGATGGATGTCAGCGCTCTTTTTACGACAGCTGGAAAGTTTCCTGCACAACAACAGAGAAATACGGTATTAGTTTTTGGAACGAAATTGATTGCCCTTTGGTTTGGGCATGGCCCACTAGCTCCCATCATGGCCGCAGGGCCTTAGGCCTCCTTTGGGCCTTGTGAAGGCCCTGCGGCCTTCTCCTTTTCTTTCTTTTTTTTCTTTTTCTTTCTCCTCATTGATGGAATCTTGTGTAGGGCCCACCCCCTTGCGTCTTTCAAGAAGGCCAAGCGGTCGTGCCATCCCTTTGGGGAACATGTGGATAAGTGTTGGATTTTCATCCAATGAGGTGCATTTGGCATCTCAAGGCGGGACCTAAATGGACGACCTATATTCTCCCATCCTTTCTATAAATACCTTGACCTCCTCATTTATTTCCTAACACTTCTCTACTCTTGAAGTTCCTAGATAGCTTATTCATTCATATTCTTTATTGAAAGTCTTCGGGTTTTTGGAGAAAATGCAACCATCAAGCCATAGGAATCCTCCTTTTCCCCACGCAACGGAATGGACTCATAAAGGTGCTTCGAGGCGGAGTTTTTCACCGGGGATTGAGCCTACTCCCCCTAAGCTTCTTCTTCGACCATCGAATCATGTGTGGTACCATCGTTCGCACATCAAGGTAACTTACAAACCTCCTCTCATTCGTGCTTATTTTAGCGTAAAATGAGCAAGCAGAATATGAGCATTCATTTCTTGTCGATTTTAGCTAATTTATGTTATATGGGTAAGACCTAGTCATTTCGATTTTTTGTTGTTAGTGTGCATGTCTTCTCGTGGTTTCTCAATGTCGGCAAGAAAACCCGACCCATTTCTCAATGTAGGCACTGCGGCCTACACGAGCTCTGTTGGGCTTCTATTGACCTTTGGCGAAACAAATCAGACCCATTTCTCGGTGTAGGCCCTGCAACGTACACGAGCTTTTGCTGAGCCCACACTGACCTTTAGCAACAAAAGAACCGACCCATTTCTCAATGTAGGCCCTGCGACCTACACGAGCTTTTAATGGGCTCACACTAACCTTCGGCAACAGAAAGGACTGGTCCATATCCAATTGTAGGCCCTGTGGCCTATACCGTCCTTTAGTGGGTCGTCTTTTCTTTCGTGTCGCTTTTGGCTCGACCCATATCAAAGTGTAGGCCCTGCGGCCTATACCGTCCTTTAGTGGGCCTGCCCATGGCCTACATTTTTACGGATACTTTAGCCATTCTCCCAGTGCTCACTCTGCATCGGGTGATGCCCTTTACTTGTGAGATGCTTAGCCTCTGCATGTGAGTTTCAGGAGGATTCCTTGAAAGCTTGTTGGAACTTGAAGGGTCCTTTGAAAGTTGACGTGTTCCTCTCTGGCAATTTTGTACGCCATACCTTAATAAAGACTGGTTTTGTTCCCTTTTGGGCATGCTTATTAGCTTGGGATTGCAAGACCCACCCTATTTTGGGAAGGGCCATGGCGGAGAGGTTTTGGGACACGACGAATACTTTTCATCTACCGCTGGGTGAGATGACAATGACCCCTACGTACTTTGTTATGATCACTAGCCTCTACTGGGGAGGACAAAACGTGGTGTTCTAAAGGGAGATTCCTCCCGAGGTCATGACCATGTTGGGTCTGGTGTTAGCGCACCTTCAGCCCGGGCGGGGTTTGATAAACATTTCCTACACCCACTTTGAAATGGCCCTCCGTGACAACAACTTCCAGAGCCTACCGATTGATGAGCATCGCTTCTTGTTCATGGCCTACTTCATCTCTTTCACCATCTTTGACAATCGCGGTGACAACATTGTCCTGTCTTGGATGGTGAACTTCTTGAATTTTGAGAATGTTCAGCACCTAAACTGGGGCAAAGCAGCCTATGTCGCCTTCCTTCACGGTCTCTGTTGTGGTGTGCGGGCCTCTAAAAATGACAAACCTATCATCACCCATCTTGCGCAACCTCATTTCCAATATGGCCCTACATTGTGGAAGATGCTCGAGGTATGTATTTGAGACTCTTCACACTTCTTTCTTGTTCTTCTTTTATTTATTCTAAATATGGTGTGTCTTCGTGTAGTCGTGGGCTTACGAATACATTCAGCCTCTAAACCTTTAGTCGAAGAAAGGCAGGACGGTTCCGGCTGCTGAACGTTGGACTGTTAAAAACATTTGGGGCAAGAAGTTCAGAGTGGATCATTTGGATGAAGTCCAGCGCATCTTGGACAACCTCACATCAGTATTCCTTCTTCATCTCTTCTTCGCATATTCCTTTTGGCCTTTTTTTAACCCCTTTATTCCGCAAGCTCAAGTAAACTGGCGCCCATGGGCTGGTTTTGACTTGGCGGGGTTGCCAGCCCCCTTGCACTTGGTGGAGCACGACACACGTCTCCGCCTATTGATGGAGAGTCCCTCAAGTCATGTCTGGTACTTAGGGGAGCGAGTTACCATGCAAATCCTGGGACGTCACCCTTCTCTCATCCTCGTAGATCCTCCAGAGAGGATGTTAAACCGTTGGCGTTTGGAGGCTGGCGCCTTTGAGACTGCCCGCCAGGGTGAAGATTTCCAACAGTTCATCAAGGACGTTTCAGCGGATCGCTTTGACAGTTCATATCTGTATTTTTTATTTTGGTCGTTATTTGTTGGTTAATATTGTTTCATGGGGAATAAGATGATCAAATCTTACTATTGACCAACAATTGGTTTCATGAAAATGATCAATGTGTGTTTAAGGTAACCTTGATTTGACTCTTGACATAAGACTTCTAACAATCTCCACCTTGGACCATGATCTGACTCACCGGTCCAAATAAATAGAATTGTTGGGTTTTTAGTAGCCTATTGGATCCGCAAAGGTCCAGAATGGTAGAGGATACAATTTTAATTTAATTCTAATTCCCAGTTCAAATCAGATACTACTCGTTATTTGGGTTTTAGTCTGACTGTAATTCTCCGAGTCGTCCTATAAATAGGATATAGTTTTCTCCACTTAAATCATCAATTAGATCAGAGAGAAAATATTGAGAGAGATACAGTTTCACTAATATTTTCCTAGTGTTATCCTGAGAGATTGTGAGTTGAGAGTTGGAGATATTTTTTATTGTAATCTCCATTGTTGATCGTATCACACCCTGTGATAGTGATCGAGTTGTACTCCTCCCTTCTCATAGTGGATTATTTTCTGGTTGTCGTCGTATGTGGGTTTTTCTCCGAGTTCTTCGGTTTCCCACGTATATCTGGTGTTCGTTTTATCGCTTAATTTTTCGTTCCTAAATTTTTTCGTAATTCCGTCATCTCATTTTCGCTTCTGCTATAACCTTGCACTTACTTTTCCTAACAAAACCAATATGAGATAATTTTGTATTGATTAAGTCAACACATTACATTTAGGGTGCCATTATCGAAACACTTAATAGGAGTAGGTCCAACACATTCTATTCTTAAATTCTCACTTAACAAACCATGAATGTTTACCGATCAATTTAATTAAACTTCTATTAAGGTTGGAAATAAAATAGTGCAGAAGAGAAATTATAATCATAATAAATTTTACTACTCAATAATAGTGTTTTATACCATGAGACCCTGACACGATCGATGGTACTTCCCAAACTAAACAATGTGATTACTCTTCACAACAAAAGGTATTGCGGTAAGTTGCAAGTCCTTAATTCATGTGAAAGGGATGAAGGATATCTTCAAACTGAGAAATAAAGTAATAAATTAAATACATGCATTAAATACGTAGCCTTCTTATTCCACAACAACGAAAGCACTTTTTCACTCCCATGCCAGGAGCTGTGGACTATTGAGATAGCTAGCGGAAATATGAACTTCAAACTTATGTACAAGTTGAGGACCCGAAAGGTGTCTCATCTAAATAGTTATATGCATTTCGCCACTTTCGAAGACAACATGAAGGAAGGGAGTTTGTACCTTTACATATTAGCTTTTCGGTCCTTTTATCTTTAGAATTAATACCATTCATCCCTGTGTTCATGATCACTGTAATTTATGGGCTTTTTTTGGTGAAGGTAGATAAAAAGTCATCTTAGATGATCCGTTGTTCCATGTAGAAAATGTGGTTGTCACATTGTTTCTTTTTAACAACTTGAAACTAAACAGCAACCGCTACGACCTAACATTTAAGTTACACCTTTTTTTAAGGTTTATGTAAAAGAAAGTGTTTTTCTGGGCTTAAACTTCTAAAATGATGGTACCTTTTCGAGATAAAATATGTAATAGATAATGATAGTTTTAACAACTTTGAAAAACCAGTAATTCAATACCTTATCAATTTTTACTTCTTAGTCTCTAATTGAAATAAGATTATAGAGTTATTATCATCCTAAACAAGGGGCTAGGAAATATTAGTTCAAAAAATAGAAGGACCAAAATATTAATGCTTAGGAAATACCCCTATAAAATAGTTAAGATTATAATATATATAGTATCTCAATCAACAAAAACTATTGCTCCTTTGAGCATATGCGACAGTGAGTAAGGTTGACTCACTCACTCATTAACTTATTTATGGATTACCCATTACTTGATAATATTGGTGTAGACACCGGTTTTCGTGCCGGTATTTTAGTGTAATTATTGTAAAATTAACTGACCCAAATAAATCTTAGCATGCAAAGCCAGCCAAACACATTCATTCTAGCCCAATCCATTTGAACCCAACACATCAAAAGGTCACCTAGCCGGCGAATATGAGAAAACCAGCTGGTTTTTGCTTGGCTGACCTGCCCCTGATTAAACAAAAGCCGCCTGGTTTTCATGATTTCAGCGGAACCCAAAAAGAAATCCAACCCGAAAAAAAAAAAAACAAAAGTCAAAGGCGGTCAACCCAAGTCAAGGCCCAAACCCGCCTGGTTTTCGTCCAAAACCACCTTGCTTTTGCACGATATTTTCTTGATTTTTTTCCCTTTTTCGCGAAATCAAGCCAAATCTGCACATATCCTTACCGAAAACCGCCTTGTTTTCGTATCAGAAATTATACATTTCGAATTCCATAACCGCGGAAATAATCTCAAGAATTCATAATATTTGATATCTCGAGAGTACATAATTATTTCGTGATCTTCGGATACTCTGCAACCCTTCGCCTATAAATACTAGCCTATCTCTTTCATTATTTTCACCTTTGGAAATTTTGTCAGAGTATTGACACTGCATGATTTTCTTTCTCTCCTCCCTCACAACCTTCCTTTGTAGGCTAATTGATCAAAACAAAAGGTCGAATTAATCCCTGTTTTCTTTTGTTATCACTTTTGTTATTGCACTAAGCATGTAATCCTGAGCAATTAATGCTTTTATATTGTAAATTTTATTTTCATAACCACATGACATCAATATTAATCTTGTGAAATTTATACAAATTTCTCCCATTTATTCTTTTACTTTAAGTCAATTTTAGTAGAGTTTGTTTTCCAAAACAGGCGAGCCTGAGAGTTTCTTAACTCTTAGACTCGTAGCCTTACCCCCATATCCATTTTCTGGATTTGCAAGCCAGAGTCTATTCTGAAAGTTTGTTGTTTTTTTTCTAAAAAGCAACTGGCGACTCTTTCAATTTTGACTTGCATAATTCGATTTACTTGGATTTTGATCATTCGAATATTTAATTAAGATAGTTATTACTCTATAATATGCAAAATAACAGGGAAAATGGATGCCACTGCCAGCCAAAGTCGCCTGGCTTTAGTGGTCAGTGAACACCTTTCATAGGTCTGTCGACTGTCTAGACTATTGGCCTAGTTAGACAAAAGCGAGCTGGCTTCCGCTGCCAGTCCAGTGGCCTAGTTTTGTTCGGGTCTTGTTATCTTGCGTATTAATAGCAATCGAAGTTGAACATTCGAATTATCAAAATTCATGAACCTAATTTACAAGTTCAAAATTAATAAGAATTGTTAGTAATTTTAATCGACATCCTTATTTAAGGATTAAGCAACCTTAGTCAACTCCCAAATTAAATAGTGCTATGAAAAGATTTCCTCAACGGGAATTTTTTGGGATCTACAATTAGACAGTTTTCACAATGGTAAGTATGTGGTAAGTGTTGGAAAACAAAGGAAATAAGTCGGTCACACACAAGATGGGGGATCACTTGGGTGGCTAGGAGTAGAGGGCAATCCCATCTCCCCTTAAGACTTATTCACTAGACCGTGAAAAGACTCAAGGGTAAAACCTAACTTCTTGTAAGCAAAGTTACAAGATATCTCAAAGACTCTCAAGTATGTTGCTGTATTTCAACACCTTAAGAATGTGTTGAAGCTCTCTAGACAAAGGAAGAAGAGATTGTGATGGCGTGTTTGAATGAACAAAAACACCCACTATTTATAGGCCTTGAGGAGTATTCAAACTTAGCATCATTTCCATAGCAAGGGGGTATGATCCATGGGATTTGTCCATGGATAATAATGGATGATTATTGACTGATTTCTCAGTCAATAATTGTAACGCCCCGGAAATTCAATTATAAAAAGTCAAAGTCAAACTAACGTTAACAGACAAGACAAAATTTAGTTTGGGCGTCACTGCCGTATCCCCGAAGGAATACAAGGCGAGAAAGGAAAACACAACTGTCTGCTAACGGTAACTACTAACAACTCAAAACAAACTTTAAGAATTCACAACGATAACAAAATAAAGGGTTCAAGGACTTCTAGACTCGTCGTCCTCACTTCTAACTCCCGTCCCCAACATTTAGATCTTCACCTGAAATCAAAACATTTCAGAAAATGAGGGGGAAATCTCAATAATGTCTACCACTAACGTTTAAAACAGTTTAAGTTCATTTCAATTCATTTTGGGGAGAGGGATCAAATCAAACGTTTTACAAACCTTTAACCCTTAACTGTTTTCCTCAACCCATCCAATTCATATTTTAATTTGCGGGCGGAATACCAAATCCCTTAAAGAACATCGCCTACCAAAGGCATCATAACAACTATCCTATATCAGGGATACAACCCTGATCTCCTGGCACATAACCCATACAGGCCTCGAATCCTGGTCTCGGGGTTATCACCCGCATAAATATTAGCCTCTCAACGGCATCAACCAGTCGCCCACCAAGGGCATCAACATCTATCCTATATCAGGAGTACAACCCTGATCTCCTGGCACATAACCCATACAGGCCTCGAATCCTGGTCTCGGGGTTATCACCCGCATGAATATTAGCCTGTCAAAGGCATTAAAAACAACAACCCGTTAAATGTTTCCACTTTGAATTATTAATTCATTAATCAAACTCATCTCACAACTCTCAAGTCAAACCCAACTCGGATTATCAAAATCATTAACAAAAACTTCGAATAAAAGACCATCCAATTTCTCAACTCAAATAAACCAAGATCACAATCGAATCAAAAAGAATATCAAAATAGATGGTCGTATTTCCACAAAAGTCCCCTTTCGGGATGCAATTCTCAAAATAGATTATAAAACATCAAAACACATTTAAAGAGCATCCCGGTGGGGATTAGAGCATAGACAATTACCTGATATACTTCACAGCACAGCAAAAGAGAACACACTTGAGCTCACTAACGTCTCGCACTAACTCGGGCCTAGAATAAAAGTAATTATCTAATCAAAACGCGTTCTAACGAAGTTAGAATTATCTATCAACTACCTAACCCATCCCCTAGGAACACTTAGGTTCCTAACATTTACGAAGTTACACTTAACACCTCCAAGAAAACACATAACAAGATCACACATTAATTTCACTCAACAATTCTTTATAAATAAAAGCAAACAGAGGACAGATTATAACATTCACATAAAATGGGTCACAACTCGACTTCCCGACATCCTATGGGTCTGGTTCTGGACTTTTCGGAAACCTCAGGATGTCTACTAAAACTTCTATGTTGATGACTAAGCCTAACTCAGTCCCGAAGGACTTTAAAAACACCCGTCTTTTCCATTGGTCCAGTTCTGACAAGTTCTAGTAAAACGGTTATAACTCGGGCTATACAAGTCAAACGTTCAAACCGTAAAATTCCTATGGTTCCTAACATCTAAGGGAACCTCCAGTCCAAAGGGTTTGGTCAAAAGATGACTACACTAACCGTGGCAACCCGATCTTTAGACACTAACAAAACTGTCCCGTTAACGGTTATCAATTAATTTGTTATTTCGGTTCTAACTTTTACCAAACGGTCTCGGGGTTCTAATTTGGGCTCAAAACAGTAACTAGGGTCTAAGATATAAAGCCCAACTTAACTTAGGTCCAACAACCAACCTTCCCATCATAAGAATCAAATTACAACACATGAAATCAACTTTAATAATTTAATCTAATCCTAAAATATGTATAAAATATCATACACTAACATGGCATACCTCATGTACATAAATTCTAAACTAACCTTGTACTAATCATGCATGAAATATTAACGCTATCCTAAACATGAATTTCTTAACCAATAAACAAGAACCTTAAGAACATGTGAATAACCTATAAAGAACATATGAACATTTAAACTTCTAATCAAGAATCCTAAACGAACTAATTTCTTTTAAACAAGATTAACTCAAGAACCAAGAATTAATAAACATAAACTCAACCTAACTTATTTAGGCAAAATTAAACATGAATTAAACAAGAAAGAACCCTAAGAAATAAAAGAACATGATATTTAACTTAATGAACAAGAAACCTAACTAATTACAAGAATCAAGAAGACTTAGGTTTTCATGTACAAGAATCATAAAGAACTTAGTAACATTAAACTACTAATCAAGAACCTAGGGTTTTAATAACAAGAATCAACCTAATTTATTTAACAAACTTTAACAAGATTAATTCCTAGGAAACAATAAAAGACTTAACGATTAACCAACTAAACATTCAAGAAAAATAACCTAAGTAATAAATTTCCAAGTTACATACAATAATATTGAGGTCTAAATTCTACATAATTCATAAGTTAAAGAAACAATAAACGATTCAACCCTAACGATTTAACTATTACAACCTAATCTAATTACAATTTTATAACATAAAATTACCCATAACAATTACAAAAAATTACACAAAATTACAACAAGAAAATAATTACAATTAATTTCCCTAATTACAACACTAATAATACAATAATTATAAAAACAGAATATCAATAACAATAATAATTACAATTAAAATCAGATTAATAATAATAAAAACAAGAAAAGAAAAAGGAAAAAGGAAAGAAAAACAAGAATCAGTTAGGGTTAGGGTTAGGGTTTACGTAGGTTAGGGCAGCGGCGGTTTACGCGGCGGCGCGTGATCGGAGGGGGTGCGTCGGGGTCGCAGGTGGCAGGCGTCGACCGTGGGCTCGTCGGAGGGGGGTGGTTGACGTCGATTTTCCGAGCAACAATCGCCAGTGACTCGAGCGGCCTTTTCTTCGACTGGGAGAGGCTCCGGCGACGTTAGGGTGGCGGGGCAGAGGTCGCCTGGTGGTCGGGCAGCGACGGCGACACCAAAGGTCGCGGCGGCCGGCGATGAGGGCGGCGAAACGAGCGGAGTTAGCGCAAGGGAGAAAAGAGAAAAAGAGAGAGAAGAGGGAAGGCACGGTGGTTACCGGCGAGGGTGGCGACGGGTGGTGACGACGGTGCTGGTGGCGTCGGTGGCGGCACGTCTGGTGGCGCGGCTGGGCAGGGGCGAGAGGCGGGGAGATCGAGAGGAAGAAAGAGGGAAAAAGAGAGAGAAGAAAAGGGAGGAGGCTTGGTTGCGGTGGTGTTTTCCGGCGATGGGAGCGGCGGCGCCGGCGGTGGTGGTGACACAGTGGTGGTCTGCGAGAGAGGAGCGAGGAGGAGAGAGAGAGGTTGAGAGCTAGGGTTTGGTTTAGGGAGTTTAGGGTTTTTAGGGTTTTGAGAGGGGGAAAAGGGTTTATATATTATACCTATAATTAGGCCCACTAATCCTATTCCTAACCCAACCCATTTAAAACAATTAAAACTGATTTTCTTTCAAAAGCCCAATAATTTTGAATAATTGTAATAATAATAATAATACTAATAACATATAATCACATAACAAATAATATTCACGTAATTAATCACATAATAAAATTAGTCAGCGGAAATTACTAATCTACCCTTGTTAGTCCCTCAACGGTCCTACGAGCTCAAGCGTTAGCATAAATAAACACATTACGAACAACAGTAAATAACGAAGTCAACCTATTTTATTAACGACGTCACGGTCAACATCGTTGGATTTTTTTCGGGGTTTTACATCATTACCTTCTTAAAAGAAGTTTCGTCCTCGAAACTTAAACTTAAACTTAACCCTAACGGTCCGGTAAGGAAAACTAACGGTTTCATTCCTCCTAAAATTCGAGGTTTTACATCATTACCTTCTTAAAAGAAGTTTCGTCCCCGAAACTTGACGCATATAGGCTTGGAACAAGTGAGGGTACTTCTTCCTCATCTCGTCTTCTGTTTCCCAGGTTGCTTCTGTTGTGGTATGATTCGCCCATCGTACTTTTACCAAGGGAACTACTTTCCTCCTAAGCTGCTTTTCTCTACGGTCCAATATTTCTAGTGGCTGCTCTTCATAGCTCAGATCTTCTTGCAGCTGAAGCGGCTCGGGATCAATCACATGAGTCGGGTCCGGAACATATTTCCTGAGTTGTGACACATGGAAGACATTGTGCACTCTGGGGAGTTCTCCCGGCAGCTGTAACTTGTAGGCGACTTCTCCGATGCGTTCCAAAATTGGGTATGGCCCGATAAACCTTGGGGTCAACTTCCCCGACTGGCCGAATCTCATAACCCCCTTCGTAGGTGAGACTCGCAAAAACACGTATTCCCCTACTTCAAACTCTAGAGGTCTTCTCCTTTTGTCAGCATAACTCTTTTGTCGACTTTGTGCTGCCTTCATCTTGTCTTGAATGATTCGAACCTTCTGAGTAGTGGCCTGTATTAGGTCCGGTCCAATCGTTAGAGCTTCGTCGATGTCCTGCCAACATAGGGGAGTTCTACATCTCCTTCCATACAAAGCCTCGAAGGGTGACATCCCTATGCTAGCATGGTAGCTGTTGTTGTATGAGAACTCAATGAGAGTCAACTCGTCATCCCACGAGTCTTTGAAATCTAACGCACATGCTCGCAGCATGTCTTCGAGGGTTTGGATGGTCCTCTCTCGCCCATCATGTTTGGGTGAAAGCGGTCTTGAACTTGAGCTTTGTGCCAAACGCTCCTTGTAACTTTTTCCAAAACCCGTGAAATCGGTGTCTCTGCGAGACTATAGAACTGGGTACTCCGTGTAACCTTACAATCTCCCTTACATAGGCTTGAGCTAGCTGATCTAGGGACCAATTGTTGGCGATGGCTAGGAAATGAGCCGACTTGGTCAAACGATCTACAATCACCCATATTGCATTGTGTTTCCGCCTGGTCCTTGGTAGACCTATCACAAAATCCATTGATATCGAATCCCATTTCCACTCAGAGACGTCTAACGGTTGCAGAAGTCCGGCTGGTCGTTGATGCTCTGCCTTGACTCGCTGGCAAGTAAGACACTTGGCCACAAAGTCTGCCACTTCTTGTTTCATATTACTCCACTAGAACATCTGTTTCAGGTCCTTGTAAAGCTTATTTCCTCCCGGGTGTACGGAATATGGCGTATTGTGCCCCTCTTCTAAGATCTTCCTCTTCAACTCCTCCATGTTGGGTACACAGACGCGGTTATGGAACCGTAACGTACCATCTTCGTGAATCACAAAACCAGGGGCTTTCCCTTGCACAACTTCCTCCCGTATCTTTGCAAGTTGTAAATCCAGTTCTTGAGTTCTCTTGATCTCCTCCATTAGAGTAGGTTGTAATTCCATGGCATTCAATACAGCTTTCTTCCCAGGTGTTACCACATTAATCTCCAACCTCCTAAACTCCTCGCACAACTCGTGCGGCATCGTCATCAAGTGGTTTATAGCAGGATACGGTCTTCTACTCAGGGCATCAGCCACTACATTTGCCTTCCCGGGATGATATTGGAAATTCACATCGTAATCTTTCAGAAACTCTAACCACCTTGTCTGCCTGAGGTTGAGCTCTTTCTGTGTGAACAGGTACTTCAAACTCTGATGATCGGTAAATATCTCGCAATGTACTCCATAAAGATAATGCCTCCAAATCTTAAGCGCAAAAACCACTGCTGCCAACTCCAGGTCATGAGTGGGGTAATTCTTCTCATGCGTCTTGATTTCGGATGCATATGCAATCACCTTCCCTTCCCGCATGAGCACACAACCCTATCCACCATGCGATGCGCCATCAGAGATAACAAAACCTTCGTTCCTTGAGGTAAAGCAAGAATAGGGGCGAGGTAAGCCTCTTCTTGACTCTGGAATGCTTGCTCACATTTGTCCGACCATGCGAACTTTATTGACTTGAAAGTCAAATTGGTTATGAGGTGGCGATTTTCGAGAAATCTTGCACGAACTTCCTATAATACCCCGCCAAACCCAAAAACTCCTAATCTCGTGGCATTCTTCTGTCGGCCACTTGGTGATGGCCTCCACCTTTGAGGGTCTCTCGCCACTCCTTCCTTAGACACCACATGTCCTAAGAACGCTACTTGTTCCAACCAAAACTCACACTTCTTAAGCTTCGCATAAAGCTTGTTGCTCCGTAGAGTCGTCAATACTTCTCTCAGATGATTCGCATGCTCCTCTCGTGTTTCTGAGTATACCAGTATGTCGTCGATGAACACCACTACAAACTTATCCAGGAACGGCTCGAACACTCTGTTCATCAAATCCATGAAGGCGGCTGGGGCATTCGTAAGCCCAAAAGGCATTACCACGAACTCATAATGACCATACCGAGTTCGGAATGTGGTTTTAGAGATATCTTCTTCGCGAATTCTCAACTGGTGATAACCTGACCTCAGGTCTATCTTAGACAACGTTGTTGCTCCTCGCAACTGGTCGAAAAGATCATCAATACGAGGTAGGGGATAACGATTCTTGATGGTAATCTTGTTCAACTCCCGGTAATCGATGCACAACCTCATGCTACCATCTTTCTTCTTCACGAACAGCACAGGTGCTCCCCATGGTGACGTGCTAGGTCGGATATACCCCTTTTCTAACAGCTCGTCCAGCTGGGTCTTCAACTCCTTAAGCTCTGCGGGCGCCATGCGATATGGGGCTTTTGAAACAGGTGCGGCCCCGGGCTCCAAATCGATGCAGAAATCTACCTCCCTGATTGGAGGCAAACCCGGAATCTCCTCTGGAAATACATCAGGATACTCCCGCACTACCGGGATATTCTCAATCGCAAGCTCCTCCGCCTTGGTGTCGATTACGTTGCATAGAAACCCTTCACAACCTTGGCCTAACAACTTTTGAGCCTTGAGAGCAGAGATGATCCGTACACTATGAAGGTGCCGATCACTCCAATGCACTACCTTATTTCCGTTTGGTCCCATTAAGGTCACCTTTTGCTTATAACAATCTATCTGGGCTCTATATTTTGCTAACTAGTCCATCCCCAAAATAACGTCGAACTCCATTAGGTCAAACATATAGAGGTCAGCCTCAAATTCCTGTCCTGCTATCACTATAGGGCATCCACCATATAACTCTCCACAACTAATGGTATCCCCGGTAGGTAGGGCTACCGATATAGGCTTACTATTCTCCGAGGGTTTCATCTTAGCCTTCTCTACTATAGCTCGTCCAACAAAAGAATGACTAGCACCAGAATCAAACAAAACAGATATAGTGTAGAGGTGGAGAGAGAAGGTACCCGTCACAACGTCTGCTTCGTTCTCAGCCTCTTCTTTCCTCATTACGTATACTCGTCCTCCTCCGTTGCGCGGCGGTTGCTGTTGCGGACGAGGCGGGTTTGCTGGCCTCCCTCGGTTATTCTGATTTCCACCAGATCCACCTTGGTTTTGCTGTTGTGGCCTTTGGTTCCCATTATAGCCTCCCCGATTTTGATATGTTGTCTGCGGGGCTCTCCAATTCCCGTTGCTCCCATGGTTTCCATTATTTCCACTATTATTACCCCCTGAGTTCTGTAAAGGGCATTGCCTGATGTGATGCTGAAGACTCCCACATTTAAAGCACCCCCCCTTTGCGGCTCCTGATCTACAATTCCTAGCAAGATGGCCAGGTCGACCACAAATCCCGCAAATAGGAACCTGGGTTGGTCCACGTCCCAAAGATTGGTTGTTTTGCCAGTTGTTGGGGCGGAACCTCTTTTCCTGATAGGGTTAAGGTGGGTTAAAACGGGGTGGCTCTTTCCTCTTTTGCCCTTGTATGCCTAACTGTCGTTCCATGTCGTGCATCACCCTTTCTACAGTGAGGGCAACGTTCAGCATGTTCTGGTAAGACGTGAACTCCCGCGATGACATGCGATCCTGAATCTTGCAGTTCAATCCATCCCAAAAACGGTCCATCCTTAGCTGTTCAGTGGCTACCAACGCAGATGCGAAACGAGATAGTTCAGTGAACTTTGCAGAGTAGGCAAGCACTAGTTTCCTCGAGATTCATGAATTCTTTTCTTCGCCTTACGGAGAGAAATTGGGTAAAATCGATCCTTTAGCACAACCTTAAAATGGTTCCAATCGAAACCGGTTCGATTCGATTTCCTTCACACCGCCCACCACAAATCGGCCTCTTCCTTGGTGGTAAGCAAAAAATCCACCCTTAACTCCTCAGAATGAGTTGTGTCAAAAATCTTTTCAATCTCTCTAACCCAATCTTCAAATACTTGGGGTCGGCTACCCGTGTAAGCGGGCGGTTGAAGCCGTTGAACCTTTGGAGAAGAGCGGAGGGTCATCTTCCTCCTCCTCCTTGTCGATCCACTACTTTCCTCGAGGTCCTCGTGCTTGCCGAGCATCTCAATCATTAGCATGCTAGCAAGGTCGTTCCGGCGTTCTTTGTACTCGACCACAGTATCAAATGAGCCAGCGTTAGCGCGATTCGATTGCGATTTGAGGGCGCTGTCGGCCACACGGTGGTACGTTCGAGTAGCATGGTTAGGTTGAGTACCGTTCACGTCCGACATCCTGATTCAAAGGGTCGATTTAGTCCACTTAAAGGGTTTCCAAACCATAGTCTCAACAACATACTAAAGGTAGCTACTTGGTCCGGTCTTCTCATAGGGTGCTAAACAATACGAAAATGTAATTCTATTTCACCAAGTAATCTCTTATGTCAACAGTTTATTTCATGAATTCTCATCACATTTGGCAAGGCCACAAAACAATATTTCCATATACCAATGTAATCATGTATAATACTTCCAAAAGAACAACAAGTCAATATTCAGATTATTTCACAGTTTAACAAAATATCAACATAACAACTATACATCAACACTCAACACATAGTAGCCATCCCACTCAGATGATCCTCCTGCATCGAGGGTTCTTCCTCGCTGAGACTGGAGTCCACTCAGGATCACTCGTCTCATCCCCTGAGCCCTCCTCGGGGTCTTCTCCTGTTTCCCGGTCCACCTCATCCTCCTCCTCGGGTGGAATATCATGCTCGGGCTCAACGGCGGGTGCAACCGTGACTCTTGAGGTTACCTCGGGCTCAGAAACCTGGGCGCCGTCCTCGGCGGGGTCCTCCTCCGGATCTTCTTCAGGGTCATCCTCATGATCCTCAGCTGGTGCAGGGGCTGGGTTCACCTGGACCCTCTCTACTCGGCGCATCCTAATCCGGGAGATCTTAGAAAAGACCCCCGGGATTCGATGCTCCGACTCCACCCTGCACTCGACACCAACAAAGACGGGTGGATACCTCTCCTCCGGAAGCAGGGGTGGCAACAATGACAGTACAGTATGGCCCCACCAGGGATCATCTCGTAAGGTGAGCAGGAAAGCGTTAGCCTGGGCTTCCTCGTTGTCACGTAAGCAGGAGTTCGGGACTTCCTTGGTGTATCGTTCGATCTCATCGTAAAAGTTCAACATGTGGGTTCCCAAATACCCACCAGGAGGAATGGGTGTGTAACGGTGGAAGCACGGCGTGGGGTGCTGGTGACAGTGTGTGCGTTGTGCCATCCTACAAGGTTAGAACGCATTACACATAAAAATACTGATGATATAATCAAACATCATATTCAAGGAAAGCATGGAACCATTTTCCCCCATCCTACGCTCATCACTCCGAACTTAGCTTCCTAGGGTCCATCTAGACCTAAAGGACTCTGAGGAGCTACTAGGTCGCAACCTGCAGCTCGATACCATTACAGAACGCCCCGGAAATTCAATTATAAAAAGTCAAAGTCAAACTAACGTTAACAGACAAAACTTAGCGGAAGACTTCAAATTTAGTTTGGGCGTCACTGCCGTATCCCCGAAGGAATACAAGGCGAGAAAGGAAAACACAACTGTCTGCTAACGGTAACTACTAACAACTCAAAACAAACTTTAAGAATTAACAACGATAACAAAATAAAGGGTTCAAGGACTTCTAGACTCGTCGTCCTCACTTCTAACTCCCGTCCCCAACATTTAGATCTTCACCTGAAATCAAAACATTTCAGAAAATGAGGGGGAAATCTCAATAATGTCTACCACTAACGTTTAAAACAGTTTAAGTTCATTTCAATTCATTTTGGGGAGAGGGATCAAATCAAACGTTTTACAAACCTTTAACCCTTAACTGTTTTCCTCAACCCATCCAATTCATATTTTAATTTGCGGGCGGAATACCAAATCCCTTAAAGAACATCGCCTACCAAAGGCATCATAACAACTATCCTATATCAGGGATACAACCCTGATCTCCTGGCACATAACCCATACAGGCCTCGAATCCTGGTCTCGGGGTTATCACCCGCATAAATATTAGCCTCTCAACGGCATCAACCAGTCGCCCACCAAGGGCATCAACATCTATCCTATATCAGGAGTACAACCCTGATCTCCTGGCACATAACCCATACAGGCCTCGAATCCTGGTCTCGGGGTTATCACCCGCATGAATATTAGCCTGTCAAAGGCATTAAAAACAACAACCCGTTAAATGTTTCCACTTTGAATTATTAATTCATTAATCAAACTCATCTCACAACTCTCAAGTCAAACCCAACTCGGATTATCAAAATCATTAACAAAAACTTCGAATAAAAGACCATCCAATTTCTCAACTCAAATAAACCAAGATCACAATCGAATCAAAAAGAATATCAAAATAGATGGTCGTATTTCCACAAAAGTCCCCTTTCGGGATGCAATTCTCAAAATAGATTATAAAACATCAAAACACATTTAAAGAGCATCCCGGTGGGGATTAGAGCATAGACAATTACCTGATATACTTCACAGCACAGCAAAAGAGAACACACTTGAGCTCACTAACGTCTCGCACTAACTCGGGCCTAGAATAAAAGTAATTACCTAATCAAAACGCGTTCTAACGAAGTTAGAATTATCTATCAACTACCTAACCCATCCCCTAGGAACACTTAGGTTCCTAACATTTACGAAGTTACACTTAACACCTCCAAGAAAACACATAACAAGATCACACATTAATTTCACTCAACAATTCTTTATAAATAAAAGCAAACAGAGGACAGATTATAACATTCACATAAAACGGGTCACAACTCGACTTCCCGACATCCTATGGGTCTGGTTCTGGACTTTTCGGAAACCTCGGGATGTCTACTAAAACTTCTATGTTGATGACTAAGCCTAACTCAGTCCCGAAGGACTTTAAAAACACCCATCTTTTCCATTGGTCCAGTTCTGACAAGTTCTAGTAAAACGGTTATAACTCGGGCTATACAAGTCAAACGTTCAAACCGTAAAATTCCTATGGTTCCTAACATCTAAAGGAACCTCCAGTCCAAAGGGTTTGGTCAAAAGATGACTACACTAACCGTGGCAACCCGATCTTTAGACACTAACAAAACTGTCCCGTTAACGGTTATCAATTAATTTGTTATTTCGGTTCTAACTTTTACCAAACGGTCTCGGGGTTCTAATTTGGGCTCAAAACAGTAACTAGGGTCTAAGATATAAAGCCCAACTTAACTTAGGTCCAACAACCAACCTTCCCATCATAAGAATCAAATTACAACACATGAAATCAACTTTAATAATTTAATCTAATCCTAAAACATGTATAAAATATCATACACTAACATGGCATACCTCATGTACATAAATTCTAAACTAACCTTGTACTAATCATGCATGAAATATTAACGCTATCCTAAACATGAATTTCTTAACCAATAAACAAGAACCCTAAGAACATGTGAATAACCTATAAAGAACATATGAACATTTAAACTTCTAATCAAGAATCCTAAACGAACTAATTTCTTTTAAACAAGATTAACTCAAGAACCAAGAATTAATAAACATAAACTCAACCTAACTTATTTAGGCAAAATTAAACATGAATTAAACAAGAAAGAACCCTAAGAAATAAAAGAACATGATATTTAACTTAATGAACAAGAAACCTAACTAATTTACAAGAATCAAGAAGACTTAGGTTTTCATGTACAAGAATCATAAAGAACTTAGTAACATTAAACTACTAATCAAGAACCTAGGGTTTTAATAACAAGAATCAACCTAATTTATTTAACAAACTTTAACAAGATTAATTCCTAGGAAACAATAAAAGACTTAACGATTAACCAACTAAACATTCAAGAAAAATAACCTAAGTAATAAATTTCCAAGTTCGTACATACAATAATATTGAGGTCTAAATTCTACATAATTCATAAGTTAAAGAAACAATAAACGATTCAACCCTAACGATTTAACTATTACAACCTAATCTAATTACAATTTTATAACATAAAATTACCCATAACAATTACAAAAAATTACACAAAATTACAACAAGAAAATAATTACAATTAATTTCCCTAATTACAACACTAATAATACAATAATTATAAAAACAGAATATTAATAACAATAATAATTACAATTAAAATCAGATTAATAATAATAAAAACAAGAAAAGAAAAAGGAAAAAGGAAAGAAAAACAAGAATCAGTTAGGGTTAGGGTTAGGGTTTACGTAGGTTAGGGCAGCGGCGGTTTACGCGGCAGCGGCGGCGGATCGGAGGGTGCGTCGGTCGCGGTGGCGGCGTCGACCGTGGGCTCGTCGGAGGGTGGTTGACGTCGATTTTCCGAGCAACAATCGCGGTGACTCGGCGGCCTTTTCTTCGCGGGAGGCTCGGCGACGTTAGGGTGGCGGGCAGGTCGCCTCGTGGTCGGGCAGCCACGGCGACACCAAAGGTCGCGGCGGCCGGCGATGAGGGCGGCGAAACGAGCGGAGTTAGCGCAAGGGAGAAAAGAGAAAAAGAGAGAGAAGAGGGAAGGCACGGTGGTTACCGGCGAGGGTGGCGACGGGTGGTGACGACGGTGCTGGTGGCGTCGGTGGCGGCACGTCTGGTGGCGCGGCTGGGCAGGGGCGAGAGGCGGGGAGATCGAGAGGAAGAAAGAGGGAAAAAGAGAGAGAAGAAAAGGGAGGAGGCTTGGTTGCGGTGGTGTTTTCCGGCGATGGGAGCGGCGGCGCCAGCGGTGGTGACCTGGTGGTCGAGGCTGCTGGGCGAGAGAGGGAGCAGGGAGGGAGAGAGAGAGGTTGAAAAGCTAGGGTTTGGTTTAGGGAGTTTAGGGTTTTTAGGGTTTTGAGAGGGGGAAAAGGGTTTATATATTATACCCATAATTAGGCCCACTAATCCTATTCCTAACCCAACCCATTTAAAACAATTAAAACTGATTTTCTTTCAAAAGCCCAATAATTTTGAATAATTGTAATAATAATAATAATACTAATAACATATAATCACATAACAAATAATATTCACGTAATTAATCACATAATAAAATTAGTCAGCGGAAATTACTAATCTACCCTTGTTAGTCCCTCAACGGTCCTACGAGCTCAAGCGTTAGCATAAATAAACACATTACGAACAACAGTAAATAACGAAGTCAACCTATGTTATTAACGACGTCACGGTCAACATCGTTGGATTTTTTTCGGGGTTTTACAATAATAATCCCAATTATCCATCCAATTCAATCAATCCGGTGGCTGAAATAGTGGGATTATGCCATTAAGGCTGACTGCACTCAACACGATCCGTGGTGAACCACCACGGTTCGTGTTGGACCAGTTCTAGATAATCCTACTCTCTGGACCCCAACACGGATCGTGTCAAGCCTGGCACGATCAGTGTTGGGTCAAACTTGCTCGTTTAGCTTCCCGTTGACCTCCCGGTCAACCTTATACTTATAGATTGAACTTTTATGCCTCTCAAGTCTCAACTCTTGAAATACTCCAACATTAAGTGGTTTGCTCACCTATTGAATTGATGTTTTCTTATCGTTTCACTCCCCTTTTGATTTCTATATTTGATGATACTTCACTCACCCAACTTGATTAGTCTTTTAAATTTTGCTAATATTGTCAATCCATGCATGTCACCCAGAAAAGTGAACTTTGCTACCCTTTGCCGCGAGTTATGACACATAAAGGTTTATATCAAAATTATTCATTTTTGGTATATTTTAAATTTCAAAAATACCACGTCTCGTTTAACAATATTCAGTGGAAAAAAAAAGAACACCAAATTTGTTTCCGCTATTCACTTTTGGGCTAGACATTCGGATAAAATTTTGCACACAATCCTAAATTATACATACAAGATTTCACATAGCTTTGACAAATAAAATAATATCATCCTCCAATATAAAAAAATCTATAATTCTTTGGATACACCAACTTACTAGAACAACCTTTCAACAATCTGGTACAAAATTTTCAAAAATATGGATCGTTATCATCCAATTGTCAAAAATTGTGATTATTAGAATCCAATCGTCCTTGATAAAAAATAAGGAAAATACAAGTGGTGACCCTCACTTTGTCCATATGATAGCGCCCTGAACTTTTGTAAAGATCCATCAAAAAGACCTAACCTGTTAATTTTTCTAACATGTTACCCCTCTGTAGGACTCGGGGAAAAGAGGAACTTTTCTCATTGTGCTACTTATGTGTGATTGGGAGCCGATTAAGGTTGTTTAATCCTTAAATAAGGATTCTTTTGTTTGAAATACAAATTTTTGATTCTTTAGATATCCTAAACTAGTAAATTCATTTAAGGACAATCACTTCGATTTATGAATGCTAAATCATATCGATCGATCCCGCACCCCGCTATGGCAAAAAGGAAGGACCGAGGCCACTGGACTGGCCCATAGGCCAGATGGCCTATACATGGGACAGACCAGTGATCCAAAGGGCCCACTGCTTGGGGAAATGGGCTAGAGAGACGGGAAGTTTGTCTGGCCTTGCCTAATCTCTACCCCATTTCTTCCTTGGTTGGCTCTGTAGTGTTGGTCCCATGAGAGATAATGATTTAGCCTGTCAAATAGAAAAGAAAGTCACGAAAATGAGTTTTACATGTTAGGATAGAAATGTGTCACCAATTGATTTAAGGAAATCAATGAACCGAATAAAGAACTAGAAAAACCCCGGCCTACAAACCCAGATTCGGAGTCCGCGGATAAGGTTACGAGTCGAAGGCTTAAAGAACTCTCGGATTCGCCTGTTTTGAAAACAGACTCTACTAAAATCGATATTGAAATGAAAAAAGAGCCAGGAGAAGCTTAAAAGGGTTTCATGATCTTATATTCATGTCATGCAAATATGATGATTATTTACTCAATAACGTATAAGAATATCGTGCACGGATTATAAGATTACATGATGGCGAATGAACAATTTAGCCTTGTTTACACACAAATTATGCAAGATGATTGGAGATGGAAGAAAATCGACATCAATATATTGGAATTCTTTCGATATCGGCGAGACGATAATATCGGAACTTTTGTGTTAGAAATGAGAGAAGAGAGGAAGGTTTCTTGGATGGCTTTTGAGATGAGTCATTATGATCAGAATGGTAGAAAAAGGGGGTATTTATAGGTGAGGTGAAGGGTGGATGAAGATGGAAGAAAGGAGCATGATCCACATTTCAAGCCCATATCCCACCTTAAAAGTTGTATGGCTTTTGACTGTGCAAGAGTCAACAACGCCAAAACGGGTATCGCGGGATTTTGACTGGATGAGGGCACGAACCGGTGACTTGGTAACAACAAAGGCTAGATGGTCTATGCAAGGTCCATCACACGGATCAGTGACGTGGCGACGCGCGTGGGCCAGCCATTGGGCCAACGAAGGCTAGACGACTTTCACAAGATCTGGTCGCTTTTATTCATTAAAAGCCCAGTGGCTTTTGTGGTTAAAAGCCCAGTGGCTTTTGACCCATTATGTTCTTCTTATTACCCTCGGTTTTGTCTCAGTATATTTTCCGCTAATCCAGTGTCTACACCCTCCCCCCACCCCACCCCACCCCCCCCCACCTTTCTCTCTCTCCTCTATATGTTCGACTTGGTGACCCTAAAGGTTTGCCATGAAATTTTCTAGAGGTCGTTTGTTTTAGGCTATACATCCTTAAATTTCCATCAATATTCGTTATTAGCATTCTTAATGATGTCACACCATAATTAACTATACGAAATTCCAATAAATAAGAAGACATGAAGTCGCCTAAGCAATAAAAGTTGGCAAATTTGTATCACTGGCATTGTATCTATTGATTTCCCAAGATAGAAATTTTGGGGTTAGCTAATGGATATTGGATTTCTTGAGTCCATTACAAAGCAAATACAATGATTATAAAAATAAAGCTTATAATACCCAATAGAACAATTGTTGGTGCTCACAAATGAAAGCAACGAAGCCTTTTTGGTTAGAAGTGGGTCGGGGAGGAAGTTGTGACTTGGACTATTAAAACTTTGCCAAAGCATAGTAACTGATAAAGGACTATAGAGAACAAGGTTGCCAAATCAAGAAGCTAGAGTTGCACACCAGGGGAGGAAGCGAAAGTTCAAGATGACCAAGTAATGACTTGAACAACATCAATAAGGTTTATATTGTCAGCCCTAATTAACCCAAGCCTCAATGTCGTACAAGTTAAATAGAGAACAAGGGTAGTGGGGATAACGATAAGTTAGCAAAATTACGATATTAGGTCACTTAATGGAATTTTGACAAATATTTAAGGTAATCAAATGAAAAAAGCTAGATCTTTTTTAATTAGTAAGAGGGTAAAGAACCTCAAAATTAAGGATATCAATCCAACTAATATATAAAGTAGCTATAAATAAACCAACCTCAGAAATAGAGCACCCGTCATTATATAAAATAACTAAGAAGTTGTTTGGTGTTCTTTTTCTGCTATTCCATCCCTCACTGTATCTTCAAAGTACTTCACATTGTATTCCTTGTCATCAGTTTTCAAGAAGCTCATATAGTTCCCATGCTTGATCGTTTTGCAAGCCTCTTGATGAATGCTATCGAGGTTCAAATCGGATTACTTAGTGCGACATAGTTGTTCAATTCTTCTCTTTGTGGCCTCAAACCTCTCATTACTTAGAGCGACATTGTTGTTCAATGCTATCATAGCTCAAATCGAATTACTTAGAACAGTAACCTCATTTTTGCGCGTGCTAGTACCATCTCCATGGTTGATTAGAAACAACTAGAGTTGTGCCTTTGCTAACATCATCGGAATGAGATGAATCATTACAACATTCAAGATAGTACTCCTTAACAATAAATTTAAGGGGGCTACCCAGAGCCATAATTGGGTCTGTTAAAATCTGTAACTCCCCGGCCTCTCCCGGGCTGCGAACATTACAAATAACCGCATCAAGGATCGCTGACTGGTCCCACAAATCACCACAAGTCTTTCCAGCGTGCTTCGTTCTCGCTCACACGCTGTCTGGGAAAACTTCCCACGAGGTCATCCATTCTTTGACTACTCTCAGCCAAGCATGCTTAACTGAGGAGTTCCCAACAGACGAGCTACCATAAAAGGTGCACCTTTGTGATATATGTAGTCATAATATATATATATATATATATATATATATATATATAATCATTTTTTTTGTCGCCCCAAAATCTCATACGTCGCCCGTAATTGTTCATCACTCCCTCACTCTCATTCTCACTACAACACTCTCTCTCTCTCTCTCTCTCTACTCACCCTCTCTCTCTCTAAACTCTCTCCCAACACCAGACACTGTCGCCGCCCAACGTAGGACACCGCCCACCGCCGCCGACTACCGCTGCCGAATACTGCCGCCAGACCCGCCAGAAAAGGTAAATTTTAGTGTTTTGTAAATTTTGACTAGATTTTGTAGTTGTTTGTTGTAAAATTTGAATTTTAGGGATTGTATATTATAATTTATGAATGTATATGGGATTGTGTGGGGAAAAACCATAACGCTTCAGTTACACGGACATGATCTTGGCGTGTGCAGGT
This sequence comes from Portulaca oleracea, assembly GCA_029582165.1. NCBI lineage: Eukaryota > Viridiplantae > Streptophyta > Magnoliopsida > Caryophyllales > Portulacaceae > Portulaca > Portulaca oleracea. The sequence continues at coordinate 49,366,337 of CM055869.1, forward strand.
GTGCCGGCGTTTTTGTTTGTACTAGATTTTGTAGTTGTTTGTTGTAAAATTTGAATTTTAGGGATTGTATGTTATAATTTATGAATGTAAATGGGGTTGGGTGGGGAATAAATGCAAAAAACGCCCGGAATCCACCCAGACGCGATCCGGGCGCGTCTGGGTGGATTTCAGGCGTTTTTTGCATTTTTTTTTTAAATTTTTAGTTAGTTCGATAGTTGAACTTGATTTTGTATTTTTTATGGAAAAATTTGAATTATAATGGACTTTGTGGATATGTGTCAGGGCGACAACGCGTTGGGGAGCAACAATGTCAGTCACTCTGATGAGTGGCAAGCGATCATGCATGACTCGGTGTATGTTGGGCGCGTCGAGAGCGATTCGAGACTAACAAACACGTAGTTCAGTATGGTGGCAACGGAAAACATATCAGAAGGTGTTTCCAACCAATGTTTTGGGCCACATGATCCATGCAAATGACCTCCAATCCTGTGCATGGCTCTGTGCATCGCGTTATCGTAGTTGTATGCCGGATCGTACCATTCCGGATTGGCTTTGATTTCATTTCTCATGGTAATTCTGACCACAGGCCACTTATGTTGGCCCCCAAAACTTGTCTCGCCAATACATCTAAACCCACAGTTGCCATCATCTACAACATCCGTCCAGCCAATGATGTATAGAATAATAAAATCAGGAACGTCATTGGCCAAGAAAATGCACCTATAATCATTTGTTGGGATCATGCACGTTAAAATAAAACGTTGTTAACAAATTAAATTTTGGGAAATTCCAAATGGTAGGCATGAACATTTGTTTATTCCAAGTTATGAACATTTTTTAACATATTCCAAATGGTAAGCTCAAAGACAAAAATATTCCAGTCTGTAGGCATTCTTTGCAACTGTCGTTAGTGAAAAAAAATTGGAATTTTGTTTTGATTTTTTCTGCTAATCTACTCTCTTCTTCCCCTTCTTCTCTCTCCTTCCCTGTTCTTACTCTCCCCTCTGATGAAAGCAAAGGAGGACCCACCCTTCCCTTGCGTCCGACCATCATCCAACGACTCAGCCTCATAATCCACCTCAAGAACATCGACCATCCAGAACATCCAATCCTGCGTAGCCGATCTAGATGACACATCATGGGTCACTAAGTTCACCCATTGCGGGATCCCGGAATTCGCCCGGAGGAAGTTTCCCCTGCGGGTACGGAGCCTGACCCATGAACCCTGCTTGAGGAGTTCCCACTCGACGGATGGGTCGGATTGGGTTCGAGGGTCGTCGGCGGTGGAGAAGTACTTCCATGTCTGGCAGTTCTTGAGGCGGATGGTGTTGGGCTTGCCGTCGACGGGCTCCAACGCCCACCGTGCCGCCTTGGAGGAGACGTGCCGGGTCTGCTTGACGAACTCTTCGTCCTGGGATTTCGAAAATTAAATGCCCCTAGTACCGTCAATACAGTTCATGAAATCGTCAATGGATTGAGGAATTATGGCCTGGATCAATTTCGAAGGGGCAACTGTTCGAATTTTGATATTTGGTCCCGAAAAGATACAACGGAATGTAACGAATGTTGGTGGAGAAGTGCGTTGTGGACCTTATTGAAGCTCATGAATGGAGGAATATCAGAATTTGAAGAATCAGACTTAGGGCATTGAATAGATAAAGGTGGACATGTAGAGAGAGAAGTAATGGATTGAAAATTAAAGTCATATTCACCAAAATTAAAGTGGAGGAGCAATAATGGCGGTAGGAGAGAGAGATGAAGAAATTGTGTGCTTACAGTTCGTGAAACCCAATGGATTGAAAATTAAAGTCATATTCACCAAAAGAAATCACAGGTATGAAAATTGGGATTGATTCGAATTGGGTTGTGTTCGTTTCGGAACAATTGAGTTGGATGTTGGCCTTGTTCTGGGGTTAATTTTGCCCTGGGATTTCTTCTTCTTTGTGCCCTTGTTCTGGGTCCTCCTTTGCCTTCATCAGAGGGGAGAGTTAGAATAGGGAAGGAGAGAGAAGAAGGGGAAGAAGAGTAGATTAGCAGAAAAAATCAAAACAAAATTCCAATTTTTTTCACTAACAGCAGTTGGAAAGAATGCCTACAAACTGGAATATTTTTGTCTTTGAGCTTACCATTTGGAATATGTTAAAAAGATGTTCATAACTTGGAATAAGCAATAGTTCATGCCTACCATTTGGAATATCCCTTAAATTTTATGTATGCTAAATATTGTGCACAATAATACACCCAATTGCATACCAACTGAGCCTCTCATTCCAACTGAAGAAGAGCTCGACTGTTTCTTTGTACATCGTGAGCTGGATTTGGTACTCCGACTCTTTGAACGACCATACTCAAACGCATTAGGGAGACGTTTAGTAGACTTCCCTATACTGGGTCTCCGCCTGCCCTGTTCTTTTATCTCAGGATCCGGTATGTCGTGATCCTCGGGGTGCATCTCACTGGTCAGTGCTTAAGCCATCTAGCGTATCACGACAGGGTCACTTTCCCTTATCTTCTTCACAAGGGAGTCGAAATAATAAATGTCCTGGGAAGATGGATCAGGCACTATGTCCGGTTGATCATCGTCAACAATTACTTCAAGTTGCCTCCAGAAGCTGTTAATAGTTTTAGCGTACAAATCATCATGCCGCTCCAGGAGGCCTAACAACGTACATGCCCATGGAAGGCGATGTGTTCTCCACAAAATGTGTTCACACAGCTTCTCCGAGCCTTGCTTCAATTTCATCACCTTACTGTACTCAACGTTTATCAGGTCCATCATATAATGAGAAACACGACCATGTAGATGCTTGAACAATGAGGATTTCCTCAACACTACGTGTCCACGCCTAGACTGCTCTAGTGTCCTCCTGATCTCAGTATGTTGGTTTTCTATCTGGTGATGAGCCCTTTTAAACAATTAATCAAATGAACAACAGCCGTTACTGAGATAGTACTTGAAAGTCGAATGTTGACTCTCAACTCTAGAAGTAGCTATGTTTCCCATGTGAACGACTTCGTCGGTGTATGCTTGCACAAACTTCTCCTTGTACTTCATCCATGTACTGGTCAAATATTGGACAACCTGTGCGTTTCTCCCAACCCAATGTGACTCCAAACACGACCATCTGTAATCAAATTCTTCAATTGTGCTCAAATAAACAATGCGGTTCCACCATGTCTTCCTAAATAACGATCCATGTCCATTCTTCTTCCCGCCAGTTAGCTCATTAACTCTGCTCTCAACGTCATTCCCTATATGCCATACGCATAATAGGTGAGGAACTCCGAGAAATACGAGTCATATATCCCATGACAAAGCATGCTCTCTATCAGTTACGATCACGTTCGGTTTTACACCGCGGCCCATGAGATCGTACAGCCTTTTGAGAAGCCATTCATATGACTCCTTCAGTTCATCTCTCATTAAGCAGTACACAACAAGAAAGTTTTGATTCGTACAGGTGCCACCAACTATCTCACTACATGGCCACTTCTTCTTGTTGGTCTTGTATGTACTGTCAATGAGTATAACTTGTGGATATGTGCGAAGAAGCTTCAGCGAGTATGGGTGACACATAAACATCAGATGCAACTCGCCTTCATCATCAAATGCAGTCCAACACATGTACCCGTGCTCATTTTCCAAGTGTAGGCATTGTTGCACGTGTGTCCGACCATCCATCTCCTTCGACCTAACTTTAAATCGCTCATTATATATCTACCCCACGTTGACATTACAGTCCGGAAAATTCTGCTTCAACGATGTCTGAATCGTAGCAGGATTGCAACCAGTGCCAGTCATTTCACGTATGTGGACTTTCATGTCAGCTGTCAACGGGTTTCCCCTTCGGTGTCCCTCCTCGTAAAGAATAAACCGATGATTGTGCATCCCTTTCTCACCCGCGTACGTTTGGACGACCCACATCTGTCCCGTTGGAGAAAATGTGCATATCACGAATGGACACTGGCACGATTTTGTCTTTGAGTTTAATGTACTGTCGCAATCAATCGTACCAATCTTCCCTCGATATTTACCATATCGCCAGCATCTTAGATAGCATTGCACTAGCCCACCCTCTTTTCCCTTTTTGTAAGAAGCTCTTACCAATCTGAACCCAAATCCTTTAGTGATGTCGTCGGCCCACACATATAGTTCACTGACATTATTAAACCACTGATCCGTAACAAATTTTCCTGAATAATCTATACCGTTTCCCCCAAATTCCTCAAGCAACACCTGAACACATTTAATTTTTTTAATCAACACATTATTAATCAAATATAATTATGTAAATAATTTAATTTTTTTCTAAAAAATAACAAGAATGATGATTTAAACGCCTCATAATTGTGTTTTTTCCATGGTAAACGCTTGCAGCGCATGACCAAGGAAAAACGCAGCGGGGACGCTTTTAACTAAAGGCTCGAGGCAGCGTCTTAACCAAGGTTCAGACTATGATCTGTTACTCATTTTCACCAAATTAGTGTTTAGATTTCGAGGATTTAGATGAAAAGGGGGAGAAATTTCTAGAGAGAGAAAGAGAGTGATGAGTTGGGGGAGTGTTTGAGGGCCAAGGGCAAGTTATGGAAATTTTATGACAATTAAGGACGATGCGTGAGATTTTGGGGCGACAAAATATGGTGGAATGCAATAATTAAACAAAATGAAAATAAAAAGATTAAAAATGCAAAGATAGCTACACCTATCAACTGTATCCAAATTTTAATTTTAATTAGTTTTAATTACCGTTTAGCTTATGGAAGCTATATCGAAATTGCTACACCTGTAGTATGTAGGTATTAGGATTAGGATTAGGGTAGCTACACCTAATAAATGTATCTAAATTAGCTACAATGCTTGACATGTAGTTAATTTTAGTTACGGCCAAAATTGATGCACCTGGTATAAGTGTAGTCATGTTTTTATAGCTACACCTTCTAATGTAGAATTTCTTTCAAATAAATGTAGCTATTGGACCAAACCCTTGTTGTATCTCATCTTCACCCCTTCTCTCTTCCTCTCAAAGTTCAATTAAGTATCGATTTTTTCTACAAAAGTCAACCCCAGAATGGAGCATTTTGCTCAAGAAGATGAGATTCAAGAAATATTGCAAGATCCTATTCAAGAAAATCTCATACCAATTTGTCTTGCTTGCAAAACCAAAAAAAAAAATCACAAATCAAGCAGCTAGATCATCACAATAATAGTTGCCACAAGCATGACAGATTTTACTGTCCTGCTTGTCACAACAAATTCAAAACCAGTAAAGAATACTTGGACCATGTCCATTAGGTATGCAATATTTTTCCTCTTCTTTTATTACTCTGTTTTTTCTGTCATTATATTTTATGTTCTTCCAATGTTTTCAACTTTTCTTGGAATTTCTTAAGTTTTCTTGGGGGTTTTGTGAGGAATTCAACCATTCTAGAGGCGTGTCTTATTCTTCTCATGTTTTTAGTTTCTTTGTAGTTTTCTGAAAGTTTGACCCAGAATTTATGTTCTTTTTGCGGGATGATATTGCGGGTGCACCATAATTTGGATTCTTTTTACTTATTTTTTTAAGTATAACTTTTACTTATCTTTTTAAGTATAAAATGAAAAAATAGAAAAATAATTTGTGCACATATGTAATCCAATACATTATGTATTATACACTATGTTACATATTATATCAATTTTAAAATAAGAATTTGATTTGTTTGTATTTAAATTTTAATATTAGTTTTTGAATGTTATTAATTAGGATGTGTAATTATCAAGATTAATTCTTGTTCGTTTAGTTAAGTATTTACATGTTTTCTTTGATTCTCTTATGTGTTTAATCACGTTTAGTGTTGTGTTTAATCATGCTAAATAATTTAGATTGATTAAATTATTAAAATACAATTCTTGATTATTAGTATAATTAATTTCATGTTCTTGATTAAATCTTGAAAGAAAGAATTAGTTGTGGTGTTCTTGGATCATTCTTGTGCCTTGATTAAGAAATTCATGTTCTTTGATCATCCATGTTGTTATTATAGGATCTTAAAAGAGTATGTTATAGAACTCATGTTTAGGGTGATGTTAGTGTTATTTCATGCATGCTTTAGGGTTGGAGAAAGTGTTGAAGTTGATTTCATGTTTTCCAATTTGGTTTTGATGGTAGAGATTTTGATGTTTGGATCTTGGTTAGATTAAAGACCTTTAACCTTAGTCACTGTTTTAGGCCCATATTAGGACCCCAGGATCAAATGGTGAAAGTTATAACCGAAATTACCAATTATATAGGAACCGGGAACGAGACAGTTTCGATAGGGTGTAAAGAACGGGTCACCATGAGAGGTATAATCGTTCTTTCATCGAACCCTTTAAACTGGAAGTTTCCTCAAATGTTAGCTTTCATAGGAATTTTGCGGATCGGACTTTGAAGTTGTATAAATCGAGTTATACCCAGATTACCAGACACAGGTCAGATGTGGACATTTCGGATTGATGCCCATTTTTAAGGACCTTAGAACGCGTTCTGGGTATCAAATTCAACATAAGAGTTTTAGTAAACATCCCGAGGTTTCCGAAAAGTCTAAAACCAGATCCATAGGATGTCAGGAAGTCAGGTTATGACCTTTGTTTATGTGATTGTTGTAATCTGTCTTGTTGATGTTAAATATTAGTGAATGTGTTGTTGAGTGACAATGTTGATTTGATTTTATTATGTGATTACTTGGAATGTGTTGGGTAATTCAAGGTGTAAATTCATGATTGATGGGAACCTTATAGTGTTCCTAGGGGGGTTAGATAGAAGGTAGTTAATACTAACTTCGAAGGGCGCATTTTAATTAGAGTAATTATTTCTATTTTAGGCCCGAGCTAGTTCGCGTCGTTAATGAGCTCAAGTGTGTTCGTTATTTGCTGTGAAGTGAAGCTAATCAGGTAATGTCTATGCTCTAATCCCCACGGGGATGCACTTTAAATGTTTTTTTGTTGGTTTATAATCTGTTTTGGAATTTGCATCCCGAAGGGGACTTTATGTGAAAAATGTGACCATCTGTTCTGGATAATTATTTGTAATTATTTGTGCTTGATTTATTGAGATTTCCCCATCATTTTTGAAATGTTTTGTTTTAACGTGATGATCAATATGCTGGGGACTGGAATTAACAATGAGGCTTGACATGTTTAGTTCTTATTAGTTTGTGTTATGTTTCGATTCAGAAAGACTTGAAGTTAGTCATGTTGAGTTTGTTTTCTAAGTTTAAGTTCAATTTGTTTATAAGTTGAACGGTTGTTAGTTTCCCTTCTTGCCTTGTATTCCTTCGGGGATACGGCAGTGACGCCCAAATAAGAGTTGAGACTTCCGCTGAAACTTTTCCGTTAACGTTAGTTTGACTTTGACTTTTCTATAATTGAATTTTCGGGTGGTTACAGAATCCTACTTTGATCAAATGCTTCGTTTCGGTCATTTGTAATGAAGCCAGGATCAGGCAGGCAAAGCATCCTTATCATCATCTTGATTCAACAAAATTATCAACAACTTCCTCAACATTATCCAAGACAGTGGAGGGAGGAACTCTAGGCTTAGAGATCCACCTTTACGAAACTCAAGGAGGGGACTTTGAACCATTGGACTTTGCTCTTATCCTTTTCTCAAATTTTACCCACGAGACCACCAAAATTAAACATTTCCACGTCAGCCATTGAGAGCTTTTAATTGTCATCTCACCATCCTCCTTAGCAAACCGAAAAAAACCAAACATTTTTCCGGATTTCCTACCGACCTTTGTCAGAATATAGGTGTCCACAACAATCCCTAAACCGACAAACCATAAGCTTCAGATTAGACTACTCTAAATAAGGAGACAAATTATCAATGAAATTGAGAAGGACTTAGCTAAGGATGAGCTTTTATGTGGATGGCTCAACCTATGCCTAGAAGTCCTTGTATAAGAATAAATATTGTTGCACACAGGCAGGGGAGTTGTAGAATTAACAGGACGAGGAGGGGTCGAATTCGGCAAAGACATAGAGAACAAGGGCTTCGATTCTTGCAACACACACAAAAGTTCTCTAGATTCGCCAGAAAAAATCGTGGAAGCACAATCAAAATTACTACCATTCACTGCCAAGAAAGAAACCAGATTGACTAAGTTTGACTGAATTTCAATATATCTAGTCTATGCCTTCATAACAACTAAAACCTCTATGTTGGGTGAGAAATCACTGCTTAAATACTAAAATATAACATTAAAATAGACATGACTGCCAGAAAAAGCCTTTCTCATTCGCACCCAACAGGGGATCGACTTGAAAGGGTTTCCAACTAGCCATATTACCATCGTGAGTTTCCTTCTTTAATCGATCGCAACAACTTGTTCCCGTGGGAAGGGAACTTAATTGGAATCCAAATTTTAAAGAAAACACATGAGAAGGGTTTGCTCTTGTACTAGATGGAACATTAGCGATCTTAGGTGACTTATCATTGCCCCCAGGAGAGGTTTGAAAGTAGGGCTATTCAAAGCGCATTGAGTCAAAGCGATTGACAAGTATGCAATCGTTGGATAGAGTACACCTCAAAAATTCGCACAGTTGCAGGCCCATGTAGTCGGGTGAGTTTAGAATCGTCAATTGCCGGTAATCGGGAAACAATTACAGTACCTGGGGAAGAGAGTAAGAGGAGGGTGAATGCCTATAGTTGTCCATTGAGTTGCAGTGGTTGATGGTGCGATCGATGATAATTGACAAAGAAGACACTAATTTGAAATCCTAACCCAGAAAAATGAGAGAATGAGAAATGAAAAGACAATCACAACTTGAAATTTCAAAAGCAAATACATATTTGAAATCACAAATATTCATCCATACACAACTTTTATTTACTTGAATCAATATACATGTTGAGAGTACATGCTAACATTGTATGAACTCCTACCGGAATCCCACAATGATGTGCTCGAGTTTTAATTATGATTACCCAAACTTAGTTGTTTCTAAGTAAGCTAGGGAGCCACCAAAGTCAATAATTATATCCCTCCATGGGTCCCCTCATACTTTTCACTGTGCAATATCTCGAAACCCAATACAAATAAATTCTGCCCTTTTGTCACTGCCTTGCTTCCCCAGACCAACTTGAGCCCCAAACCAACCCCAAGAAGAATCAAACCAAAACCCCAAGACACTCTGTTACTTTGTTCTTCTTCTTTACACAAACATTTTAAAGCATATACCAAAATCAAATTCTAAAAAGACATGGCACCCTCAAAATACATTCTCATTCGAACTATAACAGGACGAAAACCAGGACCCCAAATCAAATTCACATTGAACCGCTTTCCGCCACTACTCCTGGCGGCGACAGCGGCTGTGGTGGTGGCGTTTCTCCACCTTCCATTCACCGGCGCCACCCACAGAACCACCAACCTCGCAACCTCCTACCCCAACTTCCAACACCTCAACGTTCCCCAGGCCATTGCTGGCTCAAGCAAATCAGGCCCTCCTGCTTCCCATTCGGATTCGGAACCGGGTCATAGTAAATCCCAGAAACACGATCAGATTAATCACAAAAGCAATAGCAATAACTCATCCAATCACAGTTTGATTAAGCTGAAGCTCATCCACAGAGACAAGCTGCCGATATTCCCGTCCAAAACCGACCACCACCGCCGCTTCTCCGGGCGCATGCGGAGAGATGCGAAGCGGGTGGCCGCCTTAGTCCGTCGCCTGTCGAAGAGCACTGCCACCACCTACGACGAAGAAGTGGTCTCATTCGGGTCGGATGTGGTGTCGGGTATGGATCAGGGTAGCGGCGAATACTTCGTCAGAATCGGAGTAGGTAGCCCGCCGAAGAGCCAGTACGTGGTGATTGACTCAGGATCAGACATCATCTGGGTCCAATGCCAGCCATGTAACCAATGCTACAGACAATCCGACCCGGTGTTCAACCCGACCCAATCCGCATCCTTCTTGGGTGTCTCCTGCGACTCCTCCGTCTGTACCCGGGTCGAGAATTCGGGGTGTCATTCGGGTCACTGTGGGTACGAAGTGGACTACAGTGACGGGTCCTACACCAAGGGCACCTTAGCTTTCGAGACCCTCACTCTCGGCAGCACCACCGTCAAAAACGTCGCCATCGGCTGTGGGCATCGTAACAAAGGAATGTTCGTCGGAGCGGCGGGTCTTCTCGGCCTGGGCGGCGGCTCCATGTCGTTCGTCGGCCAGCTCGGCGGACAGAGCGGCGGCGCGTTCAGCTATTGCCTGGTCAGCCGGGGCGCAACCTCCAGCACGGGCTCATTGGTGTTCGGACGGGAGGCCGTGCCCGTCGGCGCCGCTTGGATTAACTTAATCAGAAACCCACGGGCGTCCAGCTACTACTACGTCGGACTGGCCGGACTCGGGGTGGGCGGCGTTCGAGTCCCGTTACCAGACGGCATTTTCAACCTGGACGGCGCCGGAGACGGCGGGGTGGTGATGGACACCGGCACGGCGGTGACACGACTCCCCACGGCGGCGTACCAGGCGTTGAGGGACTCCTTCGTAACCCAGACAGCGAGCCTACCACGGGCCTCGGGGATGTCTATTTTCGATACGTGCTACAGTCTGGGAGGGTTTGTCTCGGTGCGAGTGCCAACGGTGTCGTTTTACTTCTCGGATGGGCCGATTCTGACACTGCCAGCGAGGAACTTTCTGATACCAGTGGACGAACAAGGGACGTTCTGCTTTGCATTCGCACCTTCGCCGTCGGGACTGTCTATAATTGGCAACATTCAACAAGAAGGTATTCAGATATCAATTGATGCTTCCAGTGATTTTGTAGGCTTTGGCCCAAATGTTTGCTAGTTTTACCGTAGTCAAACTAAGGCCCGGTTCTTTTACACGGCTGGTTGTGGAAAAATTACGGTGAATTGTGATGGGTTGGAAAAAGTTATGGTAGATTGTGGTGGAATGTGGAAAATTTGTGATGGGGTATTCTAGATTGTGGTAAAATATGAATAGTTGCAATGTGGTGTGACACTGCAGCCTGTCTGTCAGCCATACAAAATAACAAGTAGTCAAAATGTAATACGGGTAGAGCCCACCTAGTAGTAGAGTAATAGTGATACTATATGTATGATAATATATTCCTACGTAGTAGTAATCATAGTAATTAATATGTAAAGCTTTTTTGTTTTGTTTTTTTGGTGGGGGTGGGTTTGGGAAAGTTGAATTTTGGTATGCTTTTCTTTCCCCTTCTTTTCTATCTACTGTAATCTTACATTTTTGCAATGTAGCTGTTACTGTTGTTCAAATAATCATTGCAACTATTTTGATGGTAAATTAGACATCATTATTAAAATATTTCATTTGTATGTTTAATTGGTTTTTGCATTACAAACCAGACAGACAGTCTTTTGATCATTAATTTTGGGGTTTGTATGTTTTTTGCATCCAATTTCATCTCTTTGGCAGTTTAAGACAAGCATGCGCAGTTTACAAGTTCAGTAAAGAGAACAAACTAAACTAATACACAGTACTCCCTCCGTTTCAAATTAATTATCACTTTAACTAAATTTTGACCGTTAATTATTCACTCATTATAATGAGTTACAATATAAAATTACTTTCATTATAATAGTTAGGAAAATATCTTTCTAATGACGGTAATTTTATATTGTAACTCATTATATTGAGTGAGTAATTAATGGTCAAAATTTAGTCAAAGTGACAATTAATTTGGAATGGAGGTGGTATAGTAGTAGCGTTATGGGCCTAACTGAAATTTCATCCATATCCTTCAATTGTTTGTTGAATCCCGCATCATCTTGGCTGTTGTTCTCTTTTTAAACGTGGGGCAAGAATAAGACCAAAAAGGACAATATTCATCTCTTCAATCAAGATGACCATTAATAGCTTTAAATTATCCATATTTCATATTTTTGTTACTTTTAATGCTATATTTTCTTTTAGTAACTATATTTATTTATCAATTATAAAAGAATGACACTTATTAGATATGTTAACAAATACAAATTATAGCCTAAGTGTGTAAAGTATAGTCAAGAATGCACAATAACACATTTTATGCATAGTTTTATATTTATAAAAAAATATAAAAAAATATTTTTATATGATTTATAAAGAGTAATAACTCTTAAAGAAATGAAACATATATTTATAATCATTTAATAAATATGGTTGTATTTAATTTTTAAATGATTTAGGTTAAATCCATTATGATTAATATATTATCTATCTTGAATCAAAATACTTATTATTATCAACCCGCTTGCTTTTCGTCGCCCACCTTTTTACTATTGTCGCCCACCTTTCGCATAATATTTCCAACCCACGCCCTTGAACCTCATAACTTCACTCTCCACTATCTCTCTAGTTTATCTCTCTAAAAAACGCTCTCAACCATCAACCACCACAAACCACCCTCATACCGGGATTCAATCGATGAATTTGAGGTATGTTTCGAATTTGTTATTTGAATTTATGGTTTTATGGTTTGTAAATATTAATTTCGAACGAAAAAGCAAAAAAAAAATAAAAAAACGGTGCCGATAGCGCGCGCGAGAGATGCACGGCAAGCCGCCGCCGGCAGTCTGCAGATCCGACGCGGCGCGCCATGCCGGGATCTGCACGCATGCGGCGGCGCTGCCGTGCGTCTGCGCGGCCGTCCGCTTTAATTTTTTCGTTTTTTGTTTTATTTATTAATATTAATTGTTATTATTGTTATATTTATTAATATTGTTATTGTTATGTTTATTAATATTGTTATTGTTATTTTTATTAATAGTGTTATTGATAATAATTTCTATTAATATTATTATTGTTAATAATTGTTATTAGATTATTGTTAAATAATAAATAAAAATTAAATATTATATTTATTATTAAAGTTAATATTGTTATTATTAAATATGAAAATTATTAATATTGTTATTATGAATATTATATTTAATTATGTGTTAATTTGATAATTATTAGTGATTAATTGTATTATTTTTATTAATATTGTGTTATGAAAATTAATATTGTTAATATCAATATTAATGTTATGCATGTGTTAATATGACAATTAGTAGTGATTAATATCAGTGATATTGATTCGTTGTTAATATTTGATGCGTTAATATTATTTAGTGATTAAGATGTGTTAATGTTAGTGATTAATTGGCTTAGAAAAAAATGGTAATTGTGATGTAGGGCTAAGTTTACGGGTTAGTGTATATTCCGAATAGTTTATATGTAGTTGTGTTAGAAGAATGTTGAGTTTGGATGATTTTGGTTGTTATTTGTAAGTAAGTTGGCGTATATAGTTGGTATGGGTAATTTATTCATAATCCAACTTAATTGTCAATTTATGTACTAATAACTCCAAATGATGACATAATAGTTATGTCACATCCATTTAATAACTTAGGTACTCAACAACCAGTTGATACGTAAGTGGATATATAGGTTATTTTGTGATGGTACGTTAGGATAATAATTATGTTAATGTATAGTTATTGTATGTTAGTTGTATACGTGAAAGAAAGAGGTTGAGTTTTGGGTCATATTAGTGTCCAAGGAGAGTGTGTGTTGTAACCTGATAATGTATGGTTGAGAAGGTTAATCAATGCCCCGCATCAACTCTTGTTTATCTGTTTGGTCCCCAAAAAGTAGCCCATCGTGATGAAATTGGCAGGTGCGGTGATGCGGGAGTTAGAAGCGTGTCAGATTGGTGCAATGCAATGTTTCTATTGTGCACTGGTGGACAACAAGAAACATTACATTGTATCGAATATGATATGCTTCTAACTCCTGATCAGAACCTCGCACATCACCGACAAGGCGATATTTAGGGAACCAAACAATTAAACGAGAAGTCGATGACGAAAGTCTTTTCAACCATATATTAATGATTAAACAACACACTCTCCTTGGACAATAACATGATCCTCTTGCCTCGTGACACGACTTAGGTAACCAACACACGCTAACCCATTTGCGCATATTCTTGCGACTTAAATGATTTTGGTTGTTATGTATGTCTTCATTTTGCAGGTGATCTAAAATGGTAGGGAAGGGCAAGGGCCGCGGGTTTCTGGACCGGGCGAATCGACTTGTGAGTGGTTGGAGGGGGGGTGAGTCTGGGGACCCCCACAGACGCAATGTGACTGCGTCAACTCGCCGTGCTGGTCGTGGTACGGATGCAGGTGATGCAGTGGGGGACCAGCCCGAGGACACGGGTAGTCAGGCCATGGATTTCGTTGACCATCTCAACCAGGCCATGGGTGAGTCTAGCGGCTCTACAACATCGGAGTCGGGGGACGATGAGACAGGGGAACCCGAGATGCAGATGATCCCGACCTCCATCGCCAATTTTTCGACTACTGGGCCAGGTTACAGGCCATCAGGTTTCATGCCGATGAGGGATGCATCCGGGAAGTTTGCACGGGCGGCATCAGTTCCAAGCGGACGATGAGACAGCGACAATTAACCGTGCTTGGTACGATGAGATGGTCGATTTGCACGGGCGTTGGTGCCATCAGATGCACATTGAAGTCCCCCAGGAGGAAGACGATGATGATGAGGAGTAGATGGTGTTGTTTAATTTCATTGTTTTTATTGTACCCTAAACTAAGTGTGGCTTTGTGTTGAACTAACTACCTGATTATGCGGTCAGTTTTCAAATTTGTGTTTTTATTGTTTTTTTAATGGGTATATGTATACAACGGTACAACTACAACAATCATTGGCGTTGAGCGGCCCTAATAGCTTGCCATCTATCAATACGAGCCTGGAAAGGCTCATCCCAACCCTGAACAGTTATGTCTCTACCGCCGCCATCCAATATGAATCGGCGGTAGAGGCGATCATCCCGTAAATGTATAAGCATGAAGTGGTTATTGTATCGCACAATTCACTGAACTTTCCAGTCCCGTAAGTCTAGGCCCTCTTATGGGTAATATTGATATGCATAGTTCAAATTGCTCGCGATCGTGGACCAGAGGTGTTGACAAGAAGACCACATCATATTCATCGTTGTCGCACTGAAATAAGTCATATGGAGCCGACAACCAATGTTCGAGCCAAGTGGCCCGTAAATCCGTGTGTGTGTCTCAAGGAAAATCTCTCCTTTGTTAGAAAACGCAGAAACATATGCATTTTCACTGCCCGCAACTCGCTCATTGAGACCCTAGCGATTGACCACTTTTCCTGATCCCCGTAACCTGCCTCGGCCACGCATCTGAACCCACAGTTGCCATCAGCTTCCACATCTGTCCATCCAACGACGTATGGCAGAATGAAATGTGGCAAAGCGTCCTCGAACGGGAACGGTTCTTGACGCATCCGGTTGATACCTGCGAATCATATTAACTTAAGTTATAAACAACAATATATGGTCACTATTGAAACCAAACAAGTACTATAAATATACGCAAACCTGTTGACCCCATCCCAACTGATGAAGAACTGGTTCCCTTTTTCCTTGACGAATTCGTCGTTGTCTTGCTACCCCGTCCCGATGATCGTCCGTACTCAAACGCACTGGGATTGCGTCGCGTTGATTTTGATGTCTTCGGTCTGCCGGGCCGTGGGGGGCTTGTCTTCGGATCAGGAATATACTCACTGTCGGGATTCAACTTTCCATTGAGGACACTGTTTACGTGTCGCATAACCGCTGGTCACTCTCCGAACTCGTTAGCCGTTCCTCAAAGTGTTCTAAGTCTGCACTGTGGAATATCATTTGAGCATGCACTTCACCATCGCCAATCACCGATGATTGTCTCCAAAACACATTTATCCGTGTCGGAATTGGCTCTCGGATCGTAAACTTCCATCATAGAACACGCGCGACGGAGAAGGTGGGTCCTCGACACGGTGATCGCATAAGTAGCATTCATTTTCATACCTCATCGCCAAAGATCTTATTGAGCTCATACGACATAAGGTCCAACGCATGATGAGATACTCTTCCGTGCAAATTCTTAAAGAAATGAGATCGACCTAATTCCCTGTGCGTGCTCCTTGACTGTTCAAGCTCCCTCTTAATCTCCGTATGTTGATTCTCCAAGTGAAAGTGAATCTTCGCAAACACACGATCGAAGGTGCCTCTGGAACTGCCGATATAATACTTTAGTGATGAATGCTGGCTCTCAACTCTTGAAGTGGCTGTGTTCCCCATATGAGGTACATTGTCGGTCCAAGCACAAACAAATTTTTCCTTATGACTCATCCACGTTCCCGTAAGATAATCAACTATCGGTTTGTTTTGCCCGATCCACGCGTTAACAACCTCTTTCCACTTGACATTGAAATCTCCAACAGTCTTCGCATGTACAATGTCGTTCCAGAAATGATGTCTGAAATGAAGCCCGAGTCCGAGCTTCTTGCCCCCAGTAAGGACGTTCACTTTGTTCTCCACATCATTCGCAATATGCCACACGCACAAAAGATGATGCACATTTGGGTAAACCCTGGCGACAGCCCCCAACAAAGCATCCTGCTTGTCCGTCACAAACACGGATGGAATTACATCGGTACCCAACAATTCATACACTCTCCACAATAGCCACTCATAAGATTCCATCTTCTCGTCCCTCATGAACGAGTAAGCTATCCGAAGTTGCGGTTCGTCGGTGTCATGCCTACAAGCTCACATAAAGGCCACTTTGCCTTGTTTGTCTTGTACGTTGTGTCAATGAGAATGACATTTGGGTACGTACGTAACAACTTCAACGAGTAAGGATGGCATAAAAACACCTGACGAAGCTCGCCGTCGTTATCATAATCGACAAAAGAGACGTACCGCCAAGTTTCGCCATGCGCGCAAGCATTGTCCCGCGCCGTCCTATCATCCAATTCCTCGGTCGCATCTTTGCGCTCGTTGTAATCTTGCGTCACGTTTTTCGCAGATGCGGGGTTCCTAATCTTCAACGACGTTTGTATAGTCGCTGGTGTGCAAGCCGTGTTGGTCATATCCGGACATGTTCTTTCATTTCAGAGGTTAATGGATGTCCGTGGCGATGCCCTTCCTCGTACGATAAAGGCATGATTGTGCTTCCCGGTCCACCGTCACACTCTAACTTCGCCATTCCGTTTCGTTGCGAGTCCACGCAACAATGGCGAATTTACATTGGCACGCCGTTGGCGTCCTCCGACGAGCCGCATCATCTAGATCGTTCAATTTGCCACGATACTTTCCGTACCTCGGACTTCAAATAACACCTTAACGGACTATCGGCATCTTTTCTCTTATGCGAAGCCCGCATAAACCTAAAACCGATTATCGCAGCTACTCCATTGGCCCAACCTTGCAACGCTTCAATACTCGAACACATTTTGCGTTACAAAATGTGAGGAGTAATCAACGCCCCGCCAAAGTCCTCCAAAAAAACCTACACACAATAAAAACAATTATTATTAATATACTAATAATAACTGGTATACTAATTAAGTAATAATAATGTTAGTAGCTTCAACATTAATAAATAACAAACAATTCTAATATTAATTATCATAATAATAATATTATTAAAAAAAAACATTGTAACATAATTAACATAATAATAACAATTAACAACATTATTTACCATAATGACATTATTTTAACTAAATAAATAATACTTTTAACAACATTTACTAATATTGTTAATAATATCAACAACACTTATAAACAACTTGTTTTAATAATATTAATTAACATAATTTAGACATAATAATTATAATTAATAACATTAAATATTAACAAAAATTTCATTTAAATAACAATATTAACAATAAAAATTAGCATAATTAAAAAAAATAATATTTTTTACATAAACAATAATATTAACATTTTATAAAAATTTTAAAAAAAAATAAACGAAAATTTTGTCGGAAAAACAGGTCACGGCGCCCGAACCGCGTGGCGGTAGCATCTAGTGCCAACCGTGCGGCACAGACGCGGCGGTTACCGCCGCGATCCGCGCGCGCTTCCGGCGGGATCTGGGCGCGGCAACCGTGCATTTCCGGAAAAATTTTCGTTTTATTTTTTTTTTTAATTTAAATTTTACAAACTAACCTCTTGTTCTTCACTTGAATTACCACCTTCTATTGACATTTTAGGTTGAATTTCTAAATTAAATCAAAATTTTAGAGAGAGAAAGAGAGGAGAGAGAGAGAGAGAGAGAGTTTTAGAGAGAAGGTGAGTTGAATTATATAAAGGGCAAAATCGTCTTTTTGGGGGGCGAAATTAGTAAAAAGGGGGGCGGCAAATAGCATTACCCATTATCAAACCCAAAAAAAAAAGGAGGTTAGGAAGGAACTGATGAATTAGAGTTGAGATGACAATATGTCCTTTTATTAGTTGGATCCTATGCATGATCCCCTCACTCCTCAGGCAATGACTTGCAAAGGTTAAAGGTGTCACAACCTTTTAACCTCCTATCAATGATTTGAGAAAGGGGTCCCTCTATCCTTCCCTTTTTCATGTCTCTGCCTAGGACAATTTCCATTTCCATTTACATTTCCCATTCATACTACTCTTGTTTGTTTTTAATTACCCTCTTTCTACAAGATTTGGTTAATAAGGCCTGTTAGAAATATTTGGGAAACGCGGTCACTTGCACAAGATGAGGGATCAATTGGGTAGCTAGGAGTCGAGGGTGAGTCTGTCTCACCTTAAGACTTATTCACTATACCGCGAATAGACTTAAGGGTAAAACCTAACCTCTTGTAAGCAAAGTACAAGATTTCTCATGGACTCTCAAAGAATGTTGTTGCAATCGACACCTCAAAGAGTGTGTTGTAGCTCACTAGAAACTTGAAGAAGATATTGTGATGGTGTATGGATGATTGAAAAATTCATCCACTATTTATAGGGTTCTTGGAGTCAATCAAAGCATTCAAACTTGCCATAAACAAGATGCTTGATTTTTGGGATGTGTCTTTGAATCATAAAGATGATCTATTGACTGATATCTCAGTCAATAATCATCCCTAGCAATGATCAAATCACATTTACACCGAAACATAAAAAAAGGGATTTCGAATAGAAACTTGACTGGACTTTAACACGGTCCATGTTGGACCAACACGGTCCGTGTTGACCTCAGCACGGACCGTGTTGATCAGACACGGTCCGTGTTACCCCTGTACAAGTTTTCTATACTTCCTGGAAGCCAGCACGGTCCGTGTCACACTAGACACGATCCGTGTTGGCCCTGTTTCCTTCGTTTAGTTGGTTTTTGACCTTCCCGATCAATCCCAAGCTTAAACCTTACACCCTTATGCTTCTTAACTCTTGAAATACTCCAACAATCCCCCGCCATTTCAAGAGTTCCACTTGAAATAGCTCAGGACCCCTTACTTGGGTAAAATTACCCCCGCCATACATGACACCTTCTAGAGAACTCAAACACCCGAGAAATCAAGGAGTTACTATGTGTCATGAAAATGTCTCTCGACTTGAACATTCACTTAGTGTATGTAATTACACTTAGTCTGAATGCCGAAGTAGACAAAGCTTTGAACTTTACATCCTTATTTGACTAATTGGATACATATCACACATACAACTCAAACCTTGCTTTAAAAAAATGACACTATTTATAAACCGACCATGTGTCCATTACCCTCTGCAAAGACAATCAAGCCCAACCTTAGGCTATCCGAAGCGGCTCACTTCACGTGTTTGCATAGGTACACTTTTACGCTCTCGTAATAAAGCTCCCCATCTTAAAGATTTCAAAGTCTGTTAATGAGTCATAGACTCAAACCTCTTTTCATTAGGGTCCTTGAGCATCACTTGACCTTGGGATGAATCATAGAATTGATGCTCCAATTGTCCTACAACGTCGTCGATCATTGAACTCAAGACTTGACCACATATGTCAAGTGTTAATTGGAGCTCCGTTGTTAACAATTTGTGAGTGGGCTTTACTCCCACTCCCCTTATCAAGGATCACTATATAATCTTGTGACCTTGTGAGAATTTGATCATGATACTTTTGAGCGCCCTCTCTACCTAAGATCACTAGATATATACATATCTTTCCATGACCTTACTTATCATGATCATATCTTAAACTTAACATTTCTTCCCATAATCATAGTTGTGATTACACCACCACACTATAGGGTTAGGCAAGAAATATTTTACCCCTTGTCATAATACGACTAAACCATCGAATTATAGACTTCGGTAAAATTTAATTATTGTCTTTATATGAGTTCATAATTGAACTTACAAACCGAATGCTTTGGTAGGCGGCAAGCCTTTGAGCTATGCATTCTTTTGTAATGTTTACAAAAACTCATGAACTCAAAACTTTGATTATATCCTATCCAAATAGCATGGATAATTCTCATAATCCTTACAAAGAACTTTTAATAACATAATTATAAACTTATCCAAAATGTTGGACTACTTGTATAGTTACCTTGAAAGAAATGCTTACAAGATCAAAAAAAATTTTGATTTTCCGCATTCTTTTCCTTATCACTATGTCTTTATCCAAGCATTTTGGATTACATAGCCACAACTTGTATTTTAGAACAACCTTATAAGTCAAATTAACATTTGACTTTCCATGTTTTCTGCATAACTATATCCAAATAACTTTTGGATTTCATAGTTATAACCTATCACCTTGGAACCTTATAAATCAAACTAACATTTGATTTTTATGTTCTTAGTATAACTATATCCAAACAACTTTGGATTTCATAGTTATAACCTATGTATGAATCAAAATAAGTATTTGATTTCCTATGGAAGAAGAAACATCTTCCAACTTAAACTTGAAGAATCACTTAGGTAAACATGGAAATTAAAATTTCATTTTATGTGTAACTTAACCCATTACACTTTCAACCATTTGCTACAAACTTGAACACCATATGTAATGAAACTATTACATATCTTTAACATTGGCTATGTGAGGATAGACCTCCATGATCTTGAATGATCATCTTATAGTTATATAACCTATTCTTATATGATGAAACATCATTCTAATTAGGTCATATCTCCTTATACATGATTGGATCCACTTCTTATATATTAAACCGTGGAACTCTTAAACATTCATCTCATATATCAAACTTACTCATAAACTTAATCCATAAACCAATTAAAATTGGATCAAACAAATGTACATAAGAGTCATATACATTTTCTTTTGTGGCAAACTTGATTAAATCACGCATATCAAGTATGCAAACTTAATTCATAGACTATTAGCAAATGAAGTCATGATCTTTCAATTTTATAACACATGGACTTAAGTAATAAACATCATGCATTCAAAATATATGATCATCCACATAGTCCAACATGCATACATTATGCAACTTATCTTATAGTAGATACATACTGCTTAAATTCATACATGATGAACACTTATAATCTCAGAAAATGACGGTAAAGCCAATTGCATGTATTCAACTCAAACACATGAATACATTGAATCATGATTATCCTTACATCTTGCATAATCATACTTAACAAGCCTTAACCATATGCCTCAATATGTAAGCCACATATATTTGCATATAAATCATACAAAGTATGAATCTTCTCATAAACATTTACTTATTTCACGAAGAAACATTACAAATTAATTACTTAACAAGAAAATCATCTTGATAATAACAAGATCATTGAACATGAGAGGCTTACACTTAATCTACTTATGAACAAATTTGTGTCTAAGTTACTATGACACACACATAGCCATTATGGTTATAATAATCACATGAACCGACATTATTTCTTATTTGGCTATGCTAAACTTATTGAAACATTCTTATGCGTGAAAACTTAATTACTACCATGACAAACAAGAAATATACATTTCTATTTGTACTCATATGAATAAAATGCCTTATTCATATCTTAAAAATTAGGAAAATCATGTCATGGCCAACTTATTCACGCAATACAATCATATGAATTAGCTTGATCTCATACTTTAAGCAAAGTTAGCACAAGCACTTAATTAGCATCATATGATTACTTTTGAACTTGTCATGCCGCAAACATAAATAAAAAAAAAATATATGTAACATGATTGATTTGTAACATGCGTACTAGCATACTTGAAACTTAGATCAATCAAAACATTATAACAAGGCATACTTGCATAAGTGCTAATCAAAATATATAACGACATATATATTTAAACAATTTAAAATCATGAATACTTGTCAAGCACTTATAAATACATAATTGTCAAAACTTTAAGCAACATAAACATAAACTCACATTAGAAAATCAACTTGAACTTGAAAGAAACATGCAAAAACTTTATACTTATGAGCATATATATAAACCTTCTTTGCACAATTAGTTAATTAGGAATTAATCATATGAATTCATCTTGAAATAAATTACCATGAATCCGTTTTCATACAACTTATAAATTTTCATGTCAAACTCATACATTTCATGAACACTTGCACCTTATTCACATTATATATGTATGCTTAACAAGACATGGACCATACTAAACAAGACAACACAAGTATATATCTCAAAAAACATACATACTAATGAAATAAGAATTTTCATGGATAAACATTGTCTTAACTCAAGCATGCTTGTATCTCTAGCGGAGAATGACATTAGTCATGTACATAAATTTAAACATGTGAATCATATATATTGACATACATACTTGCACATGTACATATATGGCTACTTGAAAATTAAATATTCATGCTTGTCATTCCATCAATTAACAAGAAATTGATAATGCCGTATACTCAAATAAAAATAATCATGAAAACCTTAATTAAACAATAATCATGCTTTATATTGAACAAGGCATCTCATATATGAATACCACATATGTGTACCTAATCATAGAAAAACATGCCATAAAAATCATAAACTCACTTAACATGACACTTTGTGATTTACTTGACAAATAATTAAAATCACACTTAACATTTTGGCATAAAGAATAATGACAAAGAAACATATAATCATAGAACACCCTAACACAACACTTTCTTAAAAAACTTGTAAATGGTGACTTAACAAGGCATAGATCATGAATCTCAACATGTTTCTATATATTAATCCTTCCATTTGAATGAACCCAATTCAAATCAAATAGAACTATGTCACTTAAAAATAAACAAATGTCAATAAATAACTTATCTCGATGAAGGCAATCTCAAAATATTCCTTGAACCTCTTGAGTATGAACATCAATCACCATTGCCACAACCGATCGATAATCTCACTTCATCAATTAAATGAATCACAATTGATTAATAATCTTGATAATTAAAATAACAAACTTGAATAAACAAAACTTGTATAAAGCAACATAAACTTATCTTTTCCACTCCATAGCTTCTTGATCTCGATTTCCATCCCTCAAATTGTCTGGTATGATCATCGACTTGATCATCCATGGTGATATTAAGTTAGGGGTGAGCAAAAATTCCGGGAATCTCGGCCCCATCCCGAACCCGGTCAAATCCCGGTCCCAAAATCTCGTTCCCGGTGGGAGCGGGAGCGGGAGTGCGAGTAAAAATGAAGTCCTGGTCAACAACGGGACCGGGAGTGGGACTTAACTTCACTTCCCGGTCCCGGTCTCGATCCCAATTTCCGATATATATATATATATATATATATATATATATATATATATATATATATATATATATATATATATATATATATATTAAACAAATCAAGTAACTTAATGATGGTTGATAAAATTGTTTAATTTAATTTGTGTTTGCTCTTTGGATTTATTTTATTTATTACTATTTCGAATTTAGCGTATTTTTTCGGGAAAAGAACGTTATGTATTAGATATTGCGTAATTTTAAATTGGGAAAAGTGACTATGTAAACAAACCGATGCCCACATTTGTGAAATTACAGAAAGCTTGTATAATTTGTATTGGTTTTTAATGGTAATAAATCAAACAATGGGTGAAAATAATTTTGGAAACCAGGACTAAAAATTCCCGGTTGATTTCCCGGTCCCAGTGGGACCGGGAGTAGGAGCAAATCTTTGCTCCCGATCACAAACGGGACCGGGAGAAAAACTTTGCTCTCGGTTACAACCGGGACCGGGACCGGGACCGGGACCTCCGAAAATTATCGGGATCCCGGTCCCGCTCACCCCTATTAAGTCATAAGATTGTTGGAAATATTGAGGAAACACAGTCACTTGCACAAGATGAGGGATCACTTAGGTAGTTAGAAGTCGAGGATGAGCCTGTCTCCCCTTAAGACTTTCACTATATTATTTTTGAGAAAGCCTGATGAAAGAATTTCCCTTTTACCGCACGATTGAAGAATGTAAAAGCCACAAAATGTAGGGTCCTTGGGACGAAAACACATACACATGCGTGGGTGTTGAGGGCAAGCTATAGAAATATTATTCAGTGATAGCATGTCCCTACATTGTCCAAGGAAAGGGGGGATTAGTAATGCATGTAAAATCATGGAGAAGCCAACCCTCTTTTAACTTTTGTGGTGGGGAGGGTGGGAGGGGCTTTTAACATTGTTTGCTATCATTAGTAAAGCTTGAATAAATTTCTAATTAGATGAATGTCATGATTTTACATTGACCAACTCATTTTCAGAGTTCTAACTTCATTAAAAGTTTGATTCCTTGCAGCTCATAACTGCTTTTATTACCTGGGACTGGGAGGCCCTTTATACACTAAGTAAAGCAACAGCTAGACCTGACAAAAGCTGACCCGACCTGAAACTGACCCAATTTTTCAAACCTAAAATATTACAAATCCAGAATACGAAGCATACCAAACCCGATCCAACCCGACCCGCCTGAATTGACAGGTCGAGCAACAGGCCATAGAGCAATTTTGAAGACGGACGGGCAGTGGAGACACTAAAGCAAATAAACGTTTACTCAAGCCACCCTTCGCTAAAACAAATCAGTTGAGGATGTTATCCTGAACATGAAATGTGTAGTATTTCTCATTCAAACTCGTGAATTCAAAGGATATTACAGCATTTGATTTCTGAATTCTATTCTAGCATGATATTTGGATTTTCCCAGATTGTCCGCAGCTATTCCCTGGACTGCATTCCACCAAGCTTATAAATCCACCATGAAAAACCACACCTTCAAAGTTGAAGATTATTCTATAACATAGCAGCTACAATAAATTGTAAGACAGAAGCATTGAACGAAATTGGACGAGACTGATCTACTAATCAAGGCAAAGCTTGAAACTAAATTACGATAAAGTTGAGTAATTTACATCATTTGTATGTTAGCCACCCCGTCCCCAGAGGCTGAAACACAAAAGAAGAAATCCAATACGAAAAAGCTAACCTAACCTAAAATTGCCACAGGGTACAGAAAACAGTGAGTCCCAGCTACAAGAGATGCAAAATTTCCTGCCCTGTCCAAACTTCTAAATACCATAATTACATTGCGGCCCGTCTAGTCAAGGATATGATAGCAATCTCACCAGTTACCATGCCCTGCAATATCGACAGAGAGGGTGGCCAACCCAAAAAGATAATTCCCACAAGAGCCCTGCAACCACAACTATAAACCTCGACTGCCCAAGAATAGATATCTGAGATCATCGGCTGTGAGACGTGTGGCAGCCACACCGACCCTATCTTCACCAAACGCAGATGCCACCATTTTTCGCTTTTCTTCCTGCAATCACCATGTATTTATCAAACTAGGACAGCAGGCAGGTGAAACCAGGCGTTTCAATGAAGTTTCACATATAATTACAACAGTGGGCTAAAAACACATAAACCAACACCACCAATACCATCCAATGAGGATACCCGTCTTTGCAGATCCTCAGAAGGTTATGACCTAAGTAACACTAGCTATGGAGGCAATACCAGATTCTGAGACAAACAAATCTATTTTTGAAAAAAAAAAGGCACATAAACACACATACATTTGCCATTCATAAAAACCCTTCAGATAAAACCCATTAGAAAACAATACAATTTGATGTAACAGCAGTTATTATCATAAACAAATCTATTAGCAGATCCTCAGAAGGTTGTGACCTAAGAGCTAATAGCTCAAGTAGGGATCGCAATGGATAGGGTTAGGGGCCGGTAGTGCTGTACCCCAAAATCACAACCCGTACTAAATATGAGTACCCTTACCCATCGGGGGTTTTGCGGGTATAACGGGTTATATTCAAGTATAAGTATATAACTGGAGATTAAAAAAGAAACCCATTTTATACTCATATTTAAAAAATGCACCCTATTTTATCACTCAGAAAGATGCTGAGGTATCAGATGGATGGCTCTGGAGAAGAGAACTTCATGGTTGCAGAAAAATATGGCAAATAATCTTGCTTGAATTTGCATTACCAATTGTGATTTGCAAAGTGATACTTCATTTGATGTTTTGTCATTTTTTTCTTCGTGCACCCGCCATGGGGATTGATAGCACACGAACTTCCCATATTCATAAGGTTATATCCAGTGAGTTGGTTCTCCAACATCTTTTTTATTATTTTTATAAACCCCAGCTTTGTTCTTAAATTTGCCAAGTGTCATTATCACACTATCTTTTCCCGTTCAATTAGAGTAGAGTTGTAAAGATGGGCTTGCCAAAGATGAAGAGATGCATCATGCATGTGACAGAAAAACTATGAAGGGCAAATTCATTATTTGTGGAGGCATATTCTTCGTTTGTTGAAGTTTACATCTACAACTTTATCAATCCAATATCAATTCTATGTCCCAAAAGCCTTGCCTGGGCCAGGGTCTGTGGGAATACAATGTAGCAGCAGATTTACGAAGGAGCACTTCTCATTATACATCAAATTGTCCTAAAATACATAACTTGGAAAACAAAAAATGCACTAAAAAGGAGCCAATTAACTATCACACTGAACTAGGATATAGCCTAAACATGGACTGATACGACAAGTGCAGAATCTTTTTTCTGAAGTAAAACTGCATGCAAAAACATAGTACTGATATGCCAAGAAACCATGCATTATAGCCAACATTATGAGATTTCAATGCCAATTGTATAACCAGGATTTCACTATCTAAAGCATAGCAGTGATCACTTGAATAAAGAAAACCGATATTAGTTGAGTTAAACAGAAAAAGGAACAAGAAAGACTAAAGGAAGTGAACGAAAGACAACTAAATGGATGATGATATACCTGTAAAGCTAAAATTCGGTCCTCTACAGTATCTTTTATAGTAATTCTCGACACTGTAACAGGCCGAGTTTGTCCAATACGATGAGCACGATCTATAGCTTGATCTTCTGTCGTCGGATTCCACCACAAATCCAAAAGGATAACATGAGAAGCTGCAACCATGTTCAAACCAAGGTTGCCAGCTTTCAGAGACATCAGCATTACCGTCACCTAGAAGGAACCCCACATAATTTTAAACTTAGAACAAAACACAACATAAGATTAAAGTTTTGAAATTTAAAAAACAAAAAAAACAAAACCCTAAGAAAGTAACCACAAAAATGACAATAAAAAAGAAAAGGCTAAGCAGCTGTTGTATTGCTAAAGATTAGTCCTGAACACATTTCAAGAGAGCAAATATTAATCATTTGTAGGTCTTGCACAAGTCTCTTCCCTAAGACTTACTGTGAAACAAGCAATTTTATGTTTACATTGGTCGTATGTAATGGATACGAAGCAAATGAATAACTCATTTAAGGATGACCCTGTAACAGTTAATACTGAATGAATTTGGTCAGTGACCCTGAATTAAGAATTCCATCATTACTCATCTCAAGTCAAACCATTCAAAGAAGTTGCCCCTGAAAGGGAACTCATCACCATTACTCTCCTATTATATGAGACAATCTCACCCATGATTGAATGTGTACTAACTACTAATTATGATACTATATAAAGACTTAAACCTGAATCTTAATATTCAATTTTCAAAAGCACATCATAAAAGAGCACATTTGATAACGAGATGCACCACATCACATTTCGACTTGCATGGGTAAAGTTTTCCAGCACAGTACAGACTGATCTTCCCAGGCATGCTCAGGTAAGATCCACACTGGGAGTGGTTACACATGAACAAGACAGGGCAGTAAAAATACACATTACACCTGCTACCCTCAGGGAAGGAAATAATGAACACTTGGTGTTAGATCAATTAGGCACTAATAAATATGAATAAAATGCATGTTCGAAAGGAAAAGCCCCATTGTTGGGTTGTAATTACTCATATTTAAACATATAAGAAGCAAAACTTAACCTGGAAAAACAAACACAAAAGACACAACACATTCTAGGACTATCCAATGGAACCTTTCAGTAAATAAGCTAAATTTTCGTTAAGATCTGGAAAAGAGGTTACTCGATCATGCACAAGTTGGGTAGTTTCTGCAAAGTTATCTTTCAAGTTGTGGATCGAGTGTGGCTCATAATGGGTCATTTTGGCTTGGTTCAGACTTTCAGTTGATCCCATATATGTCTCTTGAGAATACAAGGCATATTGTATAATCAAGTTAGTGTTGGTTGAGTTAACTTAGGTTTACATCTGATTAGCTCCTCTCCACCCCATTGTAGGTCTCAACTTGGCCTAGTTTCAACTCAGTTTAGCTTCAATTTAAAATTTGGTTGCTCTACATAATGGCGGGATTGAGCCTACTTTCAAATCAAGCAGTGGAAGCCATAACTTGTGCCATGAAGATGTGAGCTCCTTCTTACATAATTTAATCATAAAGACATGACCAATGCGATTATAAATTCTGCAAATACACATCCTACAAAAATATGCAATTCGCCATTATGATGTACATCCTAACCTTCTATGGAGTCAAAAATTAGGTATTTATATGTAATATTAACAATTTAACTCTAATCTCCATTCTTTCAATGATAATAGCAACAAAAAATGACTTGTAGGTACCTATCTTTTTGTAAAAATGATTTATAGGACCCCATATTTTGAAAACTAATTTTGAAGTCCCTTTCTTTATGTGTTAATAATTATCATGACCCACTATTTTAATAAAAACCTATAAAAAGGGGTAGTAACTTTTTATATTTATAGAAAAGGGTATAAAACAAGGACCTTTGATGCAAAAATATGATTTTTTTTTTTGAGATTTTTATTAAAACATGTTAAAATAAACACTCTTAACTCTTTTATGATAATTTTAATGGTATCAGTTATCACAATCTACTACTTATACCTCAAAAAATGTATTTTCTGTGGTTATAGGCTCACCATGCTTAACAAAAACAAAAACAAAAACAAAAACAAAAAAAAAAACTTAGCTAGAGAATTTTGACTGGTATCTTAGCGTAGTTGTGTTGGATCGTCAAATTATTAAAGTTATCATAAGCAAGTACAATTTTTGAGGTATAAGTAGTTTATTGTGATAACTAATATCATTAAAGTTATATATCATAAAGAGTTCAGAGTGTTTATTTTAACATGTTTTAATAAAAATCTCAAAAAATCTCATTTTGCATAAAAGGTCCTTATTTTAAACCCTTTTCTATAAATATAAAAAATTAATACCCCTTTTAATAGGTTTCTATTAAAATAATGGATCCTGATAATTATTAGCACATAAAGAAAGGGACTTCAAAATTAGTTTTCAAAATATGGGGTCCCAAAAATCATTTTCACAAAAAGATAGGTACCTCCAAGCCATTTTTTGTAATAGCAACAAGAGCAATAGAAGCCAATTTCGACACATTGAATTGAAGTGGACTAAAACAGATCCCACCAAACTATTTCAGATTAGTTTCTACCTTCTCCACAATGGGAACGGACAGGTAGATAACAGCAGGTCTATGTAATACATGCTCAAACAGCACAGGGTAAAGCTGTGAGCACTGGCCCCCAAAACAGAGAGAGACTGGCCTTCCTTATATAAAATGGAGAGGAGAACTCTCATCCTAACATACATATTTTATGGAAGTTAGACACGCCTTCCCTGCCATAAGAAAGCTATTGCTAATTTTGAGGCCACCCTTCTCAGCATGTCAAAAAACTTCCATGGAAAAACAAAGCTGTATCAAACTTGAGGCAACATCCTTGCCTCATCAATTAACATCATACGTTTTGGGGTAGGGAAAGGAACCTTGATAATCTACTAAAATGCTTCTTGGCCCATAGACAGGAATGCTACAGTTACCGTTGCCCAAATTAAGGAGGGAGCAACATTCATATGTTATATATCTAGCATCTTATTTATCAGCGATAACCCTTACAAAGAATCTACTGACAGAATCAATTGACACCATTAATAACGACATAATTTCATGTCACCTTTGATGCAATGAGATAGAAAAAACTAGCAGAAAGAACTCAAACCTCAGGATCAGTGTTGAACTCTCTGACAGCCCTGTCTCTTGCAGCTAGGGACATACTACCATCAAGCCTCCTATACTGAATGCCATGTTGATTCAAAGAAAACTCAAATAAGTCCAACATACGAGTCCACTGAGAAAACACAATGGTTTTTATTGGCGCTTGTGATGAGGAACTCTCTGTTTTGTGCGTTCTGACTTGTGGAGACGACACTAAATCATCTGTGCCATCTTCCGGACCATCCAGCTCTATACAAGGATTGTTGGACTTATGGTGAGACAAAAGTATGTCTAGCGCAGCCTTAATTTTAGAGGAGCTATATTCAGTACTAAGAATTGACTGATTCTTAGATCTCTGATTGTCATTCAACACATTGCGCTCAGCATCATCTGAAAGACAGCTTCTTAGGGTAGCCTCTGAAAATATAACATCATCAGTTAGCTGTTCCCTGCATCTGCGACCTGGGCACATGTTATCATCTCCAGTGATGTACTCTGCCACACATTGGTAGCAGAAAACATGGCCACATATGGTAATCACAGCATCCTCTGGGGGATCCTACAAAATGATCAAAGAATGCAGAATTACACACCCCTGATTCTCAAAAAATGATTGTAAGAGTAAGAAAATAACATCTTTGCCAAGGGAAGGGGTCACATACTTTCCATGGAACAATCCAAATAAATAAGGGAAAGGGTGGGGCATAAATTTGCATCCAAAAGAGAATACTTTCAATAATAATAAAATAAAGTTCTAATCACCCAACTGCCAAGAGGTCACCGACTCTCGAACGTATCCAGTCAAGGATTCAGGGATCAGATGATGGAGGCATGGAGCCTGAAAATCTTCATCCCTGTTGCTAAGTTACTAATTTGCTAAAGTACTAGGACTTAATTGGAAGTTTGTAGTATACCTTATAGTCAAAGGAATATAAGGTTTGCAGTCACATATGAACTTGCTGCCGAAGTGTCAACAGACAACAATCATGAAGAGCTTACAAGGCATTCACAATAAATACAACATCAAAACGACCAACCCTCCAAAATCTAATAACATTCTATGACCCACCAGGACTAAACATGTACATCTTCAACAGAAACTCATTATTAATGTGGAAACATCTACTACTTCTAGGCAAACAAGGAAAGCTACCAATGTTCCCAAGAGAACCCCTAGAGAAAGACCAGGGCTACCTAACCCAAAACAAAAAGGTCGATGTGGACTTCAACACCGATGAATGGAAGGTGAACACAGACCCAGACAGAAGAGCCAATTATAGGCGGCACTAGACCGGGTAGATTTTGACCTGACCCAAAATTGACCCGAACAAGCCTGAAAGTTCAGGGTTTTAAACACAATTTCCAAACCTTCAACCAAAATAAACCCGACCAGCCCGAACTGACAGGACTAGGCACCACCAGGCACATCTCCACAACAAAATAGACACTTTATAGTTTATACAGAAACTAAAGCTTGTGACAAATAATAATCATTTTCCCAGTTGGCAATTTTTTCTCCTCTTGAGAAGTGGGTTGTCAATCACAGAACTAAAATCAATGGTAGCAGCAACGAATAGATTCTGCTCTAGCACCAAGTCTGTTTCAGGAGACAGGGACAGCAATTTCTATACCAGATATCTTTACAGCATTAACACAGAAACCACCACAGCAGTCACAGAATCAAAGAAGGTTCAGGCAAAAAAACATTCAACATTAGTTGTTCCTTATAGAAGTTTAAATAGATTGTTTTAGACACTAGAGTAGAGGAGTTATTCAAACAATCTAGTGAATGATAAAAATATATCCTTGACATATACATTAAATTAAATAAAGGTACCTTTCAGATCAGTGCAAACTATTTTTAGGATCCTCTATTTTGGAAACTCAGACAAGGGACCCCAACCACTGAGTAAAACATGGCTCTTAGTTTCATGGTGGACTTTAGATATAGGACGGATGGAGTATTATTAGTCAGGAGGGCATACAGTAAAGGAACAAGCAAAGAAATAGCTATAGAAAGGAAGAGCATACACTGCAAATGTTACAGAGTACAGAGGACCCTTCAAATTCATATAGTAATTTCATCAACTTCTGCTTTGGCAGTTTCCTCGCCTTCTCCAGATTTGATTTTCTAGCTGAGTATGAATCAAAACCTTTGACAAGAAGTGGGTGATCACACGCCTGCCGGAGGCGCAAAATCATCAACAGAATATTTGCATAGTTCTGATTAACTGTACCAGCAGCAGCATATGCCTACAAAACAAACATCCAATTAAGAAAGCATAGGACACATGGATATCAAGAGTAAGTTCTCTTCATCATTGGGCACATAATACTCACACATCGTACAAAAGAAAGCTACCATTTAAATGTAAGAAAAATGTGCTCCATGAGAAATATTAAAATAACCATCATTTTATGAATTCATAATAGACTGCTACAAACAGCATTAACAGATCATCATTGAAAAATTGCAGAACACACATACACTGAGAAGCATATATGCACTAACACTCTTTAAATGAAACATTTTAATTCTGAAGAGTAGTTTGTGCAGCAAATTCTCAGTTATGAACATCAAGTGATGACAATATTGAGCTAAAACCCATCCAAATATGCAAAAGGTAGTTTAAAATTATGTTATACTCCATATGCAATGCTTCAACCACATAAAATACTTCCTGTACAACAGCAGAATTGCAATCTGTATACATAATAAAGCAGACAACACAAAGTCAAGCCTAAAACACTCTACTGAAGTTGAACTCTTGACAATTTACACCTGTCAACATTGCTATTCAAACTACCATACCACATCATTACATTAGCTCCTGCACCTTTACTATACCATTAAGAAACCCTATTCTGCTTGAAGCAGCCCAAGGATAGTAGATGGCACTACAACCAAACCACACCAAGTAATATGATTACTTAACTCCCAACCAAAACCATCCGTATGCCTTTTTTTCCCATTCACTCTAAATAGCTTAAAAGGAGAGGTAGAGAAGATGCAGCAAGACAGTGTGCAGTTTGATATCCCTCTGACAGCTGAAATCAGACGATACTTTACTTTATAGTTTCCAATCATATTCCCAGTGGCACACTGGCATCCTAGTAATGCGGAATAAAAAAGCATCCCACTTGGTGTTACTTTTCTTGCTGTTAATTTTACAATCATTTGCATCATCCCTATGCTCCATGCTAATTTAAGAGACATATGGCCTGCTCCTCTATGTATAAAAAGGATCTCGATTAATTTCTGCATAATGAAGAAAGGAATATGTGCATCCCGCTAATACAATGGTGAAGCTTCAGTCATGACTTCATCAGTTCTATCCTATGTTGCTGAAAATTCCAGGGTATGGTCAGTGCAAGGCACACCAAGGCACAGTCAGTCTCAACGGTAAGGCACACGCATCAAAGATAAAACACATGATTTTTTCTGAAAAAAGTAATGTTAAAATACATTTTACATGAAGAAATTAGAGAATGGAGCTATAGTAGTATACTCTAGTCGTTGGTCCATCATTTATATGCTATCCAGTAGCCCCATTAGAGCAATTTTGCGATGCCGTCACTGAGACTGTAATTCTTTTAATCCTTTGCTGGAGGGGTAAGTCTCATAATTTTACGCACCTGGAGATCTTATCTCAGAAAAACCTCATCAGTGGGAAGCTCATATATTTCTTGCTTGTTTCATGATGAAAATTTTGAGGGTGAAGATGTTAGTAATTTTCCAATTCACTCCATGTTTGGACACATCCATACTCATACCCATGTGCAATTAAGCTAATACTATGCCTTCATTGTGAAGGTGAACATGTTAGTTGCGATCCAATTTACTCCAATGTTTGAACACATCCATACTCATATCCTACAACCTATGTTAATCAGACCCGGGTACGCATGTCCATATCGGACATGGATACGAGTGTCGGACTCGCCTATTTTAAAGAAATTTTATAAATTTTCATTGTAATTTGAAGTGTTGAGTGTCATACCCTTGTTTGGGTATCAAGGGTCGGACATGGGTACAACAGGGAAAATGAAGAGTCGGAGTAACATAGCCTACTACAACTATGATTATGGGGGGTGTTTGGGGTATGGCTTTTTGGGTGGCTTTTTGCTCTAAAATGGCTTTTGGAGAGTTTTGGCCATTTGACTAGTCAAAAAACTATTTTGCGGTGTTTGGTAGGATGGCTTTTGGGATTAGCTTTTTACCCTCAAAAAGCCATTTTATAAAATGCTACAGGCCGATTAGTGTTTGGTCGTTGGAGGAAATAAATTACAATATTGTCCTAAAGTTTGGATACGATTACTTTAAATGTCATGTTTTTACAAGCCATGTTTTTTAGGGTTAATTGCATGTACCTTTTACTTAGGATGTTGTGATCTATACGAATATCTATACTAATAATTTATGAAATATCTAATATCTAATTATATTGTAAAAGAAAATTGGTATAAAAACATTATTCTATAAATTATTAGCAAAATTGAAAAAAAATCCTATCAAATAAAATAACAATATTAATCTTACAAATAATTCATAAAATAATGCCTTCCTATATTTACCCTCGTCTTTATCATTTCCAATAAAATATTTAGTTAAATTAGGGGTATTCTTTGTCAATATCTCCATTAAGTACGATTTTATTAATATTTTCCCAAACCTTAAAATGACAATTATTTAGTTATGGAGAAAGTATTAGCCGACTAATACAAGTGTTAATCTTTAGTGGTTATTTATTGGTTACACAATTACTGAGGAAAGACTAACAATAAATATAAAATATTAAAGTTCATTTAAAAACTAAAACAAGGGCATAATTGGAATTCAAGAAAATTTTCTTGTTGCAAATAGCTAACTCTGCCAAACATTTTTCACAAAAACAGCTAATACAAACAGCTAAGAAAAAACAGCTAACAAAACAGTCAAAAGCTAAACAAATAACAAAACAGCTAACAAAACAGTCAAAAGCCAAACAGATAACAAAACAGCTAACTAAAAATAGCCAACAAACAGGCCTATACTACTTGCCCTCCTAAACAGAACATTTTTCTGGTCCCTAAACAGTGAGAACTTGAGAGGTGAAAAAACAATGACACAGTGTTTCCTTTTTTTAAAAGTAACAAGGTACAATTTATTGTATTGGTCCAATTTAATGGTGGATTGAATCACTGGAAACACTACTAGAATTTGAGAGACATATAAGACCATTTTATGAAGCCACCCCCCTTATTTCTTTTAAAGGGAAAACAAGCTAACCAATGGGCTCCTAGCTTAGGTGTAACCACTAGCAGGCTCTATTTTCACACTGGGATTTTTTTTGCTTCCACTAAAGTTTGATCTTTCGTGGGAGCTAGAAGATGGGGGATGGGAGCCAACTCGGCTACCACTGCTCTTTGGCTATGTTAACCGGACTCGAATATGGGTGTCCAATACACAGATACAGGTGTCTAATACACGGGATACAGGTATCAAACTCGGGTATTTCTAAGAAAATTTGCATACTCTCATTCTAATTTGAAGTGTTAAGTATCATACCCTTGACTAGGTGTGAAGGATCCAACACAGGTACGATAGGGAAAATTAAGAGTTATAGGAACATGGCTCTTCATGCCAACCCCTTGTATGCAGTTACATTTATTAGATTTTCTTTTCTTCGGTCAATATTTAATTAGGTTATTCTCAAAACTTGTGTTTTAGTATTTAGGAAAATAACAATATGATAGAAGTATTAGACGAATGCGCAGTCACTGCAGATTAAACGTGTCCTAGAAATAATTGTAAAGAAAAAAAGATGTTGGCAATGCTTCACAAGAGGGGGGGCAGCTGACTGGCAGAGGTGTAGAGGCACCACAAGAAACAGCAGCCATGGCAAATGTAAGGAACAAGTATACGAGCAGGGAACCCCTGTACTTGCACAGAATGACAAATGTAGAGATAAATAGTATGCCCATTTGCTATAATGCACTAATAAAGACAGTATCAGAAAGAAACCGCCTAGAAAACACAATAGAAGACGAACAACATACCTTGAATTGTGAACGTGATTCAGCCTCTAGCTGGGTGTAAAATGTCCGCTCCTCGGTAGTGAAATTCACAGTCTTCATCTTTATGAACTTTGGAGGTAAGCTTATAATAGGCTGCCCATCAAGTAATGTATCTGTACCATGCATATATTATGCTCAGCAAAAGGGATTAAGAAGGCAAAAGGCAAGGGAAAATAAATAAGAAAACATAATCTCATAAATTGCCCCTTTTCTTATCACAAACAAAAGAATCATATAAACAATCTCCAACCCATGCCAAGAGCTACTACTGATGCACGCAAGAGAAGCAAATGATTGCACCCGAGGGAAAATATCCCACCTCTCCGGAGAAAACAGAATCCACAAAGAACAACATTTGTAGTAACTTTAAAAACATTCAAAGAAAAAGGACAAGATTAACAGCTTCCACATTTGCGTAATCACCTTAGGTAAGGAATCACTACACACAAGCAAACGAAAGGGGGAGGGGCTCCCAGTTTTAGCCACATTCTGATCAAGGCATTCAAGTATTTGCAATGTATAGCAAAGTGCCACCAATAGAAACAGAAAAAGAAGGAAACAAAAAACAAAACAAAAAAAAAAGCACCATAAAATCAAGTCATCATTTTAACATATCACAAGTACAACAAAAGCAGTACCAATTCTATGCTGCCATCTGATCAATGAACAAGAACATAACACTGTAACAGTTGAATGCATGCGCTCAACAGAAAGAAATGATTAAATGGTCAAAAGTGGAATGTGCAGAGAGCATAGATAAGAATCAATGTGAAGATTGCAACTGAATTTTTAGTTGAAACTCTTTCGAAGTAATACAATCAACTGCTGCTAGGTGAGAAGTGATACACTCGGGCCCTCAGCTGACGTGTAATGAAGCAATATGTGAAGTTGCAGACAGTATACACAGATAGATCAACACTCAGAAAAGAAAAAATAGCTCACCTTTTGTACGGCGCAGCAGTAAAGTCTTGAGTACTGCCTGAAGTTTCTTGTATCCCAGTGTAGGATCTCTTGAAATAGGAATTTTAATTGCTTCACAAAATGTTTTGTAACTAGAATATAAGTCATGTCGAAGAAATCTAAAGTAACTGTACACTTCATCCACAGAATTCTGTATGGGCGTTCCAGATAAACACCACCTTCGCTTCGCCCTCAGTCCACAGCAAGCTCTAGCAGTTTGTGTTCTATGGTTTTTGATTGTTTGAGCCTCATCTAGTACAACCCGAAACCAACTCACCCTGGCAAGTGCACCTGCTGGGCTATACAATGAGTCAGCTAGCTTTCTGCCTTTCTTTCCTTTCTTACCAGTGGTAGATGGATGTTTCCTCTTCTTATTAGAAGAAAACTCATAGGATAACCCGTACTTCTCGCCAGCTTTTTGCTCGTCATCCTCGTCAACTACCGGTTGTCTGGGTACCTCATTGCTTACTATTGAATAAGTAGTTAGCACTACATCATACTTAGCCAACTCAATAGGATCCTTGGTTCTATTGCCACCATGGTACACCAAAACAGAAAGCCTTCCTTCCTGTGTGACTTTATCATCGAGCTCTCTTGCCCACTGCCTCAGAACAGTTGCTGGACACACAATCAATGTACCTGCAGCAGGTCTTTGCCTCTGAAATGTTTGACTTGAAGAACTTGCAACAGATTTGCCTTTAGGACGATCAAGATCCTTCATCTTCTGAGCAGTTGACGTATTGGCACCCTCACCCTCATCATCGTCTAAATTTAAGATTTCAGCCTTGCTATTTTGATTCTCACCATCTTTCTTCACATCTTCATTGGCATTGCTATTTTGATGGTCATCATCGTCATCCAAATCTAAAGCTTCGGCATTCTGGATGGCATCTTCTTTAGATTGTGACTTCTTCTGCAAGGACCTCTGCCTTTGGATGAGGGCAATTGTTGAAATAGTCTTACCTAGTCCCTACAGTGCAGATGCAGCATCATGTTAAAGAATAAGGAGGCGTAAACTTAATCAGCAGCACCTAGAATCACATTGTTTAGGGAAATAGATAACTAGCATTTTTATAAGGAGAAAAACTAAGCAGCAGTAGCTGTAAACATGAACCTGATCACACACACTGCATGCTAGGGATACATATAAAGTGATACAGAATTACAGACCAATACCCCAAAAAAAAACATAAACATAGAGGAAGCCTTCCAATTAAATTACACTCAACATCCCACATTACATATATGAAATCATGCATGCACAGAGACAAGGACACAGAACAAGGATTGTAGGGGAAGGACTGACCTGGTCATCTGCAAGAATACCACCCAAGCAATGTACAGTTCTAGACTCCTTCTGAACCATCCATGCCAGCGCTATTTTCTGTCATTAAAATAAGGAGGTTATCATCCAGACAACATGCGCAAATTCGAAGAAACAGAACTAGTCACTTGTCAGCAAGATTTTAAAGCACACCTACTTAAAGGTCGAGTTGGGCAATGGGTCTGTTCTTGTTAGCACACTTATAATGGGTTAATTTCATGCCAAGTTAGCTTGAATTTACTTAAACTCAAAAATAACATTTTTTAAAACTATATAGTTGAACCGTGTGGCCCACAGGTTCGGCTTGGTTAGTGCTGCATCTGGATTTGACTCAGAATTTCAGGCGGGGTTGGGTCAGAATGTCATGTCTACTAGGTACTTTTAAGTACTAAGCTTCATCACAGGCTTCACAGCATAATCATCATCATTGAAAAAGTGAGAGCAATGTAACAATTAGAAGGAAACCAAGTAACCAACAGAGATAAGACTTCCACCAATAAATTGCATAGTACTGCATCAGACTGCAACCTACCCAAAACACCATATGATCAAACAGAGAGCATACCTGGTGCCTCAACAGAGGGACAGTTAAGAGCCCTCTAGGAATATCCAGTTCAATTTTTGGCTGACTAAGATCCTGCACATAACAGCAACCATAAAAAAACGCTCTTCTGATTCATGTATTTAATCAATTAAAAGTTACATCAAATGCAATCTCAGCTCCACAAAAATTAACAACAGTGTAGCCGTGGTGGATCCAAAAATTTTGTTTGACAGTGAGTCCGAGACCAATTTTTTATCTTATAAAATACAACACCTACTGATTTGCATTGGTTTCACAGGGCAAGTTTTGAGGAAATTAATTGAAGAATTTGGACTGCTTCTCGGATG
This sequence comes from Portulaca oleracea, assembly GCA_029582165.1. NCBI lineage: Eukaryota > Viridiplantae > Streptophyta > Magnoliopsida > Caryophyllales > Portulacaceae > Portulaca > Portulaca oleracea. The sequence goes on from CM055869.1 coordinate 49,405,809, forward strand.
CAGAGGACACCAATAAATTGAATGTATCTACAACGGAAGTTTTTATCGCAATGAAGTCGCAGGTTGAGTTTACTTTCCACATATCAGAAGAAATATGTGTGTGTAAGTCCACCTCCTCCTCCCTTCCATTTGAATATACCCCTCAATCCTTGTAAGCAAAAGGCCAAAAAATGGCAAAGACGCATTTGTTACTTTTTTCGGAAAAAACTTCCACTGCTCCCTGCCTCCCCATCACCATGACTAATTTCAAGAACCTATGTCAAACAGGGATCCCATACCCATATCCGTGCTGGGTTGTGTCCACAGTCCACACTCCACAGGCAGGTCAGTCAAAGTGAGCCCAAGAATCTTTTGTACTGTTAAACCTACTGAGGGGCATCCATATTGGGTTGTCCTGTTGTATATGAATCATTAGGTTTTCGGACTATTAGACCTACTGTGGTGTATACACATAGAGTGACTTGGGTTTTCTTGCAGCATATGACTAGTTCACAAGGAATATGTGCCTCTTTCTTTTCTTTCTGGAGTAATCAAAATATGTATTGAAGGACACCAAGCAGATGTCACCCATATACAATAGAAGGTTTTAACAAAAACAAAAAAGCCTCGACCCCTTCAGCTTTCTACACTAATCTTGCCCACAAAATCCAAAATGGTAACCTATGTACTATGATGAAAAGAAATATGTGCATCTTGCTTAAGGATGCATCAAGTCATGATTCTAATCCTAAAAAACATCTGAAGCATGGCACTGCTGTGCAAATAGACTACATGAGACTAAATGAGCAGAAGCAAGCCTAAATGACATTTATTAATACTATTAGTCCGACTTTAAACTTCTTACAGGCCATATTACAATGGTTAGACTGTGCTAGGAAGCGAAGAAAATTAATTCTTCACAGTTTGAATTTTGAATGAACAAGGCTTTATCCTCGAAGATTTGGCAATTCCTCTCCTTCCAAATACAACACCAAACTGCCAAAGGAATCATATTCCAAACAACCTTAACCCAAGCAATCCTCGTCCTCCTCCAAGCTACCAGTAAATCTTTGACCGAAGAAGGTTGAGCCCAGCTAACTCCCATCAAGGAATGAGATAAATACCAAAGAGACATAGCCCAACTGTAATAAGTAAGGAGATGCTATGTTGCCCCTTCCTACATAAGGCACATGTAGAACCTACTTCGGTCGCCAAAATTTCTTCTTTATCACGTATCATATATGCAATTTTCCTTTAATAGTGGTCCAAACAAAAACCATACTTTCATGAGCACTTTGGAATTCAAATTGCTTGGGCAGGAAAAGGAAGACATTTACCATCATCAAAAAGCGAGCGGTAGAAATACCTCTTCAAAGACAATTTTGTCAAGTCTCTCTTCTTTTGGGTGAATGGGAAGTTTAGCTCTTCCTCTTTTGATGTGGTAGATTTTGTGGACAATCTGTTTTTTGGGTGTACATAAATTTGTAGAATGCTAGTTGAGCATCTTATATTTCAATCCTATTATTAATATATTTTTTTCCCTGCCAAAAAAGGGGGTTTTCTTATTGTGCGTCTAAATAATTCGACCCCCTCAACCCCAAAATGCCTCTATAAACACTCACAACTTCTACTCTTCTCCAGTGCATCCATGACGTAGAAATGCATTCCATGCAAAGAATACACACACACACACACACACACACACATACATGATTTCCTGGTCCTTTGATCTTAAACCATGATGAGGAGTTAGCTCACTGAAGATTCATCAGATCTTAAATCATGATGAGCTCTAGTGGCACAGGCAGCCCCACCCAGAACCAGGTGAAAATTCTGCAGTATAGCAGTATCCAGATCCAGATCCTCTCTAGAATTCACAAATAATACCGAAATTGAAAATGGAAATCATAAGAATTCATCATTCTTAACTCCGCTCCACCATAACTGTCCAAAGATAGTGTTTTGCAATGAGGTCAGGATGATATCTGGACTGACATTAAGCATTTGGCAACATCTTTGCAGGAATTTCTGTATCAGAAATACAGAAATTTGACATGTTGAGAAAATGTTCAAAAACATAAATTCTAAGAACCCGAACAAGTTGTAACCTAGGTAGGTGACAAGGTATAGTGGTGATGCACCAGTAATCAGTATAACTCTTCTTTTCTCAGCATAATAATTCATATCATTATTCCATGAATAGCGGCGAGGAACATGTACCAAGCAAGATTTAACAAGTTATTTTTTTACCTGCAATGCTGCTTGAAAAATCAATCTTTCATCTCCTGAAACTCTCTCTTCCCCGAATGCTGTATTCTGGAAAGGATCATTTGAAGTATACTGCGCTGAGGAACTAGGCTTTCCACGTGCCAATGTATTAGGGAGAATGCGAGAATGGTTATGAAGATCTTCGTCCCCAGCCCAATTGAAGCTATCTTTCCCAATGCTCCTGGAATTCGCCGCACTAAGACCTACTGGTTGGTAAAATCCACCATTATTATCCGCAACATGATTACAGCTTAAGCTGTCCCAGGAGTTATTCTGCTTACTACGCATCCCAGGAGGCTGCATGGATGGTGGAAGAGTCCTCTTCACCAACTGGTGTTGATATTCTGTGCTTTGAGCATTTGAAGAACTACTCCCATGTAAGTCTTCATCAAATCCTTCTGCCTGAATAGTACTTCCATTCCCCTTAGGAAACCTAAAATCAGTGTCAATATTATAGCTTGTGCTTGGACCAGGCTCAGCCTGGGAACGATGGACGCCATATGAAGGTGTCTCTCTACTAGTGAACCCCCTGGTAGAAGATGCACCTGCATTTGCATGTGACGTAGAAGACCAATTCGGTAGACGCCTTTTAATTTCAGGAGAAGGAATAGCCTCCACATCATCATCCGAGTCAAAATCACTATCTGACGAGGAGATGTCAATGGGTTCCATCAAGAAATTTGAGCAATGACTTCCTTGTCCTTTGATCCACTTAAAATATGAGCAAGGAGATGTGGCCTGCTCAAATAAAATACATCACTAACGACGGAACACAAATAAATGTATGCAAGCTAGTTTTCTTATAATCGGTTATCAATGATTCAAACTCACCGAATCAGCAGATATTCTGGAGGTTAGGCTGCATATCCACTGACTAACCCAAGAATAAATTCCCCACGTTGATTCGATGAAGCCATGCAGACCATCGCCAGGGTCAGGCATCTAGGGGTCGCATTCTCAAATCCAGATGGCACTGCATGTTCTGATCCTCACATAACAGAGACAGGAAATATATACAGTCAAGAGAAAGAAGCAATACCAGCTGGCTTCAAAAAAGGAAAAAAGAAAAGAAGCAATATGCACACTTAACAAGTTAAACAAGATAAGCCAATCAAGTAATTGCATAAAGAAAATAGAAAAGGAAGCACACCAAAAACATGACCAGCACTAACAATAAACTTTGGTGAGACCAGAATGTGAAAAAGATAGTCACAGCTACTGTTCCAAATTAGGGTTTAGGGTTTGGCTTCCAGACGCAGGAAAAACGCATGATAAACCCTAATTGGGGGAATGGGTAACACAATTCAACACAATCCCATCTTCAATAATTAAACTCCCACGAAACTGCTAATTTGCTTCATGAATTCGGCACAGTTGTTCATCCAGAATCGCATTCACCCACACAAAGGGTAACGGAGGAAAAGATAAACTAAGATTTGAACTTGGAAGTAAAATTTTCCTCCAAACTAACCTAATCAGCAATTATCTCACAGTGAAGAAAGTATCTTCATTTGAAATCCGAGATGCAGTTCATTCACTTAAAATGCATCATCAGACACGCCATCTTCTTGGAGCAGCCCAAAAAAGGGAGCTAAAAAAACTGAAAATTTCCGTAGCATCTAGGCAAAAAGAGGAGCTTACACATTTGACACTGTGGAAAGAGCATGAGAAAGAGGGCGAGAGATAGACCACGACGGAGGTGGAAGACGGGTTCTGGTGGCGACTGCGGCGGCGCCGGCGATTAGGGCAAGAACGACCGCCGGAGTTGGAAATCGCCGGCGAGAAATTCAGGAGCAAAACGACAGATTAGAGCGAGCGTCAGCGTGCGTTGTTAGGGAGGACGAGGGTGGAAAACCCAATGAGAATTTAGGAATTACAGAGGGTGAAAGAGGGCTTTTCCTTTTTGGTTTTTCCTTTCCTTCTTTTTGTTTGCTTGGGGTTTTTCAAGGAATTAGGTTAGGTTAAAGCCTAAAGGTGTATTGAGCAAATGTCATAGTTTGGCATTCCACAAAAGAGATCATAGTTGATGTGCTTTTCTATTATTTTGTTGTTCTTTTATATAAAATATTAATAAATATTAGCGTGTTAGCTCGAATATAGAGTAAATATTTATGAAGTGCTCCAACTTGAATTTTGGATTAGTATATAACACATGCAAAGTGTTAAATTTTAAAAAGATTAAACCAATGGCAAGCAATTGTTCATTCGAATAAAACAAATTTACAATAAAACCAAAAGGCTTAACTACATTTAGGCACCGTTCTTTTGTGCGTTGCGTTGCGTTTGCGTTCCGATAAGTTGCGTTTGGGTTGCGTTAGGTTGCGGTAGGAAATAATAAAAAGGTGACTAGAGGTGAATAGTAAATTGTGATAAGTTGCGTTATCTTGCGTTTGCCATACGTTAGGTTTTATTGATTTTGCGTTGCGTTTGGGTGCGTTAACGCACAAAAGAACGGTGCCTTAAGATAAGATGAAATATGGTAAAGGGTATGAGAAATGATGTGATTGTAATGATAAGGAATGGCAGCGGGTAGGAGTTGGATTTGATTTCACAACCTCCAACTCCGGCCCACTTAATATTCGTAGTTAAAAATAAATTCAACTATGATATGTCAAAGGTGTATTAGACTTCCAAGTTTGATTATTAATCAAAGAACTAGTTAGGATCGAATGGCTACATGAAACATGAAAGTTGACAACCATGAGGATAAGTAAACGACTGATCTATGAAGGATCTAGAGGGAGGAAAGCGACTCGTCTAATAGGTATATCAAACAGTGGGAGGAAAGTAAAGATTAAACCAACAATAAAAGTTGCCAAAGGATTGCATGAAGCATGGAGCACTGGCGAGTAGTGACCTATAGTGGAGTGAAGAGTGAGGGGCGATGTTTTTAACAGGTATTGGCATGGAGCAAAACTAGGGTATGTGACAAGCTAAAGGTTGTGGAATGAATTAGGATTTCACTCTCACATTCTCACTATAGATGAATTATATGCCTTCGGGAAGTTTTTTTAAATTTTATCATTATTTGGTTAGGGTCAAACTTAATTGAATAATAGATGTCTACCTCCAAATCTACTTCAATTTTATTCTAGTTCTTTTTATCGGATTTGGATATGATTTTCCTCAGATTCTAATATGATTTTCACCTCAAATTAGGTTGAATTTGCCTCAAACTCATATTCAATTGTCATTCCTATAAATGACAATTCCTAGCTCACTTATGGGTAAAATACAATACAATCAAAGTTAAGTTATGAAAAATTAACATGCAAAATAAAATGTATTGACTTTCGGGCTTCCCTATAGCAACAACTATTAGTTTGATGCCTAGAAATTCCTCTTTCATCAACTGATGTAATTCATTCAAGCTTGTTTGCATTGATCTTCAAGAGATATTCAATGACAAAAACTCGTATTTTTGCACGTTCTTATGCAACAAGCAACACAACGTAGACATAACTTTTTTCTGCATACATTACAGGGTAGACATATTAACACTTCATTATTGTATTATCTATGAGATCTACTGTAGTTGGTTTTTTTTTTAAAAAAAAAAAACATCTGGGAGATAAAATAACTAATTGCATGATATCAAAAACCATGTACCTATTCATAGTAGTGAATTAATTGGAGTTGGACATTCACAATATGATAGTTTTAGGCAAGAGGCATGACACATTGCACAACTATGACAAACCAATTTTTTCCCTTCTATGAAAAATATTTATTTGCTTAAGTATGTTATCACCATAAAATACTCGTAAGTCTAATCAGATTGTTATGCTGAATAATATAAGACCACGTAAGCCCAATTTTAATAATAATATGGAACTAACAACTGTTACTTTTAATAAATTTCAAAATAAAATGATTTACTACTCAAATATAATGGGTTCATAAAAGATATTAAAAATCTAAAGACTCCTTAAAACTTATTTTTATTTAGGTTGAACTCTAGTTGAGTGTTCCATGACTTCAAGATTTTTCCCACAAGCTATCGATCACATAAAATAGAAAATATTTTAAAATATGAAAACAAAATCTCTGTAGAATAAACTCAATTATGTGAAAGCTAATTTATAAAATTATTTTGTTTTAGAAATGAGGGAGAGGGAACAACGAGTGGATATCCCAAACAATAAACGATTACTCTCTTAACGATAAGGTGATCATCTGAACGATAAGAGTGAACAATGAACAATGATTAGAGTATCCGCTAAAATAATTTAAAATAATTAAAACTAATTTTTCAATATTCGATGAAATACATGGTTAGAAGAAATTGACATTTACTGTACCTAGATGGATTAAACCCTCTGCCAATGGATCTTGAACCTCCAAAAGTTTAATCGGTGCAATCTAACATAAATAACCAAATAATTACCTAAATCAACTAATAATTATTCTTAATTCTAAAACCTTTAGGACGTGCCTAACCCATTTATCATTTGGATATTTTTTTATTCAACACTAACTATAGCTAGTATGATGTGATGGACTTACATCACCAATCCTTTCACACTTTTCATATAATCCATACTCCCTACATAAATAAAAATGAAACATTAAACCCTCAACAACAATTAAATTCCAAGATAGAGGACAAGACTTGCATGACTTCATCATTTTGGCCTTACTCTATTATCTTCCTTCTCACATACTATATACACCATTTTAATAGTGATGTCAACCATTAAAGTACAAGCTCAGTACATAACTTTTCTAACAATGACTCAATTGCTCAGTAAACAACAACAACAACAGTGCAAATATCCACTTGAGGAACAAACGCCAATAAAACTCGATACAACAGCAACCACGTTGGTCGCGCTACTATCATACCTCTTCGTAGAACAACCCCTTCTGGCGTATAGTTACAATATTAGAAAAATGAAGTATCAATCTTAATTTTGATCTTTAAAGCTAAATCATTTAATCATAATCACGTTAGCAATTAACCCCACCAAAACCACGAAGCACTTTGGGGCTACTTTAATCTCTTAAGTATTGCATAATTTTCTTCTAGGGATGCAGTAATGTAACCAAAAAGTATTATACTGTTAATAGTTATTATATGACCAAAGAAAATAAATACAACCCAAACATAAGTATTAATATCTATAAATTATTGTTAATTATATCAATAGTTATCATCATCATCATCATTATTATTATTACTTCTACAACTCTTGCCAGTGGAGCAAGCGCGAAAAAGAGTTGGCTTAATACCAACAATTTTAGCAAAGATGCGATAATACCTAACCTACTACAAATGATAGTCTTACAATGCTATGTTGTAGCTAGTATGAGTAGAATGTGGATATTGTGATATAAAAATAATAGGAAGAAATATAACATGAGAGGTAATGATTATAAATATAGCTTCTTGTAGCTTGTGATGGGGAATATCTCATTGGTGCAATTTGCCGAACAAACAACTTCCCCAAGTTATCAATTTGCAGCCACTTGCAACAAATAAACTATAAGTGACGCTGAACATGTCCACTATCAATGTAGCTAACCAACACATGAAACAAGAATAATAGTGAGGCTCATATTATTTTGTTTCAAAAAAAATTGGTAATGTCAAATATCAATTAAATATTTGTCGATTTGTATATACCATGTCTCAAAATTGCCAGTATATTTAATAGGTGGATTGATCAATAATCGACTCTCGGGCATAGTTTGAAAGTTGATTGCTATGAAAATAGATTAACGAAAGGTAAAGAAAGATAGATCAGAAATTATCATAATAAACAAACAATAAAGAGAGAAATAAATTCCATAAATTAATTTATAATTTGTCCAATAACTTAGATGGAAGGAGTACATGTCTAGTAAGAAATATTTGTATTTGCCTTCAACTTCAGAAAATCTGAAGAAGGTAAGTTTGAATGCATTTAACATGTACGAAGTATAACAACTCAGAAGATAACTTGAGTAGAAGTTGGTATATATGCAAAAATAACATTCCAAAAAGATTGATAACAATAATTAGACGCCAATGCATACTGTATAATGAAGATATCTTGTTCAACGATTCTCGGATCATTTGGGAGACAACAACTACATAGCAAATGGTGGAAAAGGAGTCTCAAGGGATCTTTCTATCAAGCCATCTCCCTAAGATACCAACATACAAAATAGAGGAGAAAGAAAAGGAAAGACTACAGTTCCACAAAGTTAAAACCAGCAGATTGTGACCCTGGTTGGTCATTCAATATGTTGCACAATTTGCTTCTCGATAGATATGTTAAAGAGAGTGAGCAAGTGTTTGATGTCTCTTAAAATCATGTCAATTTGCCAAGGAGTATGAAAATTGTCTTTGATAGCTTGCACTCGGATTAAGTTATCACCTTCAATGTGAACTCTTGAGAATCCTGCTTGAATTACTTGTTGAAGGTTAGTCCATAGGTCAAAGCGGGCCCAACATATCAAAGTAGCCCGCGTAAAAGCAATAAAAGTCGCAGAGGTCATAAAAGGCCACAAGCAGGCCCAAAGCGCGAATCTGCAAATCCAACCAAGGAAAATTCACAAAAGCCACTGGGGTTTTATGTTCAGTAGCGGCCCGCCTCTGCTTGCCACGTCACCGATCTGTGCACTGCAATCTTATAAGCCGCTGGGGTTTTACCAATTTCTCTGATTTTGGTGCCAGAATCATCCCCATGCACATACCTTGATTGTTCGATTGCATTTTTGGGGGTTTTTAGGAACGAATTATTCCTAAGGGTTGTCGTATCCGCAGGGATGGGTCTTTAGGTTATCAGGAAATTGGTTTGTGTAAAGGTAGTTTTACATGTGCGGGAAGCGATAAATAATTTAAATAAACTAAACTAATATGAATTGAAAGCAATAAAAGCTAAAGAAAACATTGAATCAAAAGATGAAATTAACCAACTCTGACAGAAAATAAATCTAAACTAAGAATGCAGTTTAAAAGTAAGAAATAAGAAAGCAATAAAACTAAATTCTAACAATGAAATTGAAAACAAGAAGGTTGTGATTTGAATTATTAAGAATTCCCAAATCCTCACTTGTTAAGGAGAATTTGTGAACCCTTAATCCTCCTCCTCACTAAAAGTTGGATTGAATTTTTGAAATTAATCTAATAAAAACTTTAAGAGAAATTTTTACCTAAACAAACTTCTAATCAAAACTATGAAATAAACATTAAACTGACTCAATAAATTAATATCGGACTAACCCTAATAAACCCTACTAATCCCACTGCCCAGGAAAATAACACAAATGAATAGAACCCCATTTACCATTATAACGTTTACCAAAACAGATGAAAAGAGAGAAATAGAGAAAAAGAGAATAAGGGACAAGCAGAGATAGAGAGAAAGGAAATGGATACCGAACATTCAAACATCCAACAATTGACATAAACATAAAGATCCTATCAAAATCTAACAAATACCCAGATTCACCCAGAGATTATAACCAGAAGTTTGAACATTACACTACTTCGAAATTTCAAAGATTCAAGAACAAAACCAAATTACATCAAGAAATTGAACATTACTTCAATACCGAACCAAAACCCAGAATCAAAAGGAAGTAAAAATAGAGATTAGAATTCGGAGAATAAAAGCAAGAATCAACCAAACTTAAATCTAAAGATTTCTTAATCGAAAAATTTAGACATTCAAAGCAAATTCTGGAAATGAAAATTTGTAAACAAAACGGAAATAAATCTAATTCTAAATTCCAACCCTAGATTTCCAATTCATGATTTTTGGGTTGTCACTCCCCAAAAACCAATCTTCGGGTTCGCCCCTTCTTCGATCTTCTTCTTCCTCTTTTATACTTGAACTCGAACTCAAGCCTTCAAATGGACACTTTCGAGTGAGTTGGACTTTCACTAAAACGGTGATGATGATGGTGGTGTTAAATCGCCCAAAATCTGCAACAAAAAGAAAAGGGAACAAGTGAGAGATAATAAAAGAAATTGAAATGAGATAGAAAGGTGAGAGATGAGAGGATTATTGATGATGGTGGATTTAGTTTTGTGTGGTGCGTGGTTGTTGGGTGTAGCCCATGAAAGAAGAAGAAAGAATAAAGAAAAGAGAAAGGAGGAAGAAGAAGGGAGATGTGGGACAGGGGAAGCAATGCAACGGGGAACAAGGGAGAAAGAGGAAAGAAGAAAGAATGAAAGAAAGAAAGAAAGAAAGAAAGAAAGAAAGAGAAAGGGTAGGGGGCCAGTGAGGAAGAGAGAGAAAGGGAAATGGGAAAATGAATTTGATGTAGGGTTTGGGGGAGATTATGTCGGCAGAACAAAGGAAGGGGGAAATGGGTAGTTGGGTATTAGGAAACGTGTCACGGGTTAGGGTTTTAGGATTTGGGTATTGGGCTTTGGGTTTCTGGGCTTGTAGCTGGGCCGAAGAAGAAAAGAAAAGGGAGAATAGGGAGTTGGGCCTGGGTTTGGGTTTGGGTTTTATTTTAGTTTAGATTTTATTTTTATTTTTATTTGTTTTCTGATTTTATTTATTTTATTATTTTGATTTATAATTATCAATAATAATAACAAAAATAGTAAAATTACAATAAACCTAATAAAATCACAAAATGAGTAAAAACATAATAAAAATCCTAAATTAATTATTAAAGACAAGCAAAAACCCCTTATAAAAGATATTAATTCGGCTCGAAACGAGACCGAACAACACTCCCACACAAAGGTTTGCTGGCCCCGAGCAAACTAAAACAAGAAAAAGAAACTAACTACCCTAACTCACTTTCGTAGGAATCACGGTTGTATTTAGCATATGTAACAAGCCCTTTAAACCCCTAGGTTTCCCCTAGTGGACGAGTAGGTCTCGTGAGGGTTTGCAGAAGATTTACCAACAAAATCTAAAGAAAAAGTAGACTCAGATTAAAAACAAAAAGACTCCAGAAAGGAAAAGGAAAAGGAAAAGGAAAAAAAAAAGTTACAATACAATTAAACACCCCCTCAGGCTAACCAATCAAACACATCAATCCATCAAGCAAATACCAAGATCAATCTGGAAGAGAACAAAATTAGTGTAAAATAGACAGAATAAAGTTTTTGAAATTAAGTAGAGAGAACAAGTACTTCAAATGCGAAAAGCTGCCAACAGACTTAAGATAAATGCAAATATGTAGGTTGGTTATGGACGTAGGCCAGTCAAAAGAGCAAACCTCACTTTAGGATACAAAAATGAACGCTCAAACACTCAAATTTGAATGTATATGTGGGTTTTTCTCATACTCAGACCAAAAGAAACAACCTACCATAGGCTTGGTAAGAATCTCGCTCTCTACTGCTACTATGCAAATACACAAGTGACAATCAAGAGGACTTTTTAGGGTTGTAACGAGGCTTAGGTTAAGGGGAAAATGAGTGGTAAAATTTGGATATGAGGAGTTAAAAGAGTCATGCATGGATTGATTTTCAACAAATACTTTCTATCAACTCACCTTCTTGCTTAATTATACAAGGAACTCACTTTTCTCCCTCATTAAGAACAAAACACCTTATCAAACTTTACAACCTGGTCAAAAGCTAAGAACTCTTAATTAAGTCACCCATAATCACCCTTTTTTAATATATATATATATTTCTTTTTGGTGGGTGATCAAGGGAGAAGAAACATGAATATACATAAAAACTTAGCTTCGACCGCAATATATCAAAAGAACATCATAACCAATTAGCTAACTAATAATAATTGGGAAATATAATTTGTCCCAATTCAATAAAATTCACGCCCCAACATCTTACTTCATTTGTAGCAACACCGAACCAATTGTCACTCCCGGATTAATGAACTTTCACAATATCCAAGCAGAGATGTAACCAAAGGCTAGGCGGGGCTAAAGAAAGGTAATAATATTGTTAGGGAGGCTGTTTGGCTATGTAGTTAAAAGAAAAGAATGCCTCAATCATATTGTCACAATATGTAATGCAAAGATGCAGTCTCAAACAAGATGCAAAACAAGTTCTAGAGGTGCAACTAGTGGTGGAGTCACTCAGGAAATAAAAGAATTGACAAAAGTGCTCAATTCTTACTTTTAAGCTGTGTGGACTCACGGGGTAGGGCTCAATCAACTAAACCTAGTTCAAAGATTTGCGGCACGCATATTTACACTTACTAAGATAGTTAAAGCAGTTAAACACATTATTCATTACTTGACTCAAATACAGAGATTTGCAAATTCAGTTTCAAAAACTTGTAAGTTCTCAACCAAAATTTTCAAGGTGAAGCAAGATAAATTGAAAGTCTAATTAGTCTACCAGATCACAATAAAAAAAAATTAGGGGGGAAACAAAAAAGGAAAAAGGAAAATTAAAAAGGCACACGTGCCACCCCACTCCCACACAAAAACTCTACAATGTCCTCATTGTGACTGAGGTGACACCACACACAAAAGAAAACAAAGATCACACAAAAGAAAAACTCACAAAATAAAAGAAAAACACAAGCCAACATGCATGCTACCCCCACTCCCACACAAAAATATTGCAATATCTTTAATGGTAACAGAGATGAGCAAGCATACTAAAGAAAAGAAAAAGAAACACACAGGAATAAAATAAAAGAAGAAAAGGAAGTTAACTTACTAACTGAAAAAAAAAATAAAGATAAAGAAAGATATTACCTGGTAGGGTACTGAGTATACCCAAGCAATAAAATCGTATAAAAAAATGTATGGAGCATCATCCACTCCATCTCACCTCAAGACGTTGGGCACCATGTCAGAACCATTCAACGCCCGTAGTAACATGTCATGCATCCTAGCATGCATCTCCAAGTGGTGAATGTAAGAGCACAATTTCAATAGTACATCAGCAAACATCAGTGCTCTCAACAGTTTATCAAATGCCTTGGAATAATCAGTAAAATAATGAAATGAATGTACAGACTTGATTTTCCAAGGCAAGTCCTCTAGGTAGGTGCTATAGAACTCAATGAGGAAATTAAACCCTCCTAAAAGACCTAGGGACTTCAAAAACTCAGGTTCATGAGAAAGGAGTGTAGAAAAACAAATCACATGAGGGGGAGGTGGGGAAACAATTTCAAGCTCATTAAAACACAAAGAATCCTCACACTCAACCTCCACGCAATTTTCATCAATTATAGACCCCAATTCACAATTTTCATCCAATTCATCAGTGGGTGATAAGAAAAAGGTAGGGTTATACCACATAACAACACTCTCGACATTATAAAAGGGTACATCATCATCTTCATCAATTTCAGACTCATAAGAAAAATCATCGGTATCAGAAGACAAATGTGCATCATTCAGAACATAATCGAAAGTGAAAGTGGAATGCTCAGGAGCATAACCCATCATGAAAGACTCATATTCACACACCAATACATCATGTAAATCAAGATCCTGAGTTGGAGGGGAGAGGGGAGGAGTAACTAAAGATGAATCCTCAAATTGATCCACACGTGGAGATTGAGCGTGTAGATCAACAAGATAAGCTAATGAACTAGCACAAGACTCCTCGTCAGAATTAACATCAAAACATTCAATCCCCTCCTCATATAATGGTATGGACAAAGGTGTGACTAAAGATTCATTAAGGGACTTCTCATTGAGCATGACTTCATCACACACTAATCCACTACTTTCAGAATTCTTCTCAATCAAAGGTGTCTCATCCTCAAGTGTATTCTCACTAATGGGCTTGCTAACCTGATTATCACATGATTTTTCTATACTCTCAACAGGTGAAGGGGAAGAGGGTTTAGTAAATATGAACATTGGACCATCGTCCTCATCCTCTATTTCACACACATGAGCATTATTTAATTCAGGTTTAGCAGAATCAAACCCATCCATAAAAGCTTTAAATGCAGGGTATTCAGGACAAGCATTAAATGAATGACCCCAAGCTTGACATACAAAACAATGATGAAGAGACTCGCCATCGGGACATTGAGAAGATTCACAAAAATTTTCCATGTACTCCCCACCACTAGATTGACCATTCAGATTTTGGGGGTACTCATAAGTTGGTATGGCTAAAGTCTCAGAGGGTGGTGCATAATAAGGAGATTGGAAGCTAGGATTAACATTTTGTTGCTCAAATTCATAAGAATCCCTAGACAACCATTCAAGTAATTCCCATGCAGCATCTTCTCCTAAATCAGAAAACCCGTAATATTCTAAGAGATTTCGGGTCTCATAGTTTACACCCTCATTCACAATTCCCAAAAGATCTAATGTACCATAAAAGAGACCATACAATTCACATTGAGCACGATAATCATGTAATCTAGCAAAATATCTCCAAAATATTTCATGCTCAAATTCGGGAAATTGGGGACTAGCCATATCTTCTTGTTCTTTTTTTGTTTTTTTTGTTTTTTTTAAACCACTTTTTTTTTTTAAACTACATTTTTATGGAAAGCAATAAACTATATACACACAAACCAATAACTTAATCAACCAAATAACGCCATCCCCGGTAGCGGCGCCATTTTTGTTCGATTGCATTTTTGGGGGTTTTTAGGAACGAATTATTCCTAAGGGTTGTCGTATCCGCAGGGATGGGTCTTTAGGTTATCAGGAAATTGGTTTGTGTAAAGGTAGTTTTACATGTGCGGGAAGCGATAAATAATTTAAATAAACTAAACTAATATGAATTGAAAGCAATAAAAGCTAAAGAAAACATTGAATCAAAAGATGAAATTAACCAACTCTGACAGAAAATAAATCTAAACTAAGAATGCAGTTTAAAAGTAAGAAATAAGAAAGCAATAAAACTAAATTCTAACAATGAAATTGAAAACAAGAAGGTTGTGATTTGAATTATTAAGAATTCCCAAATCCTCACTTGTTAAGGAGAATTTGTGAACCCTTAATCCTCCTCCTCACTAAAAGTTGGATTGAATTTTTGAAATTAATCTAATAAAAACTTTAAGAGAAATTTTTACCTAAACAAACTTCTAATCAAAACTATGAAATAAACATTAAACTGACTCAATAAATTAATATCGGACTAACCCTAATAAACCCTACTAATCCTACTGCCCAGGAAAATAACACAAATGAATAGAACCCCATTTACCATTATAACGTTTACCAAAACAGATGAAAAGAGAGAAATAGAGAAAAAGAGAATAAGGGACAAGCAGAGATAGAGAGAAAGGAAATGGATACCGAACATTCAAACATCCAACAATTGACATAAACATAAAGATCCTATCAAAATTTAACAAATACCCAGATTCACCCAGAGATTATAACCAGAAATTTGAACATTACACTACTTCGAAATTTCAAAGATTCAAGAACAAAACCAAATTACATCAAGAAATTGAACATTACTTCAATACCGAACCAAAACCCAGAATCGAAAGGAAGTAAAAATAGAGATTAGAATTCGGAGAATAAAAGCAAGAATCAACCAAACTTAAATCTAAAGATTTCTTAATCGAAAAATTCAGACATTCAAAGCAAATTCTGGAAATGAAAATTTGTAAACAAAACGGAAATAAATCTAATTCTAAATTCCAACCCTAGATTTCCAATTCATGATTTTTGGGTTGTCACTCCCCAAAAACCAATCTTCGGGTTCGCCCCTTCTTCGATCTTCTTCTTCCTCTTTTATACTTGAACTCGAACTCAAGCCTTCAAATGGACACTTTCGAGTGAGTTGGACTTTCACTAAAACGGTGATGATGATGGTGGTGTTAAATCACCCAAAATCTGCAACAAAAAGAAAAGGGAACAAGTGAGAGATAATAAAAGAAATTGAAATGAGATAGAAAGGTGAGAGATGAGAGGATTATTGATGATGGTGGATTTAGTTTGGTGTGGTGCGTGGTTGTTGGGTGTAGCCCATGAAAGAAGAAGAAAGAATAAAGAAAAGAGAAAGGAGGAAGAAGAAGGGAGATGTGGGACAGGGGAAGCAATGCAACGGGGAACAAGGGAGAAAGAGGAAAGAAGAAAGAAGAAAGAAGAAAGAATGAAAGAAAGAAAGAAAGAAAGAGAAAGGGTAGGAGGCCAGTGAGGAAGAGAGAGAAAGGGAAATGGGAAAATGAATTTGATGGAGGGTTTGGGGGAGATTATGTCGGCAGAACAAAGGAAGGGGGAAATGGGTAGTTGGGTATTAGGAAACGGGTCGCGGGTTAGGGTTTTAGGATTTGGGTATTGGGCTTTGGGTTTCTGGGCTTGTAGCTGGGCCGAAGAAGAAAAGAAAAGGGAGAATAGGGAGTTGGGCCTGGGTTTGGGTTTTATTTTAGTTTAGATTTTATTTTTATTTTTATTTGTTTTCTGATTTTATTTATTTTATTATTTTGATTTATAATTATCAATAATAATAACAAAAATAGTAAAATTACAATAAACCTAATAAAATCACAAAATGAGTAAAAATATAATAAAAAAATCCTAAATTAATTATTAAAGACAAGCAAAAACCCCTTATAAAAGATATTAATTCGGCTCGAAACGAGACCGAGCATTGATCATAGCCCCACGTGTTTGATCTCAGATTGACCTCACAAAACCCGCTGAGGTTTTATTCTTGCATGGTGAACGGGCTTGATTTTTGGGACATGTTTCCTACATTTCCATCCAAATCACTCATTATCCACCTATAAATACTCAACCATTTTCACTCATTCACCACCAACTACTATCATCATTCCACCTAAACTCTCTCAAAATTTTCTCTATTATCCATCCTCCCTCTCTAATTCTCTTATAATCATTCTCATCCTCTCTATATCATCATTATCATACCATCCCCCTAACCGTCCTCATATACATCCTTCCATCCAAGCTCTAAGGCGAGACTAAGTCAAGAGGATCGATCTCCATTTCCATCTCATTCATTCCTAGCAAGGTTTGCTTTTCGTTATTGTATTTAATTGTGTAATTTATGCTTTAATCTTTTTACTTATACATGTATTTTGTAAAGTAAAATGTCATCGTTTTTATATTGCATGATCAAGAATATAACATTGTGAAATTTATTAAACTTCTCCCCGCTCTTTTCATTTCAAGTTCGATTTTAGTAGAGTCTGTTTTCTAACAGGCGGATTCGAGTGTTCTTATAATTCTCAAATTCGTAACCTTACCCCCGAACTTAGAATTCAGGTTTCGTAGATCGGAGTTATTTTCTTTATTTTTGGTTTGTCGATTTCCTTAAATCGGCTGGCGACTCTTTCTTCATTTTACAATCCGTTTTTAATTATTTAAAATACACGTCTTTGCATTAAAATAGTTAGAAATGATTTAATACCACCTTTTTCACTAACCCAAGAGAAAATGGGTACAGAAATTAACAAAAGCTATGCGACTTTTGTTAATTTCCACTCATTTCCTCTGGGCCGAGGAAATGAATGGCCTAACCTAGAAGTATCAAAAGCCATGCGACTTTTAATGATTTATGGCGGCCCATTTACTTCCTTTTTGGCCCAGTAATGGGCCGGTAATAAATCATTAATAATATATTTTTGTGCAATTTCGGGTATTTAAATAACATAAATGGATTTGTAAATAAATAAAGTTTCATCACCCCGAAAATGAATTTCGAAAATAAAAATATCATTATTTAAGGATTAAGCAACTTTAGTCGGCTCCCGATCGTTTGAATAGCGCATCTGAAACAGATTCCCCGAACGGGAATTTTCCGGGTCCTACACCTGGATGTTTTTGGACATCCTAAAAATTAAAGTATTTAACTATAGTTAAAATCATAATCCTACATAGAAAGTTTTCATTAGTTTTGCATTTTAGTCACTTTTATCTTGTTTTAGACTACTTGAATTTTTAAAGAAATTTCTAGCTCTTGCTTGGTTTTAGCAAATGTATAATTTAAAAACAACTTACCTGCAAATAAAGATACTTTTAACAAATAATTAACTCTTTGGTCTTATAACTCTTTTATTAATGGTTTTCTAGTAGAAACATGATGAACTTAGAAAAAACCTTTAAATTTCCAGATTTGGTGCTAAATTCGCTTTCTGCTGAAAAATCAGTTTTTTGCTCGGTTTTGTTTATTTGTGTTCTCCCTCTATACAAAAGCTTTTAAGGTCATTCAAATTCGAATGTTCCGCTTATGAGTCTAGGTTAACCCAATATTTTTAGTTTATTTTTAAAACTTACTGATTTGTACAGTTGTTACTAAAACCAAACCTATGTCAGAATAGACGCAAATCTGAAAAGGGTATAGTTGTGCTCTATAACTCATTACCCTTCTATTTTTTTGCAAAATGAATTTTTCAGTGGGTTTCTAGACATATTAGCCTACTTCTTTCACGGAGAAAGTTTTTCCAAAATATGTTTTTTTTTATCTTGGTGTTAATTTGAGTTTGAAAAACCCGAAAACTTGGTTATTTATGCAAGAAAAACTCATTTTATGAACATCTATGGTGGCGGAATCTCATGAGGCTTTTAATGAATATTTTTTTTCAAGTTTTTAACACCATTTTAATACCTAACACAAGAGTAAAAATGTAAAATTCGGGTTTACGGAAAAATGTTATCATTTTAAGTCACTTTTAGCCATATCCCGGTTTTTAGAGCAACTTTTGTTCTTGTTTACTTAATCTAAAATAAAGGCTGGAAACTTTGAAAGAAAAAGACACCTTTGAGAGTGACTGGAGTAGATGGATGAGATTCCTTGAATTATTGAGAGCAAAAACTTCATTTCTCACCTTTCTTCTAACTTTTTATGAATATTTTTGTGTTTGAAGAGAATGTAGGGATATGAACGTTTATGGACTGATTTGGAAATGAACGAGGGTTAATATAATATTGTGAAGGAGGGGGTTGGTTGAGTAGAGAGAGAAAGAAAGAGAGGATAAGGATGGATTTTTAAGTGTTAAACTCAACATAATATAATGGGGATCATGTAAGATTTGTGCTAGAGTATAGTGTAATTATGCTCTAGGGGTTTAGAAAAAGTTAATTTTTGATTGCAATCCATAGTATTATAGCTCGTAGATACCCCTAGAAAATCCTATTAACCAAACCCATTAAATTTTGGTGTAAATTAGCTGAATTTGTGTTTGTCTTTGGCTCCTTGGTGACGTCGTCCTTAGGGAAAATTAGGAGAATTGTTTTGGCTCCATTAAAACTTACAAGTTTATTTGGTAAATAAAATACCTAAAAACCTTATTTTCATATTTTCTGTACTTTATGAACTTTGATCAACAAAGACATGTATATCATGCCATACTCGACATATTTGATGAATGATAATAGTATCTCTTATTTGACTCTTTTGTAAAGTATTGATATTTTATGTTATTTTTTGGGACCAAGTTTCTTTGATACGCATAAAGTCAATAAGTATTCACATAGAAATTAAAATATTAACTTAATTAATGTCATCTTAACAAGTTCATATAAACAAAGATAACTTAAATTTCTACAGATTTGATTATAAGCTCCGTTCTTTTATACGGTGTGGTGTGGTGCGATGTGGTAATGGTGCAGTACGATGTGGTAATGGTGCAGTACGGTGGAATTTGAAAAAGTGTGGTGAAGTGTGGTGGGTTGTGGTGAGTTGTGTTGAGTTGTGGTGTGAGTTGTGGTAAGTGGGGTAAGTGAGGAAAGAAAACGTAAAAAGTAAAAGAGGAAAGTGAGGTGAGAGAAAAGTAAGAAGATATTTTGGTAATGATTTGTGGTAAAATGTGGTGGAGTGTGGTGACATATGGTAGAATATTGAATTGTGCGGTGTGGTGCGGTACCACACCGCAAATTACCGCATAAAAAACAGGATCTTAGTGTTGTTGACATGACATTTATCAAGTCAAGATTTTAATTCTTTTTATCCAACTCATCCCCTCAACTTGTCATATAACACCGCAATTAGTATACAATATATTATTGTTCAAGCAAATAGTTTAGTGCAAACAAATCAAAGTACATATATTAACATCCAAATATCCGTTCCAAAATTATACAAGCTACACTATAAAAGATTACAAACAATTTAAAACAAAACCTTGAATATGATTCTAGAAAAGAAAAATAAATAGCCCTCACAACCATAAATCACAGCAGTAAATAGTATTGCAGGCAGGACCATGATAACCATCTTGACTCAAGATGGTTCTTAACCATCTTGAATTGTTCATATTTCACATTTTTGTAATTTTTATTAATAGTTTCTTTAATAATTATATATATTTATCAATTATAATGATATAATACTAATTAGCTAGGTCAAAAAATATAATAATACCCTAATTTTATCAATCATAGTAGAAAATACACATTTTATACATAGTTTTATATTTATGAAATAAATATAATAAATAATTATTTTTAAATTGTTTATAAGTTGTAGTAACCCTGAAAATAATGAAACATACCTTTAGAATGATTTAAATACATTTACATTTAACTTTATTAGTGATTTAGAAAAAATGTAAGATGGTTAAAAATCATCTTGAATCAAGATGTTATCATTTTCGTTGCAGGAAAATGCACGGAAAATGCACGGAAAATGCAGCTTATGTTACATATTAATTTCAGTTTTGCCCAAAAATCCAAGCGAAAATTCAGCTGTAAGAACACACGCACGCAAGCCCTCCAATTGAAGCACCGTCTCTAAAGTAAACACTGTAAGATAACGTATTAACGCATACTTCAACTCAATCGCAAAGAAATTCACTGCTGCCTGTACCCTGTAGGCGGTATCACTGGAAAATTACACGCACTTTTTTCTCAGTCTTGATCCTCTATTCCTCTCACATCCTCAAATTTCCCCCCAGATCCACAATACTCAGACACCACTTTGAGCAAATGGGCAGCTGTCGCATGATGAGAAAAGGCAAGTTCCTCGTGCTGTTTTTGCTGCTTTCCCTTTTTTCTTCCCAGAATCTTGATGGGTTTTTTGTAAACTGTGATACTCTTTTAACTGATGATGACAATAGTTACAACAATCAGCTTCTTCCTAGTTGTGATAATGATGCTACCAGCAACCTGTACCAAGCTCAGATTGATAGGCTAGAGCAGCTGGTTAGGAATTTGAGCAAGCTAGTGGCTAAATTAGAGTCTAAATTTGATGGATCCATACATGTTGGTAGTTTAGAAAATGCCCAAAATTTTGTTGGGGAGGATAAGATCGAGGGATCAAGTTACGAGACGGGGAGAGATGTTAGGGAGGAGGATTTTAAGGGTGGGAGTGTTGAATCAGTGAATCGACCCAAGATGGGTTCATTTACTACCTACAGCCCGCTTTGGTCTGAGAAATTCCAGTTTATGGCAGCTGTAAATTTGGATTCTGTTGCTACGAGTGTCAACGTTTTACCCTTCAGAGATTATGAGGGTTTAAGCAAGTATGTTGCTGTTGGGGATGATCGAGGTAGGGTTTATGTCCTTTTGAGAAGTGGGCATGTTTTGGTTGAGTTTGCTACCTTGTCTGATTCACCTGTGACTGCTATGCTTTCGTATATGTCGTCTTTCATGAATGAGAGCATGCTGGTTACGGGGCATCGTAATGGGGTGATTTTGGTTCATAGGCTTTGGGAGAGTTCGGCGGGTGAGGATTTGAGTGCTCTTCATGTTGAGAATTTCGCGGCATTTGATTCGGGGGAGATTGGGTCAAATGGGTCCCCGATCTCGATATTGGAAGTGCATCATGTTGGAAGATCCCGGTACATTCTATCGGTGGATGAGAGTGGTAAAATCAAGGTTTTTAGGGACAATGGGACTCTGTATGGATTGGCCGTGCCCACGAGCAGACCCGTAGCTTTCTTGAAGCAACGGCTTCTGTTCTTGATGGAGAGGGGCGCGGGGTCTTTGGATTTGAGGACTATGAAGATTCGGGAGACCGAATGTGAAGGGTTGAATGATTCAATGGTGAAGAACTATGTATTTGATGCTACTGAGCGATCAAAAGCATATGGGTTCACATCATCTGGTGATCTGATCCATGTGTTACTATTGGGTGACATTATGAATTTCAAATGCAGAGTTAGGTCTAGGAAGAAGTTTGACATGGATGAGCCTCTCGCCTTTCAAGCAATCAAGGGTTACTTACTCATCGTCGGTCAAGAGAAGATTCACGTGTACAATGTCTCGACTCAGCATTACATAAGGTCCGGTGCACCTCGCCTCACGTTTTCCGCTAGTTTAGACGAGATCAAGTCATCATTCCTCCCAGGCCAGGTGACTGAGGAAGGCAGCCAGAAAGAAAAGGCAATGCCAATAATCGCTACCGATCGAGAACAGCTTGTGATTCTTGGACTCGGGAGAGGTTGTGTAGGCATGTATCGTTCAAAGCTTCCAGTTTTCAAAGCAGACTCAAGCACGATGCTGTGGACTAGCCCTGTATTGTTCTTCATCCTTTTCCTGTTTGGAGCATGGCAATTCTTTGCCAAGAAGAAGGAAGCGCTTACATCGTGGGGCCCAGATGACCCGTTTAGCACTACATCAGTCACAAGTGCTGCCCCACTTGGTTCTGGTTCCGGAGATAGATCTTTTACCGATGCATCATCAAGAAATGCCGATATAATGGACCTGAGGAGCAACGGTCTAAGAGGTCCATCAAGAAGCAGGTACACTTCACCTTCCCGATATCCCGGTGGAGGGGGTAGCTCCTTTAGACCAACTTCTGCAGACACCAGCTCTAGACCAACATCATCTGTGGACCCCAATTACAGAGCGGCCCCAGAGTTGAAGTTCAGGGGTTCTAATCTTGATTCCGTGGGTTTCCCCAAAAGGAGAGATAACATGTTTGTAAACAGTCAAGTTGTAGATGATGGTAACTGAAGAAGATGTTTTGCATGATAGCAGCTGATTGTTGTAGAATAATGTTGTTGCAGGAGCTTGCTTGTGCTCCTCCATGGTGGGGTGATGGTGTTTGGATTTGTTATCTTTCCCTTTTTAAATTTTCCCCTGCCCCCCTCCTTCACATTGTTCATATAGTTATCAGCACTTTCATCAGCTGTTGTTGTGACATTGATATATTGGCATACTACACTTGTATCTGAATCTTCCCAGGGTTCTGTTTTGTATTATGAATGAATGTGGTTGTTCCTGCATTCCTGATGATAAAAGGCTTTTTAAGTGCTTTTGTGGGCAAATTGTTAAGTTTACCACCTCATTCCCAAAGATTCTAAAAGACTTCTTCAGGGTGTGCGGGGGCAAGTCTTGAATTGCCTACCCGGCCTATTGTAAATATACTAGCGCTAGCACAAATTCGGGTCCGGATTAAATCGGGTCGGATAAATCCAGACAATGTCAAAATTCGGACGAGAAATTCATGTCTGGACCCGGTTTTATTTCGGGTTGAACTGGACCAGACAATTTGGACGAAGCAAAAATCGGGTTCGGACAATAGAAAAAAGATAACTTTTATGTCCGAATATTCGGTCAATTCGGTCAATATCAAAATTCGGACGAAAAATCTATATCCAGAACCGGTTTTTCCGGGTCGGACAATTCGGGTAATTCAGTTCAGACAAAATTTTACCTACGGTAGAATATACTTTAAATAAGGTATTATCATGATATGTTAAATTGTAGATTTTATATGACAAATTATTTTGAAAAAACCATCTTGTCAAAATAAAATGAAAATTTATAATAAATATATTAGAATGAAAGTACGTAACAGGCCGTTTGGTAAGAGGGAATAGAGAGTTGGGGATGGGAATAGAGGAATAAGGACTAGAATTCTCATGTCTATTTCATGGTAATTAAAAAAAAAGAAGAAGGAAATGAGAATGAGAATGGGAATAAAGGGGTCTATTCCCAATAATCTATTACTATAGGGGAGATGATAATTGACAATTAAGTACCAAAATTATCCCTGTTTTTAAAAATAAAAACTAATGTTTAATTCGTTCCTTTTCTTTTAATTATTCTCAATCTTGTTGCCTACCATTAACAACATGTATTGCTTTAGCTTATATTAATTAAATATTATTCTTATTACGTTTCCACAGTTGAGATATTACTAATGCAGTTTAAGTAGACCTGTCAATTCGGTCGGGCGGGCGGTTTCGGGTTGGTCGTATATCGGGTTCAGGTAAATACGGATCGGTGTGTGTTTCGGGTTTGGGAAAATACGGGCGATGTATTTCGGTTTCGGGTCAATCCAACGGGTTATGATTATCTTTTTCAAAATGGTCTTTAAATACTACTTTTTATACAATATACATAATAAAATATGATTATCTTTTAGCAACGATAGATTATTGTAACTATTTTAACTTAAATAGGAGAAATAATAAATAAATAAGTTGCGCTTATAGTTTAATAGTTAAAAATTTGAATGCAAAGTCACAAATTTTAATAAAGTTTAACTTAAAAAGTTAAATTTTCGAGTCAAACGGGCGGGTCGGGTTTGACCCGCTAAATTTCGGGTTCGGTATACTTCGGGTTTAGTTGAAAAAATCATGTTCAAAACCCAGAAATTTCGGGCAGGTTCGAGTCGGGTTATCGGGTCAGAAATTGTCAGGTCTAAGTTTAAGGTCTAGGCCTTTTCCTTATATTAATTAAATATTAATTATAATTCATATATTGGTAAACCTTCATATATATATATATGTATATATTATATATATTATATTATATTATATTATATATATATATATATATATATATATATATATATGAGTGATTCTATCAATTATTGGATTTTATTTTTGAGAATAAAAATTAAACACAAACTATGTATAAAAAAATATTCAAAATATAGATTAGATTCTTCTTTTACGTTGCTCTTAGGGCAAGGGCGACGTATAGCAAAACCGTTAAACTAACTATGGGCCAAAATTTAAATTATTTAAATCAAATTTCCTATTTTAATCGCTAAACTCGCATTTTTTGGCTATTCTCATAGGGTACGGCGACATTTTCATCTGGTTCACACTTCACACCCCAGCAAGGCGCTGGCAGTAAGCAATAGCGCGGTGATATTTGACATTCGCTAGCGTAATTCGCAACGTGTGGCATCGCATGCACTTTACCCTCCTCCTCCATGATAAACCCCATTGCTACTTCTGTCTTCCTAAAACCTAGAAAATGTTACACTCAACACCATCAACCCTATCTCCATCCCCATCAACTCTAATAAGGATAAATCCCCCCCCCCCCCCCTTTCTTCAGGATTTTCGTCAAACCCTCCTTTAGTATGTTGTTACATGCAGTATTGAGGCTCCCCCATGCATACATTATGAGAAATTTCTCTTTGGGAAACATCATCTCCTGGGCTCCCATGCAGATAATCTTATTGTTCTCCATCGCCTCTTTCCCCTCCCCTGCCTGATCCCCTCCCCTCCCCTCACCACCACCATCATCCCCTCCCTCATCTCCATCACTACCTCCTTCATTTGCCCCTCCCTCCCCCCCCCCCCCTGATGACCCCCCCCCATCATCTGCACCACCCTATCCTCATCGAGCTGCACCCCTCCCCTCCCCCCCCCCCCCCCGCACCCCCCCATATCATCATCACTACCCTATCCTCATCAACATCATCCCCCTCATTTTCCTCATTATCCTCCTCTTCATCCTCCATTGGCTCTACCTCACTATCATCAGTAGCTTCTCTCGTTGCTCCGCTATCCCCTCCATTCCCCTCATCCACCTCCATCAAAGCCTCTGTATCGCCACTGCGCTGCCCCTGCTCATCCGACCTCATCCCAGTAGGCTGAGACCCATCACCCCTTTGTCGAACCACCCTTGACGTCCCCTCCATCCTAACCCCCTGATTGCCCCCTGGACGGCCCCTCCTTCTTCTTACATTACTCGTTTCTCCTCTCTCTTCTGAAGAAATATTGATAGTCGGTCCAAACCCATTTACTTCAGCTTCCTCCACTTCAAAAAATTCTGAATAATGCAGCTCTAGCTCTACTAACGACGGATGTTGGCACTGTCCCATCTGCAGTTGAGTAGTTAAATACCCTCTCTTGATCAAAAACACCCTAATTTTGCCAGTATAAAAGGCGCCATCTCCATGAATTATTTGATGCCCTAGTCTTAAAGCCTCTTGGATTCTACTATTAACTTCCTCCCTAGCAACAACTTCCAGTAAAAGACACTCAAAATCATGGCGTCCAATCCGGCCACACCTCTTACAGAAGATAAAAACATTTTCATAACGGAAATTAACCCAATGAGTATTCCCGTTATCATCCCTTGCATTTGCCCCTGCTATGAAGGGCTTAGATAACTCCATCCGGACCAAAATTCGCACATTATTGAGCGAAAAATCAGCCACCCCATGAATATCTACATCCAACACCTCCCCAAACGTCTTGACTAACTTAATCAATGTACTAGCCCACTTCTGCCTAAATGGCAGCCCTTCAATCTGAACCCATAAGCACACTGACCTAAACTGAACCTCCTCTGGTTTCATATCCGCAGTTATCTTCTTCATCACCATAAGAGACCCATCAAAGTTAACTGTATGTTGGGCCATCATATCGAAACAATCCTCCGGATGCATAAACTAAAATGAGAACTTCCTATCTCCCACCTTCCACACACTAACGCTACTGCGAATCCTCCAGTTTGCATCCACTAAGCGTTGCAAAACACTTTCATCCCACCCCTTACCATCAGTGACAAACCCAATAAACGTGTTATCCAACCGAACTTCTACTCCCAAAGGCGGAGGACTAAGATCGATCTAGCCTCCATTCTCGGCAAAGAAGGAAAGCTGATGGTCTCTCGACGCCCTTGCTCTCTATCCATGCACACTCATTTTTGGAAAAAAAAGAAGAGAATTTATGAGGTGCACCTGACTGTCTCCAACTCCCTCGAGTATATGAATGAGATGCAGAAAACCTTTCCCAACTCTTCCTTTTATAGTCAAAACGACGTATTCCTTTTCTCTGCAAACCCCTTTTGTCTCCCCTTCTAAAGGGAGGAATATACAGTGGTATTTTGGTCTTTGTATCCCTATTACAGGCACCCGCTGAGTTGCCCATTAAACTCCCCTAACTACTTTTCTTCACTCAAGCAACAATCACATCCACCTCTATCAGAGCCCGTTTGAAAATCCTCTCACACACGCCTGAAACCCATCCTCTTCCATGTCAGCTTCTCCAGTGCATTAAAACCCTATAGTCGCCCCTTGAAACTTCCCACCTACCTGTCGACTATTCTTCTGCCTCAAACAAATGAGAACTCCGCTCAACATCTAAGATACGCTAACAAGAGGAACGAGCTCTATCTTTAATCTGGGCCGACCCAACTCCTTTACCAATCTCTCCTAAGGCTTCTAACCCCCCACTTCTAATCCTCGGCCCAACCTAACAAAAACAGACTTGATCTCCCAACTTACTAAGCCCACACCCTACAAGACCTTTATGGAATGACACCCAATTAATACATTCAAACTAACTCCGTCACCAGAATCGCGTCTCCAGACACCAGCAGCTGCCACCACTATTTCTGGAAAGCAAACTTTGTGTACCTCCTTCTTCACCGGAACAGTACACTGAACGAGAACAATCACCAAACCCCTAGATCACTCAACCCTGTAACGCCCCAGGTTACTAACCACTAGATTAAGCTAATGATATACCTAACCCAATGATTAACAGCGGATAAACACCTGGGAGTATTACCGCCGTCCACGAAGGTGGACAAGGCTAAGACTAAAACTCAACAAAACAACCAAAACATAAACCACTTCAAACTTTGTCATCAAGACATAACTTAACTGGAACCACCTCAAGACAACATAACACAACCCAATAAAACTTATACAAGCCAAACTAACACAAATTTCTCTTAAATCTTTCAAAAAGAGTCTTTAAACCACCTTCAATCTCCTTAAGAAGCTTTAGGGTTTCGTCCTTCGGGGGCTTTTTCCTTCTCCTTTGCCGAGATACCTAAAACAAAAACATAAAACTTCGAAAAGTGAGTTTAACTCAGTACGTATACCCCTAATAACGTAAGAATCTTTTCATAACCCGTTTTAGTGTTTTAGCGCGGTTCAAAAACATTAGAAACAAATAAATAACAAACAAATAATAAAAGGTAACATAACTTACATAGCCTGAGCATACTTAATCTGAACATGGGGAAATATAACTTAACCTGTACTTAAATCACAACTTAAATGAAAATAATGTTGAGTTCCTCCTTGTAAAAGTAACATACATAACCATAACCTTAGAAATAATATATATCACTAAAAGTACTATAACATAATTTCAAAAGAACTTAAATCATACATAACTTACATAAACACACAAAATCACGTCATAAACTTGACCTTAACCCTTATAAACCAAGACTTATAAAAATTTTGGCATGTACGTCGTAAAGCTTTACTTTGGTTCAAAAGACTTGAGTAATTTAAGAAACTTCAACTTGGTTATCCTGTCATTATCATGAAGGTCCCCTACTTGCGATCATTGGCTAAGCCTCCGTATGCGCATACCCGGACCGATCGGGAGATCCAAATGGTGGACAATGTCCTATACTGGCCAGTTTTCCATGGGGTGCACTTTAGGCACTATCTTTGTTTTTTTTTTCTTGGTGTGCACATGGCACAACTATCCTGGTGTGCACTATGGCACGATTAAGCATGTGGTGCTCTACAACACGATTATACATGGTGTGCTCTAAAGCATGATAACACATGGACGGGGCCTTTGCTAAAAACTTTAGAAACTTGGAACTAGCGCTAGCAAAATTTCGTCCGACCCGAATTGTCCGACCCGAAAAGAACTGGGTCTGGATATAGATTTTTCGTCCGAATTTTGATATTGACCGAATATTCGGGCATAAAATTTCTCTTTTTTCTATTGTTCGAACTCGATTTTTGCTTCGTCCGAATTGTCCGACCCGGTTCAACCCGGAATAAAACCGGGACCGGACATGAATTTCTTGTCCGAATTTTTGGCATTGTTCGAATTTGTCCGACCCGAATTTACCCGAACCTGAATTTTTGCCAGCGCTACTTGGAACCTTGACCTCGGGTTCTCAATAAAACGGGATCTTTATCCACATTGTAATCATAACTTAAACCCAACCTTTGAATAAGATTTGTACTTATAACGAATTTTATTCATGGAATACCGTTAACGTCCAAATAATGGAAATATCATAAAAGTTTCTCACATAAAGGGCACGTAACATAAATACTTAGAAATAACTGTAAAACCATCCTGATAAATCGTCCTTAAAAATTTGAGAAACCATGAGAACTTGCATAAAGTTTGAACATAACTTAGGATACTTTACGTTTAAACATGAATAACATAATATGAATTTAGAACTTAGCATAAAAGATTAATTCATAATATTACACATAAAAGGTCAGGCAATATACATACCTGAAGACTTAGGAAAACGTGTGGAACGAGCAGGGACTTGAACAGTAGCGCAATGATCTTCTTGAAGGGACTTAAAAGAAAAGAAAACAAGAATTAGGTCCTAACTTAGGTGGTATCATGGATGAATAACTTAATGAATTTTCTGGGAATAATTATAATGTACACGATTTCTAAGGCATACTCGTAAGGTCATATCTTATCCCACAAATGTCGGATCATGGCATAAAAGGACTTTTCGAAAAACTTAGAACATAAACTCCAACTTTGTAGTTGACCATGAAAGCTAGAGACGTGGCTAAAGAGGGTAACAACTAACATCTTTACAAGCTGCCCAGAATAATAACCCTTAACTTCAATTATTTGGAAAATCGTAACTCGAGTTCTACTTATCGGTTCGGAATGGGTAAGCTGTCTATGGAAAGCTCGTAATATATACTTCAACTTTCATTTTAACCACAAGTTAATTTGAGCATGGGAAAGGGTCGGATTTTGACCAACTATACAGGCAGTTCCAAAAATGCATTCTGGAAAACTCAGATTTTTGCTTTCCATATAAAAGCTCATAACTCTCTTTCTCGATATCCTATGAACGCAAATCATACCATTCCGGAAAGACCAGAATGTCCCCTACAGCTTTCATGTTCAGCCCTTAAACCATAAAAGCCTCTAACCATTCGTAAGAAGTACATTTATAAACTGACGTCATAAACTTCCAGTTTTGCGCGACTTTACAAATTTGGCCATAAATCCTAATATACATGTCGAAACGACGAAATGTAAAAACCGGGTGTTAGCTAACACTTTTATCTACCTATTCATACCATAAAATAACCCAAAATCACATTCCTCATTTTGTGGAAAAACACTTTCCCAACCATATTGTAACATTTTTAATCCGTCATTAACATGCATGCTTAAACTCTTATAATCTAGCATATATCCCTCCTAAAACATATTTTAACTTCCATAAACACCAACTCAGACTTGAAATGCCCAGAAAATTATCATTTGAACATATTCTAATCACATGCAACACCATTGTCTCATCCATTTCCACAACCCATCACTCAATCCAACATGCAATCACTTAAAATCCTTCAATTTACTCACTCTATAACTTATCTATAGACATACACTTCATTTAAGACAAGTATCCACACTTCCACAGAGAAATAAGCCACTAACTCACATGCATGTCCATAATTTGCACTACTTTCTCTTAATTCATACCAAGATAACAAGAAGTTAGTGTTACTTACCCAACTTTCTTCCTTTTTGACTTGGATCCTTCACCTTCCTTTGACTAATTACTAGAATCACAATATTGTCTCTGAAACCAACATAATTCAATCTAAAAATCTCATTTTACACAAAATCTAAATGAAAGGAAAGAGAAAGAACAAGAGGGGAATTTATTCTTACAAGAATGGTGAGAGGAGAGGGGGAAATGGTGCGGTGGAAGTGGCGGCTGACGGTGGTGGTGAACGCCGGCGACGGCGGTGGTGGTCGTCTGGCCGTCGGTAGGCCGAGGGATGGTTCAGGCGTGGGTGAGAGAGGGAGACAAGAAGACACACCCAAGGGAGCTAGTATGATAGAGTTATCTTTTTAATCCTTCACTTGATACTCCCTCCTAATATAATACTATGGTGAAAGAAGAGAGTCCAACCCTTCCTCCTCTCTTCCAAACGTCCGGCCCAAAAGTCCCAAGAGGCCCAAAAGTTTTATCAATTTCATTCTTTCCCCTTACACACATATCTCCCAAAATTTCTAAATTACCTAAATTTAATAAACTGTAAAAATGTTATTGGTAACCCAAATAAATATACCACACCCCTCCATGGAATTTCTCTTAATTATAATCCTAAATTGACATGAATAAAAGAAGGACCCGATATATCCGTCTCGGAAAAAGAATTCGTAAACGATCTTGACCACCATAAAAATTATCGGAAGAGGTTCATCAAGAAAAGAAATCTAGAACTGATTCATGGATGATCGTTGCACTGTTCAAATCCTGCAAAACACACACTTAGTTAGGAAAACAAGAATTTTGGAACGCGCGTTTTAATTATTCGTGATTTATCATTAACCTTGATTACTAACACTAATAAGTACGTATTAAGGGGCGATTTTCTTTGGGTTGTTACAAACCCCTTCTCAATTACTAAAGCAATCCCACAAAACCAGAATTGACACGCACCTTGAACATCTGAATCCCTCTTCTAACTCCAAAGCACACCCCTTGAATATCTGAGACCCCCCCTACTTCCAAATGCTCACACACTCCTCAGAGAAAACTCCTTGTTAACCTTGAAAATAAATCTGCACACTTAACACTCATCACTAGAATGATTCTTAAGAAAATCACAGAACCAGGAAGCTCAACTTTGAAAAACAAGAAAACCTTATAGAGAAGGTAGAGCTTCTCTCTCTAACTGACCGTCCCAATCCTAATTTCTCATACTCCCCACAATTAAATCTAATCGTTTGAGATGAATTCCAACCACAACCAATTTAATTATTGTGGGCTCCACCCAATATTTTTATAATATGAAAACTAAAAAAGTGGCGGGACCACACCAAAAATTTCCTTGTGGAGAATCTCGCTGGGGTGGGGAATTATTTTCTCACCCACCAATTTACTTTCCCTACTATTGGTAGTATTTTCTCACTCAACTTGTTCTTGGAATTTGCGTCGGGGAGGAATTTCCCCACCATTGGAGATGGACTAATATTTTAATGAGTGGGTGAGTCAAGTTTCACCCACCATTACTAAGGCCACTATCAACAGTAGGTGGGGAGCTTACCAGCACAAAAATCAAAGCAATTTTGGGTGAGGAGTAAATGGCCAACAGTGGGTGTGAAGGAGGGGGGGGGGGGGTGAGGGAATTGATTCCCACCCGTTGCCACCGAGATTTTCAACCGGGTAAAAGTAGTGAATTTTTCGGGTTTTTATTTGCCAAATAAACACTTCATGTCTTTGTTTGGTGTATTTTTTTTATTTACCAAAATAAAAAAGTGAACCCAAATATTAATTGTGGGACAAACTTGATTCACCATTGTAAAAACACTTTAATAATAAGTAGGTGATGACTCACTTTTATTATATTTTAAGGGGTGGCCTAAGGCCATTACCAATAGTGAGTCACAAGTGATCCAACACACAAGACAAGACAAATGTGAGTGAGAAAAAATTTACAACAGTGAGAAAGTTTGAAGGGTAGGTGAAAATGTTTTTCCCCACCCATCCGGACAAGTCAATTGGTGAAAATTATATGTGGGGCCACCACAATTAAATACTATTTTATCTTCTCAAATAAACTTAAAAAATAAAAATTAAAATAAAAAAAGTGGGTGAAACTTTTAATTTATAGGATAGATGGGTGAAACTTTACCCACCATTGTAGAAACACTTTACTTGTAAGTGATTGATGACTCATATTTACAATATTTTATAGGATGGATGGGTGAAACTTTACCCACCAATGACGGGTGAAATTTGACTCACCTATCCATTATAATATTATAAAGGTGAGTCTTGACTCACTTACATTTGAGTTTTTTTTTATAGTAAATGTAGCACATGACCTTCACTCTTGGGAATAGTGTAAAAATCCATCGTTTTTTTTTCCAGCGGAGAACGTTGTGGGTGAACTTTTCATTTGAGAACGCCGCAAAGTTCCAAACATCCAATCTACTTTTTTAAATTTTTATTATTCGTGGTGGGGCCCGCGCCTTTTAATAAATTAATGCTTCTTTGACATTTTTTTTTAATCTAACACTTATGCTGTTTTAAGTTCATCTTTGGTTAATATTTCATAGATAAGATCTTTATCAAATAAAAACACAATATTATATTTTTTTAATAATATATTTTATTTTATTACAATATAATGAAATCAAATTTTATCTACGCGTGAGTCTTCGGTTTTTAAGGTCGTTTTTAAATTGTTAATTTTTAATTAATATGTTGTACATCGTCTTTATTTAAGTTATGTGATTGTACATCATCGATTTTTAATTAATATGTTTTTGATTTTATGTAGGTGTGAGTACTATTTTCAATTTCATATTATATATTATTTTTAAAATTGATCATATTTTTAAAATATTAAGTATACATTTTGAATATTTATCATTATTGAACAAAACTTAAAAAATACAAACATAAAATAATAAAT
This sequence comes from Portulaca oleracea, assembly GCA_029582165.1. Taxonomy (NCBI): domain Eukaryota; kingdom Viridiplantae; phylum Streptophyta; class Magnoliopsida; order Caryophyllales; family Portulacaceae; genus Portulaca; species Portulaca oleracea. The sequence goes on from CM055869.1 coordinate 49,439,494, forward strand.
TAGTAATTAAGATAAATAGATTCCACAAATAAATATTTTAATGTGAAAAGTAGGAATGAGTTCCTACTGTTGTAAAACAAATGAAATAAAGTTCCAAAAAGTAGGAATGATAGATGATGTGGAATGGGGGGACCATCGGTTTCATTCCACAAACTGGATCACTATTGCACATGGTCTTAGACCATATGCAATAGTGATCCTACATTTTGGAATGAAAGTGGGGGTTCACCCTTTCCACATTATCTATCATTCCCACTTTTTAGAACTTCATTTTATTTACACTACAATAATAGGAACTCATTCCTACTTTTTTACCTAAAATACAAATTTACCTTTATTTTTCTTTTCTTAAGGTGTAAAAAAACACCATTTGGTTGAGTAAAAGAAACAAAAAGAAAAAAAAGAAAAGAAAAGAGAGAGAGAAGAGGGGGGAATGATGCAGTGTTCCAATAACTAAGTTCCCAAATTTTTGATCTTGGTTGTATGAGAATGTGGGATTGTGGCACATGTTCCAAGAGTAAATTTCAATGGTTGCATTTGCTCTTATAATAATGAGTAAAATTTGACTCATCCACCCATTTTTTTCAATTTTGACTTTATTTTTATAGATAATATATTTGTTTCATTTTGTCATTGTGTTTTGAATTTAAATAATTATCAATTATTCCTATGAAACTTTTATCTATTAAAAACTTAGTGATAATATGTTACCAAGAACTAATTTTATCATGAAACTCAAATTTGATTTCAATGAGTTATTAATTAGCAGTGTTTATTAAAATATAATTAAATGACAATTTTTATTGATAATCAAATGAAACTTTAAATAAAAAATCAATGTACAAGAAGGCCACTTTGAAAATGTATATTTTAAAGAAAAGTTAAAAGAATAGTGTGAGAATATTATATAAATTTAATAAATATTTATAAAATTTTTTTACAAGAACAAAGTTACAAGGACCAATAAATATTTTGCTATTTGACCAATCAATTCAACAACTCTACCTTTTTCAACAAATTTTAATAACAAACTACTATGTGTGATGCATAGTGTTAATTTTAACACAAAAAATAAAATAATGAGATCGCCTACACATGTCTCATCGAGCACACTCGAGGAATCGAGTGGAATTAAAATCCGTCACCCATGAAAAGTATCTCCTTGCTGCTGGCAAGTCCTTCCTCACCATATTCTGCCTAGAAAATCGTGTCGGGTAAGGATACATTCAGCATTGGTAGTGGCCTAATAAGGTCATCACTAATGGTAGTGAATTTTCACCCTCTCATCCAATAAAATATCATAAATGTGAGTCATGACTCACTTGCATTTGGGATGTTTTTACAATGGTGAGTAAAATTTGTCTCACCCACTGTAACACCCCCAGGTTACTAATAACCAGATTAAGCTAATTCACTACTTAACCTAATGATCAGCAGCGGATAAACACCTGAGAGCACGACCGCCGTCCATGATCATGGACTAGGCTAAGACCCAATTGTGGACACTAAAAAAAAAATCAAAATAGTGTCATATTATAAAATAAATTAAGTTGATTATTTTGATCGGTCCAGATTAATTAATTTAAGCTCAAGCTAAATATCAAATCAAAGCTCGGACGACTACCAAGTCAGAGTCAAATTGATTACCAAGTCAAAGTCAAATGGACCGTCAGGCCAGCCCAAACGCAAGGCCCGGACAACGGCCCAAAAAGACTACCAAGTCAATTTTAGCTGCAGGCCTAGTCAATGGCCCGAGAAGACTAATAAGCCTAAGGCCCAACTACAAGAGACTATTTTCTCTATAAACGTAGCTCATTATCCTTGTCTTTGGCGGTACTCGGTCTTCCAAAAAAGATCCGACTCATAGCCTCCAACAAGGATAAACTCCTCTACACAAAATGTAGCCCATTATCCTTGTCTTTGGCGGTACTCGGTCTTCCAAAAACGATCCGACTCATAGCCTCCAACAAGGATAAACTCCCCACGAGCTCGTTTTACTTTCTCACAAGCAAGACGAAATTGCTCTTCTAGGTCGGTAGCCCGGCTAGTGGCATCACTGAGCTCCTCCCTCAAAACATCAATCTCTTCCTTTGCTTTAAGGAGGTCAGACTGCGCCTGCTCAACTTCCACGACGCAAGCAGATCTTTTCTTGTTAAAATCGTCGGGATGACATCGGGTGGAAACCGCTCGTTGTAAGGCTAAGAAGGCGGTCACATTGCTCATGAAACCATCCACCTTCTTCTTTAAAGGACCGGGGTCACCTTTGAGTACCTTAACAACTTGATATACAACCGGAGCCCCTTCATACACTTTAGGTATATCTTCGAGCGCTGCGTTTTTCAGGTTGAGTAGTAATTGAGCTCCCATGGCTCTTATGCCCTCCATGAAGACATTCTGAGAATGTGGCCCTGGCCGAAGAGAAACAACAGACGTAGCAGGCGCAATAACAAGAGCTCGCTCGCTAGGCCCCCTCGTTACGATATTCCCTGCATGAGGAGCTATCTTCTTCGCCGCTAACACAAGAAAAGTTGGCCCCTCGACTGAGTGCTCTCTACGTGTAGAAGAAGCCAACAAAGTTTCACCATTGTCCGGGGGTGGATCAATTGTGGACGTTGACGCTGCCCTCCTCACTGCCTCTATGTCCTTGCCAGGACGAGAACTTGCATTAGAGGCAGACAAACTGGGGGCAACGTTAACAGCCTCAAGCAATTGCTCGTCTACTACAGCAGTAGGATGGTCAACTAAGTCAAAAGTGCCAATCTGTTTTTAAAAAAAAAAAAATAATAATAAAAGATTAGGAATAAGAAAAAAATAATAAAAAAAAATAATAAAAAAAATAAATAAAAAAAAAGAAAAATAAAGCATGCTTACTTCGTCGAGATCTCCTGCGCTTGAACAACTTTGCACGTCGTCAAAAAAATCTCCTTCAAGAGATGACCTCGGGAGCTGCACAGTGTTGACCTTGCGTTTCTTGTACCCTCGACGTTTAAAGTTTTGCTCAGAGCTTGGGTCGCTATCATCATCGTTCGCTACGCTCTTGTCTTGGATGTCAAGGTCAGCATCCATGAGCTCACCCGCCCGCTCTACTTCAGAATCTACGTGGGCGATAGTCACCTTCTTTCTCCTAGGATTGAGGCGAGCAACGTTGGTTCTAAGGTCGCGCACCGTCACCTTGTGCCACCAGTCGCTGTATTCCCTAGTGACAAAGTCACGAAGGTGTAAGGAGCGACTAGGTAAAGTGATTGACGGGTGGGATCCTCTAGACATCAACGCAGTCCAATAACTTAGGGCATCAGTGGATGACACTGTACGAATGCGGGGATCACGTTTGAACACACCAGGAACTTCTTGATACAACCCAAACTGTCTGGCAAAACGATGGGGATTATAAGGCTCAATGTAAAATGATCGATCACGTCGGAGAGGCAGGAAGCCCGAACGGAGAGCAATGACATACCCAAACCTCTCTGGGTCCAAACTCTTTACATCCTCAAAAGTCTCATTCCGGTTTTTGTTGAACATCGTACAACCTAGATCAGCAGATATGCCCTCGTGTAAGAGCTTGCGAGCGTTTTAATGCACTTTGCTCCGCCATACCCCGAATACTCTACCATGAAAGGTCCAGGTGGAGATTGTTCGAACCCGAAATGTGTTTTGAAGTAACTAGCGATCCAACTCTGTAAGTAGTGGGTCGGGAAATAAGACTTGGATTGCGAAGGCTTGGTCACCTTAGAAATATCATTCAAGCCTCGATATATGCTCGCCAATACAGGGACAGCAAGGCTAAAGGTTTGTCCAGCCGCCATTTTGGACGCCACCTCAAACGTCCTTGGACGAATTAATTTATGATTGTCCTCGGGAAGCACGAAGACGCACAACCAACAAGATATGAACGCCGATAAATATGTGATTCCCCTCCTGTGTTCTGGGATCTCAAGAGTGTTAAATACTTCCAGTTCCTCTGGAGTCCACTCTAAAGTCTCAGGTTGAATGTGACCAGTAGGGTTATGAGTCTTGCCAGAACGAGTGAGACGCGTTATGCTTCTTCGCCTCGGTACAGAGACATAACATTTGTCTTTTTTGCACCAGAAATTAATCCAACGCTCAAAGGTCGCACGTCAAGATTCTCTATTCTCCAATATGCTATATGCAATAAACAAATATTGGCAGGCGGAAGGAATCAACCTCTCCTTATGTTTGTTTTTCTCAAGAATGACGGATGAGCCAGGTACTGCTTCGTCATAAATCGGTCCATAAATAGGGAGACCACCGAGTTTGTACAAATCCCATAGGGAAATAGATATCTCCCCCAATATGGTGTGTAAAGTATTGGTCTCAGGGCACCAAGCTTCACAGAAGGCGCTAAAGATATTTGGCTCACGTTCATAAGTGTATAATGAAGCATACACCGCGTCAAAAATTGAGCAGCGTTTCAACGGAGACTCAAAGCAGGAAAGGATGTGTTCTGTCCACTCCCAATACTTGGCTACGAAAGAAAACTCGCCAAAGAGTCTTAGACTGGTTCCCCATTGTGATTCACCGGAAAGGATCTTGCGTCCAAGAAGAGGGAATTTGGTGTTGACATCACATTGTCCAGAATGGCTGACGCTACGAAGAGCATAAGCTGCGGAACCATCAGGGGCTTCATTAGGAAGTTTGACTACCAGGGGCGATGTAAGACAAGGCACAGGAGCAATGGGAACTTTATCCACCCTAAGACGAAATAAGGAGGAATAAACAGGAATAAGGGTGCCATGCTTCGCCTCAGTCTCCTTCTTGTCAACGATTGAAAGATGGACGGTGTCCCGCACACGATGTTCTTTGAAGTGAACCATGGTTCCTACAACAAAACAAAGTATAGTTGGGTGAAAGTCCTAAACATTATAAAATAATAATAATAATAATAATAATAATTATTATTATTATTAAATAGATAAATGATCATGCATATAAACGTCGTGCTGAAATGGAGGGTGCAAATGTCGACCAAAACTCCTCCACACAAAACGTAGCCCATTATCCTTGTCTTTGGCGGTACTCGGTCTTCCAAAAAGATCCGACTCATAGCCTCCAACAAGGATAAACTCCTCTACACAAAACGTATCTCATTATCCTTGTCTTTGGCGGTACTCGGTCTTCCAAAAAAGATCCGACTCATAGCCTCCAACAAGGATAAACTCCTCTACACAAAATGTAGCCCATTATCCTTGTCTTTGGTGGTACTCGGTCTTCCAAAAAAGATCCGACTCATAGCCTCCAACAAGGATAAACTCCTCTACACAACACAAAGCCCATTATCCTTGTCTTTGGCGGTACTCGGTCTTCCAAAGAAGATCCGACTCATAGCCTCCAACAAGGATAAACTCCTCTACACAAAATGTAGCCCATTATCCTTGTCTTTGGCGGTACTCGGTCTTCCATAAAAGATCCGACTCATAGCCTCCAACAAGGATAAGCTCCTCTACACAACACAAAGCCCATTATCCTTGTCTTTGGCGGTACTCGGTCTTCCAAAGAAGATCCGACTCATAGCCTCCAACAAGGATAAACTCCTCTACACAAAACGTAGCCCATTATCCTTGTCTTTGGCGGTACTCGGTCTTCCAAAAAAGATCCGACTCATGGCCTCCAATAAGGATAAACTCCTCTACACAAAACGTAGCCCATTATCCTTGTCTTTGGCGGTACTCGGTCTTCCAAAAAAGATCCGACTCATAGCCTCCAACAAGGATAAACTCCTCTACACAAAACGTAGCCCATTATCCTTGTCTTTGGCGGTACTCGGTCTTCCAAAAAAGATCCGACTCATAGCCTCCAACAAGGATAAACTCCTCTACACAAAACGTAGCCCATTATCCTTGTCTTTGGCGGTACTCGGTCTTCCAAAAAAGATCCGACTCATAGCCTCTAACAAGGATAAACTCCTCTACACAAAACGTAGCCCATTATCCTTGTCTTTGGCGGTACTCGGTTATCCAAAAAATAACCAACTCATAGCCTCTAACAAGGATAAACTCTTCTACACAAAGCGAAGCCTGTTATCCTTGTCTTTGGCGATACTTGGGTCTTCGATACCTACAATTAAAAAAAAATAATTAAAAAAAATTTAAAAAAAAAGAAGAAGCAAGGGTGATATGAAATAAAGGAGTACATCCACGTACTAATGTCAGTACAGAAGAGCAGCAAAGCAATTGATTGTGGAAGAGTTGTATTAGTGGCAATATCTCATTGGTCTAAACAACACAACAACTCATCAAAGTTTACTCAATATTTAAGTTGAGCATATTGCCTTCAGCATCGAAAGAAGGCCCATTGATCTTGCCCAGACCAACATCGACACTCTTGGACCATCTGAATTCGAGTATAGACAGCTAAGAAGCCGAAAAGAGAAGGCAGATGCTACAACAAAGAAGACGTCGATAGCTAAAAAAAATAAAAATAAAAATAAAAATGCTCCAACAATGGCGAAGTAAACCTGGGGGTTTTTGGTGCAGCCAGTGAACGGAGAGTTACAAATTGGACAAAATTATGGAAGGAGAATGTGGTATATATATTATGGAAACCATTGCAGTGAACTTCAATGTCATATCTCATATGTTTTGGCAAGTGTAAACGGATGGAATGATTGAGGAACACAGCTGTATGATAACCAAATGATACTAATTATACAGGTGGAAGTGTGGGACAAGAAGTATAATAATATTCCAAGTGAACAATTGGGGTAGTTTTAGCTGGAAAAGGCTTATGTTCACATGCAGTACACTCCACATGATGGAAGGTTGGTGTGTATAATGGATCATCATGATAAGCCACTTACATTAAAATAATGGATGAACATAATGGAAGGTTGGTGTGGGTGATGATGATGATGGAGAACATGCCAAATCACAATCTAATAAAAAAAATGGGGCAACGCTTATAAGGAGGAAAGCAAGAAAGCAAAGCTCTTTGAAGAGCTCACCAAAACCAACACTGCACATGTACGTGTGACGTGTGTGATGATGATGATGATGACGATTAAAAAAACGTGCATCGAGACGTCAATCGCGCTCAAACACTCGACTGTGTACACACGATCTCGTCTCGAGGGGGCAATTTGTAGACACTAAAAAAAAATCAAAATAGTGTCATATTATAAAATAAATTAAGTTGATTATTTTGATCGGTCCAGATTAATTAATTTAATTTATTTAAGTAAAATCAGCTCAAGCTAAATATCAAGTCAAAGCTCGGACGACTACCAAGTCAGAATCAAATTGATTACCAAGTCAAAGTCAAATGGACCGTCGGGCCAGCCCAAACGCAAGGCCCGGACAACGGCCCAAAAAGACTACCAAGTCAATTTTAGCTGCAGGCCTAGTCAACGGCCCGAGAAGACTAATAAGCCTAAGGCCCAACTACAAGAGACTATTTTCTCTATAAATAGGGAGGTAGTCTTCATTGAAGAAGGAAATGAATCATTCAAACACACTCACATTCTCTCTAGACTTCAACAACAAACACATCAAAGTGTCGTTGCTCTAGAGATCAAATTCACAAAATTTGGTGGAGATTGAAGTTGTTCCTGTCTCTCATCAAGTCATACATTTGGAGATCGAATCAGAGGATTATTTGTTATTTGTTCATCTTGTAACAAATATTGAGAGATTGTACCCAAATTCTTTGAAATCAATACAAACTATATTTGTCCATTATTTTCTTGTCTTCATTAAATTGAGACTCGGAAAATTTGTGGTTACACCAACACATCACACTAAAAGACTTCACTCAACCACATAATTAGGCTACCATAACAAGACATCGCAAAACATCAAGATATGAGACTCCTAGAATTATACAAACCAACGAAGTGAAAACAACTTAACATATAAGCCATTCTTAACAGATACCACAAGACCAAATTAACAACAATTGCCCAATAATTCCATCACACCCCTAACCATGGCTCCTATAAACTTCCAAAAAGGAGCTCCAAGATCACCTGAGTACCACCTAGGTTGTCTTTGGGTTACGCCCTTCGATGACTTTGCCCTTGCCTCTCCCTTGCGGCCCTATAAGTACAGACAACTTAAAGGAGTGAGTTTTACTCAGTACGCATAATATCAGATTTGAAATAAACCAGCAAACAGTAAGAATTTGATTTCATTACCCCTATGCGCGCGGCTCCATTAAATAGTTAATTCAACTAAAGCTCGAAAGAAAAGAGTTTAATCAGTCAACTTACAAGGACTCAAGTGTTTTGGTAAATTCCTAGCTTCATGTCCCAAATATCAGCTTAACAGGGTAACCGCCACAGGGTGGTTATACATGTAAAGAAAAATACTTGATTTCCCATAATAAACTTGCAAGGCTAAGAATACAACCACAACTCACAAAAGAGCATAAATTCATACATATCTCCAAAAGTATCGAAATTAAACAACTTATAAACATAAAAGTTTACAAACAGAAGATAACGTGATAAGGTAGAACTTAACATGGATGCCCCTACTTGCGATCATCGGCTAAGCCTCCGTATGCGCATACCCGGACCGATCGGGAGGTCCGGATGGTGGATATCTATCCTACTGGCCAGATTTTCCTAGTGTGCATCTAAGGCACAAAAATAATTTCTCATGAGGTGCCCAAGGCACGTGAACATGATGTGTATTAAACACTATTTCCTGGGTGTGCGTTTACGCACACAAATCATGGGCGGGGCTTTATTACTTAAAACAACTTCTAATTCCTTGGGAAACTTTAACCGTAAAGATAATCTTTAATTAAAACCCGACAACAAGCATGGAAAGAACTTTTCTTCAAGTAGGTTAGCTCATAAAAAGACTTCTTAAGAGGTAAATTCATGGATTCCTGAACTCGACTGAAACTAGATGCTTACAAAATAAGGGGAATTTTCCTCTTCAATTTCATCAAACAACACTAGGTTTTGAAGTATGAAGCTCACTTCGAAAATCCACAGTTTTACTTATAAAAGTGCATCTTTCTTGAAGACATGTTTAGTAGTAAAACTTTAGCAAGTAAGCATATATAAGATTCGTTTTGGCGCACAGTTAAGATAATACAAGCATAATTAATTTAAGTACATGTATAGCATAAAAGCTAAGTAGTACACGTACCTGACAACAAAAACTACCAACGAGTAAGGGCTTGAACAGTGCACGAGCAACGATCACTTGAGTGAAACTTAGAGAGGAAGAAAATTTAGAGTTAGACCTTCTCATCTAAATAGGAGAAAGGTGAGGAATTCTTAAAGGACAAAACCGATTCGTAAATTAAAAGAATTTTTCTACATTTACAAAGAGGAAGGTAATTATTGCTATAGATATCAGATTGCCACATAAGAGTACTTTTCGGAAAGCTTAGGATACGCCCTACAACTTTGTAGTTAACTCCGGAGGCTAAAACCATGATTACAGGGGTCAAAATGCTTAATTACATAATCTGCCTAGAATTGGTTCAAGCCGGGTAATGTTTTTCGGAACGCAATATCTGGAGCTATACTACTCGGTTTTGGGCCTATAAGCTGTTCACGGAAAGCTTAGGAATCAAACTTTAACTTATCTTTTTATCACCACACGATTTAAGCTTGGGAAAAGGCCTAATTTTAACTCAACACAAGAGCAGCCACTAACTTCTAATTCTGGAAAAATTCCAGAATTTCTGTCCTTCAAACAACCACCTATAACTTGCTCATCCGACGTTGTATGAACGCAAATCATACCATTCCGGAAAGCTTAAACAGTCCTCTAAAACGTTTGTGTTCAGACCCGACACCATATCAAACTTTAACTAGACGGAAACTAGCCATTTTCATTCTGCCGTCACTAAAATTTCAGATTCGTACGATTTTTTACGGTTTTGGTCATAACTTCTAAAATACACATCGAAAAGTCGATCCGTAAAAATCGGGTGTTAGCTAACACTTTTATCCACCCAATTAAACCAAAAGATCAGTAAAAATCCTTTTCTTTATTTCCTGGAAAACAAAAATCCAACCAGAATGCACCTATAAGTTCAAAACTCACATCCATGCCTAAGTCTTTGTGGTTTAGCCAAGGATCCTTCATAAGCCATCATGGTATCATCATATCCACACAAACTCAGGCTTAAATAGTCAAAAGAACATCAAATACCTCTCCTTTAAACTCATACATCCTCAAATCCATATTCACCTTCACTATCTAGCATCAATTTTCACATGCAACTTCACAATATTCTTTTAAATCCCCATTTATATCTAATCTATGAACATGCAACTTGAACACATCAATTTTTCCACACTTTCACAGAAAATTACACCTCTAAAACTACATGCATGCTTATTTTCACAAGGAGATCACTTGAAACAACCAAAATAACAAGGATTTAACATGAACTCACCACTTCCTTTCTTCCAATTTGAAAACCTCCTTTCCTTCCTTGAAGAACTCAAGAATTTCCACACTATTTTCTGAAATTCATCCCATTTAAACAAAGAATTCAAATTTGATTCATAAAAACTCTAAAGATTTGAAAAGAAGAGTTGAGATGGAAGAATTTACACTTGAAAATGGAAAAGGAGGGAAGAGATGATGAAGGGGACGGACGTACAGTGGCGGCGGCAGTGGCAGAGGGGAATCAAAGCGAGAGGGGAAAGCCAAGGGTCACAATCCACAAGATGTTTGAATGATTATTGGAGTTTGAAAAAAATCCATCACTTGATGCTCCCTCTTACCTATATATAATATTTCCCCAACTAAGACTCTCTCCTTCTCCTTCTCTTGTCTTGGCCGGTCCACAAGGGTCCCCAAAGGCCGAAAAATTTTCCTCAACTTATTCTCCCATACTTAACATATAACATTCTCAATCCAATTTTCCAAAATATAAAACCCATAAAATTATCCATGGTGATTAAAAGAATCGTAGCTCTCATTTTATGTCTCGTAAGTAACGCCTTAAACATCTCATAAAAACATCCTAAAAAGAACGGGGTTAAGACCGATGTGAGTATTTTAAATTTTGGACGAGAAAAGATATTATTAGCGTAGAGAAATTCATAGAAGATTTGAAAGGAACGTGTTGCACTGTTCAAGGCCTGCAAAAACGTATACTGGTTATATAAAAAAAAATAACGTAAAAATCATAAAGGAGAATAACATAAGGAGCACGCGCTTTATTTAATCTATAGGTTAATTCTTTCCAAATTTTTGATTACGACGTTAATCACCCGTATAATAAAGGGGTTTTTTCTTGGGTTGTTACACCCACATATTTTTTCAATTTTGATTTTATTTTTGGTTATTATATTTGTTTCATATTGATATTGTGTTTTGATTTCAAATAGTTGTCAATTATCTTTTGAAACTTATTTTGTGATAATATTTTATGAAGAATTAATTTTATCAAGAAACTCAATTTTGATTTCAGTGAGTTATTAATTAGCAATAATTATTAAAATTAAAATTAAATAACACTTGTATAAATATTGTAAAAGAAGATCACTTTGAAAATATACTATTTTAAAAATGATAAAAAAAGTGTGACAATATTATATCTATATGATAAATATTTATAGAAAAAATTTACCATAAAAAATTACAAAGGTCATAAATATCTCACTATTGGACCAACAGTAAATTATCAGTTGGCCAACAACTATTCTTTTTTCGGCACATTTTGTCCAAAAAGTCAAAAACAACAATATACAATATTAATCTTAAAAAAAAGAGAGAGATTGAATCTCACGAGTGCACTCGGCAAACCGGGTGGAATTAAAATCCATCGCCCATCAAAGTTACTTACCTGCTGTTGGAAGTTTTCACTCACCTTGTTTTACCTAGAAAAACGCGTCGGGTGAGGTAAAGCCCTACCATGAGTAGTGGCTTAGGCCATCACCAATGGTGGGTGACCCACCCATCTAATAAAATATCATAAATGTGAGTCATGACTCACTTGAACTTAAAATTTTTTTACAATAGTAGGTGAAATCTAACTCACCCAACAATTAAAAGATTATGAATAAATGTAAAAAATTATATAATAAAATTTACTTTCATTCTCTCTTTCTCCCTCCTCACTTGGGTATGCAAAAGTAAAAAAAGTACATGGGGCCCACATAATTTCTTTTTGCAAGTCTACCCATGCAGATGGGATAGAAATATTTTCCTGGCCCACCATACAACATCCCTCACCATTGGATGCATTTTTCTCACTCATGTTTACCTTTACTTGTGTGCAAGTGAGAAAATTCTCACCATTGGTAGTGCAAGTGAGAATATTAGGCCACTACCAATGGTGAGAAAATTCTCATTTGCACACAAGTCAAAGTAAACATAGGTGAGAAAAATACATCCAATGGTGAGGGAGGTTGTATGGTGGGTGAGAAAAATATTTCCCACACATCTGCACGGATAGACTTGCAAAGAAAAATTGTGTGGGCCCTAGGTACCTTTTTGCCTTTTGCATACCCAAGTGAGGAGAGAGAAAGAAAGAATAAAATAAAATTCTATTATCATTTTCTTTGAGTAATTGGATTTTAATAATACGAACTTTTGGCCATATAAGACTAAATAATACGAACTTTTGATTTGGTGATAAATAATACGAACTTTAACTCCATGTTGCTCTGAACAGTACGCCACCGAGTTGAATTGAACTTAACTCGACGACGGATGACGTGGCGGCGGAGAAGGTGTGATTGGGCTTGAGTTTTGGGGGGGTTCGTCACACCTTCTCCGCCGCAACGTCATCTGCAGCCGAGTTAAGTTCAATTCAACTCGGTGGCGTACTGCTTAGAACAACATGGGGTTAAAGTTTGTATTATTTATCACCAAATCAAAACTTCGTAGTATTTAGTCTTATATGGCCAAAAGTTCGTATTATTATAATCCAATTTTCCTTTTTTCTTTTTACATTTATTTATAATATTTTAATTGTTGAGTGAGTTAGATTTCATCTACCATTGTAAAATTCTGTTGAGTTAAGTTCAAGTGAGTCATGACTCACATTTATGATATTTTATTAGATGAGAGGGTAAAAACTCACCCATCATTGTAAGGCCGTCACCAGGGCTGGGCAAGTGGGCGGGTGCCCATTGGACTTAAGTGAATGGACAGGAAAAACGGGTTGAACCCGCTTAAAGCAATAAACAGGTTGATTAATTACAGGCTAGCCATTAAAAAGAAGTCACGAGCCCCCGCGGGCCCTTAACGGGGCTAGGTAGACCTGGCAATTTCTGACCCGACCCGATAACCCGACCCGAACCCACCCGAAATTTCTGGGTTTTGAACACGATTTTTTCAACTAAACCCGAAGTATACCGAACCCGAAAATTAGCGGGTCAAACCCGACCCGCCTGTTTGACCCGAAAATTTAACTTTTTGAGTTAAACTTTATTAAAATTTGTGACTTCGCATTCAAATTTTTAACTATTAAACTATAAGCGCAACTTATTTATTTGTTATTTCTCTTATTTAAGTTAAAATAGTTACAATAATCTATCGTTGCTAGAAGATAATCATATTTTATTATGTATATTGTACAAAAAGTAGTATTTGGAGACCATTTTTTAAAAAGAAAAAGCGAAAAAAGGTCGCAATCATAACCCGTTGGGTTGACCCGAAACCGAAATACACCGCCCGTATTTTCCCGAACCCGAAATACACCCGACCCGTATTTACCCGAACCCAATATACGACCGACCCGAAACCGCCCGCCAGACCGAATTGACAGGTCTAGGGCTAGGGCATAATGGAATTGCAGGTCATTACCCAATTTCTGTTTCCTTCTTCCATCTCCTCCTACTTTTGTCTCCCACTGAACCGCCTCAAATTGGCGAAGAAATTGCTACCTGCCTTGGCCCCACCCAACCCCAATAGCTCATCCAACATCTCCCAGTGATCATCCTCATCATCACATGAACATCTCCGATTTCATCTCCACCGTTTAATTCCCATCTTCACCAAAGAGCCTGTTGAGCCGGCAAATCAACAACAGTTTCTAATCCAGGAGAGCAATTGGATCCCAGTGCTTGCGATAGTGGGTGCACCATAAGTACGAAACTATTTCTAATCCCTAATTCCAATTGGGTTTTTTTTTTAATTAAAAAATCTAATTGGGGTTTTCCAAATCAATACCCAATTGTTTCATTCTTTCTGGGCATTTTTATTTGCTCAAGTTCCCCCTTTCAATTGCATCTTCAATCGAAATATAAAGTTGAAGATTTGAGATTCAAAGAGCATATTGGATATTGCTTTTTTATTAAAACATTGTGTTTTCTTAATTTTCTTTCTTCTTTTCTTGTTTTTTTTGGGTGTTAGGTTCGATAAATTAAGGCTCTGCTTTGGTGGTTTTTTCAGTCAATTTTTGTTGGCTCCATTTTATTGTTTTTTTTTCCATACTTGTTCATTTGGGTTTTCAAGTTTGAGTTTGATGTTATTTTTTGAATATTAACAAATACTAATGCTATACTTTCTATGTGTGGAGGCAGTGGAATGAATTTCAGTATGAGATGAACAAATTCCATAGACCAAGCCCGCCCTAGCCCGTTTAGGGCCCGGTAAAGCCCAACCAATTTAGGCCCAATAAAAGAACCTTTGCCCAAACCAAGCCCGACCCGTTTAAGAAAAGCCTGAACCCGGCCCGGCCCGGCCCATTGCTCACCCCTAGCCATCACCAATGGTGGGTGAAATTTGATTCACTCACCCTTTAAAATACAATAAAAGTGAGTTCTCACCCACTTGTAAAAGAGATGTTTTTACAAGGGAAATTGGACGGTAATATACCGACCTTTAGGGGTGTTGAATAGCAATATACCGACCTTTACTTTTGGACAGTAATATCAATGATCTTTATAGTTTGGTGACATTAATGTACCTTCAAGGATTTATATCCTAAAAATTAACAACAAAACTAACCCCTTAATCCTAAAAATACCGAATACAAACACTCAACACCCCTAAAAATACCTAAAAATGGCACCGGTTTTTTTGCACCGCCTGCCACGTCAGACCATCAACCGATTCGCCGCCCAGAAAATCCTTGAAGGTATATTAATGTCACCAAACTATAAAGATCAGTGATATTACTGTCCAAAAGTGAAAGTCGGTATATTGTCATTCAAAACTCCTAAAGGTCGGTATATTACCATCCAATTTCCCTTTTTACAATGGTGGGTGAAATTTATCCCACAATTAATACTTGGACCCACTTTTTTATTTTTCAAAATCACAAATAAAGACAATGTTGCCTGGGGGTGTTTTGGCAAATAAAAGCATGTGGATCCCACTGTTTTTACTCGGCACAACTTCTCGCTGCAACGGGTGAACTTCATTTCCCTCGCCCACCCATGTATATTACCTGCTGTTGATAGCATTTTTTCCACCCAATTTGACATTGAAAACTGGGTCAGGTGAGTGGAAAGTTAGCATTGGTGTTATTCTAAGGCCACCACTATTGATGGGTGGGAATTCACCTGACCCAATTATCAATGCAATGTTGGGTGAGTAGCATTGTCCAATGGTGAAGAAATGGGTGTGTGAGTAGGGAAATTAAATTCACACACTATTTATGCTAGTAATATTATGTGACCATGCAAAAATTAAGAGGGAATCTGCATGTCCTAGTAATTATGTGGTCAATTAATAAAAAAATCTTAGTAATTTGTTACCATATATAAATTATAGTGATTATTTTATAATTATAATGATTTTATAATTTGTTAAAAAGCATGTTATCTTAAAAAACATGTTAGTAATTATGCTAGTAATATTATGTGACCATGCAAAAACTAAGAGCAATCTTACCAGCGTGTCATTGGAATGAGAGGAAGTGATGTATCACTCTATTATTTGATGAAGTAATATGTGAGCAAAGTTTCACAACCCAAGTCCCACGTTAACCGTGGAATGGGACGTGTGTGGAGGGAGGAGAGAGATAGGAAGAGAAGGGAAAAAAAAAGAGAGAGAAAGAGCAGAGAGAAAAGGAGAAAAAAAAAAGAGGAGAGAGAAATTTACACCCACTATTCTTCTACTCTCATGTAAAATTCTTCCATTATTCTTCCACCATTCTCACACTCTATTGCTAAGAGCAATTGCAGCAGCGTGGAATGGGGGAGGGAGGAAGTGACGTGTCAATTCCTGATTGGTTGAGTTAGGGTGGACGAAAAATTTCACAGCCTCTCTCCCACATTTAGAGCATTCCCAACAGAGTGGGAGAAATAGAGGGAGTCATGGTGGGTCCCATCATTTCCACCCTTGCAATTTTGAGGTTTTCCACATCAAAATGTAAAGGTAATGGGAGGATCCATTAAGTGGACCCACTTTTTTTTGTTTTCCTTTATTTTTAGTGAGTATAATAATGTATTCCTTTATATTTAATGTTTTTATGGTGACACATTTATTATGTATATTTAAGAAAATTTCCTATTTTACTCTACATGAAAATAAAACTAGTTTATATTAGTTAGAAAATCTAGTGAATTCATAATTTTAAAATTCAACGTACAATACAAAAATTGAAATTAAAGTACTTCATATGCTAAAAATGAAAGTAAATAAGATACATAGTAAATAACACGAGAATTGGATTTGACATAAATAAAAACAAATCATAACGATAACTTGCAATGACTTCATGCATGTAGTTCTACACCCCAAGTTCTCTTCCATAATTTTTGCATCAAGTCGTATCTGAGCTTCCTATGGGCTGCAAGGTCTTTTACTTTTTGCCTTTGCTGCAAGAAAGTATCCCAACATGGATGACGTTCATGATGAACTTCAATGGGTTCAGTACCGGCTTGATCATATTCGAAACTTAAGTCGTATAAGTTTGTTCATCCTCAACGATCATATTATGAAGTATCACACACGCTAACATAAGCGTTGTCAGGTCTTTTCTATCATGCAATCGAGAAGGACCACAAACAATGGCGAATCGAGACTGTAGTACACACCGAAGGCTCGCTCGACATCTTTCCTCAGTGCTTCTTGTCGTTGAACAAACAGTTTTTGCTTTGGACCTTGTTGGGCACTAATGGTTTTCACGAATGTTGCCCACTTAGGATATGTTCCATCTCCAAGAAAATACTCCATGTTGTAGTGGGTCCCATTAAGGATAAACTCGCATTTTGGAGCCCAATTATTGTACAACTCAAAGAAAATTAATGGAATTGTTATTGTAAGAAAATTAACGTTTAATGAAATTGCTATTGTAAGAAAATTATAACCATATTCAATAATTAAATTTTTGATAGATATTACTAATAGTTAAATTCAATTTGATAGACATTATTAATTAACGTTTACTGAACTTGCAAGCAAACTTCAAACACATATTCAATAATCAAAAATTATGATAAGATTAATTTAGTGCTTAATTACTAACTATTTTCTAAACTAAAAAATATCAAAATTAAACAAAGAACTTACAATAGGTCTTCACTTCACTTTTTTCTTGAATTTCAACCAACAATACTTCAAAATTTCACAATTTGAGAGAATTTGATAAGATAATAATTTGTGTGTGTGTGTCAATAAGGAAATTTAGGAGTATTTATAATACAAATTTAGAAGTAAGAAAAAATATATATCCGTTGGACTCACCTTGGGCCCAATGATAATATGGATGTTGGTGTATATCCCATCATCAAAGTTTATTTCAACTTTTTTTTTGGTCTCATTAATTGGGATGAAAATGACAGCTTCCCCCCCCCCCCCACCCCCACCCCCCACTTTCTTCCATGAGTTTCTCCACGCAAGATAAGGGAACATGCAAGGCACCCCCTCCCTCATTCACTCACATGTTGCTGTCCAACTCAACTTCACATGTCACGTCATCAAAACTCATTCGTGGCCACGCTGGTGCTACAGATCTTAGCATGGAAGAAGACATGTGAGGAGGGAGTGTGAAGGGAGGAGAGAGATAGGAAGAGAAGGGGAAAGATGAGAGAGAAAGATGAGAGAGAAAGGAAGAAAAAAAGAGGAGAGAGGAATTTACACCCACTATTGTTCCACTCTCATGTAGGATTTTTCCACTATTCTTCCATTATTTTCACACTCTATTGTTAATGCTTTAAGAGGGAGCATGTCCTAGTAATTATGTGAGCATGTAATAATTTAATTATGTGACCATGCAAAAAATATTGTCTTAGAAATATAATTTTGTTCGCATGTTATAATTTAATTATGTTGACATGTTAATAATAGTGTGTTGGTAAAGTCGTTTGTGAGCATGTATAATTAGCTAGTATCTCTGTAATTTAACTACATAAATATATTAATATTGTTATTAAATATGTGAGCATGTTATTATTTAATTATTAACCGTGTAAAAATTTAGTATACTAGTGGCATAATTTTTTGTTAGGGTTTGATTAATCATATTATAAGTTAACTTTGTAAAAATGTATGAAATGTAGGTATAAATTCAATATAAATAATTAAATAGACCCAAATCATCCAAATCATCCAGATAATTTAAGACGTTCATTGAGTTCACTATTTGAAAACTTTTCACACTCACAAAATGAATCACAAAATAATCCCTCCCAAACCCAAAAACAACTCTCTAACCCCTTCCCGAAACCCACATTACTCCCAATTGTTCTCCCAAAACCCAAACTACTCTCAAACATCCTCTCAAAACCAACCGCACTCTCAAACTTTCTCCCTAAACCTAAGCTCTCAAACCTCTTCCCAAAACCCACATTACTCCCAATTGTTCTCCCAAAACCCAAACTATTCTCAAACATCCTCCCAAAACCAACCACACTCTCAAACTTTCTCCCAAAACTCGAACTACTCTTAAACTTTCTCCAAAAATCCAAAAATCCATGCAACTTTTGCCTCTCGACGTGGTCGTTACAGAGATGAAGGCGGCACTAGAGCTACGACTTGGACTGATGAAGAAGACAAGGTCTTAGTTGACTCGTATGCCAACTTAAGTGTTGACTTTGTACACGGTACAAAGCAAAAGAGAAAGTCGTTCTGGGGTGACGTTAGCACAATTCCAATAACTATTGTCCCCTCGATATTACAGAAAGGATTGAGAAGATGTGCCACGGAGGATTTGATCGTGGCCAGAAGGAAATCTTCTACTTCTTGGCTGCATGACACAAGCACGAACATTTCAAGCAAGTGGGGTGTCTGAGAACGATATTATGGATAAAGCACATGAGCTTTATGTTAAGAAAAATAGATGTTCTTTCAAATATATGAGTTGGTTAGAATGACTCCAAATGGTCCCTAAGTTTAGAGAAGAAGCTGAGAAGTTGCACGCAAGGGAGTTTGGTTGAGGTAGAGCAAGAGAAGGGTCATCAAAGCGGTCCAAGGTCAATGAGTCGGGGGGTTATAGTGACTCTTCCAACCCCAACACCCCTAGCAATCCCAACACTCCTAGCAATCTCAGCACACCTGGTTATACTGCCACCGATGAAGCCCCCACTGAAGAGGAATCCCCTTGCTCAGGACTGGAACGACCCATTGGGAGACATTGTGCAAAGAGGAAAGGCAAAGAAAAATACCGACAAAAGGGGGTGGACTTGATGGCCCAAGAACTCTCTAAGATTAACACTGGGAAAGAATCTATAGTTAATGATATGAAGCGGGGGGTGAGAGAGATGAAATGAAGACTTCATTCTCTGCACAATCTCTTGAGATACATAAGAAAGCCATGTACCTTGCAGAGAAGGCAGAAGAAAGGAAACAATTACTATTTGAGCAAAAGTCATGGGAAAATGATATGAAGACATTGACTATATATGAACTTGAGCACACTTGCACCAAATGTTTGAATGTTTTATGAAGAAAAGAAGATCGAAATTCGCCAAAAGAAGGGGCTTACCATCACCGCCTACATCTTAGAGACCACTTTAGTTATCATTAACTCTTACTAGGATTATCCATTTTAAGTTTCAATTAAAGCTAGTAAGTGAAGTCTTCCTTGTAATGTGTTGTTATCTACTTTGAAATATCAAATGTGTTAAGTGAAGTCTTATATAAGGTGTTGTTATTTACTTTGCAAAAATGAAATGTCATGAGAACGATTAATTATGTTGTTAGGGAGATATATATCAAGTTTTTTAATTTCTATGTTTCCAACTGTCATTCATTTATTTAAAATGTGATGATTTGTAGGTTGAAAACTATGTCAACATCAAGCTCTTCATTAAACAAAAATGTTGAAATGGGTTATCAATGGCGCCAATTGTTCGGTCTCGTTCCGAACCGAATTTCTTCTCTTTTATAGGGTATATTTGCTTGTTTTAACCCCTATTTATATATTAGATATAATGATGGTGTTTTGTAGGAAAATAAGGAGTTAGAAGAAGTTTGGGCTTAATTGAAGGTTTTTAGGGAATCCCGAGCTATTTCCCGAGTCAAACCAAGTCAACCAGAGCCGAGAGCCGAGTCAAACCAAGTCAACCCAAGCCGAGAGCCGAGGCGAAACCGAAGCCGGAAATTCCATATCAAGATTGGCGCAAAACAGGGGAACGGTACAAACTCAAAGGTTTGAAATACGTGTGCCTTCACCCTTTGGGTCATAACTCCTTGGTTACAACTCCGATTGGTCTGAAATTTTGGGAGCTTAAAGTACACACCGAGAGCTTTCCATCGATATCTTACAAGCCTAAAACGGAGTTCGGATGAAGAAGTTATGCGCGTTTGAAGTCGGAAGGGAAAAACTGCCCAGAACAATAGCTCGCTCGAGCCATCTGCTGGCTCGCCCGAGCCAGGCTTCTGGGGCAACAAAGACATCAGCCAGAACACTCTGTCTGCAGACGCGCGTGCAGCGATTTGTTCTAGGGTTTTGGGTTGTATTTTTCCTTCTTCTATAAATACCCACTTGTATTAATCCAACAAAAAGAATCAATTAGCCTAGGTAATTTAGGAGTAGAATTAGATTTATTGCTTTCCTTTATTTGCTTTAATCTCTCTTTAATTGTTCTTCAAATTTTCAATTGTTCTTCATTGTTCTTCAAGCTTTCTTTGATTTCTAGCATTAGTATTCAACTTTCTCAAGCTTTCTCAACCTCTCTCAAGCTCTCTCTTGTCTTCATTGAAGTGTTTTACAAGTTCTCTCTCTCTCTCTCTCTCTCTCTCTCTCTCTCTCTCTCTCTCTCTCTCCTCTCTAATCTCCATTGTTGACTTGTTTTCCAAGCTTTATAGTGTTAGCCACAATCAACTCCATTTTTAGTGGGGAGGAGGGTCAAGGAACTCCAATTCTACTTACTAGTAAGAATTTGGGGGATTCTTGGTAATCCAAACCACAATTTCTTGTTTGTTCAGGGAAAATTCAAGTGTAGATTGAAGGTTTATTGAAGATTAGTCATCAAAGGTATAATTTCTCGTTCCCAATTTCATTGTTCATTCATTGTCTTCATTCATGCCTTTTAATTGCTTTCATCTTTAAGTGCTTTCTTTATTGCTTTCTTTTAATTGCTTTCTTTATTATTATCATGTCTAGGTTAGATTTAAATGCTTTCTTTACATAATTTACCGTTTTCTGCATTGAGAAAAACCCTTTACACAAACCGATTGCCCAAATCAAGCCTAACACCCATCCCTGTGGACCGACAACCTTAACTTATAAAACCACAAAAATTACAACAGAACACCAATCATGATGACAATGAGGTTGACTCCTCGAGCGCATTCATTAGAAAATATATGGAAATTCACCGGTTAGACGAGGAGAGAATACGCTTAGTGACAGCAATCGCTCAAGCTACACGACAATTGGAGGCTTCTTCTTCATCAACTTCAAAGAAAAGGAGAGTCATAAAGAGGGATAGATATGAAGCTCATGATGCAGAAGAGCCCATGTACACAGAAGAATTATTTTGTTGCATATTTAGAATGTGAAAGCCTTTATTCCTTCGTGTAGTTAATGCCATTGAGGCTCAATATGACTACTTCAAGTTGAGGTATGATGCTACTGGAAGACGCGACTTGGCACCGCTAACTAAGTGTACGACAGTCATTCGACAATTGGCATACAGAATATCTGCTGACTGTGTTGATGAGTACTTGAAGATTGGAGAGACAACTTCTTTGGAGTGCTTGAAAAGATTTGTTGATGGGGTTGTTGAGATATTTGGACTTGAGTACTTAAGAAGGCCGACCCAGGCAAATGTGAATTGACTATTACCGGTGGGTGAATCTCGTGATTTTCCTGGTATATTAGGGAGAATTGATTGCATGCATTGGACTTGGAAGAATTGTCTAGTGAGTTGGAGACAATCATTTGAAAAAGGACTTTACAAAGTGCCGACAATCATTCTTGAAGCAGTTGCTTCACATGATCTATGGATTTGGCATGCCTTCTTCGGAACTTTGGGAGCTATGAATGACATCAACGTCCTCAACCGTTCCAATGTTTTCCTTGAGTTGTATAATGGTTGGGCTCCGAAATGTATGTTCTCAACAACACGCAATACAAAATGGGTTATTATCTAGGGGATGGAATTTATCCAAAATGGTCTACCTTCGTGAAAACAATTTCCACCTCACTTGGGCCAAAACAAAAATTATTCGCTCAACGTCAAAGGTCCTACAGGAAAGACGTTGAACGAGCCTTTGGAGTTCTACAAGCTTGTTTTGGCATAGTACGTGGCCCTGCTCGATTGCATGAGAAGGATGACCTTACACCAATCATGTTAGCTTGTGTTATACTCCACAACATGATTGTTGAGGACTAATGTGACACATATGGTCTTAGTTTTGAATACGAAGAGCTTGATGAATCTACTCTTCTCACTAATGTACGTAGACGTCATCCATATTGGGATACTTACTTACAACAAATAGATAGAGTCCAAGACGAGAAAGCTCATGTACAACTCATATTAGACTTGATGGAAGAACTGTGGAAGAGAAACAATGTTAGGTTGCGCAAAGAGTGGAGTATTTGGGGTTCATTAATATTGTTTATTTTGAGTAACTTAATTTAACTTCATTGTATCGTAATGGAGGTTCATTTATGTTGTCCTTAAGTAGTATTTTTTATTTTTACTTTGTCTTTTTTTTCAATAAAAGTTTGTCTTTTTGTTTAGCTTGTAATTCCAATTGGTTGTTTGTATTTCTCCAAGTGTTGATGAATCCTCGTAAAGACATGATCGAAGGTGCCTCTACCATTGCTGATATAATATTTGAGGGTAGAATTCTTACTCTCAGCTCTGGAAGCCGCAGTGTTCCCCATGTGAGGGACTTCTTCAGTGAAAGAACAAACAAATTTTCCTTATGCTTCATCCACGTACCATTCAAATACTTCACAACATGCGCGTTTCTTCCAATCCACGCATGTGTAAGTGTCATCTAGTTCATATTGAACTCTTCAACAGTCTTGGCATATACAATGTCGTTCCAGTAATGTTGTCTGAAATGTACCCCACAACCATTCTTCTTCCCCCCAATAAGGGCGTTGACTCTGTTCTCCTCGTAATTCCCGATATGCCATACGCATAAAAGGTGAGGCACACCAAGGAAAACTCTAGCAATATCACCTGACAACCCTTCCTCCCTGTTCGTGACAAATACACCCGGACTCACATCGGAACCCAACAAATCATGTAATCTCCATAGTAACCACTCATAGGAGTCCATCTTCTCGTCCCTCATAAACGAGTATACGACAAGAAGTTATTCTTAGTCGGTGTCACGCCTACCAACTCACATAATGGTCACTTCACCTTGTTTGTCTTGTATGTACTGTCAATGAGAATAACATTTGTGTATGTACGAAACAACTTCAATGAGTACGGGTGGCATAAAAATAGCTAAAGATTACTGTCTTCGTCAAAATCGGTAAAGGACACGTACTCGCCAACTTTCGCCAACTGGAGACAGTGTTGAGAGTGTGTCTTCCCGTCCATATCCTCACTCTGCATCTTTGACCGCTCGTTGTATATTTTCCTGACGTTGGCATTACAATCCGGGAACTTCTCCTTCATGGATGTCAGATAAACCTTGAACAAACTATCTGGATCTTTTCTCTTATGCGTAGCCCGTACAAACTTAAACCGATGCCTCGAGCTATTTCATCAGCCCACTCATGTACTGCATCTATAGTCTCAAACTCTTCATCGGTCACAAAAAACGATGAATAATCAACATCGTCGCCGCCAAATTCTTCTAACTGTACCTGCAAAACCATACCACATTAATTAATTTTCTCACAACCTTTATATAATACTATTAACTAACATTTCAAACATTACCAAATAATAATAAATATAATAACAATAGAAACTTTACTAGTCATAATAATAACCTTAATAATCACAATAACAATAATAACACCCTTAATAATAAACAATAACAATAATAACCTTTTAAATTTAATTTTATTATTAATAACCATACTAATAACAATAATAATTATAATAATAATAATAATAATAACAACATTGTAATTTAACAATAATAATAAGGATAATAGCAACAACAACAATAATAACGATAACAATAATGACAATAAATTACTAAAAGGTACCTTATGTTTTGCGGTATCTATTTTTAGGGGACCATATTATTGAAAATAATTTCTAGGTACCCTGTGTTTTGTATAATCTATACAGTGACAAATTATCTTTTAGATTTATTAAAAGATCCCCCAAGACTATATAAAATTACAAAAATATCCCTACCTTCATAAAATCTTGTCAATTTATATTTTCACATGCATTACTATTTGTTTTAAAGAATTAGTATCTCCATATTTTTCATTTGGTATCAAAACAAATAGTAATGTAGAACATATAGTAATTCTTTAAAAAACAAATATCAGAGTTTGTCAATGAAAAATATGGAGATGCTAATTTTTTAAAGGGAAATTGGATTTAAATAATCTGAACTTTGAGACATAGTAGACTAAATAATATGAACTTTAAATTTGGTTCTAAATAATCTGAACTTTGACCCCCTTGGATTCTAATATCACGCCACAACTTAACTCGGCGGAGGGATGACAATAGTAAGCTGACATGACACAACTAAAAAACTCAAGCACGTGCCTCCGTCGCCACGTCATCCAGCCACCGAGTTAAGTTCAACTTAACTCAGTGGCATGCTGCTAGAATCCAAGGGGATCAAAGTTCGAATTATTTAGAACCAAATCTAAAGTTCAGATTATTAGTCTACTATGACCCAAAGTTCAGATTATTTAAATCCAATTTCCCTTCTTTAAAACAAATAGTAATGCAGGTAGAAATATAAATAGACAAGCTTTTATCAAAGTAGGGATATTTTTGCAATTTTACATAGTCTCGGGGATCTTGTAATAAAACTAAAAGATAATTTGTCACCAGAAAATAGGTACTACAAAACACAGGGTACCTAGAAATTATTTTCAATAATATGGTCCCCTGACAATAGATACCGCAAAACATAGGATACCTTTTAGTAATTTATTACAATAATGACAATAATTATAACAATAATAATAATGATAATGATAACAATAACAATAACAATAACGATAATAAGAATAATAATAATGATGATGATGATGATGATCATTTTCGCGATCCACATGCGGCTTCACTGCGGATAGAGCCCACGTGGTTCGCGGTCGTGGCCGCGGTTGAGCCGCGATCGACGTGTGGCCCTGGCCGCCGCTTCGCTGCGATTTTTCGTGTGGTCACCGCCTTTCTGCCAGATTTTTTCGACCATTTTACGAAATTTTTCAAAAATTAAAATTTACAAACTAACCTCTTATTCTTCAGATGATCTACCACCATCCACTGACATTTTAGGTTGAATTTAAAAAACTATAACCAATTTAAGAGATTATTGACTAATTTGAAGTTGAGAGAACTTGAGAGGATGAGAGAGAGGATAGAGAATGAGAAGGGCAAATAATGACATTTAGAGGAGAGGGGGCAATAGTAAAAAGGGAGTGACATATAACGAAGCCCTAAAAGAATAAGTTATACTCTCACAGGTAAGAGAGAGAGAGAGAGAGAGAGAGAGAGAGAGAGAGAGAGAGAGAGAGTAAAGTGGGTGTGTTAGGGGGTGGACCGGTAACCAGTTGCTCATTAGGTATCTTTGACACTTCAGATAAGTTCAATATTATTTTTGACAAAAATAATTTGTAGTGATAGTTTTGACATTTTCAGATAGTTTGACGGTACTTTAATGGAAAATTGGATTTAAATAATCTGAATTTTGGCCTATAATAGATTTAATAATCTGAACTTTAAATTTGTTTCTCAATAATATGAACTTTGGGCCTCTTGGATTCCTGTAGCACGTCACCAAGTTAAGAAGTGAACAATTCGGTGGTGCATTGACATGGTGGCGAAGAAGAGTGTGTTGACTTGTCTAGTCAACTTTGATTTGCCACTTCACCCTCTCCATTTCTGTTCTCTCACTTCCAACCCCTTTCTCTCTCCTCCCTCTTTTCTCCTTCCATCCAGCCAAGTTCACTCATGACTTCTCCCTCACCCCTCTCATTTTCTCTCTCTAATCCTCCCCCCTCCCTCTTTGCTTTTTCCTTTATTTTTTTTTTGCTGAAAATGGGGAGTTGAAGGGTATTAAAATAGTGTTGTTCAGTTCCAATCAATTCATCAACATCAACATCAATAATGCAAAATATGGCAACTAATCAATTAGTCAACATTTATAGCCTACTTTTAAAATTATTGAGAAATAAATCTAAAATTTAGATTATTAAATCCAAATTCAAATTATTATATTCAATTGGGAAATTAGATTCTAATAGCACGAACTTTTGGCCATATAAGATTTAATAATACAAACTTTGACCCCTTGTTGCCCCGAACAGTACGCTATCGAGTTAGGTTAAACTTAACTCGGTGGCGGGATGACGTGGCGGTCGAAGGAATATATTTTGACTTTATTATGTACCCACTCAGTATTGAAATTGTCAATGTCACCTTTTCTCATTTTCATTCTCTCTCCTCCTCCCCCTTTCTCTCTCCTCCCCCTTCTTTTCTTCGATCCATCAGAGAAGGCCATGACTATGGCTTCTCCTCCTTTTTGTTCCTAATTCTGCAGAGACTCTTCTTCTTGTTCTTGATCTTCTTTTTAGCATGTACAAATTCAAAATCATTTTCACCACTTTTCTCTCTCTAATCCATCATCCTTTGGGATTTTTCTGGGTTTGTTCTGAATTCTAGGATTTCTAAGTTAAACGAGAAATTCGAACGAGAATGGGGTGAAAGTTGCTGAAGAAATTCATCCGGTGGAGTTGAAGGGTACTACTGATGATGGGGTGTCGCATTTGAAAGAGAGGGTGGGTGGATTCCATGATGTTGGGTTTGTGCGGCCTATTGAATCCTCGGTGGGGTCCAGAACGAGTTCAATTGAGGGAAGAACGATGAATTGAAGAAAAATGATGCCAACGTTTTTCGGCGTTACCAGCGCCTAGCTTCCAAGATGTCGCTCAAAATGCTGCCATCTTCGCCCGGACGCTGCCAGCACTCAAATTAGAAGCAAGCATACACTTAAACGTTGCCAGCGCTTCCATCGAAGGTTGCTTTTTCGTCCATGACGGCGGTTTTGCTTTTTAGGTTATCTATTTGTAGCCTAATTCCCTTCCCTATCTACTATTATAAATATGGTACATGTTTCTCCACCAAAACACATCGGTAAACACGGAGAGCTAGAGAGAGAGAAAATATTGAGAGAGAAAGGGATCTCACCAATATTTTCCCCAGTGTATCCTGAGAGATTGTGAGTTGAGTGTTGAGAGATTGTTATTGTAATCTCCTTTGTGGATCGCATCCCACCTTGTGATAGTGATCAGGTTGTACTCCTTCTTTCTCATAGTGGATTATTTTCTTGCTGTCGCCGTCTGTGTGTTTTTCTCCGAGTTCTTCGGTTTCCCACTTAAATCTGGTGTTTGATTTTATCGCTTATTTTTCGTTCCTAAATTTTGTCGTAATATCCGTCGTCTCGTTTTCGATTCTATTATTCGCTTCCGCTGTTACCTTACTACTCACTTTTCTCTAACAAGTGGTATCAGAGCAAGGTGGAGATGACTTCAATCATGAAGTGCGATATTTCAAATTTGATGGAACGAGGAGTTTTACTATGTGGAGATTGCAGATGAAGACGGTCCTGATTCAGCACGGGTTATTGGATGTGATTGAGTATCCCGACACGAAGACTGATGCGACAATGAATTCAAACAACTCCAGAAAGACATCAAGGGTAATCTGACTCTAAGGGAGTGGAAGAAGCTTGAAGATAAGGCTCTGGCAGGGATTCAACTGTGTTTGGCGGAGCACATTCAGAGAGAGGTGATGCATATCGAGAAACCTCGGGAGCCTTGGACCAAACTGAAAGAGTTGCACATGTTGAAGAGTCTTGCAAACAAGTACCTAATGAAGGAAAATTTCTACAGGTTGAAGATGCCCCAAGGTACTTCTATTCAGGCACATCTTAGTGAATTTGATTCTATTATTACTGAATTGGAATCAATGGATGTGAAACACACTGATGAGGATAAGGCTTTGCATTTAATTCTGTCCCTACCTGCGTCACATAAACAATTTAAGGAAATCATGTTGTATGGGAATCGTGGTGTCCTTAACCTTAGTGAAGTAAAGTCTAGTTTACTGTCTAAGGAGAAACTTGATACCGATAGTGATGACCAGGGTGGTGATGATATGGTTATAAGGGGTAGGAATACTGAACGTAAGGGAAACAGATCTAGAGGGAGGTCCAAACACCATTCAAAGTCTAGAAATCCTCACAAGAATAAGAAGTGTAAGTACTGTAGTAAGATGTGGCATATAGAGAGAGACCGTTGGGCAAAACAGAGAGACCAAAACCAGGAGAGTAAGGATGATCACACTAAACCTAGTACCTCAAACTGCGTAGAGTCCGGGCAAGATGGTGATGGGTTTGTAGTTACAGATGATGCCTTGGCTACCACATCGAGTAGGATAGCTAGAGATGAGTGGGTTCTTGACACGGGGTGCACCTATCATATGTGTCTTCATAGGGACTGGTTCGAGTCCTATGAGAGTGTTGACACCGGGGTCGTAATCATGGGTAACAACACAGCCTGCAAGGTTGCAGGAATCGGCAGCAGCAAAATCAGAACTCATGATGGCATCGTTAGAACTCTCAAGGTGGTTTGTCATATCCCTAACATGACTCGAAATTTAATTTCTTTGGGTACTCTTGAGGCTAACGGCTGCAGGTACAAAGGAGAAGATGGTGTTTTGAAAGTGTGCATGGGTTCCATGGTTATTAAGAAGGGAACCAGGAAGGGCAGTCTATACATCTTGCAGGGGTCTACAGTGACAGGATCTGCAGCGACAATCCTAAATCTTGATGAGTCCGACAGCACAAAACTGTGACACATGAGACTATGCCACATGGGCGAGAAGAGAATGTCAATGTTGAGCAAGAAGAGATATCTTGAAGGCGTAAAGATCGGCAAGTTGGAGTTTTACGATCACAGTGTCTACGGAAAAAAGAAGAGGGTTAGCTTTTCAAGGGCTAAACACACAACAACAGGGATCCTTGATTATATTCATTCAGATTTGTGGGGTCCTACTAGAGTGCCATCACTGGGTGGCAAGCGCTACATGTTGACATTCATGGATGACTTCTCGAGGAAGACTTGGGTTTATTTCCTGCGGCACAAGAATGAGACATTCTCATACTTCAAGAAGTTCAAAGCTTTGGTGAAGAACCAAACAGGCAGGAAAATCAAGAAACTCAGGACTGACAATGGGTTGGAGTTTGTTGATTCTGAATTTACTGAATTCTGCGAGGAGCATGGGATTGCGAGGCATCGAACCTTGGTAGGTAAGCCTCAGTAAAACGGCGTAGCCGAGAGAATCAACAAGACACTCTTGGAAGCTCGCTGCATGCTGTCGAATGCAAGGCTTTGGAAGAACAAATCGTTCTAGGCAGAGGTGATATCTAATACCTGCTACCTGCTGAACAGATCACCTCATGCCTCTATCGAATACCAGATTCCAGAGGAAGTGTGGGCAGGTAATCCAGTTAATTATTCAAATTTGAGAATTTTTGGATGTCCGGTATATGCCCATGTGAATGATGGGAAGCTGTCTCCCAATGTTGTTAAATGCATGTTTCTAGGTTACGGGTTTGAGTCTAAGGGATGTAGAATGTGGTGTCCTGATTTGAAGAAAGTTATTCAATCTAGAGATGTAACCTTTAATGAAACTGTTATGTTATTTGGAATGGAATCTACCGATACTTCTGATGATGCAGAAAATAAGGAGAAGGATGCAAGAAGAATGGTGTTCGAGGTGGAGCAGGCTCAAGGTGGAGCTGTTGGAACCTGTAATCAGGAGCAAACTGCTGATGATGCTCCTGAACCAATTCAGGTTGAAGAACTTGAGATTAAGACTAATGTTCCTCAGGTGGAGGAACAACCATGCATAGCAAGAGATCGTCCTAGGAGGGAGATCAGGAGACCAGCGCGATATACTGAAGAAGACGATGCTATGATCGCATATGCGCTGAGTGTTGCAGAGGAGACTCCTGAAGGTGCTGAACCTTCTACCTATCAGGAGGCCATCTCCTGTCCAAGTGCCTCAAACTGGATAGAAGCTATGAAAGAGGAGATAGAGAGTCTGCAGAAAAATCATACATGGGAGCTATGTGAGTTGCCTAAAGGGCGACGAGCTCTTACTGTGAAGTGGGTGTACAAGAGAAAGGAAGGTATCCCTGGTGTAGAAAGTGCAAGGTGGAAGGCCAGATTAGTGGTAAGGGGTTGCAACCAGAAAGAAGGAATCGACTACAACGAAGTATTCTCTCCAGTCGTGAGGCATACGTCGATCCGCACCTTGCTTACCTTTGTTGCTCTATTTGATTTGGAGTTGGAGCAACTTGATGTCAAGACAACTTTCCTCCATGGCGAGTTGGAGGAGGAAAT
The DNA here is from genome assembly GCA_029582165.1 of Portulaca oleracea. Classification (NCBI taxonomy): domain Eukaryota; kingdom Viridiplantae; phylum Streptophyta; class Magnoliopsida; order Caryophyllales; family Portulacaceae; genus Portulaca; species Portulaca oleracea. Next base: position 49,470,355 of record CM055869.1, read on the forward strand.
ATATATGAGGCAACCGGAGGGTTTCATTGTTTCTGGTAAAATGGAACATGTATGCAGATTGAGGAAGTCCTTGTATGGACTTAAACAGGCACCCAGACAGTAGTACAAAAGGTTTGATACCTTTATGATAGGGCAAGGGTACACAAGAAGTCACTATGACATCTGTGTGTACTACAGGCAATTTGACGAAAGGTCTTTCATTTATCTATTATTGTATGTGGATGACATGTTGATTGCTTCTAGGGACATGTCACTAATAAAGAAGCTAAAATCTCAACTTAACCAAGAGTTTGAGATGAAAGACCTCAGAGCGGCGAAGAAGATTTTGGGTATGGAGATCCAAAGAGATAGAAAGGCAGGGAAGTTGTTCTTGTCTCAGAAGAAATATCTGGAGAAGGTGTTGGACAGGTTCAACATGAGAAACTGTAAAGCAGTTTCAACTCCCTTAGCTGCACACTTCGAGTTGTTTGGTGAGAACTGTCCTAAATTTGATTTTGAGATAAGAAGGATGTCTAATATTCCCTATGCTAGTGCAGTTGGTAGTTTGATGTATGTTATGGTGTGCACTAGACCTGACCTGTCCCATGCAATTAGTGTGGTGAGTAGATATATGCAGAATCCAGGGAAGGAGCATTAGGAAGGAGTGAAGTGGATCCTTCGCTATGTGAAGGGTACTTTGGAGAAGGGCATCATGTATGATAGAGGTAGTACTGCAACGTCTGATGTTGTAGGTTATGTTGATGTTGATTATGGTGGAGATCTGGACAGGAGACGCTCAATTTCAAGGTATGTGTTCATCATGTGTGGAGGAGCAATATCTTGGAAAGCTTCACTTCAATCTACAGCAGCCCTGTCTACTACAGAGGCTGAATATATTTGTTGCGACGGAAGGAGTGAAGGAGGCCATCTGGTTGAGGGGATTGTTCATGGAGCTTGGAGTACCACAGGGCGAGATCGTGGTTTATTATGACAGTCATAGTGCTATACATCTGACAAAGAATGACACTTATCATTCAAAGACCAAGCATATAAACGTCAGGTATCACTTCATCATAGATACAATTGCTGCAGGAGAGATTTTGGTGAAGAAGGTGCATACTTTTAATAATCCTGTAGACATGTTAACCAAGCCTCTATTTATAGCTAGGTTCGAACATTGTTTGGACTTAGTTGGTGTTTTGAGTATGTAAGAGCCCTGCGGGGCAACCCCTTGCGGAGGGGCGTGTTGATGGCGACAGTCAAAGCATTTATTCCGGACCTATATCTCGGATCATGGTCCAAGGTGGAGATTGTTGGGTTTGTGTAACCCATTGGATCCTCAGTGGGGTCCAAAACGAGTTCGATTGAGGGAATAACGGTGAATTGAAGAAAAACTCTGCTAGCGTTTTTCGGCGCTACCAGCGCCTAGCTTCCAAGATGTCGCTCAAACCGCTGTCATCTTCGCTCGGACGCTGCCAGCGCTCGAATCAGAAGCAAGCATACACTTAAACGCTGCCAGCGCTTGTTCTTTAGGTTATCTATTTGTAACCTAATTCCCTTCCCTCTCCACTATTATAAATATGGTACATGTTTCTCCATCAAAACACATCGGTAAACACAGAGAGCTAGAGCGAGAGAGAAAATATTGAGAGAGAAAGGGGTCTCACCAATATTTTCCCCAGTGTATCCTAAGAGATTGTGAGTTTAGTGTTGAGAGATTGTTATTGTAATCTCCTTTGTGGATCGCATCACACCCTGTGATAGTGATCAGACTGTACTCCTCCTTTCTCATAGTGGATTATTTTCTAGTTGTCGCCGTCCGTGGGTTTTTCTCCGAGTTCTTTGGTTTCTCACGTAAATCTGGTGTTTGATTTTATCGTTTATTTTTCATTCCTAAATTTTGTCGTAATATCCGTCGTCTCGTTTTCGATTCTATTATTAGCTTCCGTTGTTACCTTGCTACTCACTTTTCTCTAACACATGATCATAAGGACGCTGAAGGGGATGGTGTTTTTGGGGATTCTGGAGTAGATGACCAGGAGAAGACAACCTAGCAAAACGAGGTTGAGGGTTGAAGTCAGATTCATGAGAAGAAAAAAGAAGAAAGAAGAAGAATAATAAAAACAGCAGCAAAAATCAATTCAAAGAAGAAACTAAACCCAGCAGATCAAACCGCACTAAAAACACTTCTATAGAGAGAAAGGCAACCATGAGAACATTCTAGCTTGGAGAAATTCATCACCATCATCATCATCCACTAATCCACTTCTAATCCCATGTAATTATCTACTATTTCACCAGTTATTTTCATGATAGCAAACCATACAAACCTCTTCCCAGGTGGGAAATGCATATTTGAGGGAAGCAAAAGCTTTATGAGAATTAACATTAGTGGTGTTCTTTGGGGAAGCCCTAGGATTTCAAGAGTTCATCTCGGACGGCCAAACAATCTTCTGAGGTTGGTCTTTGGTGCGATGGGTATTGTTCGGCCACAGTTGCAATGAGGTTTTTGGTTTACTAAATCTGCCATTGACAGTCTTGAATTTCAGAACTCATTTTAACTTTCTTTTCTCAACAAAAACCCAGAAAGATTGAATTTGGAAGAAGAAGAAGAAGGAAGAGCATAAGAGAAAGAAAGAACAAAGAGGGAGGGAGGATGGATTAGAGAAAGAAAATGAGAGAGGAGATGAAGAGACATGGCCATGGCCGAAGAATCGATGGAGATGAGAGGGAGGAGAGAGAAAGAGAATAGACATGGGGAAGTTGAGGTAGCAAGTCAACACACGCCCCTCAGCCGCCACCGAGTTAAGTTCAACTTAACTTGGTGGCGTACTGTTCGAGGCAACATAGGGTCAAAATTCGTATTTATAATCACCAAATCAAAAGTTCATAGTATTAAGCCTTATATAACCAAAAGTTCACACCCCATCAAGGCGACATTTTTTGCTATTCTCGCATAGTACGGCGACATTTTTTCCTAGCACTGGTTCACACCCCAGCAAGGCAGTGCGGTGAGAGATTGGCATTCGCTGGCGTTATTCACAGCTTGTGGCACTCGCATGCACTTTACCCTCCTCCTCCACCATAAACCCCATTGCTACTTCTGCCTTCCTAAAGCCTAGAAAATGTCATACTCAACACCATCAACCCTATCCCCATCCCCATCTTCTTCTTCCTTCACTCCCCAATGGCGCTCCACTTCCACTCCGAGGACATCCATTTTACTCCCCATTTCCCTCTCCTCTCTGCCTTCATTCTTTCCCCTTCGCCATGGCCGACGGCATTTCTCGCGTTTAATAATGGCAGCTGGGAAATCCTCGTCAAAAGCAGAAACTGAGAAGCGAAACGTCTCGGAGAATGCAGAAGAGGCGAAAACCAAGGAAGAGGAGGAGGAAGTGGAAGTGGAAGAAGATTTGCCATGGATACAAGAGAAGGCTTTGGATTTGGTCGAGTTTACTGGCTCTGTCACACAGGCCATTCCAGGTCCTAGGGTTGGTCAGAGCTCTTTGCCATGGATACTTGCTGTTCCTCTGGCGTATGTTGGGATTTCCTTCGTCATTGCTTTTGTCAAGACTGTTAAGAAGTTTAATTCTCCCAGGGAGAAACGTCGTAAGCTGGTATTGTTATTGCTCCTTCTATTTCTGTGTTTGTGTCCGCTTTGTAGTTCGAGCATGTATGGCTGGTTGATTTTTAGCTGCTTTGATCCGTTATACCAATGCCAAAGATGGACCAAATATGACAATAGTTATATATATATATATATCTTTTGACTAACAATGGAAATGGCATCATCACTAGTTAGTACCTCCATCACCACAATGTATTGCTGCCCGTTTACCCCGTAGATTTGTCATTCTTTGTGCGATCAAGTTTTATTAGCCGTGAAAGTTCATGGATAGGGAAATGTGGTGTTTTTATCATGGATGAAAAATGTAACGGCACAATTCTGGATTCTGTAGGTTCTATAAACACTGTTCTGGAACAACTATTGGTGTTGAGCAACTGTCTTTCATGGACTATGGAGCTTATTCAATGTTCTCTAGTGAGAGTTATGGACGAGTTCAAGGATAGATGTTTGATTGTGTCTTTATTGTACTGAATACTGATCTACCACTACCGTTGCTTTGGACCTCTTCCTACTTGGCTGTGGTCTAGACTCTAGAGTGAAAGTCAAAATAGTAAAATGATGTGTACCATTGCCTGGGTTGAGGGAAGTTAAGATTTATTTAGTGGACTGAGAAGGTAAAGCTTTCAACCCCAAACCACCCCAACGATCACCACAGATGAGGGCAACAATTATGTGGTCATTCGCAACGAAAGAGAAATCAGAAAAGTAGGACAAAAAAAAAAGCTTCTTGTCAACCATAGAAGTGCGTGTAGTGAACGCAAAAGCGAACTAAAGTTTCGAACAAGATTAAGTGCTTTTTAACGGGCTTGAATAGAACAAGTATGATACTGAAAGATGCAGAGATAAATCAAGAACCAATTGTTGAAAACCTTAAATTAGGCATATTATATCTTGTTGTTGAAATAGTGTCGTCCATTGCCCTTCCATCATCCATCTTATTTTAATAAGGTATATGTATCTTAGGTTCATTATGCTTGCCTACCTTGCCATTTGGTGATGAATCCCTTGTCTGATTTCATCTAACAAAGATATCATGGGTTGAAAACTGATCTTTTTGATTTAATTTGCAGGTAAACAAAAATGCCACGTTGATCAAGTCAATTGATGAACTCTTCCAGAAAGGCAGAGAGGAAGTGCAACATTCAGCTTTACAGGATCTTATGAAGAAGGTGAGATGAATACTACTACTTGAATTACAAACCTTGTTAATATTGGGTAAATTGATCTCAATGCTATGGTTCTGTATAGGGCCACATTAGATTTTGAATGGCCTCAAGTTGTTCTTTTGCTGGGTCAGGGATGCAACCACCTAGTCAAATTGTCCCCTTGCCCAATGTGTGCTTCCGTTGATCACTAGTTACCAAGCGTCAATGGTATTGGCAACGGGATTGACCACTGTTAGAGTCGTCATGGTCCAGCGGGTCTCCCAACGCGCAATCCATCCATGGCCTCGTTTTCAATCTTCGTTTACCTTGCTCGGAGAGTTTCTCTCTCTCTCTCTCTTCACTAGTCCTTTGATTTCCCCAAGTTTAAAACTCTTGAGTCTTGATCAGCCTTCTTAATCTTTGATTTGATTATTATGTTGATGAATTTGGCTTCTTTCAACATTTAAGGTCCCAATGATGTAGAGGAGAGTACCGGGTAATGTAGAAAGAGAGAGAATTGAGGTCGTCTACCTTAGGCCCCAAAATAGCCACCATTATGGTTGTCGAGGTCCAATGAGTATGTGCGTGCTTTAGCCTGGGTTGGTAGAAATTGAACCATCTAGATTGAGTCCTAAATCTAAGATTTGTAATGGCCGGACATAACATGCAAGTTCACAATGACATGAAATACACACAGAGAGAAAGAGCCTGACACCCCCCCCCCCAAAAAAAAAAAAAAAAAAAACCCACACAGACAAGTTCGAATGGAAGGAGAGAGGAAGAGGAGGCAGACTAACCTGGAGGGGGAGGTGATTGACAGAGGCTATGGTTAGTCGACAACAGTGCAGAAACAGAGAAGTTTCATTTACAAATCTTATTTTCCTTTCTTTATACGGGCCTTAAGATGCTAGAAGCCCTCTCTTCGTAGCACTTCTTGCTCTGGACCTGGGGTTGAAGCGCAATAGAGTACGCTCTTTCGAAATGCGCTGTGCTCTGATGTGCTTCGAAGGACACTCCATGCTGTTTTGCACTCTGAGTGTGCTTTTTTTAAACTAAGCTTTCTCTTCCTACCTGTAGTAGTAAGAAGACTTTAGAACAAATTTGTCATAAAATGTCTTCACTCAGAAAGATTATTTCCTTTCTTTTAGTAAGACACCCCTGTATGTTTATCTTTGCACTGATTTCTACTATAGAAATCTCTAGTTATCGTGGTGTTCTGGATGTTGTATGTTGTTTTCTGTATTGATTGATAAGTAAACCAAGCTGAGGAGTTAACCAAATAGTGGACTTTAAACTTTGAAGCAAGTAGTCCCTTAACAAATAGGGGGCTAGGACATTGGATTTTCATAATTGTTACTATTTAAGAATTGCTAATTGCAATCTTTATTGAATGATCTCATGCTCTCCAACACCATAGATTGCATTCTCTTATATGGCTGCGTACTGTCTTTGGTAGTCATAGTTCTAATAATTATTTGCAAACTAGAGTCAACCATGTGGCCAGTTTTGTCTCCTAACATCTTCGCCAATTGAAGTTGAGGGTTCAGGATTTGATGAAATGAGGTTCCCATATTAAGCCTTTTTGTTTATTTTTTAAAATTTATTTCTGTGGTTTGTGAGGTTAACATTTAAACTCTACGATATTTTGCATTTGAATTTTGAAGTAGAGGTCAAAAGCAGATTGAAGCCATTGGGACACAAGAATTATATTTTACGCTCATTGTTTCTCTACACTCCTTTTTTCTATTATGAACAATTGAATATTAGCGTTTTTTTTTTTGTTGCTTTTTAGTGATCATCAAGTTTATTTGAATAGGGTTTTAGGGTTTAGGGTTTATATGAATATTGAAACTATTCATTGGAGAGAGAATGGTTGAAGAGATTTCTTTTGATGAATCATTGGTAAATTTTTTTATGAACATTGGACTGGTTTTAAGAAAGAGAGTTTACAATATTCCAGTACCTTAGGGTGTATGATATAATTACTGGCCGGGCCTTGATTTTGTCCGCCCATGTGCGGCTTTCTTCATCCCTGTAAGTAGTCTCTCAGCTTCATCGAGTCTCTTCAGTAATCAGCATAAACTGTAATTTGTTTGGCATTTCAAACCTTGCTACTTTGAAACTTGAAAGCTTCGGCCTGTTTCAAGGGCTACACATCGAGAATTGAGATTCAGTAATATCCACAGTTTAAATATTCAAGTTCATCGGATCACCCAGTGCAAGGTCAGTACTGATGTGATCCCCTCAATAATAATAAGTTAAAAATAAACAAACTTTGTAAGATTCTGTACAATAGTAATTATTTAGTTAAGATCTCTTGAACCTATTTATTTTGATGCTGGTGAAGTTGCTATAAGAAAGAGTGCTCTTTTTTTTTTGTGGGGGGGGGGGGGGTGTGTGTGCTTAAAAATACCCATCTCCCCATACCTGCTTAGATGGGTGACACATTTCTATTTATGTTGTTTTTGCTGTTGATTACATTTCCTTTTCTGGGGACCTTGAGATTATGTATAACAGGAAACTTCTAATGGGTAAAGATAGTTTCATGGGGAAAGGGAGCCTTTGTTATTCTTCTCTTGATCTTGTTGATTTTGTTTCGTGGATATGCCCGTATTGAATGCTTTGGCTTTGATGGAATGCTAGTTTTTGCATCCAGTCTTTTGTGCTTGAAAATTGAAATAATATATATATATTTTTTCCCTTAACACACCTCCCTAAAAGGTTTTTCTTGGGTAAAATTCTAAATGTCTCAAGTAATACCTGAATAGTTCCTTATTATACATAGTCCTTATATGAATATGTGCTAAAAAGCATGACACGACTGAAGTTTTCTCACATGCAGACAGATTTTGGGATGGAGGAAATTCTGCGCAAATACATTCGTTATGCATTAAATGAGAAACCATTCAATGCGGACTTGGTCGCGGACTTAATTCAACTGAGAAAAGCCTCGATGTTGGCCGACTCCCAGGTTGCAGAAATTCTAAATGACATTTCAAAACGAATCGTGAAAGACAAAGGTAGTTTTAGTTGCTACTTTATCAATCTTACTAATTAGGTGCCTTATCCCATTATAATTGTTCTAGTTTCAAAGACATTCTTCCCTGTGATTGGTAATCTGCATTTTCTTATTTTGCATGTGCTTGTGGAATATGGTGAGTGGACTTGGTTGTAAGTAGCTCCACTGTAGAGCAGGAGAAAGTTGCAGTAACTTAATCTCTGCTTCTGCCCTCTAATAGTGGTTGTGCTTAGATATCGTGCGGTACCTTTTTTTGGTTTGTTCATGTCAGCACCTACTAGTGTGAGCACACTGTAACTTGCCTGACTGGTTTTCTGTGTAAAAATATCTCAACTTTGTCATTTAAATGTGTATAGTGTCGTTCTTGATCTAATCAATGTCTTGAAGACATGAACCCCACCATAGCATGTCCTAAGTAGACTTAGGGGTGCAACTATAGGTTTAGGTTGGCCCATCTCATTCTTTTATTATTATTCTAGCTTAATCTATCTACTCATATGTGGAGAATAAAGCATTTTATTCCACAGTAGTGTAGGTTTGTTGCGGGCACCCTTGCTCCACAAGAACCTCTTTTGTATAGTCCTGTTTCCAAAATGATGCCAAATTTTCTAGGTATGAAATATGCTTTGATTGTCGTATGTCACTATGTCATGCTGTTAATAGTGTACTGTGTGGGACAGACCAACATAGTAAGGGCATAAAGTATAAAACACTTTCTGAGCGGAGTAAAAGTATTTGGGATTGTAGTTATCTTCCTCAAAGATTGAGATGAGTCTGCTATATTAGGTGTGGTATCGTATGAATTAATCCCCACTTGATCTATTGCTCATAATGCTTAGTGAATGGGGTATTCCATTACACACATGGTAAAGAGAAAATGTGAATATCATAAACTAAAGGATATTTGTGGTTGATATTTATCCCATGTCACTATAGGCTGTGACATTCATATAAAAGCTTCCTCTGCCCCCAATAGAGAATATATGAACATGGGTGAGGTGAGGAGATGAATCAACAGCACAATTATTATTTTTAGGTGTTTCTTTGCATAGAAAAGGAATTCCCCCAAGGAGAGGATATCTAGCTGGAAAAATATTATAATTCATAACTATTTGATAAAGTGTAGAGAATGGAAGGCAGTGATTATTCAGGTGATCATGAAACAAGGTAGAACGAAACACATGTCTTATGTGAATTTTTAATGCATATGATTGAAGAAATGTTAACTCGAGTGGATTACCTGCACAGTCTACTTGAATCTCTAAGACTCCCACTAAAGTTTGTTTCTTAGCTTCGGCAGCTGTGAATGGTAAGATTCCAACTAAGGATATGCTTAGAAAAGAGGTCTTCGCAGTCCTAGTTAGTGTCCCGTGTCATGAGCTGGAAGAATTAGTGGATTACCTTCTTTTGCATTGTGGGTATTTCTCATCGATCTGGCATCTAGGCCTCCCTTCGATTGGGATTAGTTGGTTCCTACCTTCTTCTTGAAGGATATGTGTTTGGAGGACGGATAGGCTAGGTTGGTGGTGTTTGGAATTTGATTTGTTTAGTTATTTGGTGGGCCATTTGGAAGGATAGAAATTGGCGCATTGTTATGATATTTTTGTTCCTTGATGATTGCAAAATGTTCTTTTTGAGGATGTCTTATATTTGGAGGCTTGGTGCTTAAGGGTGATAGTATTTTGAACTTTGTGGATTTGTTGATGGGAGAACTCGATTGCGTAGTGTTTTTGTATGTGCACCTTTTTATTAATGGATGAAATCCCTTTAGTGTCCTTACAATGCATATTTGATTACATATCAAGAATAAAACAAATTTTGATGAGGATTTGAGGTTCAATATTGTTATTTTTTGGTATTTTGGCTTAGAAAGCTCATGTAAAGATTTTGTTCAGTTGCCGAAGCACCTACGAGAAACGTCGTTTGGAATTTGTTGAAATGTTGAAGTGTTTGAAATTTTCAACTTTTAAATTTGGATATTCTAATTTGTTTTAAGTTAAAGCTTTCTGAATATGGGCGTTTTGTTTAGAGTTACTTGGGAGTTTGTTGTTGTTGTTGTTGTTCAGTGTTACTTGGTTCAGTGGTCGCTCACGTGTGTGTATGTGTGTGGGCATGTGTGTGAGATACCATACCACATGCAAACAAATGAACACTTTTTTACCTGATTCGCCTCCCAAACCTGTACCTTATCCCAGAATGAATGACAAACCATGTAATTATGGTTTTGTTATGGAATTACACTAATCCAAATTCAATTCAGAGTAAGGCATGTCAATCTTCATGCTTTGGTGAAAGCTGTCAAGGTTATCAGGCGAACACTAATGGAACCAAAACGTGATATCTGAATGGAGAGAGTTGATCATAATCCTTAACATGACCCGCCATTCTAGATCACATGTGAGTGATGAATCACTTGGGAGCATAATGTATGCCCTGTAATGGTGAGAAAGAGGCTTGCATAGCTCGATGATGATTTAAAAGGAGCTTGAGAACCATTCAAATAGCTTTTGAGGGAGGACTATGAACGACTTTGCAATGGGATTCTTCTTATCATCAAGACACCACTATCGGAACCTAGTCGCTCATAGAAAACATATATCAATTTTAATACCATTGGTATAGATTTTTGCTTGGGGTTTCATTCAAACCTTTGGTTTTGACCATAACATAATTAGTTCATCCAAATAACCCCAATCCACCATTATCCTACTCCTAGTATCTCTCTTTCTAAATCTAATGTCTCAACCATGCTTTTGGGCCTTGGAGATTCAAACACATTTAGAATGTGCTAAACATGAGGAATGTATCCCAGAACACTTTTAGAGAAAGCTTTTGCCAAGCTGCTGCTTTGCCATGGACACACAAATCTACTTCACTTCCAGTAGTGTCTACCATAATGTCGTGCCCTTGTGCTACATTTAATAATACATAGGTGGTTGTAGTTTCCGCACTATCTGCATACATCTTGACTTTGAGTTCCGTTTTCCTGGTATGTCGTGTGTTGACTTCTTGGCCATTTCCATGTCAGTGTCATTTGTGCAAGTAGGTGTCCCTTATACAAGATACAATTTATCTACAAAATCGACCACATTAAAAGAGAAACGCTACAGTTCCTGCTAATCAAAAGTAGAGAGACTTTATGAAATTGTCAAGAGCTCAGCTTTCATCTCCCTCAAAACCCCTCTGATTCTTTTCTATCCAATTACTCCAAAAAATCAAACATAGTACAAGAGTCATAGCCATCCTCTTAGGTTTCTTGCTGAAAAAACCCTCCGTGGCAAGATGGCTCCTATCGAAAAGGAAACAGCCCATGAAACACCTAGGCAACCGTAAGGCAAATCCCAAAGAGTTAAGAGACCTAGCAAAGTCATATTAAGCAATTGAAGATCTGGTGATTCAAAATTTCCCTTGCACATACAAAACCTATTTACCAAAATCTTAACTTCTTTTTTTTCAACTGTTACAAGTGAAAATATTAATGTGGGTCGCCTCTCCAACAAAAACTGCAACCTTCAAATGGGCAAGTGGCACCCAAATAATCTTGGATGGGAGCGCCATCCACCAAAAGATGCTTGGATGGGGAAGCACCATCTACCAAATGATGCTACTATGAATATCGTGTATTAAGCAATCTTAAATAATCAGCTCACTATGAAGATCCCTTTCTTACTCAGATCCCATCTCATCATGTCCAGTGAGACTTCCTAAAAATGCTTTAGGTTGTTGAAAACACTAACCAAAATGGCTTCATTAGCAAAACCCATCCGAATAAAAAGTGGGGACCAAACACTGTTGAAAGTGCTTCCAACAACATGAGCATTTGATCCACTACATGAACATAAAGAATGGCTACCTCATTTGCCCTAATGATCATGCCAAAAGAAAATGGTAGAGCCATCTCGAGCAACATAAGAAACATGTGGAAATAAATGCTCTCACCCCTTAGCAATAAAACTCCAAAAACTACACCGATAAGAGCTATTTGGTACTAATGACACCCACCCAAAACCAGCTTCTCCATATTTGTATATTTGATCGTAATCACCTTCCTCCAAAGATTGCCCTTATTCGTAGATCTCCATAACCACTTGGCCAAAAGAGCTACATTACAAAGTCATAACTTCATGTTCTACCTTCACTCTTTCCCTTAAACTTTGACTTCTCATGTCATGTAACATATCCTGCTTGCACTCATGTGAAGTGGATGGATACATCTAAAATTCTAAATACATGAATGAAAATGTGAGTGACTACATAGATAATTAAATAAAAAAAAAAAAGAATGTCTAAATTGGTGGATAGGAAACTAAATAAATGATAAAAGATACTCCAAAAACTACCATAGAAAATAGACAGAAAATACAGCAAATTTAATGTAAATTGAAAATGATGTAGATGAAGGAAATGAGAGTCACCCTCAAAAACGAAAAAGAGTATTGTGCCCATTGAGATGAAAATTTTGAACTCACACATGGTGTTTATTAGAAGTACATTAGTAGATTTGGACGGCATTCAGTGTCTGGGGTTGCAATGCTTAAACCTTGAGCTCGTATTGTAGCTTGTATATGTAATAATACTAATTAGTTGTGGTTGTTTTAGGTTTACTATATTATATACTCCTGATTTTTCTTTGGTATTTTTCCTTATGTAAGGTTTTAATTCTGCTGAATGTTTGGCATAAATAAAGTTTCCTTACAAATGTGTGGTGTAGCAATTTTCAACCTGAGCTCGTTGTGACTTGTCTACTTAATGTTAATGGTAATGATTAGTTGTGCTTATTTGGTGCTGACAGTGTTATCTTGTGCTTCTCTCATTCGTTTGGCACCTTTTTTTTTCTCTCTCTCCTTGATAAAGGTTTTAGCTTTTTAACCTCCTGAACATGGTCCCAAAAAGAAGGTTCTCTCAAAAACTGCCTGTGCTGGCTTGCTGCTTGACGCTGCCACTTTTTAGATCTCCTTAGTCTGCTGAGTCTGGATTCACATTGGGCAATTTGGCATCAATTTGTTATGAGTTGGTTTAGAAAAAAGGATTTAGAACCATTATTTAAAGGTTGCTCTTAAAATTTTAAGCATTTGAAAATGGCTCTCCTATCCAGTCTCTGGACTCCTGGGTATTACTGGATGGAATCGTCTGGAACTGCTTTTTATGCAATCCTACAGTTTGGGAACTGGAATCCTATGCAAACTATTCCTGGTTGGTTCCGAAGAAGCCACAACTTATGTCGGTCTCTGATGCTATTAATGATTCTAATTTGAGCTCCAAAATTTTCATGGCTATGTGTGCCGTGGTTTGCTGATCTCTCAATATAATCATTTTAGTGATTTATCCAAGTATGTGATGATACATTGATCAATCATGCTCTTCTGCTGGTTGGAATACCATTTTTCATATTTCTTTTGGAGTTGGTTGGCACTATTTTGGTTTGTTATTTTTGAAGTCTTGGTATCTTTCCCCTTGCTAGATAAGTGAAATGACAGTGCCTTCGTGCATATTGTTTTCTTTTTAGGGTGAAATATGTTGTTCGTGTCTTTATTGGGTAACCAGTCTGCAGAGCAATGGACTTGATATTTGACAGCATGTTGTTTCTTCCAGGTCCTGTTGTTATGGATGCTTCAGGTTACTCTGAAAAAGGTTTCAAGAGAAAGCTAGCTGTGCAAGCCCTTTTTGGGAAGGTTTTCTATCTGTCTGAGGTACAGTGACCTGCTAAACTTCATCACCATTTACATTATTCCGATTCTATCACTTTATGGATATCTGCTTTTCGATACGCCCCTCCCCCACAAAACAAAAATCCTTGTATAAAAGTTTTGCTCCTCTTCTGGTTAGTGGTAAGCAAATACTCCCTCCATTCCTTAATATGTCATTTCAAGTAGCTTTTTATTTTCCACAATATCTGTCACTTTACAATTCCAATGCAATATTAATTACTATTTTGCTATACTTATCCTAATTATTATCATTTTCAATAAAATATTTACTTAAACTAGATATATTTTTTCAGTATCTCAATTAACTACCATTTTTTTAGTATTCCCCCAAACCTTAAAAATGACAATTATTAAGGAACAAAGGGAGTACAACGTAAAACCTTTGCCCCCTCCGCTTTTCCAAAACACAAAAAAAAAAAGGGGAAAAAAACTGCAATCCCTTCCATTGGTTTGCTGCTTAATAGTATAGATCTGCTAGTGGGAGAGAAAAAGTGTGTGAATGCTCGAGTACCTCTTGTCAGTCTTGTGCAGTCTTTGAACTTTGGATAAGTCACTGAATGATGGCTAAAAATCAAGCTGAAATTTGCCTAACTTGGATTGTGTGAGCTTTGAACTATATAGTCTTTTGGCTGCTACCCTATTATGTGATTGCCTGATTATAATGTTAATCCTAAACTCTTCTCATTGTGGTCAAAGAAGCCAATAGTGCATCGCTTTCAAAGATTAATTCCTAGTTGATGCCCAAAGCTATTCAAACCAGACATGACATTGTAGTGTGGGTTGGAAACTCAAAAGGATGGACTTTTGACATAGGACTATAGGAGCTGAATTTAAGGGGTTTCAGCTGTGATGCTTTAGATGAGTAAATTACATTTACCCTACCTGACATTTGTGGTAATAATTTTTGCACACCCGACATTTGGGAAATAATTTTCACCTTACCTGACATTAAGTGAAAGTGATTTTTAGCGGTAAAATCTTGTCACTTCTCATCGGAAATGAGGAAATACAATAATGCCCCTATATGACTATGTGAATGTATCATGTTGTCCATTAATATTTAGAAGGAAATGACTTAAATGATCCTTTCATCGTTTTATTTCTGATGAGAAGTGATCGGATTTTGCCACTAAAAATCACTTTTACTTAATGTCAGGTAGGGTGAAAATTATTTCCCAAATGTCGGGTGTGCAAAAATTATTACCACAAATGTCAGGTAGGGTAAATGTAATTTACTCTGCTTTAGATCACAAAGCTTGTGTGGTGAGAGCCTCCCTCTGGGCATTAGAACCAATGACGGTAACCTCTACTAAGAAGAACCCTGCTGAAAAGGAGTGGTGCAAGAAAAGTCAAAGAAACACTTGGTGCTGTGAGGCTGTCAACAATGGTGGTGCCCAATCAGTGGATTGGGTAGAGTGATAGTGGTTCCCAGAGATCACAGTCTAGCTGACCTCAAATGAGCCTTCGATGACCTCAGTCCTGCAACACTCCCAAATCTCTCTCTCTCTCTCTCTCTCTCTCTCTCTCTCTCTCTCTCTCTCTCTCTCTCTCTCTCTCGATGACCTTAACCACTTTCTGAGTTGATTTTCAAAATTTAACCCATCAAGCTAAAAAATTCATCGAGTATGGTTGTACAACTAGCTAAAAGCCTAAAAGTGATCTGTTCCAATTGTATAGCTTAAATTCATTAACGCCTAGGGTAGGAATCTTTTACGTGGGGTCCGGGGAGATCTAGATGTTGGCCACCTTTCCGCAATGGACTTTCCTGTTCCTGCATGTATAGTATAAATAATCATCCAACTTTTCAAAGTTTTAGTGTGGGTTAGCAAACTACAATTCTTTCAGCCTCTTGTGCAGGCATGTTGTATACTTCTATGTAGCGAAGAGGGAGTTTTCTCTAGTCTTATGTGTGAGACTAAGGTTATGCTAAGTAGTGATTATGGTAATGGAAGAAGTCATTACTTCATACATGCATATGCTGTAGTTAGGGCCCCTCTATGTAGTGCCACTGTGAACATGTGGATCTCCTTTGTTGGGGTTCCCATGCCGTGCCAGCATTGGTCATTGTCAACTATTACAGCTATAAATGGAATGAGTACATGGGGGATTATTGCGATTGGTCATGGGTCATTGAGTTTGCTCACATTCTAAGCCTACATAGTAGATCTGACCAACAAACCCCCCCCCCCCCCTTTTTCCTTAATAGACAAATAAAGGGGTAAAAGAATCAAAAAGGTTTCTGGTGAACGTGTGTTTTTCAATTTTCATAGTTTTCACTCTTCTGATAATTAGTCATGAAACACAAACAAACAAAAAATTGGAATTCGTGTTTTAATAAACCCTGTTATCCCCATTGACATTTGTTGAGTAAATTACATTTACCCTACCTGACATTTGTGGTAATAATTTTTACACACCTGACATTTGTGAAATAATTTTTACCCTACGTGACATTAAGTGTTCATATATTTAAACCTCCTAAGATATTTTATAATTGATTTTTGTTTGATTTTCCAGCGAACACTAAAAAGATAAATATGATTTGACTTTTTTACCCTTGATATTAATTCTTTTTCATTTTTCATTTTTCATTTTCATTATAAGATATTTCTTCCATTATAATTGATTTTTTTACCCTTGATATTTTATAATTGGGTTTTCATTTTCAGAATGGAGAGGGATTGGGTTTTCGAAGAAATAAAGTGGAGAAAAGGCTGGGGTTTAAATGTCATATGAATTAATATTAAAGGGTAAAAAGGTCAATTCATGTTTAATTGAAAGTCCTATGAATTAATATCAAGGGTAAAAAGTCAATTCATATTTATCTTTTTAATATTCGTCGGAAAATTCAACAAAAATCAAATATAAAATATCTTAGGAGGTTTAAATATATGAACACTTAATGTCAGGTAAGGTAAAAATTATTTCACAAATATCAGGTGTGTAAAAATTATTACCACAAATGTCAGGTAGAGTAAATGTAATTAACCTCTGAAAATGTTTGTCCTTAAATTGTTGCCGTAATTATATTTACATTTTTCTTGTTTTCTTGGAGCAGCTGCCGGAGTTCTGTTCAAGGGATAGCTCATTGATTGTGAAGGAAATATTTGGTGTTACAGAGTACGCTTCTTCCTCCTTGAGCTGTTTTTCTTTGTGATTTTCATCGCCTTGACTTTTCTACTGCTGGTGTAATACAGTGAAGACGCAGAAAAGCTCCGGTTACACACCTTTTCTGACGCTGGAGACATGGATGCCCTTGAGAAGATGGTTGAAGATGTGTCTGCTGATGTTCAAGATGTGTCCGCTGATGTTCAGGATATGTCTGCTGATGTAGCAGATTCTGGCGAAAGTTGAAAATAAGCCGATAATCTGGTTAATGCACATATCATCTTGCTCTTAGACCTATTTATCGAAGCAGTCAAGCCCTGAATGGTCGGATGCTGCACTTTTTCGCTCCATAACTGAACTCAGATAACCTCTTATAGTTACTACTGCAGTGAGCGACGCACTGAAATTGAAGGCCTCTCTGTGACTATAGTCCAAGCCTCGGTTTGATCAAGAGAACCTGTCACCCTCTGTTTAATTTTGTAGTACCTGCTATGGGCCTTGAGCACCTAATAGACATCTCCCATTTATATGTCACTACATTGAGTTGACAGTGCGACAACATGATAGAGCTGAGGCAGTTTTTCCTTCCCCTGACATTTTGAACATTGAGTTTTGGTGCTCTTGATGGTAAAAAGTAATTTAGGTTCCTTTTGATCCTTGATGAATAAGATGATAAGAAATTTTTGAAAGCTGACTTACTTTCTTTCACTTGGCTTTAAAAAAAGGTCAAGGAAGAAGAGTTGGAAACAATATGGAAAGTTTTTACTGATTGTCATGAACATTTCTCTCAAATTTGGCAGGAAAGTGAGGAAAAGGATGAAGAAAATTGAGGGGTTGGTGGAGAAAATGGACTTTGTATGCTTAGACTAGTCAAGGGAAATAAAAATTTTCTTTCCACTCCTTCCAAGGAAAGAACCAGACAGCCTTTAGTGTTAGTATTGTTGCTAGTCGTAATGTTATTGGGTTAGTAATGTTCAAGTTAACTTTCCTGTGCGGTATTATATTGGAGTAAGATCTTGCTAGGATTGCTATGAAAAACTGTGTTACCATGCATATTTACTTATTTGAATGGGGAATTTTTACCAGTTGAAATCAATAATAACCATTGGATTTAAGGGAGGAAAACTGATCCTTGATTTACTTGCGCATTCCCATCATACACGTTTGAAATTAAAAAACAAAGCTACTATCATAATTCCTATTCCCTTCCCCTCTTTTGAAACAATAATTTTTTTAGGAAAAAAAATTCTTTCTGCCATTTTTTACTAGAACAGCAGACATGAACATCTCCATGGCAACCTTCTTCACCCCCATGTGATTCATTCAGTTGCATGCGATTCGATTTGTGGACTTCCATTGCGATTCAATTAGGAGACTGAATTCCAGTGCACAATAGAGTAGAATGAGATACTAAATGCTGAGATAGAAAATAGAGAGGCAGAGAGAAGTAAAGAAAGTGAGGAGGGTGTTGTTATTATGGGGCGTTAGGGTTAGGGTTTGTCGGGCGTGTCGTCGGAGGAGAAGAGGGGGAGCCGCGAATGAGGTGGGAGAAGGGGGAGTGGGGGAGGGTGTCGTGCAGGTCGATGATCGGACGGTGGTGGTTGTGGCGGCGGACCTGGAGGTGGCAGTGACAGCAGTGCGGCTGGGGACGAAGAATTGGTCCGGATCGGGGTTCGACCTTGCTGGGTTTCATGGTAGCAAGCACAAACGTGGGTAGATAGAGGAAATTCAATATCTCCACATATCATTGAAGGGTAAAATTGATAATTCAGTGTAATATAAGATATTTCTGACACCCCACGTTCTTTTATACGGCTGGCTGCGGTATGGCGCGGTGCGGTGTGGTGGAATTGTGGTAAGTTTTGTTTTTAATAATTGTAAATTGTGTTGGTATATGTAAAAAAATAATTGTGTTGGTAAATGTGAAAAAATAATTTGAAAAAGTTGATTGTGGTGGGTTGTGTTGAATTGTGGTGGATTGGTATGTTGTAGTGGGTTGTGGCAAGGTGCAGTGTATTGTGGCACCGCAGGACCCAATTGTTGTTGGTATAGCTGGTGCTAATACGGTGTCTTCTTTTGATAGTGAGCGCACTGTTAGTGACCCTTCTAATATTGTTGTGCATGGGTTGGTTTCTTCACCTCTTAGTATCGAAGACTCTTTGCATAAGATCTTCAAAGTCAAGAGCCGACAAAGAAGGAATGTAGACCTTTTGTGGAATTCAAAATGGAGGTTGGTTAGTAGAGCTTCATGTAAGACACGGTCTAGTGGTCCTAATCGTGGTAAAGGTTTGAAGAGGTTATCTCGAAGCTGCAGTTCTAACAGTGAAGATGCGGTTGATAGTAGTTCTGAAAAATCTGCGAATGCTGTGGATTTATCCTTGGAAAGATTGGATGAGGAGGCTCGAAGGGCGACTAAGGTCGTGTGTTCGTTGAAAATGTCTTCCGATAACCATGAGAATGTGTCAAAGGCCTTCAGGGACGATATGCTGGAGCAAAAGAAAAATCTTGTTAAATTTTTATTATTTTTTGTGTGTTTTTCCTGGTGATGTGCTTTGTGTTGCTCGTTTGTTTTGCTAAACTCTTTGGCTGTCTGCTATTTTTACGGTCTTGTAGCATCTTTTGATGCCTTAACCTTGTTATGGCTAGCAATTTATCGAAAAAAACCAACCAGCCGTATAAAAGAACAAGTTCTAAATTAACTAAACGTGGGTAGATAGAGGAGAGAATGAGTGTAATAAAGACAAAAACTAATTTTAATTGAAGGGTTGAGATTCATTTCACATTAATCAATGATGTACAATTGTCAACAACCATAGTTGAATTACATTTTCATTTTTCTAATGATCAAATTAAAGATAACTATACATTTCAATTACCATAGTTAGAAAAAAAAATGCAACTACGAAAGAATCTCTCAATTTTTTTCAATTTTCCCCTTAACTTCTAGTCTTCTAGAATTCATATTTGCCATTTGGCGTCTTTTTCCGGAAGTATTTTTAGCACTGACTCCATTTCTCTTGTCGCTGAGTTTGGGTTTGTGAGTGCAACACGGGAAGAGGTAGAGAGGCGAGATGGGCAGTGTTGCGCAAATTCCAACAAGCTTCGGCCATGAACTTAGGGCTTGCCTTCGCTGCAGACTCGTCAAAACCTACGACCAGGTATTTTCGTCATCTGTTCTGTCATAACTTCACACTCATTCTTCTACTTGAAGTTTTGAAGTTTGTGTTTATTGCATTTTAATCTTCTTGAGTATTCCATATCATAGCATTGTCCTGATTTTCTTGTACAGAATTCAGGTGAAGTTCGATTCTTCAATTTTGATTTCATTTTCAGTTAGGGTTTGCTTATGCTGCTTTAATCTGTGATCGTGTTGCTAATTGCGGTTTGTTATGGTTGTGTTTGGGTTGAATTGTGCGTAGTTTAGGGAATCAGGATGTGAGAACTGCCCCTTCTTTGGTTTGGACAAAGATCATGAGCGTGTTGTGGAGTGCACAACTCCTAATTTCACAGGGTATGTATTCTTTCTCTATGTTTTATCCACTATTTCCTTACACTATTAATGTATTAATCCATATTTGTATTTGCTAAGATCGATAGTGAAGGCCTTTTCCATTAGCCATCATTTTTGGAGTATTGTTTGTCTGTTGAAATTGCATTTCTAGGAGTGGATAGTCGCCTTTCTGACCTTCTCTACAGAAGTACTAATTGTTAGATTGGGTTTCGTTAAGTTGAGGAAAATGTTGCTGAAAACTTAAAAGAACTATGCTTTTGAGGGATTCATCAATCTTTGTTTCACTTAATTATGCATAACAGATGCTGTCTGCTTTTGAATGCTTTCTAGGTTAATATCTGTCATGGATCCAAGTAGGAGTTGGGCTGCTCGCTGGCTACGCACTGGTATGTCTTTGGCTTGTTTTCTTTCTTCTTAGAAATTCTTGTTAGGTCCATACCCTATGCGTATCTATATATTTATTAGTAACTGAACCTGTTGGCATTGACCACACTTTTTTGCTTCAAATTATAATTCATAATGTGAAGTCAGTTATTTTGCTGTTTTTTGCTGAGGCTTTAGTTATCATGTTTACACCTTCAACTTCATGAAATATTGTAAAATGAATGGCCTTAATCCTATTGAGATAGGAAAAATATTCAATCATGTTTATTCCTCACCTTATAATTCCAAGCTAGATTCCAAGAGGATGCCTTTTGTTTTGAAGCATTAGTTGAAAATTTTGTCTGCCAATCTGAAAGTTACAAGGAGAATGTTGGGCCATTTAACAGAAGAAAATTTTCCAGCATGACGAAAAAGGCCTTGAACTAGCTGGCTATCTTTAGTTTTTTGGACTGTCCCTGGCGATAACTAGTGGCTCTACAACGTCTTAGTCATTCATGACTTCATTCCATTGCCCCGAAGTGGCTAGCTATGTATAAAAGGCTGTAGAAAGGACACCTTCTACCTGCAGGGTGCAGCAGGGCTGATATGGCCTATTTTTCTCCCTTGTTGCCATGGTTCTTCACCTTCTTTTGTTCAAGTTTTTAAGCATTGATTAAGGTCCATTTAATCTTTAGCTGACCTGTAGCATTTTATGCCTCTAGTGGAGTTTACTATTGTAAGAGTACAGAGAAATTACAATCAAAGAGACTTTATAAGAGTGTGTTTGGTTGGTCAAAAACCCTGGGGAAATGGTCAATTTCCCAAGTTGACTTATTTTCCCCATGTTTGGTTGTACATTGACATTGAGAAAATTTTTACAAGGGGCCCACCATTTTCAAGGTTTTCCTTGGGAAAATTTCCCTTTGGGGGGGGGGTTAAGGGAATCTTTCCCATGAAAATATTCCCCGGGAAAAACTTCCCTGGGGATCTTAACAAACACTCCCTTAGATAACTATGTCACAGCAAAGCAGAACCAATTCGAATTTTAACTTCTATACTTGGATTTCATTGCTAATTGTCCTTATGTTTTAAAACCTTAAGACCATATGTTTGGTGTTTGTTATGTCTAGGTCTAATGAATTCCTCTACTTGAATGGAAATGGTCATGATTTATTGTAAACAGTGGCTTCAGATCCCCTCTTCTTTGGCACATTTTCCCTACATCAAGCTGGCTTGAATTTTCTATCAGTAGCATGACGTGTTGACTGAGTCATCCGCTTTTGCACACTTCGAGTGTATGACTGTGGCTGTGCACAGACAATGTCAATGATGTCTGAGCATGGAACTAGTACCAATACCAGTGCAATAGTGGTTGGGCAGGCATGTATGGTGGCCAACGTGACAGATAGAAGATTTATAATCTTGAGGGCCATTTGGCTCAGGTAATAGGTAGATAGTGATTCTCATATGGACGAAGAGAAGAAGAAATCTTGAAAACAAGTGTTCGCTTTTTGAGAGAAAACCATTGTTTTTAGTATGAATTTAGTTGGAAACATAATGGAACCTCGTCATTCACTGAACTAATCTTCTCTCTCCCTGCCTCACTTTGTTCTTCATGATCGTTATGCCTGGTTCCCTTCTACTATAATGAACACCTAGTCCATCCTTACATTCATGATTATTGTGCCCCCAAAAGGAAAAATATTGACCAACTTGAGTCTCTATCATTTCCGATGCCCTGGTGCTCGCATGATCTTGAATAAGGAAGCTGACTCCATTTGTTTTTGGGGTTTGGGTTCAGCCCTTGAAGTAGCTGTCTGTCTTATTGGATGAAGGAGGTTGGCTTTTGGTCAGCCATTACCCATTTAGCTCTTTTTTTTTTTTCCTCAATATGCATGCATATTTGAAAATGCTGTTTATGACGAGGGTGGCTGTGTTAATGCTGTCCTGGTGCAGTGGAGGGGAGAACTGTGGATGTGTATTTGCTTCTGCCCAGTCCAATTCTATTATGTGCGTTCTTGTTGGAAAATGATTGCTTGTTTGCACATGTTTCCTTGAAGGTCTGTCTCTGTGTGTGTGTTTGTGTTTGGAAACATGGGTGACGAGTGGTGTTGCCAAGCTAATTTACAATTACATGAAAGGAGATTGTGAGTGCAAGTCATTACATCTTGCATGTTGTGCCTGCACACATGCTTCTGGTACATTGTTGGGGGGGGGAAGTTTGTTAGCTGTTTTTGGTGCAGGGCTGATGTACTCTAGTACTTAGTTCAGTCGAGTCTGTCGAGAGGAGAACTTAGACAAGAAAGTTGTGTACCAATTGGTTGGTTAGTGGGTTAAACTGTTTCCATTTAGCATCTTTGTGTGACCATCTATCCACGAATGTTGTTTCTGTCACCCCCCCCCCCCCCGTCCTCTTCCTCCGTGTTAAGAAGTGGGATTTTGGCATCAGTAAATCAGTCATACAAGATGGGAACAAGAGGTGCAAGTTTGGGGGCTGGATCAGTGATTTGGAAAAAATCATGGTGCTGTTTTCTCAATATATTTAAACTACATGATGAAGGAAATTGAAGTGGGTTTGGACAACTAGTTGAGTGATTGGGGTGAACTTATAAATAAAATTGTGAAGACGGATAGTTTTCTAAGGAAGGCAGTTGCACTTCATTCTCACATTTTGCTAACCCTTAGAGGGACCTAAAATCTCGGTGTTCTTGTACAATACTACAACACTATAAAAACAATAATATATGAGACTCATTCACCTGTACACCTGCACACACCCCATTAGAAATGAAGGGATATGCTCATGCATATGCACACACACTCACACCTTTACATGCAAAAATTCAAAAGATTTGACATTTTTCTAGCCTAATTCCAAACCTAACTGCCAGTAAATTATTATTTCTAGTTACATCAATAAATTAAAGAAGATTCACTATTATGAATATGAAATATTGGAGATATAAGATGCACCATGATAATTTTTACATATTTATTTGCATTAAATAAACAATTAGTTAAAATTAATGAAAAAAGTGATTTTTATTATACATACTCTATATGTCAATTGTTTGGGTCAACTGGAACCAGTCTCCCTAAATTGCAAAATTTAGGGGGTAAGACCCCTTCCATACATTGCCTGGCAGGATTTCGGAGTATTGTTTTTGGTTGTACTCCATATATCAATTGTCAATTTATTATCTTAACATATATACATCCTAACTCAGTAATTTCTCCTAAGTTTCTTTCTTACATGAAAAAAACTCTAACTTAAAAAACAATAATAATTTTTGTCGCTTTTTGCATAAGCAGGATCATACACACACACACAGACACAAATTACATGTATTATGAATAGAATTTACTGTAGTTTTACTTTATAACTACTAAAAAAAGATTGAACATGTATGTGAGAGGATCTGAATGAACTCTGAAGAGTAAAATAAATCCCTTCACATGGAAGTCGAGGAGAGAGTTCCAAGTCTAGGCTTATCTCGCTGCGAAGGGATGCCCCCGCGGAAGTAGGCCCCATGATTTCCTAAACTGGCTCCTACTTTGCTTTCGTGAAGTTGTGCCTATCAGACAGGCTTGTCTTTCCCATTGCTTTTTTCTTAATCTTCTGCTTGACTGGCAAAATGGCATCATATATTGGCGAAGGAAGATCAGGCAAAAGCCCACTTTGCCGGCAAGGGATGAATCGCCAGTACCCTCCATCGAGAGCCAAAGTTTTTCAATCAATAACTCATTTTCCCATGCACTGCATCAGCATGGGCATAGAGATGCTAGTTAAGCCTTTTATTACCCTTGAAAACAATTACAAGCAAGTAAAGTCACTGAGCTTCTTATTTCATGGGAGTGTTGTTGTATACGCCAAACGGCCAAAGACGAGTGCAGTAGGCCAACCTGACAGAAGGAAAATCTGCCTTTGTTGTCTGTTTTGCTGTCTTATATCTGTCGTTATTTCAGATTAAACAAATTAGACTAAAAACCTCTCTATTTCTGTGAACATTGTCACTTTAAATTTAGTAACTGGAAGTTTAAGAATTTTCATTTCTCAGAACATCAAGTCCTGACAATTGTCCTTTCACCTGATTTGGGGTAGAGTCTGGCAATATATAAGAATTAATAATTGATTTTAGTGGTAGTTTCACAAGCAATTGAAAAAGATGTACATGGGATAATATTTGATATAATGTAAGCGAGAATTCAGATCTCTTGAGGTGCTGCATTCCTTTAGCTGCCAAAGTGTTTGGAGCTACATTTACAATTTGAATGCCTTGTACCTCTAACCTACATTAGAGGCCCTCCTAAAGAATTTCTGTGACTCAAGGTTGACCCTTCCTAGGTCACTATATAAAGAGATTGATCATTTCTCCCATTCCCCTGTATGCAGCCGGCCAAGCAGGCCTTTTCCTTTGACTTCCTTTTTCTGCTCATGTAAGGATCATAATATAATTGAGAACACACTATGTGACATAATTTTCTTCTTTTTCAGGAAGATTTGTTCCTGGCTGCTATACCCTTGCTGTGTCAGAGGCACTCCCCGAGGAATTTCAGGTGTGGTTTAATGATTCCCCTGTTGTAAAATATAGTGATGTGCTTCTCTGTTCGTAGATTCCCAAGGGAGGGACATTTTTTAGCTTCATTTTTTTTTGTTAAACCCATTTTGTCTTCAGCAAATTTCGGGAGATACCCCATAAGCCAACTTGACTTTCTTCTTAAAGCTTTTCTATTTCCCCTTTAAAGTTGAGAGTATGAAATATTGTTGTTAGAGCAAAGTTTTCTTGAAGTTTGAATACAGGAATATAGTCTGAACAGCTTATCCCTGTTTGAGTAAAAAGAGGAGTCATATGTTTGTTTAAAGAAAAATAATGACAGTAATATGGTGTTGAAGTGGCTTTCATAAATTGATCAGCACAATAATATCGAGTTTAGAGATTGCTTAACCAGTGGGCAAGTTTGTCTGGTGAATTCAGTGGGCCGTACGGCTTCAACAAGTCCACAGGAAGAGGTTTTTTTTTTTTTGGGGGGGGGGGGGGTGTTTTAAGGTGGTTTCATAATTTGAACACTGACAGTACTGGTATTGGAACTAGAGCTGCATGAATAGCAGACCTATATTTGTCTGGATACCCTGTAATTTAGACAGTGGGCCTCTGGGTTCAATAGCATAGCAGTTGACTTGCACTTTTAAGAGAATCCATTTAGCTGTTGGTTTTTGTATTATCATGGTGGGTTTTCTACCAATATTCTAGACCTGTGCTACTCATTAGTCAATACTTTGTTCAATTGATTCAGAAGAGGGTCTTATTTGCAACATGCTTGTTGGAAAGTTGCACATGCATTTACCGTTTAGATGACTTCCCAGTAGCATGCATCAAGCACGGTGCTTAGCATATAAATCTAGTGTTGCGAAACTGACTGTTCCATTGGGCATATTTTTCAGGCCATTTGCGAGGATGAACGTGTCCAATATGTACCTCCAAAACGGGTGTAGATGTACAGTGACAGCCATGATATGATGCAAGCTGACTTTCGGAAAGACTCAGCAGCCCCAAAATCTGATGTCCCCTGAGTTTATTAGCGTTTTGTAAGCCTAGTGCCGTAGACATATCCCCCCCCCCCCCCCCCCTAAAAAAGAAAAAAAGAAGAAAAAGAAACGAAAAAAGGTGGTGGTCCTAGTAACCTTTTGTTGGATGGTAGTAATATTTGGGGTTTTGTGGTTTATGTCGGTCAAAGTTAATGTGGTGAATCGTGCCGAAAGGGTTGGTGGGGGTACATCTTGGTAATATGCGTAAGGATATTCTGGATCCAAACCGATTCTCCCATCCTGCCTGGCTCACTCCACCAACAACAAACCAGAAAAATATCATATGGTGTGGTCACTTCATACGAATGCACAAAATAAAGAATGCATAAAATGCAATGCAAATTGATCTGTCACTCTCCTTCCTGAATCATGATCCACGCGCGAATTTTGAAATAAGCTTTTACGGGTATTTTACTATTTTCCAACACATTACTTTGAAATTCTTACCTGAACTTTTGATTTTATTTTATAGTTTGTTTGGCTAATGGTATTTTCTCGGAAAGTTAGTCAAGTTTTCTTAATTGACTTAATTTTCTCATGTTTGAGAGCAAAATAGAGATTTGGAAAATTTTTCAATGGGGCTTGGAAAGGGTTTTTTTCTCATGGGAAAGGGAAAGTTTTTTTAAACTTTGTTTCCAAAAATACTCCTAAAAACTATTTTATAAATTAACATATGTAGGGTAGTTTGGACATTTCAGATGAATTTTTCCACAAACTTTTTCATATTTTTAAATGTAAACCAAATTCTATGAATTATTCTTTCCCAGAGAAAATTTTCTAGAGAAAAACTTTTCCGGGGAAAACTTTTCCAGGAAATATTTTCCCGGAAAAGAACCAAATTCAAACTATATTCTTTAGAGTGATAGATTATGTTTGTCTTAGCGTAACCTTATATTGCTTGATTTTTTAAAAATACTTATATTTCATTTCCTTACTTCACTAAATCTAATTTAATCTTACTGCTCTAAAGTACATGGCCTTAGTATATGAGTATGACATGTTTTATAATAACTTTAAGGTTAGAAAACTTTCATTATAAGATAATATCTAACACTTTCAATGTTATATTCAACACTTTCAATGCATAAATTGACACTGTAACTAATCAATCTTTCAAATCACGGTTCATAATTTTGGAGACAGAATTGATTTTTGGAAGTCGATAATGTTCATATATAGGTCATGCTTTTTATATTGATAAGTTAGATTCCACCATATCTTACTTTACCTTACTTTACCATTTAAAAATAATAGTCTCATACTTTTAGAAAATTTATATTTAAAATTTTTATTCAACTCACAAAATTTATTTAACAATGAAAAAGAAATAAATGATGTGATATTTATCTACCTCTACTACTTTTCTTAACTTTCCTTTCCTTACCTTACAGGCTTACATTATGTAACACCCCTAGGTTTATAATAATTAGATTAAGACTATACAATCCATAATCCAACGATTAACGCAGCGGAATACAAAACCTACAGATATTGTTGTCGTCCACATCTATGGACAAGGCTAATCCATCCCGCTCAACACAAAACACCAAGCACAACATAAACTCCCAAAGGAGACTTTGAAGTTATACAAAACCAATAAATGTGAATTTACAACCAAAGGTAGTCTTTTTGTGAAGCGTATCGTGATGGGAAGATAATAAATTCATGCTTGAAGGAGATAATACCAATGTTGTTCTTGATGAGATAATATCTAATGCCTTGATTAAGAAGTAGAAAGATAAATCAACACCAAGAAATGCACCACAAGCTTGATCACCCAAGTAGATTTGATATGATCTTGGATAAAGAAATTTCCACCACTAAGAACTAGCAATCCACATGATTAGGTAAAGAAAGAATCCACCAGTAATCAGTAAAGGAGAGACTTGTATCACCGCCATCAATCAACTAATCAATGGATAAAGAATACAAGATTTTGGAGTAGGTCTTAAAAATACCTTCTATTTCATTCAACTTAGCTCAGCCCCTCTCTTTTCCAATTACCCATATACAAATAAGGATAGGGATAAAAACCTCAAGAGAGATTACCATTAGAAGGGCTATTAACCCACAAGTTAATTACACTCCAAAGCCTAATCTAGCCTAGCGGTACATTGAGAAAAAAGGTTTAAAACATAATTACGTTGATTAGAATTGAAAAGACGAAACTACCCTTAATTAAGGACCAAGGAAATCCGAATCAGCAAGGGCGTCGCGGGCGCGACACAGGACGTCGCAGCCGCGACGAGTTGTCTTGCAAGGGGCCATCATCCAAGGCAAGTCGCCGCAGGCGCGACGGGGCGATGAGAGATTTCTCCCTAAAAATTGGCTCACTATGTCATAGACGCAACCCATGATGTCGCGGGCGTGATGCCGAGATGCGGGGTTGGTGTCAAGGTCGTGACAACGCTGTCGCGGGCATGAAGTCCAAGGGGTTCCCAAAACACCGCGGGCGCGACCAATTCGTCGTGGGCGTGACGACCTTTAGGTCCCAACTCCTCCTAAGATTCAGCCAAGTCATGGGTTGGAGAGGAAGCGGAGTCGCGGTTGCGACCGAAGCGTCGCGAGCGTGACGCCATGCGGTCCATCTCTGAGAATCCATCCCGGGCGTGTGGTGGGAACAAGAGGGGTCGCGGTCGCGACTAGTGTAGTCGCGCTTGCGACAACCCTATCTTCCATCCAAAGATGCCCATAACATGTCGCGGCCGTGATGACCCTATTGCACACCCTTTCTTTGCCTTCTTCCACCTTTACACCTTTTCTCCGGTTTCCATCCTTGTTATTTTTGCCGATATGGGAAAAACGCCTCCCTAGAGGCTATCATGGCCCATCAATTGGATAGTCGTGATCATTCGGCTCGGCCCCGAGTCAACACGAAATTGGAGTTCTTCGGGTGGGCGGGAAGTGACCCGCTTAGCCCATGTCACAAGGGCCGAGAAGAGAACCTGGGATGCTCCATCCTCCCTTTCTTGAGGAGGATTTGCCCTCAAATCCATGTCGAGGTCGTCATCCTCAAGGTAAGGAGACAAGTCATCGATGTTGAAGGTGGATGAGACACCCATTTCTCCCAGTATCTCCAATTTATATACATTGTCGTTGATCTTTTCGAGCACTTTGAACGGGCCATCACTTCCGGGCATAAGTTTGCCCTTCCCTCGGGTCGAAAACTTCTATTTTCTCAAATGTAGCCACACCAAGTCCCCCGGTTTGAATAAGATGATCCTCCTATGTTTGTTAACCCAAGCTTTGTACATCTCGTTGACCTTTTCTATTTTTGCCCAGATTTGCTCGTGGAGTTTCTTGACTTCTCTTGCCTTTTCTATTACGTCAACGCTCGCCCTTGATTTGATTGGAAGCAGAATCAACTCATGAGGTGTGAGAGGGTTGATTCCATAACAAGTTTCGAAAGGGGAAAACCTATGAAAAAGGAAGGAGCACATTATTACTAATTGTCCAACATGGTCAATTCAAAAACATACACATGTTAATTCCACATCCTACAATGGGGTTTAGGACCTTTTATCCATTTACAGGCTTGTTATGTAAAAGCATTTAAAGGAGCTTTCTAAGCTATATGAGACACATCAATATAGTGGATTTAATCAACATATATATTAAGCATAAACATTCCATAATCTCAATTCTAATTCACCACTCTAGATATACATTAAACATACATGGTTCAAGACAGAATTACTCTCCAATGTTTGGTCCAACCCTTACCCTGAACGTGACTCACATATGCAGCACCTCTGGCGATAATTGTTTCTTATGAGGCAAGAATAAAATCATTATGAATTACAAATGAAAAATTCATGATCATAGAAGTTGGCAGCAAACGAACATTCCAACTAAAGAAGTTCCTCTTAGGTGGCTTTTTTCCCAAATAGGAAAGCTAGTGACACAACCAATTCTTCTATATATATTCTTCCAACAATATTGGCTAAGCAAATGTTGGCGGAAGAACAGACGTGAAAGAATGAATTGTGTCATTGGCTTTCCATTTGGAAAAAAGACACAAAAGAGGAACTTATTTAGTTGGGTTATTGGATTCTAATAATACGAACTTTGGGCCATATAAGACTTAATAATATGAACTTTTGATTTGATTCTTAATAATACAAACTTTGACCCCCTGTTAGCTACAGTAACACGCCACCGAGTTGGGGATTATTTGACTCGCCGGAAACATGAGTTGGCAGGCAAGGCATGTATTCCCTCTTGTTTGACCTTGCCACCTCAGCAGTTGACCAAAAAAAATGCCATGTCAGCCCCCCTCTCTCTTTCTCTCTCCTCTCTCCCCCCTCTTTCTCTCCTTTCTTTGTTTCAGATTTCCGATCCAGCCCCCTCCCCCCTCTCTTTCACAATCTTCATCTTTGACCCCTCTTGTTTCACAAACTTTGACCCCTTGCTTGCTCTTGTTCTTCATCTGGGTACTTCATCTCCTACCTCTCTCTCTAGATTTCTGGAATTTCTGGACAAAAGCTTCAAATGATCAATCAATCACTCATTTTTCTGGCCTAACACCCCTCACAAATCACATTCTCACTCCATTTGTTTTGTTTACTTTCATTCTGGGTCTCTTTCTCCTTTTCTCCCACGTTCCCCCCCCCCCCAAAGTCTAAACCTAAACCTAAAACCCCCCCCCCTTCAATCCATCCCTAATCCCATCTCTAACCCTAGTTTCCCCCATTTCCAGTTCTTCAATCCAATCCAAAACCCTAAATTCATGGGAAGTTTGATCGAATTCCGAAACATAGAGCTCTGAATCAACCCAATCCCACTCCCGATTCCACCATTTTTCCTCTTCTTCACCTTCTTCGCCTCCCTCTACCTCTTCTCCTTCTTCCTCGTCTTCAAATCATGGCCTACAAAACTCCGTCCAGAAGCTTCCAGCTGCTTCATCTCCCTCTTCCACGGCACTCCCGCCGCCGCACTCGCCGCCTTCTCCCTACGCAACCACCCTCCCGCCACCTCCTTCGCCGCCGTGAACACCACCTTCCAAAACACCGTCCTCGAACACCGCTTTTGTCCAGATTATGGCCCATCGCCTCCCCTTCAACTTCTCTCTCCATCTCCTACCTCTCTCTCTCTAGATTTGATTTTGCGATTATCCAACTGGGTTGGGTTTGATTCTTTGGGGAATACAGGAACCTTTTGTTGAGGTGAAGATAAAGATTCTGAAAGAGGGGGGGGCTGGATCGAAAATCTGAAACAAAGAAAGGAGAGAGAGGGGGGGGGGGAGAGAGGAGAAAGAAAGAGAGAGGGGGGCTGACATGGCCTTTTTTTTGGTCAACTGCTGAGGTGGCAAGGTCAAACAAAAGGGAATACATGCCTTGCCTGCCAACTCATGTTTCCGACTAGTCAAATAATCCCTAACTCGGTGGCGTGTTACTGTAGCTAACAGGGGGTCAAAGTTCGTATTATTAAGAATCAAATCGAAAGTCCATATTATTAAGTCTTATATGACCCAAAGTTCGTATTATTAGAATCCAATAACCCTATTTAGTTTGATTTTCACCTCCAAACTTCCATGGCCAAAAACTTAATTTGGCGACTCATGTTGACTTCATCCCGGCCTCATCAAGAGAATATGTAGTTATGGATGGTAGATGGATCGAGGAATTCATGAGTGCGTTCGAAATAAATTTGTGAATGCTTTTATGTGTTGTGTAATCATCAACAACTAGATTAAACATAAACATTCCACATTCTCAATTCTAATTCACCATTTTAGTTCAATTCATATTCCAAATACAACTTGAAAATTTTAAGCTATAACAACTATCCAATTCAATATTCCAACTCAAGTTACAAATTCAATTTCACTAACTTCAAGCATTATCCCTATATTAACTATTGTCAATAATTAACTAAGATAGTTCACATCTACAAATTAACAACCCAACATTCAAATTCATTACTAAGTTGCTAGCATAAACATTTAAACATGGGCAACTCAAAAAAATTAACTCCTCAACCATGACCTAAATCCAAGCCTAAAACCTAAATAACAACCAATTTCTCCAAATTAACGACTCAAACACTCAAGTTCATCACCAAATTGCTAGCCTAAACATCAAAATATCAATAACCCAAGTTAAAATTAGCTTCTTGATCACAGTATGATAAACTATTGGTTCTGGTCATAATGAGTAGTACTCGACCTATGTAGTGTCGTAGGTCACACGAACTTTACAAACCGCAAGCTTATGGTATAGAAGTAGTGGTGGAGAATATTAAGGTCATCTCCAATTCTAGACGAAATGTGTATATGCTAAGAGAATTAAAATATTGAGAGGCGATGGGGGTTAAACTAATTTAAATAACTAAATTAATAATTAAATAAATTAAAATGAAAGACAAATCAATGTTAAAAGACATGTAGATAAGTAAGCAATCAAATAAATAGAGATGCATGCTATCGTGGGATGAAAGAGAAACACTCAAAGTAATCACGATGAATGCACGACAAACAAATATACTTATAAAGAATAATTACGATGAATATAAAGCACATAAAACATGCTTATATGCGTGTTAGAGAGAATGAGACATTCCTAAGGAAACTTGATATCCCTTTTTTATCATTAAAATAATTTAGGACAAAGTAAAATCAAATTTGATCTCCTTGAGTTTGAAGGTTGGCTTCACCCATACTAGAAGATATGTATCATTTTCCCTCTTGCAATGAATAACTAATGATATGTTTGGTTGAAAGATTGTTCTAGGAAAGTTGATCAATTTTCTCAAGTTTATCAAACTTTTCTATGTTTGATTACAAAATAAGAATGAGAAAATTTGTAGTGAATCTCAATATTTCCCCATGTTAGATGAAAAAATATTTTCGTGGAAAAGAACCAAACACACAATAATTCTCATAGGCTGTTTCTCCTACCAAAACAAAAATTACATGTATACATCGTCAAAACTAGCGGTGACAAATATTCAGGTTTGGGTCGCAATTCGGGGGCGAACAATTTGGACATTCGAATAAAATCCCCAAACTCGGACCCTATCCGTATTTCAAATTCGGACGATTTGTGGCATCTGAACTCGACCCGATTTGTCCGAATTTGCTCGAACTTGTCTGTTGTCAAATTTGAATTTATAATAAATTTACACACAATTTCAATATTTTGTCCAAATTTTAAATTCAAGTAGGGTTTGGACATTGTCCAAATATGTTCGAACTTGAATTTGACACGAAATTTGAGCAACTCAATTTTCTTACTCTTGACCTGAATCCGACCTGATTCTAAATTCGAATCTGACCAAATCGTACGAAGTTAAAATTGAGACAAAAATTTAGGGAAAATTGGATTCTAATAATCCTTACTTTCACCAATGTTATAGCAATAATTTCTACTTTCATTTTGGATTCTGATGGTCCAAAAAAAAATGGGGTTGTAGGTGTACCAAACCTACCTCCACATTCTTTTTAATTTTTTCATTCCAACCTCATATTTTTTTTATTCCTACCCCCACAAATTTAATGAAGTGTAGTTTTTTAAATTATTTTTTTGATATTCCAAGCAATTCTTATGAGTTTTTTAAAAGGATTAAAAGTGGAAAAAATCGTAAAAAATGAAATAATTTAGGAGAAACGCCATAAATTCATTAAAAATCATATTAAAATGTTATCCTAAGTTTTGAATCAAATGCAACTCAAAATCTATGATATTTACAGTATACTCTCGGTGCCTGCAAGAATTCAATATTATTTTTTTGAACCACCAGAATCCAAAATGAAAATATAAATTATTGCTATACAATTGGTGAAAATAGAAATTATTAGAATTCAATTTTCCAAAATTTAATGTTCAATCTCAGTTTATTTCGATCGGCCAAGATACGACGTAATTTAATACGGATCCTGCCGGGAGATAGGGTTAAGATTGAAGTGAGTCGTTATGATTCAACCAAAGGTCGTATAATTTATAGACTATTCGAACAATTTGTGATGTGTGAACTTGGCCCGAATTATCTGAATTTGCCTGAACTTGTCTGTTGTCACATTCGAATTTATAATAAATTTACACACGATTTCAATATTTGATCCTAATTTTAAATTCGATTAGGGTTCGGACTTTGTCCAAATATGTTCGAACTTGAATTTGACACGAAATTCGAGCAACCCGATTCTCTTACGATTGGCCTGAATGCATCCCAATTCTGAATTCGGACATGACCAAATTGTCCGAAGTTAACATTCAGACAAAAATTTAAAGAAAATTGGATTCTATTAATCCCTAATTCACCAATTGTACAATAATAATCCCTATTTTCATTTTGGATTCTGGTGCTCCAAAAAAAAAAAGGAATTGTGGTTGTACCAAACCCACATCCACATTCTTCTTTAATGTATTCATTCTAACACCATATTATTTTTGTTTTTTATTCCTGTCCCTAGAAGAGTAATGAAGTGTAGTTTTTTAAATTATTATTTTGAGATTCCAAGCAATTATTACGATTTTTTTAAAAGGAAGAAAAGTGAAAAAAATCACAAGAAAATAAAAAAATTTGGGAGAAACGCCGTAAATTCGTTAAAATCATAGAAAAGTGTTATACTAAGTTTTGAATTAAATGCAACTCAAAATCTATAATATTTAAGGAATACTCTCATCCCCATAAGAATCCAATAGCATTTTTTTGAACCACCAGAATTTAGAATAAAAATAAAAATTATTATTATACAATTAATGAAACTAAAGATTACTAGAATTCAATTTTTCAAAATTTAGTGTTCAATCTCAGTTTATTTCGATGGGCCGAATACGAATTCGGGTCGACGGATTTTGACAGTGATAGTCACAAGTCACAACTCACACCACATGGCAACAAATGACTGAGAGGAGAACCTAGACGAGTACTCGTTTTGTTTGTTTTTTCTTTTTTCTTCTTTTTTGTTTGAAAAAAGGCCGTAGTACTGGTAAAGATCTGCGTCGCGTGTCTCGGTGCCTGTTAGATCGTTAAAGGGTTATACAGCAACAGGAGACCAACACCTTATTTGTTCTCCAAGTCATCCTTCTTCACCTCTTCCCCCCTTTTCAAGCCCACTGACTTTTACTCTCTACTGCGGTTTCGTTTCTCTAGGGTTTTCGATCTTTCGGTGAGCCTGTTTTCCTCTTTTCTCCTTTATTAATATATATAATTCTGTTATTTCTTTGATCTACATCTGCATCTACATCTGCATCCAATCGGTACTCGATTTCACTCGATTTCCTCTTTTCTGTTAGGTGTTATGAATTCAAATCTAATGGTTTTAACTCGTAAAAGCTCACAGATCAGTGCTGAATTTTGATGTGATTGTAGGTTGTGCTAACTATGGCGAACATTGACATAGAAGGAATATTGAAGGAGCTCCCCAGCGATGGTAGAGTCCCCAAGACGAAGATCGTTTGTACTTTGGGTCCTGCTTCCAGGTCGGTGCCGATGCTCGAGAAGCTGCTCCGAGCCGGCATGAATGTTGCCCGATTCAACTTCTCACATGGTACTCATGAATATCATCAGGAGACTCTTAACAATCTTAAGATTGCTATGCAGAATACTCAGATCTTATGTGCTGTCATGCTTGATACCAAGGTCTTCCTTCTTCCCCACTTTATTTGTTTCTGTTGGGTTTATAGTATCTTCTTTTGTTGTTGCTTTATGATTGATTGGATTTTTGCACTTGTGTGGACAGTTACTCCGTTATTTCTAGAAGAGAATTATGGTTAAAATAGTGTGTAACATTTCCAAGGGTCAAATCATAGTTGGATCAAGTTAGTTATACAGGAGTCAGAAGTAGTGGATAGTTAGAGAGCTCAGTTTTTTGCAATTCCATCAATCTGGTCTATTCCTAGGAGTGAGAAGCTTCTCTACTCTTTGATAATGGTCATTGAGTTCATATTGTTCTGTTCCTGAATTATCTTGACTATTCTTCTGTAAAGCATACATCTGATTTGATGACTTGCATGGGAGACTGTGCACAGAAGTTCTGTTTCTGTTTAACCTTTCCTCCACCGACATAGGGCACAAAGTGGGTTTTCTATGTGCTATTTCTTTTGATGAGATGAGTTGAGGTTAGGTGAATCATTGGTTGCCAAGTGACAGGTATTTGAGGTGTACAGCATGTGGGACGTCTGAATCCCTGGTCAATTGGATTTAGATGAAATCTGTGTGGGGACATGCTCATTTATATCTCTCATGCATCTCTTATGTCTGTTATTTGTTTGTTTACACCATCGTTGTAAACTTTTCTGGGAAAGTGTTGATTCTGCACTGATTTTCTTTGACATTCTTCTTCTATGGAAGCCCTTTTGCTGTGGCTTGCGAGGAGAACACTTAAGTTCAAATTTCTGCCATAGAAGAATGAGAGGATGCAAAATTCTTCCAGCCTTCTAGATTTTCAGAAGAATTTCAGCTCCGCTTGCCAATCGAATTTTCAACAGAGGCTACTGGTTTGGAAAGCCATTTTTGGGGGTGTGAAACTGTTTCTTATGTTCTATGCTGGTCTATTTTACAGCTCACTGGCCAAAGTGTCCTCTTAAACAGGAAAGCAAACCAGATTCCCCCTTCTGGCAGTAGAAATCTGCATACTTCTGCTCATTTAGCAAGTGCCTGGACTCTTTCCTATATAATTTCTTTCTCCCAGGCCTTCTGTAGCCCATGGTTATTCATTCTTGTTGTCCATGAAAGGAAAATACATATATTGATGTGAATTAAGGTACATCAGTGGCACACTTCCATGGTAGGGTCTAGCTGATGTAAGAAAACTTTGGCATGTGCTACATAAACACAATTTGCCTTCACCCTCTAATCAAGGGAGGTGAGTAGAAAGGAGGGCATTATTACTAAGAACTCATGCCTGCAGTGTCTATTGCACAGTTGCATTGTGAATTTTGTTTCATCTAGAAGGCAAAGCATAGGTATTGTGGCCTTGGCTGTTGCATGAGCAATCATAAGTGAGGAGGCCCTATGGATTTGGAAATGGGAGAACATGTAGGGTTTAGTGTTGAGTACGAGGGAAAGAGATGGAGGAGAAAGTTGAGGCTGATCTAATTTGTTACTCTTTAAAGCTTTGAGTAGTGCAATGTTTGAGTCTGAGTTTAGTTTTTGTTTTCTTGAAGTTTGTTGTTTCAAGGTTGAGTCAAAATTGGATTGTCTCGATCTTTGATCATATCAGAAACATATAATTTGAAGTTGAATTTGATGTTAAGATTGGAAGTTCTCCAAAATCAGAATTGGAGGAATAAGATTATCAGTTGCTAAACAGAGTGCCCTAAGGCTGTAATGTAGGATCTACTAGTCAGCTACTCCAGGTGATGCATCACACCACCAACACATGCTGATGACTGCAATGCTGGGTCAGCTAATCAATAATTACTTGTTTTGTTTGACTTTTTTTGTTTTGTTCAAATAGACAAAATAAAAAATTGGAAGTACTAAAAGGTGTATTTTTCTGATCCATGCGGTGTTCGTGGGGACTCCTTGGTGAACATAAATTCACCTATGCTTGCAGGTGGCTGACTCATAGGCATCTTGATAAGGAACTTGATCTCATATCCTCCTCTGATGCAACTAATAAAATGGGAAACAAAGAGAATAGAAATTTTGTTGGTTTGTTAATGGATTTTGATGGATTTTCAAAGTGATTAGCAAGACTGTTGTCATTGAGTTCTTAATTGTGCCTTTGGTCCGTAATGCTAATTTATCTAATGTAGTTCTAATTGTTATGGCTGTGTGTTACCACAGGGACCTGAAATCCGTACAGGATTCCTGAAGGACGGGAAGCCCATCCAACTCACGGAAGGACAGGAAATCACTGTAACCACAGATTACAGCATTAAAGGGGATGAGAAAATGATTTGTATGAGCTACCAAAAGCTGGCTGTGGACTTAAAGCCTGGGAATACCATCTTATGTGCTGATGGTACTATTACCCTCACTGTCTTGTCTTGTGATCCGGCTTCTGGGACAGTGAAGTGCCGATGTGAGAACACTGCTACATTAGGTGAAAGGAAAAATGTAAACCTTCCTGGTGTTATAGTTGATCTGCCTACACTGACAGAGAAGGATAAGGAAGACATCTTGAACTGGGGTGTACCCAACAACATTGATATGATTGCTCTTTCTTTTGTCCGCAAAGGTTCTGATCTCGTCAACGTTAGGAAGGTCCTTGGTCCCCATGCCAAGAACATACAGCTGATGTCAAAGGTAAGTGGAAAGTCGTAAACTTGTTTTCATGCTCGAAGTCTACATCGTTCTGTACGAGTGAGATTAATTGTCACTTTAACGTCTGTGTGAAACATTTCAGGTAGAAAACCAAGAGGGAGTTGTCAACTTCGATGAGATTTTGCGGGAGACTGACTCTTTTATGGTTGCCCGTGGTGACCTTGGAATGGAAATTCCAGTTGAGAAGATCTTCCTTGCACAGAAGATGATGATCTACAAATGCAATCTGGCTGGCAAGCCAGTGGTGACTGCAACACAGATGCTTGAATCTATGATCAAATCACCTAGGCCTACTCGTGCTGAAGCCACCGATGTGGCTAACGCTGTTCTTGATGGCAGTGATTGTGTGATGCTTAGTGGGGAGAGTGCTGCTGGGGCTTACCCAGAGCTTGCAGTGAAGATCATGGCTCGCATATGCATTGAGGCTGAATCTTCTCTTGATTATGGACACATTTTCAAGGAGATGATAAGGGCTACTCCTCTGCCAATGAGTCCTTTAGAGAGTCTTGCATCTTCTGCTGTCCGAACTGCAAACAAAGCAAAGGCAAAGCTCATTGTGGTCTTGACACGTGGTGGAACTACAGCCAAATTGGTTGCCAAGTACAGACCAGGGGTGCCAATTCTGTCCGTAGTCGTCCCCGTGTTGTCCACTGATTCTTTTGATTGGACCTGTAGCGATGAGACTCCAGCAAGGCACAGTCTAGTGTACAGGGGTCTCATCCCTCTTCTGGCGGAGGGGTCAGCCAAGGCCACTGATTCAGAGTCAACTGAGGTGATACTGGAAGCTGCCCTGAAAAAGGCAATGCAGAGAGGTCTATGTCAACCAGGTGATTCTATTGTGGCGCTTCATCGTATTGGTGCTGCCTCTGTGATTAAGATTTGCATTGTCAAGTGAAGTCATCAAGCATAGTCATCTACTTTAGTGGATTGGGAGGTACCTTACCTCTGCCTGGGTGGTGAATCGCCTCGGTTTTTTTCCCCCTTATGCTTTATGATTTGTAATATTTTGCCCAAATTGCCTTTTGAATGTCTAGTATACACTATGCATTAGTGCTCTATATTATGGCTGGCTGGCTAGAAATAAAACCAATGTCAGACTATATTGGATTTTCAGGAAACGTTTTCCTTTCAGGTTCCACTCCTGACTCCATAGCTTCATTGTATGCCGCGCAGAATTTTGCGGATTTTGGCAGGAGAACTATTCAGCCCTTGGTGTGCATGGCTTGGTGTTTGTTAAGTTTCTTGTTAAATGATAGGGTCGTCCCCAATTTTGGGATTCCCATGTCGGAAATCAGAACTTGATGCTAGGGGTGTGCGGTACTGGGATCCTGGTTATTGTTGGAAGTCCCACTACTGCTTCTGTTCCGATGGTTATTGTTGGATGTCCCACTCATGCTTCTGGTTCTGATTGTGACTGGGATGATACTATAGCTTAACCTTTTGCTCCTGTTGTTTTCATGTACAAATAACACAAGTTTTCTAAAATTTCACCAACATTTTTCCAAAATTATATAAATTGGAATAGAATTATACAATATTTAAAAGTCACTTTTTTTAAGGGTTTTTGGATGCTAATATATTGAACTTTTGAGGTATTGGACAATAATGCACTGAACTTTGACATTGAACAATAATGTCAATAATATATTGTACTTTGGGGGTGTTGAACAATAATGCACTTAGTATGATTTTGGCAATGACTAACTTGGTGGTAATCCTATGTAGCGGGTGGAGGAGATGAATTGGTCCAAAAATATTTGTCTTCTCGGTCTGTTACGTAAGATTGTCACCAAGTTCGCCATTGTTGAAATTGTCTCGAGTGCATTATTGTCCAACACCCCTCAAAGTTCAGTGCATTATTGTCCAAGGTCAAAGTTCAGTCCATTATTGTCCAATACTCCAAAAGTTCAGTATATTAGCGTCCAAAATTCCTTTTTTTAAATATATATGTGTGTGCATGTGTATATATATATACGCGACCGAAAGTTTATGATGCCAAGTCAATATATTTATTATACTTAACTGAAGATTTGGCAAGATAGAAAACTCTTTAATGTAGCATACTCTGGATTCCTTGCGCAATCCAATTGAGCTTTTGATTCTTGAAAGTAGTGAAATTCGGAGCTCTCCAGACATTATAGATAAAACAAGCAAAACAAGCTCATCCAACTTCCTAGACTAGGTGGACCGTATCGGGATGGGGTTCGACCTCAAAATCTTTGGTCACCAACCCTTCTCGCACCTCCTTGGAGAAACACAAGCGAATCTATTTCAAGGTGGGGTGTGGAGTCCATTTTAAGGTTGACCCGGGACCTTGGATGCGTATTCGGGTCATCGATGGGTGTGGTATCCACTTCAAATGGGACCTCGGACCATGGGAATAGAGCTACGGGTCCTCATCGGGACCTACTTCGGGGCTTTAAAAGGGTTCGGAGTCATTCGAAAAGAATAAGCGGAAAAAGGGTTAGCGTGGGTTGTCGGAATGGACGTGCCTTCACTCTTTGGGTCATAACTCCTTCAATTAACTCCGATGGGTCTCAAATTTTGGGAGCTTAAAGTACACATCGAGAGCTTTCCATCGATATCTTATGGGCCTAAAACGGAGTCCGGATGAAGAAGTTATGCGCGTTTGAAGTCGGTAAGGAAAAACAGCTCAGAAGGCAGTCGCGCCCGCGACGCTTTTTGTCACTCCCGTGACCACCTTCTGCCCCTGCGACGCATGTTTTGTCTGTAAAACGTTGTGTTTTGTTAATTTTTCCCCCTTTCCTATATATACCCCCTCCCTTGGCATTGTTGGAAGTTTTTAGACAATGTTTATGAATAATTTGCTAATCCAATGTTAGGGTTTCTCCCTTTTCTTTCCCAAAATCTTGTTCTTTATCCATTTGTGAATGGTGGTGTTAGCAAGTCATTCCTTGAGTGATTATCTAGTGGATTACCTATGATAGTCATGGTGGGGTGTGAGGCCTAGAGTTGTGGATTACCTAGCTCAAGGTCATATCCTTCCTTTATTGTTCAAGTTTTGTTCGATTGTTGCATCAAAAGTTCCGACTCAAGCTAAATCATCAACACTCCCACCGCGCCACGCTCCATCTGGTATCAGAGCTCAAGGTTTTTCATCTAGCTTGAGTTTTTTCCATTGTTTTTGCTAGTTTGTTCTCTATAATTGGATTTTGGTATTTTGATTGAAATATTGGTGTTCCCCATCCCTTGTGCCTCCAAGTGTGTTGGAGAAGTTGTTATTGCTATTGTGTTTGTTGATTTTGATGCACATTGGAGCTTTGAGGTGAAGTTGGAAATTGTGCCCGCAAGGTGTTCAATAAAATGCCCGAGTGAGAAAAACACAAAGAACCCTTAGCCAAACACAAGCCAACTACAAGAAAACCCGCAAACTCCACAAAATATTCTCAAACACATACCGTCCCTCACCCTTCCTTCGATATGGATGGTGAAAATAAGTCCGATCGAAAGTAATCAAGTCGCCACCGAAGTCCTCGGGTTCAAGCTATCGAGAATCGATTCTCCGCCTACGAGAACCGATTATCCGCCTACGAGAACCGATTCTCCACCCTCGAGCATAACATGGATGCCCTTGTGGCGCGGATGGACAACCTCGCCCAAGAGCGTCAAGTTCCACCCCGTGACGAACGAAGGAGGTCCACTAGAAGCCATATCCGTCCTCCTCCCTCCTACGAGTCGAGTGACGATGATAGCAGCTCATTTCGACACCATCGTCGACGGGAAGCGGTTGAGCAACCCCCCACGAGATGAATTCCTTGATATCGAGACCAAACTTCCAGAATTCAATGGTTTCACCAGCCCGGAAGACTATCTTGAATGGGTCCAAATCTTGGAGAGGAAGTTTGAAACTAAGGGGTATGGCGATGAGCATGTCTTCAAGATTGCTCGATCGAAACTCACCGGGGTTGCATCCATTTGGTTTGAGAATGTCAAGGAACAGCGAGCTCAATAGGGTCGAGCAAAGGTCACTTCATGGGCACGGCTTAAGAGATTGATGAATCGATGATTCTTGCCTGACAATTACAAGCGAGAGGTCCACTAAAAGTCCTTCATCACTTAATGGGAACGAAGAAATTAAGCAAGCAAAGGTCAATCTCTTGCCCAACGAGGGAGCTTCCATTGAACCTTGTGAGGTTTCCGAAGATATTGTTGAAACTTCTTGCCACGATAAGGTTGAGAAAAAGGAAAGTTCAATGAACGAGGTTATTGTCCTTGAGGCCTAGAGTTGTGGATTACCTAGCTCAAGGTCATATCCTTCCTTTATTGTTCAAGTTTTGTTCGATTGTTGCATCAAAAGTTCTAACTTAAGCTAAATCATCAATATTCCCACCGCGCCACGCTCCACTAGGACTGTTGCATGCCAGTTTGTAAGCTTCTTTACCCAACTTTCCATGTATGTGTGATTTTGCGGGAGAGGGAGCCAGCACTGGAGCCTCAGGTTCTGATTTTCTCAGCAAAAGGACAGTCGTGGAACATATGTTGGAAGGTTTGTTCCTTCTAAGGATGGCAATAAGGTAGGTTTGGGGCAGACTAGTTGGACTCAGACCCAACTCATCAATTCTTTTTGGTCCCAAACTCGTCCCACGTCAGGGTTTAAAAATATTAAACTCAAACCTAAACTGGTCGAGTCCGTTGGTCCATGGGTCCTTAGGGGGGTCCTGAATGGTTCCAACATTCTAATATTTTTTTATCAATTTTACCAATTTTTTAGGTTATTTCTACTTACATACCTGTTCGATATTGAAATTCTGTTTACATGCAATTATTTTCAACACAATAAAGACAACTAGACACCACCATAAGTTCATGTACGACTAAATTCAAAGATAAAAAGTTTACAAACATCGAGTAATCAATGAAACTCAAAATGCAAAAAGAGTAAACAAAAACAAGATCATGG
The DNA here is from genome assembly GCA_029582165.1 of Portulaca oleracea. Classification (NCBI taxonomy): domain Eukaryota; kingdom Viridiplantae; phylum Streptophyta; class Magnoliopsida; order Caryophyllales; family Portulacaceae; genus Portulaca; species Portulaca oleracea. Next base: position 49,513,540 of record CM055869.1, read on the forward strand.
ACAATAATTGTATTTATATTCATGGGCCCGCGAGTCCTCAATGGGTCCTTATTGGGTTCAAATTTTTAAATTTTTATTTTTCGTATCATAATTATATATGTATTCATGAGTTTGTGGGTAGGGCCCATGGGTCCAAGCCTAGACCTCGACCTAGAACCGCCAACTTTTAAACAGACCAAGACTCGCCTCAGATCCATCAACCTGCACGAATGCATTACCTCCAGCAGGTACTGCACGATCGTGCCATTTGATGACACGATCATGCCATTCTCGAACATGCCATTTTTGGGTTGTTTGAGTAGCACGATCGTGCACCCATATGGCATGATCGTGGCACTTGACAACATGCTGTTTTTTGCCCTTTCTCCCTCTCTTTTGGTTATGTTTTCCTCTCTTTCCTTATATATACTTGTAAGCCTCATTTTATAGAGATAGAATACATAGAATAGAGATAGATGTTGGGAGCTTTAGCCTCAAAATCCTCCCTTGAGAAGATTGTAATTGTGGGTTTGAAACCTTAATTTCAATGAGAAGCTAATCCTTTGGTGGAATTATTTGTTGATTTCTCTTTCTTTGTGTGTGGGTGTTCTTCCCCCCTCTTTGAGTGAGATTTCTTGGGTGTTTCTTGGTGCTTTGCTTATGGGAGATTATTGTGCAAGTTCTTGAACATCTTAGTTCAATTTGGTGAGTTTTCACTCTTTAGAATTGTCCATGTATTTTAATTTTCTTATTCATCCACATAAACCCCAAAACTCTAAAAATAGTTATTGTGTGTATGAGTTCTATGGGTGGATTTCCATCATCCACATGATTTGTGTGAACCCTAGGTCTGAAACTCTCCACTTACCCTCTATTTCACTCTTTAACCCCACTGTCAAGGCTTTGCCACATCAACATCCACCCGGAAACACATTGATTTGTCAGCTCCATACACCGTGTCTTCCTCGCACCCCACAAAGGTTTTCACTTTGTCTCCAAGTATGTTTGCAAAAGTACCTGCTTGCCTGATAACTGGGACCTCATATGCCTTTACCTAAAAGTGAGTTATGTTGGAAACTATGTTTGGGTGTTGCTCCTAAACAAACCACTCCTTCAACAATAGCAATTTACTATCGAACGATCATGAGCCTTCATTCATCACAAAGATCTTGTTATGTCCCCAAACATTTTTGGGGATATCTCCATCACTCAAGAATTGAAGGGTGTCTTTGTCATAAGTGTCCAATTAGACTCAATTTCCTCCTTCGCTGGAATATCATCATCCAACTCTCGCACTTCCTCCTCTTTCTCTGTTAACTTTAACCTTCCCCACTCCTGCTTTGTTGGAGTTTTCAAGTGTATGAGTGTGTTTGATAAAGCTTAGAGGCATGAATTTACATGTAATAAGTTCTAAATTGGAAAATATAGATCATAAGAGTCATTAACTAACTCTCGGGGACCATAAGGCCTAATTAAGGGCAACATTGACCGTGCAAGGTGAGACACGGTCCATTTGGAAAACAGAGAGCTAGATTTTGTGAAGCATGTCTCACATTGACCATGTCCGTTTTGACCGGATCGTGTCATTCGACTAAAACGAATTATGGGCTCCCTATGAGTGATATGGACTGTGTCCTTGGCAACACGGGTCGTCTTGAGCATGTATGAAGGAGTCAGACGCTTTTTCTACTCTTATTCTTTTCCCCCGCGCAGCTGGGCCATCCTGGATTTGAACCTGAGATTTCCATTTGAAACATTCATTCTATCTGATTCAAAATGCACGTTTAACTTTTCATATATGTGTCCTAGTACAACCCAAGAAAAGAGGAGGGTGAGGATATACATAAAAGAAAGATCAAACAAGGATCCTACCATTTCAGACCCTTTTGGGGGTAATGAAAAATCTTTTTTTCCTTCTTTATTTTTTTTAATTAAAATTGTGGAGCAACACATTTCGTGTTGTCTTAACACGGTCTGTGTCAAACCCAAACTACCATTTCCCTAATTGTTTTTAATGCTTTTCCCATGACGTTCCAAGTTTATTACACACATGTTTTATGTTGTTAAAGTTAGTTGGGATATCTCAACTGCTTATCAATGATGACAGGACATCATCCTATCTATAGGAGAGTGTCATGAATCCTATCCACTCCATCCAAGGAGTACCTTCCTTTCTATAAATAGGGGTGCCATTACCATCTAAACATTGCGTCATTTCTTCATAACCACTTATTCTTGCACGATGTCTGCAACATGTCTCAAGTTTAGAGAGAGAGAGAGAGAGAGAGAGAGAGAGAGAGTTTGTTAAATCTCCTCTCTACGAAACAAAATTTTTATCTTGCAACTATATACGCTTAATATATAAATAAAAGAAGATTAGGTGCACATGCGACTCTCTTGATTATCCATGAATTCGCATCCTACACCCTTCCTTTTTCCCAACATGCTCTACCACCAATTCTATGAGGGTTAAATAATTTTCTTCAAAATCACGTAATATATCTTATAATATGGCTAATTAGGGCTTTCAAGTTTTCAATGTCCTCTAACTCACCCAACAAGTTGTATAGCAAGAATCACCACCAGTGTCTACTAACGAGACAAAACCAAACCACCACAAGGTCCACAACTAAAAATACGTGTATTACCAACCATTTTTTTCCAACCAATTTAAAATGGTTGGAAAAATCAACCATTTTAACAACCATTTCATATTTCAACTATTTTTCAAAACTTTTATATGGGAAAAAGGGTTGGAAATTCCAACCACTTTTGCTAAAATGGTTGGAAATTTTTCCTACCATTCTTTTTCCTACTATTTTTTTTTTTGAGAAAGCGCCAACCGAGCGACTCAAATTTTATTAACTGAAAAGCGATACATATCATCTTGGGCCAAGGCTAAAGATGCCTCAGGACTCTCCTCCAACCAAATCCGGGTTGCCGAATCATAGGGTTGAAGGTGAGCAAGAGAATGAGCTACTCTATTCCCAGCCAAGGTTGTTAAAATCGGGATCCTAACACGAAACTATGGGAAAGTTAGGATCAGAATTTAACCCATGTAGGATCGTGGATCGTGTGTAAATAGTAGAATCGGATCAACGATTTTGGACCATAAAATCGTAGGATCGTAAATCAGGATCGGGATTTTAATAACTATGTTCCCAGCTCGAAGAATATGATTCCAAGAAACAATATTAAAAAGTGAAACTAATTTTGCTATTTCCTCCAGAACAATACCAAGACTATGAGTGGCTTTGAAACCGGTCTTGCTTTGACAATGAGTGAGAGGCAATCTCCTTCAATAAGAAGGGATCGAAAACCTATATCCCAGGCTGTGTTAATCCCGAATAAACATGCCTCAGCTTCTTCCAACTTCGGCGAAGAGAAACCAGGTTGTTGCTTTGTACCCACAATGACGACTTCTCTGGCATGATTCCGAATAATGAAACCCACCCTCGACCCCAGTCGCCCAACTTTGCTGCATCAAAATTGAGCTTCCACATCCCATTACTAGGGGGAGACCAAAGTGAATTATGAGGGGGGCTGGGTGTTGACGAGGTCGGAGGGAGCGATACAAAATCTTGAATAATTTCACGGGCCTTCGTGACTAGCAACTTGGGATTCGGATGTATATTCTTCACCAGAAGCTTGTTCCTAGCATTCCAACATTGCCATGCTAAAGTAATAAACAAAGATTTATCTTCATCCTTGAGTGTCATGAGAGCTTGATGAACATAATCAAGAGCTGTAGGATAGGAGTTATCCATCAGGTTATCGAATTTGCTACTTGCTTCCCAGATAGCTTGAGATGGTGGACAGTGGAAGATACTATGTGCATTTGTTTCGGCAACACAACCACATATTCGACAGCTCCCATCAGTATGTTGTATTCTTCGACTAATTGCTCCCGCGGAAGAGAGGATTTCTTCGCTAAGTCTCCAGCCGAATCCACGGATTCTGGGGAATTCGAAGGTTCCAAATCTGTTTCCAAATGTTGTGGCCTGTGCTTAATGCACCCAAAGAGGGCAACCGCTGTGAGAAACGGTTGTGATAACCCGATTTAACGGTATATTCTCCATCTTTTGTACCATGCCAAGCTTGTTTGTAATCTGGGAAGGTGGGGTTCAATGGAATAGCAGGGATGGCATCCACATCACATGGGAGGAAATGTTGCTCCAGGGCTTGTCTATTCCAACAACCCTGATCAAAATTAATGAGTTCACTAACAGTGGACATAGGACATGATTGATTGTGAGGTATAATGAGCTTAAATGAAGGTTCATGATCAATCCCCTTGTCATACCGGATTTGCACTTGCTGCCCATTCCCAATAAACCATTTCAGTCGCGATTGAGCAACAGACCGCGCTTCACAGAGGCTTCTCCACATATAGCTCGGGTGGTGGCCAAAGTTAGCAAAGAATATATCACTGGAGGGGTGATATTTTGCTTTCAAAAGTCGAGCAGCTAACGAGGTCGGGTGTCTCCAAAGTCGCCACACTTGCTTCGCCAATAGCGATAAATTGTAGTCTTCTAAGTTCCTGAAACCCATTCTCCCTAAGTCCTTGCTCATCTGAAGACTTTCCAACCTCAACCAGTGCATTTTCCGTTCGTTCTAGGGGTGTGCATCGTTCCAAACCCGGACCGGACCAGACCGAATTAGCTCGACCCGGAGACCGAATTTTCACTAAATGACAGACCGAGACCTGACCAGTTTCAATTTAGACCCGGACCAGACCGGACCTAAAGTCTGACCCGACCCGGACCGATTGGACCATTTTCTTTATGTGTCAAATAACTTTTGATTACAAAAGTCGAATTTTTAACTAGCTAGTAGCTGTCACCTTGATTAGGAAATTCGTGTTTAATTATACTCCGTAGTACTAGTCCGTATAATTAGTTTACTACCAAAAATTCTATTATGTATTAATAACAAATTAATAGTAATAGACTGTTTTTTTTAAAAAAAATAGTAACAAATTAATAGTAATAATATCATGGGTGTTTTATGTTTATTAGTAGATAGTAGTCCCACATAATTAGGAAATTTGTATTTTTGAAAGGATCTTATGAGTTGATTCAAAGGCGACTAGGCAATAATAATTATGCTTAAATATAGTGAGTGTTTAATTTGAAAATATAAAAAATAATTATGTTTATGGACAAAATATCTATTGGATTTGATTTTAATTAAATTACATATATGTAGAAAAAGTATAAACCGGGTTAACCGGTCCAACCCCACTTTTAAGAGTTTGGACCGGGACCGACCCGGAAACCCGAAATTATAAAAATTATGGACCGGAGACCGGACCGAACATAACCTGGTTGGTCCGGGTCATGTCTGGTCCTGGTCATGGGGTTTTTCTGGTCCGGACCGAAATATGCACACCCCTAGTTCGTTCTGTTTTGCTCCCCACCAGTATTTGAGGATGGCTCCCTGAATATCATTACAAAGAGTGACCGGAAGCTTAAAAATACTCATTGCATAGACCGATAAATGCTGGGCAACCGCTTTGATAATGAACTCGCGCCCCGCCCACGAGAGAAAATGATCGTCCCAACTTGATACCCTTTTCACCACGATATCTTCGACGCACAGAAGGTCCTTATATTTAGATCTACCAACGTATGTAGGCAGACCCAAATATTTGTTGTGAGAAAGGACCATGCGAATATCCAAGATTGCTTTCATAACTTCTCTACAGGCATGAGGAGCTTGCTTGTGAAACACAACATTTGTCTTTCCATAGTTTACTTGTTGGCCCGAGGTATCCTCGTAGATTTTCAGCAAATGCTTTATCACGCAAGCTTGTTCTTCGTCAGCACGGCAGAAAAGAATGGTATCATCTGCGAAAAGTAAATGTGAAATGACAAACGCCTCTCTGCAGATTTGAATACCTTGCAGTGAACCTGTTTGGACAGCCTGCTAAAAAAGAGCGGAAAGACCTTCAGTGACAATAGCGAATAGGAAAGGTGAGAGAGGGTCACCTTGGCGAAGACCTCGCGAAGGGGTTAAAAACCCCGTAGCCGTGCCATTGATCAGAAAAGAGAACGTGGGTGATTTGACAAATCTCATGACTGTATTAACCCACTGACAACTAAAACCCAGCTTCTCCAAAATGTGTCTGAGGAACCCCCATTCGACTCTATCGAAGGCTTTTTTAATATCCAATTTGATAGACATGTATCTATTTGATCCCGCATGACAATGAATATGATGGAACAGTTCGTAAGCTACTAGGATGTTGACGCTAGTGAGCCTTCCTCTCACAACACCGCTTTGAGCTTCCAAGATAATATCTGACAAAATACCTTTTAGTCTATTGGCCAAGATTTTTGTCGCAATCTTTACCAAGACATTTGCAAGACTTATAGGTCGGAAGTCTACGACAGAAGTATGATTTCTATTCTTCGGGATCAGAGCAACCAGAGTGTGATTTAGACCCTCGCGGAATTGGTCGTCGGTTAAAATTTCAATAATTGTCGTCGATACATCCATGCTTCTACACCTTGTTCACCACCTTCTGTTGCCCCTAAGAACCTTGAGGAGCCCATTCCATGTGAAGAGACCATTGATGTTCATGTTGATGTGGGATGTGTGGTTGACTCTTGTGATGTGACTGTTATTGAGGGGACCAACAATGTTCTTGACTTATCCTTAGGCACTTTAGGAGGGTTTCATCCCTATCTTGATCCATATTGTGAATGCTTAGAGGACTCAGCTAGAAAAATCATGTGGACTACTTATTTTGATTCTTTTGATTTTTCTAGTACTTTTGACTTATTTGAGAGAGTGCAACTAACATTCTTTGCCATGAGTAATTTGTTGCTCTCTTATTTGCAAGCTTGTGAACCGCATGCTGCGGAGTTTGACAAGCTTCTAAGGGCGTTAACCGCTTCTGAGGTAAGTTTCGTCTAGCTAAAGACGTTAAACTAGCGCTTCTTGGGAGGCAACCCAAGCGTTTAATTGCTTTATTAGGTTTTATTTCGTTCCTTTAATTATCTTCGTTTTTTTTTAGAGTTTGATGCATTATGTCGTTTCCCTCTTGTGCATGCTACCCTTATTCGAAATGCATTACGGACACTGCTTTGTCCAAGCATGGGGGGATTTGGGTTGATTGTCTTAAAATCATGTGCTTGAGTGAGACTTACATTTATAGTTGCATATTTGTTAGTTTCTTTTTGTGTTTGTTAGGCATTGAATTAGCATCTAGGTTGCATATAGGAGTAGTTTTCTTGCTTTCTTGTTAAAAAAAAAAAAAAAATTAGGATAGCCTTTCGCCTTTAAGAGGTGTGTTTGGATTGTCATTGTAAGTGTGTACTCATGAGATTTTTCTGGCTTGATGTAGATGATAGGAGAAACTTGGTTGTTTGTTTGATTTAGGTTGCCTGTCATGTTTGTGATTCATCTAGTCTTGAATGATTCAAGTGCATGATAATGAAGTTCCTATGTTTGGTTCATCAAAGGAACTAGTTGTTTATGATTGTGGTAGGTTAACCCGTGAGACTTCTTGAGCCTAAAAGACTATTATTTTTATAGTCTCATTTTCTTTTGAGTGTGACCTTACCATGTTTTCATCTCTAGAACTTGAGTTGACTCTCTTTGAAACTGCATATGACTTGTGCATTATGTTAATATGATTGAGGCCCATTTTGTAGCCACATAGCCAAAAAGCCACCTGACACCTTGACTTCTTTTTGCTAGCCCTTTACTAACCATTTTTCCTGTCTTGTTGTTTACCCTATGTTGCGCGCCCTTGGCCTGTTCTTAATTCCATACCCTTTAGCCAAATTAGTGGAACAACAATTCAGTTGGAGGCAGTTTTTGTAGTCTATATCTTTAGTGACTTCGTTGGAAGGTTTACTTGATGAGGGAAACATTGTTCATAATCGTTATTTATCCCCTCTTTTCAGTCGAGGTTGAAATTGGTTTGATGGGAAATGAGTCGTTTCTATATTTATCTATGCTATTCACCACAAAGAAAAAAAAAGGAATGAAAAGTATATAAAAAAAAAAGAAAAAAAGAGAGGAGAAGTTTTGAGGAATAAGGTGAATAGCATAGTGGTTTTCTTGCTTATATTGACTATTCCTTTATTTTGCCTCGATGGGGAAGATATTTATGCTTCATTGCGGTGTGATGTAAGAGGTGTTGTGCTATATGTATTGGGAATATTGCTCTTTAGGTCTTTGGCTCTTAGCTCCACATTACCCAAATGAATTCCCTCCTTACCCTACACCTAAGCCCCATTACAACCTTTAAAAAGTCCTCATGATTAACATTTGTGCATATTGTCTATAGCGGTAGAGAATCGAGAGTCTTGTCAAGCTTATTGTAGGTTGTTTACATTGGTTGAAGGTTTTAAGCGAACCGTTATATCTTTTGCAAACACATGAGGGGAGTGATTCACATACCCTAAAGTGAAGTCCTACCGATCCCAACTAGTTCACCAAACATGTGAATGAATTTTGATTGCATTTGAGTTGTGATAGACTGGTTGTGTTGCTTCCTGGCCTGTGATTCTATTTCGAATAACAATTTTTGTTTCAATTTGATTCTTAATCTCGTTAGGGAGTCTCTTTGTGTATGCTTGTTTTGACTCTCTCTTATGCCCTTTTTATTAGAGGAGGTGTGAGTAGAATTCTTTTTCTTTTAAGTCCTTTCATCTAGTTTTGAGTCTTGTACTTGCTTGGGGACAAGCAAGGAGTAAGCATGGGGGGATTTGATAACTGCATTTCATGAGTATATTTTTGGGGATTTTCAATAGTGAATTAGGGATAGTTTTGAGTGTGAACCTTGATTTTTATTCAAATTTCCCTACTACACTTGGTGTTGTTGTTTTTTTATGTGAATTTGTAGGTTTTGAGGCCAAAACACCAACTTTCTCTCAACTTCAGGCAAGAGTGAATATACCATGAACCTCTACATGTCAAACTCAAACCGTGGTACAAATTTGGGACGGAAAGGAGCAAGGAATGGCCGGGCAGCAGCAACCTCGGGCAGACCGAGGTGGTGGCCACGGTCCGTGGCAGTTCAGCTCCTTGTGCCCAACTCATTTTTTTTGCGAAGGAAAGAAGAAAGAAACGAAACAGTGGCAACCACGGGCAGCCCGTGGTGATCACCACGGTCCGTGGTGTACGAACTTGTACGGACTTGTACGGACCGAGGCGGACTGCCTATGCAGATCGGTTGTTTTCGCGAGTAGAAAAGGGGGAAAGCGGCAGTTTTTCGATATTCAGTCATTTTCTATCAGTTTTCCTTCATTCTTTAGCCGTCAAGGAGAGAAAAGAGAGCCCTAATACTTCCATTCTACTCCTCTCCCCCACCATCAAGATTCAAGACCGAATCGATTCAAGAGAAACCAAGATCAAGATTCGCAAAGGAAAGGAGCGACGTTCGCGAAGAAGGTTTCACCCCGGGATCGAAAGGCTCGACGGGTTGTATTCTTCGCAATTCTATTCTTTCTTTTCGATTTTCTTCTTAGTTTTGAGATTCGATTATGATGTTTGGAACTTGTGTCGTGTTTTCATTGAATATGAGTGAGTAGTTTCTTTGAATTCTAGGGTTTTGCAACCCGAAACAATGTGGTTTGATTGATTGTTATTAGTTTGTGCATGAATTATTGACTAAAATCAATAGAAGGTTGTGTTTACCATGTTTATGAGTATTCTTAAGGCCTTGGATATTTGTAAGTTTGAGATTAACCTGAGAAGTACTGAAAGGTGAATTAGGGTAATCTGACTACCAACCTGTCTACCTAGGATTGCGAAAGTTGAAAAAGGAGTAGTGAACTAGGGAATCATTAGATAACCTGACCTTTTGAGACCTTCAATTCTGTTTAACCTAAAAGGCACACGAAAGTTGTTGATTAGGTTGTTTAGAATAGTTCTATTTAGCATCGAAAGGGCGATAGAATTCAGAGGTTGTCGATTCTTGATTCGTTCTTGAATGTATGATTGTGCAGGCTAGGTTTTAGTAATCGTACTCGTTGTTAGGTTAGTATCTCCCTAGAAGTCTTTCTCTCTTGATTAGAACATTAGATTAATTTTTCTTGCTTTATTAGTTTTATTAGTTTGTTAAACCTTTTCGAAAACCCAAAACCTGATTAGCTTAGCAATCGATATAGAGATTAGTTTATTGTGCTGCTAAGTGAGTCCCTGTGGGATCGACCTTGACGTGCTACTACGTACACCGTGCGCTTGCGGCCCTGTCAAGTTTTTGCATTGCCACCACATAATTTCTTCTTGTTTTTGAAGGTCCCTCAATTTATGTAACGCCCGCTGACGATCCCTTGCACATTGCCTCAAACTCAAAGCTTCTTGCACCTTTTTTATCGATTTTTGAATACTCCCGAATTGCTCATTCGCCGATTGGGTTAAAGCAGATTTGCAGCTCTCAAGTTTATGCATGGAATCCGAGCAAGTGTTCCCAACATTTCGGCTCCAAATTTCAGCAACTAAAGGTTCACAAGAGTCATTGGTTACCCACATATTTTTGAAGTAAAATCGTTTACCCCTAAATTTGTCTCCTTTGGGCACTAAGTTCAGACTGAGGCGAATTGGAAGATGATCTGATAATGTCTCTTCAAGGTGAGCGACCTCAACTTTAGGGAACATGACACTCCAATTCGCATTGCAAAGAAAGCGATCAAGCCTTTCTTCCACTGAATCGATTCCCTGACGCCCGTTCCACCAAGTAAAAACATATCCTTTATAACCCATATCCATGAGACCGCAACCCGTAAAGGAATCAATGAAAGTATCAAGAGTGTTATGAGGTTTTGGAGGTCCCCCTTACTTCTCATAGTTCTAGAAAACTTCATTGATATCACCCCCTAGGAGCCAAAGGAGTTGAGAGTGTGTGTAAAGTTCCCCAACTAAGTGGCATGTGTTGAGCTTTGAGTGGGTCTGAGGCCAACCATACACACCTGAAAAGCGCCATGGGGAAGGTCTTATTCCTTCATCCACAATTACATCAATATGATGGCTTGAAAATGACAGTAAAGAAACTTGAATTTCGTTGAGTCAAAGAAGAGCAAGCCCACCCGATCTACCCCGACTATCAATATGATGGCTTGAAAATGACAGTAAAGAAACTTGAAGTTCTTTGAGCCAAAGAAGAGCAAGCCCACCCGATCTACCCCGACTATCAACACAAACACCATGAAAACATCGAAGCCGCAGTTTAACGACATTCGTTTCCACAGAACTTCGTTTAGTCTCCGATAAGAAGACCAACGTCGGCTTTGATTTGCGAATAAAATTCAGCAAATCGTTGACTGCCTCGGGGCGCCAAGTCTCCGACAGTTTAAAGATATGATATTCATTGGGCTTGGCGGTGGTGCCAGGCAGCATCCGCCTTTTCGCCATCCAAGTTGCTAAAGTAGCTAATTGTTTCCATCGCCTGATATTTGCAACCATTGTTGTCCCTCTGTCCAGTATTAAGCTTCCGTTTGAAGGTTTCATGATCAACTGTGACCTCGTCGATGTTCATCCCGTCATGGCTTCCTTTCTTTTCAAATCCTCCCTGTGATCCACTAGTTTCTTGATTTGAAAAGGCCAAATGCAGCCTTGCTCTTGGTTTGACAGTCTTCCCCTTGAAGGCAAGGAATAATTTTTTCTCCTCTTGTATCTCCGCTTCTGCATTCGTCTGCCTGGATTTCAATGGGGAGGCTTTCATCCAACTTCCATATTGGAGTTCAGTAGGGGTCATCGGATCAGCTGTATCACATCCTTTTAGAACATGCCCTAACATACCACAACCATAGCACTAGTCTAGAAGTTTTAAGTATTTAAAACGGATCCATATCGATTTCCCGCCAAGTTTCACCATAATATCTCTTCGTAGGGGTTTTGTGATATTGACGTCTACTCTGAAGCATAGGGATCTGTCAACACCCAACATATTGTCCTTGTCACAATCCACAAAGGTACCAACCTTGTCTCCTAGAATTTTTGCAAAAGACTCCGTTTGTCGAACTGCTGGCACTTCGTAAGCCTTGACCCAAAATCTCGCTGTCTTGAAGACGATATCTGAGTATTGCTCAGTTCCATCCCATTATTTAAGGAGCAACAACTTGTTGTCAAAATCCCAAAGACCCTCAATCATGACGTAAAATTTATCCTCTTCTGGAAAGAATTGGAACAAGAAGAGATTGTCTGCCAACTCACGCACAACAACACCCTTGGTCGGTTTCCAGACGTTTTTGAGAACGCTCCTCATGACTCTTGAGTTGAAGGGGCCTTGAGTTAAAAGATGTCCCACAAGACTAAGTGCAATCTTGGACTTTTTGTCCGTCGAGATCTCATCATTAATCTCCAGAACTTCTTCTTCCTCTTCTGTTAATCGTTGTTTGCTCATTTCAATCTCCATATCTCTATCCATTACAAACTTGTTCGCCACGCAACAACACCAGCAAGAAAAATAGGGTTTCCTCTGGTATCCGAGACCACAACCAAGACTCAGGCAACAATGATTTGCTGCTAGTCTGTATCCACCGCCGATCACCGGCTATCCCGCTTCACTAGAGGGAAGCACAGAAAACTCACACTGGCCGCCGCTGAGTCCGCTAGGGTTTCAGAGGGGAGGGAGTAAAGTTCATTTGGTTGCCTTAAATTCCTCTAAGTTTTTTTTTCCTACTATTTGAAAATGGATGGAAAAATGGTCAGAGTACTAACTGTTGGAGGCAAATGCTCTCACAACGGTGACTAGGTTTTTGGCGAAATCCCTGGTGCTGCTAATGTTGGAGAAAAGTTAGGTAACAAACGTTTTTGGAATGATATTTATCAAAGTTCAATTAGACATAAGAAAATTTGTCAACTTAACTCAACCTTTAAAATTGGACATTGTAGAGTGACCCTTGGAGCTATTTCTCGTTAATCTATTGTATCTGTATTAACTGATGCTATATTAGTGTCCGATTTTACTAACCATTATAAAAATTAGGTACATTAATTAGAAAGGAGTCTATACCAACAAGCAACAGACCAGCGCGGACCCTTGGGGGGAGTCTTTGAGGGTGGATCCTCAAGTTTGAGTCCCCAGTTACATGGTTGTTTGTCGGCTGACGACCTACTGGCTGCGCTCAACGCCATTAGTCTCGGTTCGGCAGCCTTGTCTTCGTCTGGTTTTTCACCTTTGCCTACTGCCACTCTCCAGAATGTTAGTGTTCCTTCTACTGCCCCGGTTCTTCCCGCTATCAACATAACGAGTTTTGTGTCTCACCCACTCAACAGGGTCGTTGCTTTTAGAAAAAAGGTACCACCATCCGAGTCTGAGTATTCGAGAATCTTGAAGAAGCAAATTGGTCATCATCAGCTTCATCGAAATTCATCTCAATGGGCTTCGTTTTGTTCGCCACCCCGCTTCTTTTCTTTCTTTCACTATTCTCACCTAGGTCCCCGACTTCGCTTGCGTTTCCGAGGTAGAAGTGGTAGTAATTGCGAATGAGCAAGTAGGGGGCGACTACTAAAGAGATAGCGAGATTGACCGTAATTGCAGGCGCGGAGAATATATTTTTTTCTCATTTTGGGTAGAAGTGGTAGTAATTGCGAATGACCAAGGGCGACAACTAAAGAGGTAGCGAGATTGACCACAATTGTTGGCTTGGAGAATTTTTTTTTTTCATTTTGGTTATTCCAAGTGAAAGTTGATAAAACATGTCCAAAGATCAATATAAGTATCATTGATACATTATAATCCAATATTTCAAATATCAATATATCATTTTCCAAAATTCAATAGAAATTTGACCAAATTTTGATAAAAATATTTTTCAGCCAAACAACGCAGTGGATGAAACCTACTCCCTCCCTTCGTTCCATATTATCTGTCCTCTTTAGTTATTGTATCAAAGTTAAAAACTTTTGACAGTAAATTTGTCAATATACATAATGATTTGTTAAATAAAATTATTATTATTATTATTATATTTTTAATAAAAAATAGTATAATAAAAATATAATATTACTATTATTTATAAAATATTATATAAAAAATTATTAATAAAAAATAATATTGAAAATCATGACACTAAATAAGAAACAAATAATGTGGAAGGTAGGAAATATAATTTGACGTGGGGACATCCGAGATTCGAGTATCAGTTGAAATTGGATCCCCACCAAAATTGTCGTGATTCTCCTTTTGCCTTTCTGCACACTTATTTATTCGCAAACACCACCGCCGCGAGCGGAGGGGAGAGAGAGAAAGCAGCGCAGGCGACGCACACAAACTTCTCACTCTGCCTGCCTGCCTGCTTCCCCACTAATCCAGTCTCTCTCTCTCTCTCTCTCTCTCTCTCTCTCTCTGTTTGACGTCTCTAATGGCGGAAGAAGTGTGCCCTGAGCAATGTGCAAAGTGGGCGAGGGAGTACATTGGCTACTGCTTGTGCAACACCAACGATGGTCTTTCATTGTTACTGGGTTTCCTCAGCGTCCTCAGTTGGGGTGTCGCCGAAATCCCTCAAATTCTCACCAACTACAGGACCAAGTCCACTGAAGGCCTCTCTTTCGCCTTCTTGCTCACTTGGATCATCGGGTTTCTCTTCCTCTTCTCTCTTTCATCTTCTTGCATGCTGTCTTCAACTTTGTCATTTTTGTCGCCTTTTCGGGTTTTACACATTCTGCTTCTATTTGTTCAGCAATGGGGATTCTACAGATTCTGCTGAGTTCTTTATTGTCATGTATGCATGTGCGTAGAACGGAACATGAATCGTGCTTTATAGGATCTTGAACTAACAATTCTCACAGTAAACCACGTGGAAAATGAAGAGGCCATGACTGATCGATTCTTCACTTTGAATGATTTTTATGGACCATCTAAACTCCTGATCAGTAACTAGTTATGAATATAGGAGTGACTAATAATTTAGGGTGCCTTTGATAACTTGATAAGTTATCTGGAGTGAATGGAATTTGCAATTGGCTGGGGAGTTTCTCATAGAGTCAAGTGGGCTGGGCGGTTTAATTCACTCCATTTTAAAGGCAAAATGATAAACATCTTGATGTAAGATGGTTACATCTCACCTAAATCACTTATAAAGGTATGTTTCATTACTTTGAGGTTTATTACAACCTATAAACAATATAAAAATAATTATTTATTTATATTTTTTCATAAATATAAAACTATATGCATTTTCTACTATGATCAATAAAATTAGCTATTATCTATATTTTTTGACGTATTATACTCTTGAAGTTGATAAATATACATAATTATTAGAGAAAATATTATTAAAAGTTAACAAAATGTGAAATACGGACAATTCAAGATGGTTATTGACCATCTTGGGTCAAGATTTGTATCATTGTCCATTTTAAAGATCGGGTCAAAATGGTCGCCTATAGGCCAACACTCTTTTTTGTTTTCTTTTTTTTTTTTCCGGCTTAAGAGCCCCCCATGCTTAGATTAAAACAGGCCAAGGCGCAAAGGGGTCCTGGAGCCTAGGCACGGGATTCGAGGTACGCCTTTTGGATGCAAGGTACACTTCATATGTGTATATTTTCCATGCATTCATTCCCACATCAATGGACTAGAAAAAGGTAAAAGTTGTGAGTGTTTACAAAGGTGTTTTAGGGTTGAGGGTATCAAATTAGAAGGAAACACAACAAAAAGAATCTATTTTACATTTCTTTTTCACTAGGACCCAAAAGGCGCACAAAAGGCACGCCTTTTTTGGGCCTTTCGGAATGAGCCTCGCCTCACCTGTTTGAGGCGCTAAGGTGTGAGCCTTTCGCCTCATTGGGATTAGGCGCGCCTTTTTAAACTAAGCTCCCATGGCCAACAATTATAATGGCTAGCCATGACCCAGCCAGTCACTCTTGGTTAATGGAATTACCACAACCCGACCCGGCCTACTGCCCCACCCGTACTCTTGACAAACACCCATTGATGGCATAAACCAATTTTCTCCCACTTGACTCTTTCTAGTTTATATCACTTTATGCAACAGAGATACTGAGATGACACTTTGCCTGGTAGGGAGAGGACCAATTTATATTTCTTGGTCTTTAATCCAATACGTCTGCCAACTGACTCAATGGATAAGATTAATAGCCATTGAGGTTTACTTAACTAATGTGCTTCCTCTATTCCAAAATAATTGCCTAGTTTGACATTTTGCGGTCTTCAAGGTGACTATTTGGTCCATTTGTGTTTAGTAGTATGTATTGGTGAAAATTATAAAACTATTTTTATGAAAATATTTTTTTACAACAACTTTTACAGTGGTAGGTTCATGATGCAAATCAATATATACTTTGATTATTTAACGGTCGAAGTTTACAACTTTAACCTCAAAAGTCAATAACAAGCAATGATTTGGGGATAGAGGGAGTCTAATGGCAATAATATGAAATCCGTAGAAGTAGGCAATGAACAACCAGCCAAGATTAGTGTAGAACCACCTACTTATCAAGCCATGTTAATAGGCCATTATTCAACATGAGAAACACTGTGAATAGCGTATCTATACCTGACATGAAGGGTGGGACCATGGGAGTGTGGAATCCATTTCCTTGGTTTGAGTTCTGCTATATTTGAGCTAAGCAGATGCTTGAGGTACTGTGAATATGGATAGCATGTTGGCACCCTGACCATGCATGCCATGCAGCCTAACCAAGGAAAGACTGTTATGTTGCTTGTGTTTGATTTCTGTCGGGACCAATCATATATTGTCTGCTCAATATATGCATTCTATGGCTAATATTGTGTTAGCACATCCATGGGTTTGCTCGGATTTAAAGCTCATGAAGCTCCAATAACTGTAATAAGAATTTCACGTATATTGCTGGTTTACAAAGCTGAACACATGTATATGATGGGTTTTTATTCTCTTCCCCTTTTGTGTTTCTGTTCATGGCTTATGTTATTTTCAATCTTTTTGCAGAGATTTTCTCAACATGTTTGGCTGCTTGCTTGAACCAACCACCGTGAGTACTGACCCTATGTTTATTGCTGATACATCTGGCCTTTCTTTTCTTACATGTTTTGTTCATCATCTTCTTTATATTTTTCGTACTTTTCACAGAAAAACCTGTGCAACATATATTGTAATTGATTTTTTTTTTTGATTTCCTATACTTCGGGGTCTTCTGTTGAAAACCAAATGGCCTTTGTGTTAGTGTACCCATGGACATAGCCCTATGAATGCTTCATTGTTTACAATTGTTACCATTTGTCAATATTATTCTGTTCACATCTCTGGGTGCTACATTAGTCTCTTACATTTCACAAATTGCTGGGTTCTAATGTGCTCTACAATTTTTGTGTTTTCCTGACTTCCTGTCATATGATCATGGAATTTCTTAATTGATTGTTGTCTTATCCTTGTGCAGCTTCCCACACAATTTTATATGGCCCTGGTATGATCTCAGTCCTTACATGGAATAATCGTTTCTCTAACATGCTTTTGCCAAATCACTGGCATTTAATCTTGTGTATTCATCCATTGCAGTTATACAGTGACTACCTTGACTCTATCTCTGCAAACGATATATTATGGTCACATCTATCCTCGACTAAAATGTAACAAACAATTTCAGAAGGTTTGTTCTTTGTCATCTGTTTTAGTGCCAACATATGTAAACTAATGAAGTATACCACTTAGGGGACTGCTCAGAATGGTGTAGATGCTAGATATAAGCATACTTAGATGTGGAATGTTTTGACAGAAGGTTTGCTTCTCTATTTATTGTTTGAACCTTAAACAAAAATGGTGCGACTATCAGTTACTACGTATAGCAGTCTTATCATAAGAGGCTGAAAAGTATTTATTAGTCCATCTGCAGAAATGCGTGTATGGTAATTCTAATGCTTCTGCGAAGTGCAGGGTACAACAGCTGATCAAATTGAGGGAGTAGGACCATATGGTCAATATAATAACAATGGTGAAGAGCAAATTGTCAATGGAATTGGTCAACGCAGACCAAATTCTGATGTATTTTGTGGTGTTACTATGAGTTCACCTATTCCACTACCAGCTGGTCTTCCGCGTTGTCATTCTGCCGAACAAGATTCTTACTACAGGTGACAACTTTCTCATATTTTAAAACATATGTCTTCCATGTTATCCTTCTTAGATTATGAACATCCAAATCCCAACAGCTCTAAAACTAAGAGAAATGAATTCATGATTCATAAATGGTGATGTGCTAATACGTGGAACTCTTATCACTCCTGCTCGCAGTTTTAGACTTTTCAATTCACTCTGCATTCTGTTAGTCATATTTTTAGATCTGCATTAAGGAATGTTATTACTTCCTTAATGTCAAATGCATGAACTTGGCTGCATGGTGTACTCGCCAAAGGGTCATGATAGCATATAGGTTTGTGAGACACCATCTCACCATAAATTTATTGTTAGATGTAGATTTGTGGTGACTTTTATGAATGTAAGGGTGACTAATAATTTGTTTGGGGTGACCATGATAAAAGTCACATCTCCATAAATTATTAGTCACATTAGTGTTAAGCAGTCATTGTGGTATGACTTGTTAGTCATATCATAACCTTCAGAAGGTCATCCCAAAAGGAGTCTGTCTCACCACAACTCATACGTGAGGTGGTCTTGTGGAGACCCCTTTGAGATGAATGTCCATGTTTAAATATCTTTTGTCCTCCCTGTTCGTGCTAATGAAATTGCCGGCGATGGTTTTTCTAGTTTAATGCTTTCTGCACTATCCACATGATTCTGGTGTACTATATATATTTAAATGAAAATGCACATCTAGACCATATTTCCCTCCGTTAGCTGCTGCGGAACTCTTGGTTCTTGATTCTTGACCTGATGTCAAGTTATAAGCATGTTGTACACTGGTGTGCATGGAGTGTGCTGGCAAAGATGCAATTAATGTGTTACTTTATTGGTCTTAATATCCAGATTGTTTCCGTCACTTTTGTATCTTTTCTCAAAAACTTTGCACAGGTCAGCCAGATCGTTATCCACAAGTCATACTCCAACAAGGAGCTCCTTGATGGCTCCTTGGAGATCTCATGCATCAGTGGATGCTGATAATTCTGTAGGGGAGCCTTTCCTCGCACATCCCTCACAAACCAAAAATCTGTTTTGTGTGGTGAGCTTTGAGCAAGCATTCTTCTTATTTTCCCTGATGACAGAACTTGTTATTTGCTTATGGTTTCTATGTTATCTGCTTATTCTTCAGGTATCAACTCTTACATTCATCTTTGGCACAATGAATATTTCTTCTACAGAAAACTTAGGGACGGGTTTGGTTCTTGAAATGTCAAGCCCAACTGTTCCAAAATATGTACATAGAAAGCTGTTGCAGGTCAGATAAGGCACTTGACTTCTTTTCATATTTGTTTACTTGAGCTTTTTTGCCTCTTCTTGAGTTTTATAAATTGATTACAAGTACACCATAGTCACAGTAGATGAAATATTTTCAGCCTAGGTAAGAGTTTCCAAAGCCTGATCAAACCAATTGTTGGAGTCCTGGCTAGAGGCTAGAGCATGGTTGTCATTGAATTAGAAAGGCTGTTTACTGTAGAAATAATTGACTATTGGCCAACTCACAACAGAAAGAACTGAGGACTGTTAGTAGTTTTTATCCATGTAACCAAACACGAAACAAATTGTTCAAGATGGAATCTTTTTGGCTTCACTACTTGGGAGTTGGGAATATGGACATCCAATTAAAAAGTCAAATATTCTTACAAAAAGCTTATATGTCATTAACGACTTTTGTATCTTTCTTTCTCTTGATTGCTGCCTGTCTATACTGGTAAAAGGATGAGTCTACATTTGAAAAATCTCTTGCTCTGCCCGTCATCTCTGGATAGTCTTTTTGTGTTCTTATTTCGGTAAAAACCATCCAGAGATGACTGAATGCACTGCTATAATTTAGTTTGTTGGTCTAACTGCCAATGAAATGGCAGGTCTACGGCGGGCAAGCAATTACATCTGCATCTGGTAGCTACAGTGGCAGAGGCACATACATGGGGTGGGGCATGGCTGCCATTTATGTTGGTGGTCGACTTCCACAAATTTGCTTAAATGTAAGATTTCCATAATCTGTGTTAGCATCCAAGTTCCCTCCTTGAAGTTTTCTTAATTTATTCATATATATTATGGGGACATTCCTTATGGTAGCTCTCCACAGACTCCTAGTCTTAGGTCTCTGGCTCCAGGTATTATACTGCTGGACCTTAGGTTCAGAAAGGATGAAAATATGCATTATTTATTTATCACAGAGGACCATGTATGCTCTTTTAGTAATAAGAATCATACAAAGGGGATATGTGAATACGAAAGGCTGTGAACTTCCTGTGCTCAACTGTTACTCTAACCTTTATCAAGTGGATCAAAGCTGCAAACTCGGGATGTACATGGCCCGCAACAGAAATAATAAACCTGCAGCAGTCTCACTAGCTCGGAAAATTGCAAAGAAAAAAAAAAAATCTTAGAGAAACATGTATTCTAGTATTCTTGCCACTTAAGATTTGGCTTTCTTGTGTATGTTTAACATTATTATGAATCCTTTTACATGCCATTGAAGAATAATAATAAGAGCAGCCCGATTCTTAGAGTGAAGAATGGATTGGCCCACTGAAATCATTACTTGACAAAGGCCCCATAGTTAAGGCTCTAATATCCTTAAGTTCAAACAAATATCTCCATTCGATTTGCCGTGGAAATGATATCTGGTGTGGTCACACATTGTCAAAAGACAGTAAACAAATACTTTGACCCTTTCATTTTGCAACCTGTTTATCACAACTATGATCACTTACACTTCATTCTTTCATGAAATTGCAGGTAAGAAGGGGAAATGTGGAGGTGAGTCTGGATAAAACAACCCCTTCTCTCATGCCAGCCAAAGAAACTTATGAGTTATGACTCTGTTTTCCCCATTTTGACTCTTAACTATTGCAGGGACTCAACCCGCTCATGTTCGTATTTGCAGTACTAGGGAATACGACATATGTTGCCAGGTGTGATATAGACCAAGACTCATAAGATTCTGTTAGTACTTTTAACTATCAGAAGGCTTGTTGCCCAGACAAATGAACAAAGTTGAACAGAGCTGCACGCTCCTGATCTATATGCTGATGAAGATGGTTTTTGCCAACAACCTTGTCAATTATTCTAATGTTCATAATAATTGAAAGATGCTCTACACAAAAGATATGCTTTACACTGGGAAAAATTATACTATTGATGGTTTCCTCCACAATTAATTAACGTGTTATCAAATTTCGATTTGCATTACGCATGAAGATAGTCCAGAACACAATCTTGTGGCCATCTAGAGCTGGACTTTGTTAGGGGAATATTATTTGTGGCCCTGCCTTGATAGTTTGATGAAATAGAGATGTTGTCTAGGTGATCCTTAAAACCTTATCCTTGCATAACATTTTAGATATGTCATGGGAACCAAGTGCTAATATGGGTCATTTAGGTCCATCTACTTCAATTTCTAACCTTCACCGGACCCAAAAATTTCTAAGTTAATCTAGTTTCTTTTGATGTAAGGTTTTTGGTTGGAAATGCTTTTTGAAAATGTGGAATTTTGTTCCAAATCATAGTACCATATCCCCTTCAAATTATGACTTCCAAAAATCAGCCGTCCAATCTTAACAGAAAGGGAGGGGAACTTTGGTGTTTGGGGGGGGGGGGGGTGGGGTGGGGGGAGGAGGCCGAGGCAAACCATAAACTCCAAATTAGGTTTATGCATTCACCTGACTTGTTTCTCTTGAGTAAATGTTTTGGTTGTAAATGTTTGTTGAAAAGTGAAATTTTGTTCCAAATCATTGTAGCATATCCCCTTGAAATTACGACTTCCAAAAATCAGCCATCCAATCTTAACCGAAAATGGTGGGGAGAAATGGGGAAGGAAAAGCATAAAGCCATAAACCCCTAATAAGGTTTATGCATTTTCCCTCAGCAATTGGACACTATTTTGGACATACCCTCTTAAAATTGGTTGATTATTAGGTTCCATAACCAATGTTTTGGTTAAAGAAAGTGCCATTCTCGCAAAATGGAATTTTTTGATAGCTAGTTGGTACAGATGATTTTAGCATAGTTTGGCAAGTATTCCCTCCGTCCCTATTTATTAGTCCACTTAACTAACTTTCTTTGTCCCTAATTATTTTCACTTTACATTCCCAATACAACTTTTACCAACTTTATAGTCGTATGCTCCAACCCTAATAATTAAATTTTACCAAATTTAGTAATTTTATAGTTTTTCTCCCTAATTATATTTGTTATATCGGTATTTCCCCAATCTTCTAAAGTGACAAATAAATAGGGACAGAGTAGATACTATTAACCTAAGATTGTTTATTATATTTAGGAGTATGTGCTGAGTGTTATTCTTGTCTTGGTGGAAGGGATGAGTAAGATACTGTTGTACCTTAGACGGGTAACATATGGTTCTTGCTGTTAGTACTCGTTTCACACTTGAGCATTTCGCATGCAGTATACTGTTGAGTAGCCTGGATTGGCTGAAGATACGACCAAACCTACCATGGCTCGTGGATGCAACAGGTTGTGCACTTCTTGATATATTTGTATCCTTCTCGGCTCTCCTAACGCTATGATATGCTGCGCTACACTTTTAGCTGTGTAACATCAGTTTCAAACATGACTTCCTTGTTTAGACAGATAGGTTTAACACCCCCTTCCCAAAAAGAAATAAATAAATAGAAAAACATAATATATCTCTTAAATGCTAGAAGTTTATATTAGCATGGGGGTACCATGGGGCAGGGGCATCAAATTATGTCTAAATTCAAAGTTTGGGAAGCTGGTCATGCTTGGATTGAAACTTCAGGGCGAGCCTCTGTTGTGTGAATTTTGTAACTGATTTGAAAATTCAGGGCGGCTAGATTTGGTTAAGGCCTCAATGGTTGCCAATTAAAACCCCTTTTAATAACCTATGATGCGGATGATTGAAAGAGTAAATCTGAAAAACGGGATGAAAAAGTATATTGTAGTTAATTGTAATGAGCTTTTCCGAAAATCGTACATAAACTAGTTCCAGAATAAAACATCTGCCTGGTTTCAAGTTTCGGCAATTTGTTGTCTGGAGTACAGAAGTAGTTCTAGAGTTGATCGCTTGGATTGGTAGAGATGCTTTATGGCGGGGTAGTATTGTGCGTTGCGACTGATGATGTTGGACACTGTTATATTTGCTTGGTTCCTGAGCTTATATTAGATATTACTTCAATTCATATATTTTGCATATTGGCGATCCCGAGGTGATTCGTCCATTTATGGAGGCTCTCATACGAGGTAGACTGGTAGTTTCCTTCGGCTGTCATCATTCATCTTCAGGTATCATCTTCTGCTTGCCTCTTGAATTTTGACGCTTTTTTTGATGATATAAGAGAAATTCATTAATGAAAAGCCATACGGCATCTACAATGAAAATCATCTAACAAGAAAAAGTCTAAAACATCAATACAAATTCTCATCTCCAAAAGATTAATTGTGAAGACATGGATACACCATGGATCGACCCTAAATTTATAGCATTCTTCTTGCCACTAACCGCGTTCTTTGTTGTGTCTTTCTCAAACTTTGACAAGCTATAGTTTAACCGCATAGAGTAGACATTTGCTTGGTGCAATAGATTATGCTTGATAGAGAGGTCTTTATGATAGAGCCGTGTGAGTTTGATTGTTGATTCATGCCCCATTCAAAACATGCATCAACATAACAATAATCAACTTCCGTAACTTTAACTTGTACAAATACTAAAACTCACACAAAGGCGAGATGACCATGGCCACATCAAAAACCAACACTATCTCTCACATGACAGAAAAAACTTAATTGAATTAAAAGATAAAACTACTAGTAACTTCCTGATAAATGAAAAGGACCATGATAACCATCTTGACTCAAGATGGTTCTTAACCATCTTAAATTGATCATATTTCACATTTTTGTAACTTTTATTAACAGTTTCTTTGATAATTATATATATTTATCAATTATAATAATATAATACTTATTAGCTAGGTCAAAAAATATAATAATACCCTAATTTTATCAATCATAGTAGAAAATGCACATTTTATACATAGTTTTATATTTATGAAATAAATATAAATAAATAATTATTTTTAAATTATTTATAAGTTGTAGTAACCCTGAAAATAATGAAACATACCTTTAAAATGATTTAAATACACTTACATTTTATTTTATTAGTGATTTAGAAAAAATGCAAGCCATCTTGCGTCAAGATGTTTATCATTTTCGTCATGTGATACAAGTGGCAAAAAGAATAGAGAAATACTGCCAGACATGAGAATGATATTATACTAAGGTGTCGAGCAATTTGTCATATAGTGAAGCACTGTCTTCTCCTACACTGGGGAGAAAAAAATCCTAACTGTCTCTTTCTTCTTTACTCAGGAGAGGCTGCCATCAGCCATATTTGCTGGTGGTAAGCCCCAATTCCCAATTATTAATGTATTTTTCATTTCGAAAATGATAAACATCTTGACGCAACCATCTTGCATTTTTTCTAAATCACTAATAAAATAAAATGTAAGTGTTTTTAAATCATTTTAAAGGTATGTTTCATTATTTTCAGGGTTACTACAATTATAAATAATTTAAAAATAATTATTTATTTATATTTATTTCATAAATATAAAACTATGTATAAAATGTACATTTTCTACTATGATTGATAAAATTAGGGTATTATTATATTTTTTGACCTAGCTAATAAGTATTATATTATTATAATTGATAAATATATATAATTATATAAGAAACTGTTAATAAAAGTTACAAAAATGTGAAATATGATCAATTTAAGATGGTTAAGAACCATCTTGAGTCAAGATGGTTATCATGGTCCCATTTCGAAAATTGTGGTCTTAGCATCTAGCATAAAGCTTGTTGGCCCGTCTTACGAAATCCTCTTAGAATATTTTGGAATTGCTGCAAGACCAGGCCTTCAAAATGCTGAATGATGGTAAAATTAGTAACACTATCACTTGTTTCTAATTTAGTGAATATGAAAATTTCGCCCCTTCATCTTATAGAAACTATTCCTTGTTTGTCATTCTTTGTGGATGGTGTACTTTTCTAAAGTTTGATGATTACTCACCTTACAACAACTCAGTGTGGGTCTAAAAGATCCAGAGCCACAAACATCGTTGTTTGTGGAATCTGATTCCAAGTGACCTACAACACATTTAGAAAACATTTGAGGTAGAAATTCATTTGGAAAAATAAATAAATAAATAAATAATCAACTCTAGAAGATCCGCAAACAATTTTGAAAATATTTGAGATTGAAATTCATTTGGAAAAGGAAAGAAGGAAAAACAGTAATAAAATAAATAAATAGATAACAACAATAACGACACATCAACAAGAACAAATCTTGCACCTAGGGTAAAAATTTAATTTGCGTGAAGGGTAAAGATATCATTGGAGTAACATATCCCTCTAGTTTTAGAAGTCGAGTTTGCGCAAAGTTAATGAATTGTGCTGGAGCCCTTATTCCGAAGGCATATCTTCTGAATAGAGTACAATGATTCTCTCTCGGCCCCTTAATTTTTTGTTCCTTGTGTTCTGCTCGAGCAGTAGGGGGACACATTTGAATTTTGTCGGTTATTTGAGGGCATATTGATTTTTCTTTTTATAAAAAACAAAGTTCTATTGATGTATTGTTTTCACAATTGTGGGAAAACAAATCGAAAGGGGAGAAATGGAATTAAAGAAATCATTTGTGATCTGGAATTCTGATTGGTTTTTGTTACCTGGTTGATTTTGTCTGTTATTTTGAGTATCTTTGATTTTTCAACCTAGAGAAACTTTTCTCTAGGGGCAAAAGTTGGAGGGACAAGATTCAATATTTTTAGGCTGAAATAGCAAGAAATTTGAAATCATTACCAACTATATTTAGGTAGTGAGTGGCAGAAAATGTGGGTGGAGAGCAGGTATGAGAGGAGAGGGGAAACATTCTTCTCAGTGTAGGTAGAAAATCTACCCCCTACAATTGACAAGTATGGATTGAAAGGTGGTTTCAAGAAGGCTGGAAGGGTACTAAGCACACACATACCCCAACAAAGAAGTAGAACTATGGGGATGCGTCCCACATCGGGAGTTGAACCTCCTCTCCCTCTCCCTCTCCCTCTCCCTTATAAATGGGGGTCCCTCTGGGATATAAAAACTTGTCTTTTGCTATATTTGACATGGATAATGTTAAATATATCTTTTGCTATACTTTCATTGGGAACAAATGAGTTTCTTGTTTGTTTTGCTTGATAACATACTTCACAATCTTATCAGTATTATCAATCAAACCAGGACTATGTACAGACTTATCCATAAGCTGCATTATCTTCGTTGAGGGGTGCCCCAATCTTTGATGTCAAAGACCTCCGGTCAGTGATGCATAAACCCTGATTTTTTTCTATGTGTTGATTGTAGAAATAAACCTCGTCACACTGCTTGCCCAGACCAATCAAAATCCTCGAGGTTCGCTCTTGCAGAATACATGAATTTCCATCAAATAAGACTGCACTTTAAATGCTTACAAAATTGGTAAACTGTAACAAGATTACAACTTAAAGAAGGAACGAGAAGTGTTCGATTCAGATGCTATTTATTTGTTAGAGCAACATTGCCTTGTTTGTTGGCAATAGTTTTCGCCCCATCCCGCAAATCTACTGTTACAGGTCAGATATTTTCAATGTCCTACATGGGGATTTTGTCACCATTTATGTGAGTAAAAGTGCCGCTGTCAATTAACAATGGTGGTTTCGGATTACCTGTTAGACGCTTTCCATCTTTGGACTTTTCAATCATGCTTATTGTTTGTTGCAATTGATCTGGAGTAAACAAATTACTTGAAGAAGGCCCAATGTTATTAGACCCATAAGAATTAATTAGCTCCTCGTCCTCCACTTGTTCGGCCGCCTCTACCTCATCTGTTTTTGGGATCGGCCACCATGAGCTCCGCCGCGGGAACCACAATTAGTTGGGTATCCTATCAATTCAAAGCGCTCAGTCGCCTCATGCTTGGTTTTTCCGTGGTGGCTGCATGTAACAACAACGAAGGTTGCCATGGTTTCCTTCTCTTCTCACCTGCTAGAATCTTCTTGTATTCTTCTTCCTATTGCAAAAAGTTGAAAATTTTATCCTGTGGGGGAAGAGGATCCATGGCCAAAATCTGACTTTTGAGGTTTGAGTATTTTGAGTCATTGAGACCCATGAGGAACTGGTGGGTTTTTTTTTCCCTTATCCAGCAAAGCATCCAGACGAGATTCAAGTTTACAGGTGCAGTTCCCACACTCACACTTAGGAACGTCCTAATAATTTCCCAACTCCATCCACATACTTCTCAATTTTGCATAAAAATCCCCTACCTCGAGCATTCCCCGT
Organism: Portulaca oleracea; assembly: GCA_029582165.1. Classification (NCBI taxonomy): domain Eukaryota; kingdom Viridiplantae; phylum Streptophyta; class Magnoliopsida; order Caryophyllales; family Portulacaceae; genus Portulaca; species Portulaca oleracea. The sequence continues at coordinate 49,540,905 of CM055869.1, forward strand.
TTGCATGAGGATATATCTTCCTTGAGTTGATGAATTTTGGGGGAGTTGGGAGTCGAATAACGTCTATTAGGCCATCCCATAAAACATTTACAGAATCAATGTAACGAAGTGTAGAATGCACCTTGAGCCTATTGAGTTTGCATCCACATATACATCATTGAATTCACACGTTCCTAGGCATCTAATTCGTCAACTTTCTTAGTTGGTTTCTTGATCCGTCCATCAATGAACTTAATCTTATTCTTTGCCTTCAAAGCAATTTGTACTGACCTTTTCCAAGTCTCAAAATTTATTCCATTGAAGAACACTGAGGTTGTTGATGCACCTGAGCTTTCAGAGGGGAGAAGGTAATAAGGTGAATATGGAGTAATCATAAAGGGTTTTGGTTGAGATTTGTCCTCACCCTTCTTAGATTCATTGTCACTCATGAGTATGGATAAAAAAATAAAATAAAGTTATGATGCCATGATAGAATTGTTAAAGAAAGAATCGAAAGGGGAAGGGTTTCCCCCAATGCTGCTCATTGATTTTCAGAGGTACACATGAATGCATGATGTCTATATACTTACTATTTGATATACTCATAAAGCCACTACAACGAGGAAACTAGGCAATCCTAGTTTATCACAACTTAAAAGAATGGATGCTGGTAAAACTAGGACTATGACTCTTCTTAATATAAGCGTCTCTATAGGAAGTTATTTGCTTATAAAATATGTTGCTTTAAAGCCAAGCAAATATCTAAAAGGCCTAGTTGCATATCTTCACTAATGGCTTCTTGGTTCCAAGTTATTCAGGTCCATTTTCTCTTAGGACTAGTTGCTTATTGATTGTTATCGTAATAGATGTTCCTACTTTATTTAACACTTTCAGTTCATAAAATTATGATCCACTTCATACATAATAGACATACCTTTCGGTATATAAACCTACCAAATATTATCTTTTTTAAGGCATCCTTATGGACAATTCATACTTTTAATCTATGTACATCATCACTATGCTTTATCCCTTCTTTCATGTTTTAGGTTACGCTGAATGAAAAATTTTACTTTAACAACTCTTTTTTTAGATGAGGATGCTTAATGTCCATTTTCAATTGAGAAACCGACATACCTACTAAAATTTTATCTGTCGGTGTTTTGGCTATGAACATTTTCAAGTATCCAAGGAAAGTGATTTATTTTGTTTTATTTTTAATTGAGTTGTGAAGGTTTTTTGGTTGTCGTGGGTGTGAATGTCCTTGCTGTGCTATTTATGTTTAGTAGTGTTTGGTTGTAGCTTTTTTCTTTTGCAGTTGATTGTTTGCTGTCTTGTTATGCGATTTGCTGTATTCTGTGAACTTTTAAGCCCTTTAGCGCTAAATAATCGAAAAAAAGTCATTTGATGCACAAGCATCTCTATAGAAAGCTCTTTGCTTGCTAAATATGAACGCTGTGATTCTTGCTCAAAAAACAGACCGAAGGCGTTCGAGTTATTGGCTCGTTCGATCTGGCAGCATTCATGAGTCGCTCGTTCAACTGTCCCTCGGAGACACGGTCGAGAAATGCCATTACCGGGGTAACCTCGACGTTGAAGGCAAAGAGTAGGCATTTTTTATTAGGAAAGAGTCATGATTGTAGAAAACTCGAAAAAAATGTCAGCCTATAAGTTCATTCTTTTCAGGTCTGATTTTCTCTCCCTCAAGTGGTATACCATACCCTAGGTTAACCGTCATGTGATATTGTCTTTTAGAGATTTTCTCGCTACAGAAAGTAACTGAAAGAAGAGAATCCGCTATGAATGCTGCCTTTACCGGAGCTGCTAAAGCAACTGCCAATTCCCAGTCCTAGGGTTCAAATGCAAGAGTAGGTCGACGCTAACTATCCACTTCATAAGAGAAAAAAAAGATCAACGGACGATTCAAGCGAGAAGGGAGAGAAGAGAACAAAGAGTCATGCTTAGCAATCTAGTAGTCATTGAGAGAAAGATCAAGAGATTGAAATGGAATGCGGCACGACGCAAGGCATTAGTTTTCTTTTCACTTTTAAAAGTTAGTTCGAATCCGCCGGTTCTATGTGGTGAATAGACATAGATTGAGTATTAAAGAAATGCGATGCGAGTGCTCGCTCGTCGACTTCTTGTTGAGATTGAAAGCGATGTCACGTGAATTAAATCGCGACATCGTTTATTAATATTTGCTCGGAAGAGAAGTTTTGGAAATTAAAAAAACGCCGTGTTAGCGGAACTTTTACTCTTTCTCCGCTTAAAATCGTCGTTGTGAGAAGGATGATCCTCTTCGAACAACTTTTCGGTTTGGTGGAGTTTCGGATCGCGAATCTTTATCCCACCTTTTCGGACATACAATTCTTAGGCAAGCAGCAGAACGAGGCACTCCTTGGTTTTCATAATCGCATCCCTGCGTCCTGGGATAGAAGCAAAGTCGTGATGATCATCCAATATCTCCGATAGCTCCCGAATGACCGGGACATGGCGGGAAGATAACTCGGGGTGACTCTTGAGAAGGTCCATTTGATCGAAAGAACCTCAATCTCGTTTGAGGTAATTGACCTCAAATCCTGCCCCAATTGGTTCCTGAGTGCTTGAAACAGAGACACTATAGATTCTTCATTGGTCTACTTTAAAGCCAACCAAATATCGAAAGGCCTACTTGCAAACTTGCAATTACGTATAATTGAACAAATTTGTCTTCGCACAATTTTTAATAAACATGGAATAATTTTTCCCTAATTTTTATTTAGCATACATACCCTGTGCACACAGCCAACTTGTACTAACTATAATTATTAATTAACACATACCAATAAAATAGAGTAAAGATGAGAACATGAGATGCCTTTCAAACAAAAGTAATAAAATAAAATAAATAAATAAAAAGAAAGAAAAAGCAAGAGGCGTAGCCCCTAACAGTCAGCGATGATCAAATTTTTTCCCATGAATTGTTCGACCCAGGGGTCTGGATATAGATTTTTCGTCTGAATTTTGATATTAGCCGAATTGATCGAATATTTGAACATAAAATTTCTTTTTTCTATTGTACGAACCCGATTTTAACTTCATCCGAATTGTCTGACCCGAAATAAAATCAGGTCCGAACATGAATTTCTCGTCCAAATTTTAACAATGTCTGAATTTGTCCAACCTGAATTTACCGGATCTAAAATGTTTACGAGCGCTGCTCACAGTCCAAACATGACTGCATGTAGCCCCTAACACGAGACTTGTCTGTCTGTCTCTGTCTGTCGTCCTCTCTGCCTTTTTTTGGAACCCATTCACTCTCCTCTCTGATTTCAGCCGCGCTTCACTTCTTTTTCTCCACGTTTTTCAAATTCCCGGTACCCTCCTATTTTCCCTTCTCTCTCCATTGACCCATTTACGCATTTCCCTCATCCAATTCAGTCTCCATAACTAACCAAATCAAATTCCCTCATAATCACTCTTGGGTTTTGACGTGATTGCAGGTTGACAATGGCGAACATTGATATCGAGGGAATACTCAAGGAGATACCCAGCGATGGTAGGGTGCCAAAGACGAAGATCGTCTGCACTTTGGGTCCGGCTTCCAGGTCGGGTCCCCATTCTCGAGAAGCTGCTTCGTGCCGGCATGAATGTCGCCCGATTCAACTTCTCACATGGTACTCATGAGTATCATCAGGAAACTCTTAATAATCTTAAGATTGCTATGAATAACACTCAGATCTTATGTGCCGTCATGCTCGACACCAAGGTTATTCCTTTGCCTTTCGTTATTTCGTTCTGCTTTTATTCGTATCATGCATTCATGGTATTCATATGTAAATAGAGATTTTTTTTATCATTTACTTTTGATTTTACGTTCTGTATTTGTTTCGGCACCTGATTAGAAGGAACACAGAAGTGGAAAAACTATCGAACAAGTCCAATTGAGTTAGTTTGTCATGAATGTTGGTGAATGTAATCTGTGTTTAAATCAAAATTTCTTTTGATGTACGTGTTACTTTATCCTGGAAGAGTAATATGCTCCGTTCTGTGACCATTTATGAGATGAACAGTTCTTTAGAGAAATTTAAATGGTATGCAGTTCTAATAGCTTTTGAATTGAATGTATGGCGAACAATATCTGTCATTGTGTATGAACTGCTGGTTGTTGTTAGCCGTTGTTAGCCGTAATTGACGGGAGTTGGGGTGGTTTAAGAATTATTACAAAATTACGATGAGGTATCCAACTTTCAAGATGTTCGAGCCTTAGATTGGGGTTCAGATGAGTTGTTTAAGAGGTTTAGTATTGTATCACCCCAAGGTCAGGCACATTAAAGGCTTGAAGGGTTCAATCTAATTACCTACATGATTGAAGGCGAGTTTCCATTTCATGGAGTCCATTTATAAGATCTTACAGTTTGTTTATTAGCAATAAAAGAGTATATTAATAAGGTGCCAAGGGGGTCTCACCCTATACAAAAGGAGTGTAAAACATTGAAATCAAGCATTCATACTCTTCATTGTGATTTTATCTACACAATCCAAAAGAGAAATTTTATACTAACAATTGAGCACTTGGCTCCAAACCTCAGACCTTGTTTCTTCAAAAAATGGAGGCATGAAATGATAAATGATGAGTTTTAACCCTGAACAATCCTCTTATTTCTCTCTTTTCAAGTGTACTTACAAATAGCTAAGGGAAACAAGTTCCAAAGTTCAAAAATCCAATTATGTAGGCAATCAAGATGTCTTTGACGTTGGATTGTTGTCTCTGCATCCGACAAACCCCCATCAACACAAGAGATGAATGCTAAAGAGATGAAATTCATTGGCAATGTACAGAATGGCAGTCAACGAGTTTTTCCTTAAATTAGCTCAAGGATACCTACTAAACATAGAGAATTTCTTCTTTTTAAGCATGTCCTCTGTAAGAATCTTACCCAAAGTTATGACCCAAGCAAGGAAACATGCTTTAATTGGAGCTTTAGACTTTGTCAAATCTTATAATTAAGGCTGCGTAGTTGAGCAAACTTTCTAAATGTATGACTTGAATGATTTTGTGAGTATTTTATGACTAAGCATAACAATTATGGTCATACATGTAGGTGATAACCCACAATATCTGAGTTGACGTGTGGTCTATAGATATGAGAACTAGTGGGTACTGGGTAGGATTATGAAAATGCACAAAAGGTCGAAGTGAAAATGGTTAGAGAAGCAAAATGATTTGATGGTGCTATGTTCTTAGAATGGGGCTTAGCAAATCAATGATTCCCTAAATCATTTCTAAAGAAAGAAAATGTGTGCTTATATAATCAAACACACATCTTTTCAAAGGGTCATTCTTAGAGACTCCACAATTCAAGCGAATCTGACATGGATGAGCTTCGTGGATAATGTGTGGGTGGTGACAAAGTGTTTTGGGAGGTTTTGTGCGATTTGTGAGAGCCATTGTTGTATCTTAGAGACTCCATATTTAAAGAGCTATGAAGCACCACAACCATAAATTTTGGCATCACACTATTGCATGTCTCTTTTCACTATTCTTGCTAGCATTGCGAATCCCCTAGAGAAGATTATGGTGGCCTCCTTTGAACAATGATATTGGCGTTGGATTTTATTGGGTCAATTGGGATGAATTTTGTGGTCATAAGAGCCGATCGATTTATGCGATGAATGAAGCTTTAAGATCCAATTGACTTTGTAAGTTCACTAAGAAGGATGATGCTTTGTGTAAGAATGTGATTAATGCTAAATGTGGTGTTAATGATTTGGATTGTGGAGTAGGAAGAGTTCCCTTCATTATGGGGTTGACTGTTGGAGGTCCATCTCATTGAATCTTGAATGTTTGAAACCCCAATTGCATTTTGAGGTAAAAAGTGGCTCTAGGGTCTTGTTTTGACATGATGCTTGGTGTGGAGATAGTCCCTTAAAGAACAGTTCCCGTTTCTATATAGGATGACCAGGTTAAAGGAGGCAACTCTTTAACATATTGTTTCTTGGATTTATAGATGGGGTTTTGAATGAGGGTAGCATTGAGATTGCTCATCTTCATGACTTTAAAGGGTCTTTCACTATTATGTACTTCTATAGTATGCTGCTTGGGGGTCATTGGAGTGGAGCTCCTTGCAAACTCCATACATAACTCTAAGGCCCCAAGTATAAGTTTTTTTATGTTTATTTATTTTTATTTATTTATTTGTTTGTTTATTTTTGGCTTGGGAATTGCCAAAGGCAAGATCCCCATTGACAACATGCTTAAAGGAGAAGTATTAGTGGTCCTAGAAGGTGTTTGATGTGCTGCTAGGACGAAGAATATGTGGATCATTTACTTGTGTATTGCTCGTGGGCATCTTAACTTTTGAACATGCGCTTTTTCTTGATTGGGATCTTGCGTTCAAGCTTGTTGTATGAAGGATGTGTTGGTGGCTTGGAGGAGACGGATGAAGAGATGTTGGGTTCATAGTGTCCGAAATTTGGTTCCTTTAGTTATTTTGGGGGCACTTAGAAGGAGAGAAATCCACATGTTTTTGAGGACAAAGCTTTGTTCCTTGATTTCACACTCTACTTTAGTTGGAGTTTGGTGCATTAGGTGATAGAAATCTAAATGTTTTTGGATTTTCTTAATAGTATCTATGAAGCACGGACTCGGACACGTGACACAGATATGACATGACATGGAGACGGGGACACACGATTTTTGAAAAAATAAGGACACGACACGTAGCCTGACATGTACCGTAATTTTATGTAGCACTTCATAAATTATCAAATTCTATTTTAAAGAAAATGGTTGATAATAGATACACATACACTTTCTCTAATAGTTTGTGAATTGTAAAACTATATATAAAACATAAAATCTAATTAAATAATGGGAGAGGGATGGTAAAGCAGTGGGCAAAAACAATGATGTATTCAAAAAAGGATGCGATAGTAGAGGATGTCGTTGGAGGTAGGCTAGTCGAAAATGTGATGCCTATGAGTGATTCATGGGTGTTCGAAAGATGGGATTCGCGTGTCCTCCATGAATACTCCAAGTGTTGGATGGTTATTTTGATAACTTTTTAGAGGACATGTTTTTTCTGCGTCTGAGGAGTATCTGAGAGTGTCGGTGTCAGATACATGTCCGACATAGATAGACAAGGCTGAAAGAAGTGTGTATGCTTTATAAGATGATATTAGTAATGGGAGCTCGAGGCCATCCATATTTTTTATTTGCCCCTCTTTCGTAAATGGGTAACATCCCCTCAGTGTTGGTACAATTAATTGTTGATTACTTCTAAAAAGAACCTCAAACAGTTCTGAGACTTATTGGAGCTGCTTCTCTTCTTTTGCAAGTAACCAAAATTAAAATACATTCTAGGGCTTAATGACCAAGGATACCAAAACTAGGTGACTATAAAACAAATACACTTCTTTCAGCCTCATGTATCTGTAGCGGACATAGACTTGGCAATCGAGTGAATCGGTTTAGGTTCAGGTCGATTGAAGATCGATTCAGTTTGCCATTGGGTCAACCAATTTCGGTTTGGTGACAGGGTGACTTTTATTCGAGTTGGTTCGGGTGAGGTTCTTTCCGATGGGTTTTGGTTTTAATCGGGTCACTTTTCAGATTGCGGTTAGGATAAGTTTCGGTTTTCTTCGGGTTTTGGTTTTAATCGGGTCACTTTTCAGATTGCGGTTAGGTGGATCATTCATTCAAGTTTCAGGTCTCGGTTTAGTTTTGCCAGGCCTAATTGGACATGTATTTGACACTGACACTCTCAAACACGCCTAAGACACACGGGAAGAAACGTGTCAAAAACAAGTTTCAAAATAGAACATTCGACACAGGGAGTACTCATGATGGAAACACAAGTCCCAGCCTTCTGACACTTCTGAATCATTGATGGGCATCACATTTTCCAACTAGCCTTCCTTCAACAATGTCCTCAACTATGATATCCTTTTTTTCAGCTTGTCATTGTTCTTGCTTGTTGGGCTACCATCTTACAAATCCCTTTGTCCCTTTTCCATTATTTTATCATACTTTATATTTCGTATGTAGCTATACAATTCATAAACTATGAGAGAAAATGTATTTATTCTCGTACATTTATAAAATAGAATTGGTATCTTGTAAAGTACCATATAAAATTAGTGTAAGTTTCAGACTATGCGTCGTGTCCGTATTTTTTCAAAACTGCGTGTTGTATCGCTCATGTTCGAGTCCGTGCTTCTAGCCAGACAATAATCATGTTATTTAGAAAACTTGTATTTTCCTTGATAATGGGTTTGCATTGGATGTGAAATGATGCACCTTATCCCTTAAGTTTGAAAAGTGGCCCTTCTATGCATGACGCGACTATGCTGGGGCTAAGATACCCTGCTTCAGCAAAGTCCAAAAGATACCAGGAGGCACACACCTCAGCCAATGTAAAAGCATTGCTCTTTGTCTTCCTAATAGTTCACTTTTGCCCAGGTGTGGCAAACATTTCTTCAAATTAGACTTATACAGATTGTGTGATGAGTAATTCAAACAGTCGGCCCTAGATTTACTGTTGCAGATTTGGTAGAATTATACTCTAAATTGAAACCCTAATGTGCTGGGAATCAGACTTGACACAATGTCCTGGGAGAGAGGGATTTAGAACACTTCATCCTTGGAAGTGAAAGTTTGTGTTGGTCATCAGTGGTCTCTCGTTAAGTTTGATCATTTTCTTCATTTTTTACCCTTCTGTTTTCTTTTCCTATTTGCGCTTCTTTTTCTCCTCCTCTCTCTGCTTGTGGCTTTTCTGACACCAGCCTTTTGCCTTTTGTTTCCCCTCCTAATCCTAACCCAATTCTGAATGTTGGGATTGTCTGAGAATTGGGGTTATGTTACTTGTGAGACCCAAAGTAAGACAGGGAGTATATAATATCTAAAGTTTTATTTATAATATAATATTACCTTTTCTTGGTGTTTTATCACCTTTATTTGTGCAGTAATTTAACTAGTTAATACAGAACATGTTCTGAGAGGAAAAAAATTTAAGTTTTTGGGGGTACCTCCTCCCCCCCACCCCCCCCCCCCCAAAAAAAAAAAAACTTGCTCTCACATCTATGACACACGCACCTTTGCCTCCCACCTCATTGCATCTTGTGTTTTTTTGAGTAAGACCAATTTGTATCAGTCTATGTCTGAGCCATAACTGGAAAGTATACTAGTATTATAGTTCACTTACAATCACAAGTAAGCCCTGGCTAGCTGTCTAAAAGGCTGAGGTCCGACGAGTATGGGAATCAGAAGGTTCGTCATGCATAACAGCCCTTTTTTTTAGATAGTACAAGTGAAAATGGATGAATTACCACAATGTATGCTTGCTAAGGACTCAAAGGATCTGTTATATATGTTTAAGTGGTTGTGTGAGAGAGACACTCCTCATCAGGCTATTTGGCAGTTGAAAACTCCCACCAAAGCTTGTTTTCTTGCTTGAGCAGCCATCAGAGGAAAGATACCCATGGAAGATGTGGTTCAAATGAGAAGCTTTGTGTTGGTTAGTAGGTAACTTTTGTGTATCGGAATAGGTTCATTAACCACCTTTTAGTTCATTGTTGTTGGGCTTGCACCCTTTGGCAGTTGGTGTTTGCTTTGGTGGGGGTTGGTTGGGTGCAACCTTACAGTTTTAAAGGTATCCTAGTGATTTGGAGAAGAAGATTAAAGAAGAGTTGGATTCTTAGTGTGTTGAATTCGATACCACCTTTGGCGATGCACTTGGAAGGAAAGAAATCACAGATTTCTGGGGACAAGGCTATGACGCTAAATGATTTCAAACTTTATTTTTTGAGAACCTTGTGTGGGTGACAGTTTTTATAATGTGGTACAAACAAAGGTGACCTTGGGTTTTGCAGGTAAGATTATTGTAGAAAACCTTAAATGTTGAGGCTTTTTGGTTTCTTAACTTAAGTCTCTTTTTGTAAATGTGTCATCCCCTAGGTGTCCTTTAATACATGATTTGGTTACTTACGAAGAACAATTATGCTTGCAGCTTGCTGGCTAACAATCCTGGTACAAGGTACCCCCATGCAAGTCAAATATAATTAAAAATTATGGTTATACCAAAGCTTAAAACTATATTAGATTGCTATTAATGACGATTTTGAGGCATTTACAGAGTGATTAGCAGGATTATTACTGTCAAGTTGCACTTCATTATTAACTTATATGGTTTTTTTTTCCCTTATGGCAGGGACCTGAAATCCGTACTGGATTTTTGAAGGATGCGAAGCCCATCCAACTAACAGAAGGACAGGAAGTCACTGTAACCACGGATTACAGCATTAAAGGAGATGAAAACATGATTTCTATGAGCTACCAAAAGTTGGCTGTGGATGTGAAGCCTGGAAACACCATTTTGTGTGCTGATGGTACTATTACCCTCACTGTTTTGTCTTGTGATCCAGCTGCTGGCACTGTCAGATGTCGATGTGAGAACACTGCTACACTAGGTGAAAGGAAAAATGTTAACCTTCCTGGTGTAATAGTTGATCTGCCTACACTGACAGAGAAGGATAAGGAAGACATCTTGAAATGGGGTGTACCCAACAAGATTGATATGATTGCTCTTTCTTTTGTCCGCAAGGGTTCTGATCTTGTCAATGTTAGGAAGGTCCTTGGTCCCCATGCAAAGAACATACAGTTGATGTCGAAGGTAAGTGAAAAGTCTTGGATCATAACTTGTCTCCATGCTCAAAGTCTATATCATTCTGTACGAGTGAGATTAATTGTCACTTTGACGTCTGTGTGAAACATTTTAGGTTGAAAACCAAGAGGGAGTTGTCAACTTTGATGAGATATTGCGCGAGACTGATTCTTTTATGGTTGCCCGTGGTGACCTTGGAATGGAAATTCCAGTTGAGAAGATCTTCCTTGCACAGAAGATGATGATCTACAAATGCAATCTGGCTGGCAAGCCAGTGGTGACTGCAACACAGATGCTTGAATCTATGATCAAATCACCCAGGCCTACTCGTGCTGAAGCCACTGATGTGGCTAATGCTGTTCTCGATGGAAGTGACTGCGTGATGCTTAGTGGGGAGAGTGCTGCTGGGGCCTACCCAGAGATTGCAGTGAAGATCATGGCTCGTATATGCATAGAGGCTGAATCATCCCTTGATTACGGACATATTTTCAAGGAGATGATAAGGGCTACTCCTCTGCCAATGAGTCCTTTAGAGAGTCTTGCATCTTCTGCTGTCCGAACTGCAAATAAAGCCCAGGCTAAGCTCATTGTCGTCCTAACACGCGGTGGAACAACTGCCAAATTGGTTGCCAAGTACAGGCCTGCTGTTCCTATTCTGTCGGTAGTTGTCCCTGTTATGTCAACTGATTCCTTTGACTGGACCTGCACCGATGAGACTCCAGCAAGGCATAGTCTTGTATACAGGGGCTTAATCCCTCTACTGGCAGAGGGGTCAGCCAAGGCCACTGATTCAGAGTCAACTGAGGTCATATTGGAAGCTGCCCTCAAACAGGCCATTGATAAAGGTCTATGTAAGCCAGGCGATTCTATTGTGGCGCTTCATCGTATCGGAGCTGCCTCTGTTATTAAGATCTGCATTGTCAAGTGATCACCAGTCAGAGCAGGTTTAGCTCAATTGGAAAGGAGCACAAAAACAAGCCTTTTTTTTTTTTTTTTTGCTGCCCAAATTGCTCTCTGGAGACCTACTAGTTCGTCTTACGACACCTCGCTAGCATTAAAAACCAAAGACATAGTATGCTGAGTATTGGGGAGGTGTTTTCCTCGTAGTAACCACCTTTGTATTTCCACTCTACCTCTTTGCCTAAATTTTTGTTTCTTGGAAATTGGCCTGCGTAATTTGTGAGGCTTAACAGGCATGACAATTGAGCCCATGTCATGTCGTGCATGGATATGCTTCGAGTACTGTGTAACTTGATTATTGTTATTAACTTGTTACTTGGCATTCTTAAATAACTAAGTATATGTTTTTTATGCAAAGCAGATCGTTAGGTCGTTTATGTTAGAGTATAAAACTATCATTGGGCCTACAACTATTAACCCAAGTTTTTAGTTTTGCAGAATCTCAAGGGTGGCTAAAAAACAAAGGGTAGGATGTCAACTTTGAAAGGTGAATTATTTTGGAAGGTTGGGCTGTCTGTATGCATGTGTATGACTGAATGCACGTCTCTTTTTCTCTCTCTTTTTCTTTCACTTTATCTTTTTTGTGTAGAGGAGTGTAAAAAAGTTGAGTATGATTGGTGCACGCGTAGCATTATAAGCCAAAGGCCCAAAGAGCAGGCCAACCTACTAGAAGAAAGTGTGAAATGGGGAGGTCCTCTTTGCACGTTCTTCAAATACCAAGCACTTGTTTTTGTGTTGGTATATACATCCGCATAAAGAACGACACCCAATTATAAAACTTTTGGTCAAAATTTTGAACCTACGGTTTATACACAAATATTTGTTGCCCGGGGTCGACTTCTTTTATACGGTCAATATGGTGTGGTAATGATGCGATACGGTGGATATATGAGGAGCAAGAATGTGAAAAGTAGAGGAACAAAATGAGGAGAAAGAAAAGTAAGAAGATATATTGATAATGATTGTGTGGTATGGTGAAGTCTGGTAGAAATTAAAAAGCGCAGTGCGATATGGTACTACACTGCAACAGTACAACCGACCGTATAAAAGAACGGAAGCCTAATTAAGTATTGGACATTAGATACATTTTATTTATCCGAACTTGTTATCAAAAAACAATTTATCTAACTATCTAAGCTTGAAATGATCATCATGTGAAATGATATGAAGTTAATTTTTTTGAACTCTACACAACATTAGTCCTCTACTACCCGAGCTAACCAAGATCACGATATGAAATGTATGAAATTAATTGTTTTTAACTCTAAATTTCATGATTTCATCCATTGTATTTCTCAGATAAATTTTAAGATAAGCATGCTTAACTTGAGCATTGTAACTTATGCTAAATGGTTTTTTTAGAGTGAACTGTCTAAGGTTTTGATATGATTTATAAGGGCATCAAGTCTATTTACACATAATTTGTGCCACCAAAAATTGTACAAACTGCCACATCAGCAACCTACTCTTTTTTTTTTTATAAAAAAAAAAGATTGTTTAGAATCCTTGTTTCCTTCGCCAACGTTTTCTCATAAACACCACTAACTCCCCATCTTCCATTTCTAATTGAATACTCTCGACCTCATTCTACTTGAATTGCTCAAACCTCGCTAAATGACCAAACCAGTAGAAAGATACCATCATTTATGGGCACAAGTTTGAAAATTTCTTATTTGAGTATTGGTTTTAATGGTGAAAAAGTCCAGCACCCCACCATTTCTAGCTGGCACAACAAGTTGGACCTAACAAGCAATTTCAATGGCGACATCACTTGAGACAAGCAAGATGACCTAGCTAGAGCGCTATAACAGCTACCTAAGTTGCGTCATGTCAAAAACACAAAGCTATCATGGATTTTGGCTTTGATGAGGATGATGATATCATAGTTGGAATGGGATGACAAAGGTGTGAAAATTGAAATAATGACTGATTTCAATTCACCAAAAGCTAGGCAGGAGGTTGAAGACCTAGCCATTATAAACACCACAATATGGGTGTCAAAGGCCGATGTTGGATAACTTAACAAAAGGGGACACTACATAGTTGGTACTGGATCCTTCTATTTGCTAAAGTACTAGTTAATAAATGTGCAATGCAAATATGTTTGAGAATCTTTAGGTGAAGTTGAAGTGGTGTAATGCAAGGATGTTGTTGATGTCGGTAAGTGGAATTGGAAAGTTGGGGGGTGAAATGGTGGTACAAGTAACCCTGTTTTCTCTGGCCTAATATTGTTTGCAATGAGCGTGCAATAAGAACTTCTGAGATGGAGTTAGGGAGAGAGGAAGAGACATGGTGTTTCTGGAAAAAAAATGGTTGTTCATGGGAAAAACACATAACCGAGCGAAAGTCTGAAATAAGAACTGTTTCCAAGTTTTTCTTTTCTTAAATGAAATTATTATAGTACAATTAATAATTTTAATGAAAAAGGTAAATGGCTGATGTGGTAATCGGTGAAATTTCTGTGGCTGAGAATTTTGTACAAATAGTACTTTTGTTTATAAGGGATAACAAAATAAATTTTAGCATGAATTGTCCATGTATTAGATTAACTAGAGTCGTTTCTAATAGATTGTTAGTCAACCTAATATTTATAAAATGTGACAACAAAGTTGTGTGTTTGAAAATAAATTCATGATAAGATAGTTTCACACAAAACCTAACATGTCAAAGGTGGAGATTTCAAAAACTAATATTCCATTCAAAAATTATCAAAAATACCTTACCATTTTGCAAACTATAATATGAAAATTATATGCTCGTATGACTCATAAGACAAAGCATATTCCACTTCAACCAAATAACAAATTACATGATCGAAACATCAACATACAATCAAACCCTCAATAGGGTTTCTTTAACATTAGTAGTAGTGTCCCATAAAATCAGCAGGAAAGGACTTGTATAGTAAAATACACCATTTGATTAATTAGGATTAGTTAGTGTTTTACATCAAAGAAACTAATAAATCCAAAAGGATAAATTAAAATCTTCAATAATACGTTGAAAGGATGACGTCAATTTTACAAAATACTACCTCCATTTTTATTTAAGTGTCGCCTAGATATTTGCGTCGAAAATTTTAACTGTTAATATCTTAGTTTGTATAATAATTTATCAAATAAAATTAATATCATCAGATTCATAATAAAAAATACTATTGAAAAAGTATAATATCATAATTTTTTATAAAAATAATATGTGAAAAAATATTAATTAACGATAGATCTCAAAAAGCGTGAATGACATGCAGTTAATAAAAGAGGGAGGGAGTATAGTTCAAATTTTGGAGAAGAGCTTGAGTTGATTATGATTTTATATTAACGGATTAGAGAATAGATCTGCCTGTATTCATCAGATCTGTATTTTTTATTTGGGCTCTCGTCATCACATTGGGTAGGTAAAGATAATTTGTAAATTTATTAATTAAGATAAGTAAAAGAGGACAATGACACTAGTTAGCTTTGGTCCTCGTTAATCCAATGTAGAGTGTCATACAAAATGGACAACAGAAGTGTCTAGAGAAGAGAGTAAAATGCTACTTCCAACTCATGTATGATGTCATTGTCCCATCCCCAAGCTAATGCATTTGCTCCCTTACGGTGCCTTTCTTTCTTCATTTTAATCTTTTTTTTATGGCATGTTCTAGGCTTCACTCACATGTTATAAATTATATATACTAGTACTCAAACCCGTGCGTTGCACGGGACGCGAATAAACCACACGTATTATTGAAAATATTACCGAACCACACATGTTCTTAAAAATATTACCGATGTTATATTTAAAAGAATAAAGAAAAAAACAATAATGAAAAATAAAAAGAATAATACATATGAAAAAAAAGGAAAAGGAAAAAAGTCATCAATGTCATCATACACACATTAATGCATACACATTAATATTACATGATTTTTATTAAAAAAATTAAATAGAATCAAATATATATATATATATATATATATATATATATATATATATATATATATATATTGCACGGGACACGATTAAATTACATATGTTATTAAAAAATTTAATTTATTTACTTTTTTATGAAAATATTTATGAATTTAATATTTATAAATATAGTTTTTCTATTAAATATTTTGTACCAACACTAAACGATGATGTAATTAATTCTTAAATATAGCTTCTTAGTCTCTATGTTGCTTTTGAAATTCAGTGATGATTATCATGCATTTCACCTTGAAATTAGATAAAATAATATTCTTTGAAACAATCATTCATTTATTAAAAAAAATGAGAAAACCTTGCAACCAAAAAAATAATTAAAAAAACACCATAAACCTCTTGTGATGTGTAACATGTATAAGTTCATAGTAGAACAAAATTCTAGTTGTATGTATACTTTCTCTTTCAATATTAAGATCTTCAATTCATACATTTCAAAATCCACAATTTAATACTCCTTTCGTTCTTTTTTATATGTCATTTACGTTTTTCAGTGTCAATCTTAACCAATAATTTCTAATATAAAATTATTACAAAAAAATTAATAGTTTTTTTATTACGAATCTAATGATATAAATTTTGTATGATGAATCGTTATACAAATTAAGATATTAACGTCACAGTCAAAATTTTTCACAATTTCCTAGACGACAGATAAATAAAAATGGAGGGAGTATAAAATACAATAATAAGTGAATTTAAAAAATACTATTGAACTGAAATAAAAGATAATTAGTCAAACTAAACATATTGGCAACATAATAATTCATGATGATTTTGTAATGTATATATTAGAATAAAACTCTATTTGTCAGCAAACAAAAAGAATAAAACTCTACTTTAGTTAATATTTGAAGAACATAAGGAATAATAAATCTAGTTTAAAAATAAAAGTATGTGCAAGATTGAGATCCAATAGGGAGAAATGTTGAAACATTTTAATTATCCTTTCTATGGTGCTTATGATCAAAGATAATTTTGGCTACCATAAAAGAAAAGAATTAGAATGTGGAGGAAGAACGTGAACATTTAAAAATTATTAAGAGATATGATAAGGAAAATGTTTAAAAGTAAAGTAGAATGAAGCAAAAATTAACATAAATTAAAAAACAGATAAAGAGAAGAATTTCAAGAGTAATTAAATACACTTTTGGCTATTTATTCAAATATGCAAAGGTTAACTAAAATGATGAGGATGTTTATATTGAAAAAAAAGGTGGAAAATCAAATAGCAAGCAGTAAAATAATTTAATGAAAAAAGTTACAATATTTATTAAAATAGTCAAAAGAATTGAATTAAAGACAATTGAAACCAAAAGTTATGAAAAGGAAGAAATTGACCATTGACATTCAAATTTGTATCTATAAGTTAATAGTTGCAGTATGATGACAATGTATATGATTCCACAAAATTTCAGATAATAGTAATTAGCATGCGTAAATTTTTATTATACTAATTTATATGTGTAAAGTATTCTTTTTAAAAATAAAATAAAATAGTCAATTATACCTTTTCAGAAATGCACTAAAACTTAAATATTTCGATCCCTACTTTTTGTATCCGGAAAAGAATATATGTTTATTAACTTTTTAAGGTATAGATACTACCTTCCTTTATACGGCCATTGAAACAGGGAAAAATTTGCTCTGATGCGTGCGTGAATGTATGAGTCATAGGAAAAATATTGTAAGTTCCATATCAATAGTGAATAAGTGAATTAATATATATTCTACTAATATATACATTTTCATGTACTTGTATGGTTGAATGATATAAAGTTATTTAAGTGAAAAAATATATAGCATATAATATAATTATATATAATATATAAGTTACTTTGAATCGAACAAAGTATATGAAAATACCTTTCTATTGATGAAGACCATACGTTTACTCGAAAGTACATCACAACTCGCATTGCAAGAATTCCATAATCAATCTTGAAACTCTTGCTTAATTTTTCAATAATCTTTTTCTAGATAAAAATTGATGTAGAAGTGAATAAATACGTACATTGTGCTTGTGTAGGATAGTAAAATATAAATTTTAGAATTATTGTAACGATTATAACTATTTATGCTAAAATATGAATGGTGACTACACAATCTCACCAAGGTTTTTATAGGAATATTTTGGATGATTTTTTTTTTTAAGCTATGAGATTAATTAAAAATTTAATATAAAATTGAATTAAGATTTTATTGCCTTAGTGGTGGCTGTTTGTGTTACCACCTTTGTGGTAACGGTTAAGTAAATGTAGGGAGTAACATATTTTAAATTATTTTTATTTTTATTATTATTTATGATTGATAATTAATGGTGAATCAAACATATAGGTGAACATTAAAATTGAATCAAGGTTTTATTGTAGTAGTAGCCGTTTGTTTTAGATCGTAATTGTTAAGTAAATGTAAGGAGTAATATATTCTTAATTAATTTTATTCTTATTCTTATTTATGATGGATAAGTAATGATGAATTAAGCATAGGTGAACGTACATGGATTATTTAGATGTGAGTTTTAAATTTTTTTTAATTAAAAAAAGATTATTTAAATGGACATAAAATACCTAAAATGCCCTCATAAAATTACACTAATTTCGATCCTCACCCTTTGTACTCAGAAATATATATATATATATATATGATATATATATATATATATATATATATATATATATAGAAAATGATCAAATGAGCATGACCCTTTGGTAAGCATGTGAACATAGTTGGATATGTGGTCAACATCAAGTGTTATTTTTGTGGATGTCAAATATGAAAGGTGGATATCAAGTATTGTTTTCGTGTACATCAAGTATGCAAAGAGAATAAAAGAATTTTGCCTGGAGGACATCAAATATTGATGTTGACCTTTCATACTTGATGTCCATGAAAATAATATTTAATATCAACTTTTCATACATGAGTGGAGGCGACATTAGTACAACTTCTCTCGCCAATAATTAAGTTGCACACCTTTCCTCCAACGAGACACCTTGTTTGGAAAATCATCTCACGTTGTACCTTGTCAAGAGGAGATTCATGAGTGTGAAGTATTCTCCTTAAGACAAGGAGCTCCCCGTTTTCAGCTGGAGCGGGTTCTACATCATCATCATCATCAGACTCCTTCTAATCTTCCACAATAGATTAAGGTTCTTCTTCGGTAGTTTTGAGCTCATTGTCAATCTCTTGAACATATTGAAGAGTTAGAGTTCTCCGAGTGGGGCAATCGACTTGAAAATTACCAAACCCTTGCACTTAATGCACTTCTTCCCTTCCATCTTCCTAGGAAACTCCATAGGGGAGAGAAATGCAATGCCCTTCCCCTTGTCAACTCTAGTAGAAGGAATGGACTTGGGAGCTTCGCTCAGCCGTAGAGTAGCCGAATAGGTGGGCTTGGGCAAAGGAAAGAAGGGGCGATTCAAAGGTTCAGTGGCAACCTTATCATTCTTTCATTGCTCAACCTTAAGAGCTAAACTGCATAGCTTATCCAAAGAGTGCTAGGGCTAGATTTCTATCTTTCGGGCAATGGAAGGGGTCAATCTATTCAAGAACCTCACCATAGTTTGCCCTTGAGGTTGGTGAAGATCACTCTTGATAAGGAATTGTTAAAACTCCTGGATGTATTCGCTCACACTTCTCTTTCTTTGCTCAAGGGCGAAGAGTCTTCTCATGATGTCCTGCTTGTAGGTGCTCGACAAAAACAAACGGTTCATGTACTTCTTTAACTTCACCCATGAAGTGATCTTGTCTTTTCGATCCCTATCCCATTGTGCTTTCAAACTCTCAAACCAAAGGGATGCAACCTTGGCGAGTTTTAGGCAAACAATCTTGAAAGCTTTCTCGTCATTCTACCCCTTGACCTCAAAGATCCTCTCCACAAGTTGTAACCACTCCAAGTAATCATCCGGGTCGAGAGAACCATTGAATTCCATGACCTTAATCTTCACATTATGAAACTCATTCGCGGAGGTCTTTCTCCCATTCCCCTTTAATAGTGAGGGTGAGTAGAGCTACTATTATCGTCACTCGAATCAAAGGAAGGAGGAGGATAGATAGGGCTGCAGGAGGGTCCTCGTCTTCTCATCCTGGGTTGACCTTGAAGATGTGCGAAGATGTTCTCAAGTTGGGCTGTAGGTTACCAATTGCACGTTCAATGAACGACAACCGATTCTCCAAGACCGGATCTTGGGTTTCATCGTTTGGGGCTCATTGACGTCAGCTTGATATATTCCACTCGATTGGGGTTAACTTCATCACCCACATCGAAAAGAAAGGTAAGGGACGCAATGTGTTTGGGAAACTTTTGAGGGGCTTGGTTCTTGGTAGTTGACTAGTGTTTGGGTTAGGGTTCTTCGTGTTTGAGGCTTTGAGCACACCCAACAACCAATAACAATAACAATAACTCCTATACACTTGAAGATGCACATAGGATGGGGTCCCGAATTTCACAATAACAACAACAATTTGAAACCTCTATTCAGAAATTGAGAAACAAGAACTCAAGCAAACCCTAACCTGGATGCTGTAATCCCAAATAGAGCGTATTGTGGTGGGACAATTGTTGGTTGAGTTGATGGAGGTGATGGAGATGATGAATCACACATAAAGCAAACCCTAGGTTGAACAATTCACACAAGACATGAACTTTAGGTAAAGGATAACCACCAACCAAGAACTATCAAACCCGCCAAAAATTGCTAAAGATTGAACCACCACAACTCTATAAAGGATTTGACTTAAATCACCACCACAAGGAAATTGAGGATAAAGATAACAAGACTTAAGAGGAGAGAGTTTGAGAGAAATTTCATTTGCATTCAATGTCATTCAATGGCCTCTTCCTCTTCAATGTAAATGTTTATAAACATTGGAGTGAAAGAGAGGGTAGTGGCTAATTAAAAAAAGAGCCCAAAACACTATAAATAATACCCTCAAGTAAAGGATTTATATCAATTAGAGGGTGGGGGCAAAAGGGGAAAAACAAAAGAAAAGAGGAAAGGAACGTAGCCGGAGAAATGCGAAACTCCAATATGGGTACGGGCGTACCAAAGGGTCACGGTCGTGCCCAATCGAAACTCCCCAAAACTATTTCAAATGCCGAGGGTTGACACTGATGTCCCAAAAAATGTCACGGTTGTGCCAGCTAGCTGTCACGACCGTACCCAAAGAAGAGAGCCCACAACCAATTTCAGGGGTCGGTACGAGCGTGCTGGGTGTAGTCGCGTCTGTGCCAAGCCCTTGTACTTCCTTTCTTCTTCCTTTGACTCCATGATGAACACTCGACTCGACCCTTGATGTCAAAAGACCAAAATACCCTCGGGATGATCCGGGTCGGGTGAAGATGACTAAAACGCCCTTGGGGTCGGGGATGGTTTGCGAGACGCTAGAGGGGCTCATGGCCAATCCAAAGGACAACCGAGACTAGTTTGGAGGGGTCGGAGTCAAGTAGGAATTGTATCTCCATACTAGAACGAGAAGCGACAGTTTTCTTGACTTAGATGACGAGAGAGGAATAAGGAACCCAAGCCTCTTCACTCATGAACAATACCATTTTTTAAAATCCGACAAACACAAACCAAACCATTTCCATTCCACAAATTAAACCCTAAACCTTTAAACGAAAAACTGAAGAGCAGCATGCAAAACCATAGTTGAAACCCTAATTTTTCGAACCCCCAACCAAATTGAATGATTCCCAAACAAGCTCATCAAAGCCCCTAATGATTTCAGCGAAGCAGAAAAAGAAAGGATGGAGTTCAATTTTCTAGTTTACCTGCCATCTTTAATCTTTAAGGAGCTCACGAACACGCTACTCTTCAACCTCAGCTCTCTCCTTAATGTTACAGGTGATGCGACTTTGGTGGTAGGGAAGTTGTGGGAGAGTTCGTTTTATAAACAAGATAAAGTGGAGGCAGACAGTGAAAATTTGGTTGTTTTCCTCATTAATTCAAAATTTAATAACCTGTGCCGATTGTCTTAGCATTCAGGCAAGTTCTCACCTAAAAGTCACCCCAAGGCAATTCAAAATTTAGGCCCCACATGTGAAATAAATAATGTAGTCTCCTTACAGTCAATTTTTAGAAATGCATGGCACCCCCAACAATTTTTTTAGTTTTCTTGTGAGCCTTTAAACAAGGTCGTCACCTTGCTTAGAGCTAAGAAAGTTAATGCGGAATGGCGCATTAGACACAAACTTTCAATCCACTTTCTTCACCAATTTCTTTTCGTTCATCCCATATCCTTCAAGAACTATTACTAGGTCACATGACAAAAATCTCCTAGGGGTTCATCAAACTCAACTTTAATGGATTGAAAGCCTCTTTAATTATTGCGATGAATATTCATTGGTGTTTTTTTTTTTTTGGTTATCTTGGGAGTGCTTCTTTTCTTGTGGGGGAAGTTATGACTCTTTGTAGTAGCATCAAAGTTGTCGTAAATATAAGCTGGTTTTAAGAATATTTATGTTAAAAGAGACAACAAATCCTTATTTGAGTTATTCAAGAAGCTATCCATCCTCCGTGGTCGATAAAAGTTTTAGTACATGATATTCACGTTGTCATTTTCTTCTACTAGTTTTATTATAATTAATCATATCTTAGGGCAAGACAATTGAACGGTGGAGTGACTCGCTAAGTTAGGATTGTCTCTCAATTCCAAGTGTGGAACAAAGTTCCATGGGAGAAACTATCTAATACTTTTTATGACGGTACTCTAGATAGAACCTTTAAGAAAAGGTTATTTATGTCTTAATTCTCACTCTTCTTTTAAAAAAAAACGCATAAATTAGTTTTGAACAATATATAACTCGACGTAGTTCATAAAAACACAAACAACTTAGATAATGGATAATGAGAATATTTTACCGCAAACCATGTGTGATGTGTATCAAAAGATTATAGGAGTGTTTGGGAATTAGCCGTTGACTGTTTGTAAGTTATTGGCTGTTTTGTTAGCTGTTTGTACAAAAAAGTGTTTTGATAGAGTTATCTGTTTATAGGATGATTTTCTCCCTTGATTTCCAATCATACCCTTGGCTTTATTATTGCTTTTAACATTGTGATTTTTTTAAAATTCATTTTCAGGTTCTTTATCCATATTTTAATTTATTTTTAGATTTAAAATTATGATTTTTTAATTCATCTTTAGGTTTTTTTTCATCCATGCTTTTAATTCATTTTAGTTAGGTTTAACATTATGATTTTTTAATTTCATTTTTAGCGTTTTTTTATCACGACTTTTACAATTTAGTGCAAATATTTTAAATATATATGTAGAAATGAAGAAGAAATTGAAATCAAAGAAAAAATGAAGGAGGATGTGTGCCTGTTGTTGTGAGGGTGAAAGGTTACAGGGGCCTTTGCGGTGAATCAGACAGAACGAATTAACGAATGGAAAATACAAGTAGTAAAACTCTAAATAACTTATATTGTGTCTGGTAGTTTTTCGAGAAAGATTTTTTCAGGAAAAAACTTTCTCAAGCCCCCCCTCGATAATTGAAGCTGAAGCCAAAACCAAAACGGCAACAAGGTTCATAGCACCAACACAACACCGACACAAAAAAAAAAAACACCAAACAACACCACGTAGGAAAAGGAACAAGAAAACCACACAAACACCACCACGTAGGAAAAGGAACAAGAAAATCACACAAACACCACACCAAGACGACAAGACCCCCTACCAAAACCGATTCAACCAGCAAAATCAAGGCACCATCAAAAGTAGCCCAAGGACAGCAAGACATTCACACCAAAACCAAAAGAAAACACTAGGGTTCAAAGCACGAACACACCCATTCAGCCACCCAATCAGTCCTTATCTTCATCCAACCTCTTTTTCTTTAGCAGTTTTATAGTCGTCTCCGGTCTTGTAATATTTTCAAGCCGCCTTTATTGCTCATATCAACCGTCAGCCGGTCCATCAAATCATCAAAAGGTGCAGAGTTGCTCCTAGCGATAGAAGAAGATTTGGCTTTCACCACTGTCGAACCTCCTTTCTCATCTATTATTGAAAACCAAATATAGGAAAGTTTCCCAACCAAACGCTCCCTTAGATAGTATTTAGTGTAATTTTTATGAACTACTTAATTACAAAATGATTTTTTGGGACCAAAAAGCTAGATCAATATATCATCTTACCAAACACTTTTAATTGGCTTTTTGACAAGTCAAACTAACAAAAATCTCAAAAAGCCATTGAAAATGCTATCCCCAAACACTCTCTATAAACTTTTAGGTTGATATTTTGATGTTTTAATTTTTTTTTTCTAAAAGATGTTTCTCACTATAATTGTCTTGTAAACAGAGTTTCCTTCTCATTTATCAAAAGTGATAATTACAATGGATAATGAGAATCTATTTTTTAACATAATTCTATTTTGATTATATATTTTATTTGATAAAAGAAATATTATATTAATATTTAGATGGATATATGTGAAAGAGAGATTGTGATTGGTACGACACTAATAGGCTGGGAAAAAGGTTGTATAAATGCAGATGCAATCCTAATCGCAAACTCAATCCTCCACACTCCTCCAATTAAACCTCTCTCTCTCTGTCTCTCTCTGTCTCTGTTCTTCTCTGATGAGCATGGAGAGAAGAAGTAGGCAATGTCAGACTGTGACATTGCCAGCATCACTGCTACTGCTAATACTAGCAGTGATGAGTGTTAATCCCGGAAGTTGCTCCGAGCAGAAGAAGAGCAACCACGACATTCACAATGGGCATCACCCTTACCGCAGATTTTTGCTCTCCAATGGCCTTGCCCTCACTCCTCCTATGGGGTAATCAATCAACCTACCTCTCTCTCTTCCTATCCTTTCTCTAATACAACATAAATACACCACACGAAAATATTTACCAATACGTATGTATTATTTAATATCACTTATGATTAACAACCCAAACTTAATATTAATAGATTTCTTATGAAAAATATTATTACGTGAGTTCATCTTTTTAAATGTATTTGAACTAATATTGAAAACTCTAAAAAGTTAAAAATACAAAAATTGAAAACAAAGGAGTTTCCTTTTTCATGATAAAGTTCTACCATAGTTGAATATTTTCAACTATGGTAGTTGAAAGTTTTGTAACATTAATTTATTGAAAATAAATTATATTCATTGAAAATATTTATGTTTCAATTAATAGTTAATTGTAACAAGTTATTTTGATCAATATACATCGACTATGATTTTTTTTTTTTTTTATAGTAGAATCAATCAAAAATATTAAATATTTGTAAAAATTTATATCTCAACAAATAAGATTATTTATTATATTAGTCATTTGATCAATATATGTTATGTATATACATTTCAACTACTATATGTGAAAAAATTTTCAACTATGTCAGCCAAATGGATATACATGTTACTTTAGAGCTAATTTATAAAACTTTTGGTTAACTAAATATTCCTTATATAATTTCCATATTTTAATATTGACTACGTTTAGAAAGACTAAAATTATAGGCAGATAATAACAGAAGTATTCATTATTTGGGATAAAATATATAAAAATGTAGCGTAAAATTTTAATCCTAGTGTCTTATTTGATGGAAAGGCATAATCCAAGATTGAGTTGAATTTTAATCCAGCATAGTTGTTTGGGTAGGTCAACCAATACCAGACCCATTTATTTAACTAGTAGTACTGCATAATAGACAGTGTTTACAGGGGCCAGTTCTGTCTGTTAGTCCTTGGCTTTGCTTTTCCATTGTAAGGTCATGATTTTGTCCCCCATAAATTATGCCGTGAATGTTTGTTTTAGATCTCATCCACTTTTTAAAATAAAATCAAACATTTTCACATTAAAGATACTGACCTCTAAATTATGAATCATAAAGATTTTTAGAGATTATGATCTATTTTAGAAACATAAATATTACTACAAAGCATTAAATGAGATTATCTCAACTGCAATGATAATGCGAGATTCACATATGGATATACTCGCTCCATTCTTTTCTTTATCTATTACTACCTCCGTCCATAAATAATTGTTCATTTGACTAAATTTTGACCATTAATTACTCACAAATTACAATGAGTTACAATATAAAATTAATATCATTGTAATTTTTATTACAATATCTTTCTAATGGTAATAATTTCATATTGTAACTCATTACAATTTGTGAGTAATCAAAGGTCAAAATTTAGTCAAATGGACAATTATTTAGAGACGAAGGTAGTTTATATTATAAGTTTCAGTATTAATCTTTAATCAATAATTTTTAATATAAATTTTTTTTTTAAAAATATAATATTATACTTTCTAAATTGAATTCAATAATATTAATTTTATATAATGAATCATTGTACAAATTAAAATATTAACGGTCATAATTTTTAGTTTAATTTTATAAGGGACAAATGGGAGTATATCAAATTGAAGTTCATGGACGTTAGTGAATTATTTATTACTTTTTCGGTCATAGCGTTATCTAGTTTTTTCTTTTTCATAATGGCTTTGTATCCTCATAATTTGGATAGAAATAATATTTCTATTCATAATGAAAATTATTTTTATAAAAATATGTGGTTATTCATTTTATAAAATTAGTATCATTATATATTCATAATGAAAATTATTTCTATAAAAATGTAAACTTATAACTTTGATAAAATATTATATTTATTTATTTATATTTATTTATTTATTTAATTATTATAGTTACTTTAGTAGACTCAAATTTAAGATTCAGACGTCATTTAATTCAAATGTAGTCAGTGTATGACCGACTATACAGATAAGAAAACTAAGACCTTGTTATAAATGACGTAGATTTGGATAACTATGATTTTTGTCCATATTTATTATAGCCTTTCACGAGGAGGGGGTTGTGGACATCTTCAAATACAACCGTAGTCATTGTCAAATGAGTGACCATTTTTTAACATGTTTATAATTTGTAGTAACCCTAAAAATAATGAAATATACCTTTACAATGATTTAAATATATTTACATTTCACTTTATTAGTAATTTAGAAGAAATGCAAGATGGTTAAAAACCATCTTATGTCAAGATGTTTTTCATTATCGTTTTAGCATATGCTTTTATCTATCAATGTACAATTTAAACATTTCCTAAAGCTTATTATCATAATATTAACTTTCCATTTCAGTCCAAGCACCCTTGTTCAATTATTGATATTCAACTCATCCCACGTAGTATGATAGGTTCAAATATAACTTTTTCTTTTCAGTTAATCTCCGATGAGCTAATTTTGTTAAAACTAGATGAAAAGTCTATCAAAATGCGGCTCTTCGACCAATAAAAATTGTGGGTGGATAAGTCATATTTGTTATGAATAATTTGGTGGTTACCTTAATATAGAGGCCTTGATCGTGGTCAAAATTTAACCGTCTTAAAAAAAAATTTAGAAAACAATAGATGAAAAGCGATTGAGTTATCACCGACCTATATGATATTCTTAAAGTACCTAGCTGCCTAAATTCTCTGAGTCAAATTTTGAAAAGAAATTCACCTAATATATGTGGCAAACTTCGTTATAAATTTATAATATTATTACAAAATTCATTTATATATGCGTATTTATTAATTTCTGATAGAAATTTATGAGTTGATAAATGGACATGTTAAAATTACATAGGTCCTCCATGGTGTAGGTTATAATTTGTTTTATAACTCTACATTGGAGTAGAAAACTAATCCTCTTGTTGGGTAACATTGGTTAATAAATATTGAATTTGATTCATTTGCTGGCATGTTTCTCATGAGATACTATGTTGAGATCTAAACCATATATTCCTTGTTTTATTCAGATGGAACAGTTGGAATCACTTTGGTTGCAGCGTGACCGAGAAAATTGTAAGAGAAACCGGTGAGATATGTTGGCCTGTGTCATTTGTATATTCTAACAGCCTAATGAAATGAAATAAGTAGCTGAAACTAAGCTGATGACATTCAACTGTTACAGCTGATGCTTTGGTTTCAACTGGTCTTTCCAAGCTTGGGTACGAGTATGTTAACATAGGTACGACTCGTTTCTTATATTCTTGTTTTCTGTCCCACAATCTCTTTGATTTAGACATTCTTACCACCTTAACTTGTTGAATCTCATGTTTATTTCCTCAGATGATTGCTGGGCTGAGTTAACCCGTGATGATAAGGTCTGTGTCTGCTTCTTTTCCCATTCACAATCTCATATATAATCTTTATTTGAAAATAATTCAAACTGAGTTTTTGGTCACTAATTACTACTAAAATATGTGTATTACTAACTATTTTTTCCAACTAATTTAAAATGGTTGGGAAAAACAACCATTTCATATTTTTCTAATTTTCCAACTATTTTTCTACTTTTAAGTGGGAAAAATGGTTGGAAATTCCAACCATTTTTGCTAAACTGGTGGGAAATTTTTCCTACCAATTATTTTCTTACTGTTTGAAAATGGTTGGTAATCCAACCGTTTTTCCAACCATTTTCAAATAGTAGGAAAATGATGGTAGGAAAAATTTCTAACCATTTTAGCAAAAGTGGTTGGAATTTTCAACCTTTTTTCCCACATAAATTTGAAAATTGTTGAAAAATTAAAAGAAATATGAAGTGGTTGCTAAAATGGTTGGTTTTTCCAACCATTTTAAATTGGTTGGAAAAAAGTGGTCGGTAATATAGATATTTTTAGTAGTGAATAGGCTTAACTTTTATCATATTTTCCTAGACTAAGAAAGTATGAAATTCCAACAGTGAAAAACTGACATGACATGAATACCAGGTGCTTGGTAATGAAAAAATATGTCAATTCATAGGGAGTAAGGACGCGGTATCAATGCCGTGTCAGTTTTCCACGGTCGGAATTCCTTGTTGGCTTAGTCTGGGTTACAAATGGTGAAAATGTCTGTTTGGATTATTTTCAATCACAATCCCTATAATACGGATTATTTGGTATCAAAAATCCTGTATATATACATAGGAGGACTAACAGTAGAGGTTATGAATTTCAGGGCAACTTTGTACCCAAAAAATCAACATTTCCCTCTGGAATCAAAGCTGTTGCAGACTATGTTCACAGCAAGGGACTTAAGATTGGGATTTACTCAGACGCAGGGTACGTTCAGATTTACCAAAGCTGGATTGTTTGCTAAGAAAAGGTCTTATTGATAACTGTGTTTCTGATGCATGAATTACTGACCATCATCTTTGGACAGGCACTACACTTGCAGCAAGACGATGCCTGGGTCACTCGGCCACGAGGAGCAGGATGCAAAAACCTTTGCATCATGGGTATGTCTTGCTTGGAGTAACCTTAATTAGAACAACATACAAAAGAATACACAGCAGTAGTATCTCATTAACTGTGATGAATTCAATTCCACAGGGTATTGATTATTTGAAGTACGATAACTGCAACAACGGCGGTTCAAAGCCAACGGTTAGATATCCTGTGATGACTCGCGCACTGATGAAATCTGGACGCCCAATTTTCTTTTCGCTATGTGAATGGTAATGGGAATGACAATGACATGCATTGATCGATTTTCCTCAAATTAACAAGCCATACATATCTCTAGAAAGACACTCTTAACACGCGTTTTTCGTACTTATTTAATAAGGGGGGATATGCATCCAGCCCTTTGGGGTTCTCAGTTAGGAAACAGCTGGAGAACTACCAACGACATTAATGATAACTGGGCCAGGTAATGTCATGACATTCTAGTCTGAAAATCAGCTTAAAGTCATTTTCTGCTTTGATTAAAGGTTTGTACGCGCTTGTTTTGTACAGTATGGTGTCTAGAGCTGACATGAATGAGGTTTACGCTGAGTATGCTAGACCTGGTGGCTGGAATGGTCAGTGAATTAACTAATAATTCCTTGACTCAAACTTATTTACAATCTGATGCATTCTTTGTGCACATTTTGGCATCGTAATGGGTTCATTTTTGCACTGAAAACAGATCCTGATATGCTTGAGATTGGAAACGGAGGAATGACCAAAGACGAGTACATAGTACATTTCAGTATATGGGCTATTTCCAAGGTGATAAAAACTGTTTTCTCTGATATAGATTCGGTTGAGGAGATAATGTATGCTAATACAGTTAGGAACAATTAATGCAGGCCCCATTGCTAATCGGGTGTGACGTGAGGAACATGACTAAGGAGACAATGGAAATCATCGGTAACAAAGAAGTGATTGCTGTAAATCAAGGTATTGAATGCATTGTTGACGAACTAATGTCAGCTAATGACAATGTGGCATCTGTATGTTTTGTATAACAATCAGTTATATGTTGGTTTTATGTAAACAGATGCTCTTGGTGTTCAAGCTAAAAAGGTCAGAATGGAAGGAGATTGGGAGGTAATGCACAGATTCTCTTGTTGTTCAGGCTGCATCCATGCTGGTTCCTCATTTTAGAATAAAGCATATGTTCTTTGCAAATAAAATTGATTGCAACAGTTATCAAATGACTTGAACTCAACTTGAACAAAATTCTCCCCACTCAAAAGAATCCCAAATTGAAAGCTTATTACTACTTTAAGGCATGATCTGATCAGAACCCAGAACAGTAACTTGTTTACCAAGTCTACTGCAGGGTTTAAGCCTTGTTCTTTCGATGGACATGTAGAAGTAAGGTTGGCTAAGTTTGAGTAGATTCAGGTAGTTTATTTAGAAGTAGAATAACTTGTTTCAGAACTAAAAAAGTTACCTATGGTTACATAGGTTTCCCTGTTCTTTTCTGCGTTATTTTGTGGTATGGTGTGGTGTGGTGGAATTGTGGTAGGTGTGGTGGAACTGTGGTAGGTTATTGGTATATGGGGTAGGTGAGGAGAGAAAATGTAAAAAGTAGAGGAGAAAAGTGAAGAGATAGAAAAGCAATGATTTGTGGTAAAGTGGGGTGAGTTGTGGCAAACTGCGGTATGCTGTGGTACCGCAGTTTGCCAACCGCAGAAAAGAACAGAGCCTTAGATAGTTTATATAGAAGTAAGTAGAGGTAGGTAGAAAAACGTTGTGGTAATTTACCTTTACAAAGAACACAATTTTAGTGTTATACTCCCTCTATTTCTTTTACGGACGATTATCTGCCAAAATTTTGACATCTAATTTTTCAATATTTATCATATAAACCACTACCATTAGACTGATAATGAGAAATACTATTAACAAAGTATAATACTATAACTTTAGCTAAAATCAATGTTGAATGAACAGGTATGGGCAGGGCCTCTGACACACTACAGAGTGGCATTGCTTCTTGTAAACAGAGGTGGTTTCCGTACAGAGATAACAGCACACTGGGATGACATTGGCATTCCAGCTGGCAGCCATGTCAAAGCTAGGGATCTCTGGGAGGTAAATACAACTACCACTTCCACATATATTGCTTCCTTCATATTTAAGTTGTTGTAGTTGGTGGCAGCTAATTGAAATCTGTGTGACTTTGTACTAATGATGATGCAGCACAAGACTCTGGAGCACAAGTTTGTTGACAAATTGACAGCAACAATTGACCCTCATGCATGCAAGATGTATATACTCAAGCCAATTGCTTGAATGAAACACTAGGAATTTGAGTTCTTCCTGTTGCACCAGCAAACTCTTTGTTACGTCCTCATCTCATTCAAAGGGATTGTTTGCAGATTGATCAAGTTAGAGGTGGATACTACACCACCAACCAATGAAAAACAAAATGTAGGAATAACTTGAATGGTGGCGTAATAATATGCCCCCATTTCATTTAATTAGATTAATAAAAGAAAATACCATTTTTCACATCGTATGT
This sequence comes from Portulaca oleracea, assembly GCA_029582165.1. Lineage (NCBI taxonomy): Eukaryota > Viridiplantae > Streptophyta > Magnoliopsida > Caryophyllales > Portulacaceae > Portulaca > Portulaca oleracea. Next base: position 49,572,216 of record CM055869.1, read on the forward strand.
TATATGCCTTGCGTTATATCTCCATATAACCAGGCCCGGTCCTGGCAATTTTGGGGCCTCGGGCAACACGGCAGATCAATTTGTAGATTGGGCCTCTTTTAAAAGAATGCGTCAACATTTATATTGAATAACGATACTAAAAATTTAATCAAAATACATATTTACGAAAGAATAATTCTTTTCCATAAAATTGATAAAAAAAAATACGGCTCTTTTATGCCCAATATCATAAAAAGAAAATTCGTCATTCGATTCTGCATAAATGAAAATAGTCACAATCTTAATTGGAAAATGTTTTTGAGAGCATTCACATAGCGTCAATTAAACAAAAAGAAAACAAGTAAATATTTACTACTTAACTACAACAATACTAAAAAAAACCATCATTTTCATTATAATAATTAGAGACATAACTTCAAAGCATTCACACTTGGAATAAGTATGGATTACAATAACTATAGATATCTAAAACAAATTCATTAAAAAACAATAATTAACAAAGTGTAGCAATTTGAGACATTAAGTTAACTATCCATCGCCACTCGTATATTTTAAGATGAATCTATATTCTATATAACATACTCCCTACGTTCTTTTTTATCTATCATTTACAGTTTTCAGTATCAATTTTTAATTAATAATTTCTAATATAAATGTTTTGCAAAAAAATATAATATTATACTTTTTTAATAGTATTTTTTATCACGAATCTAATGACATCAATTTCGTATGATGAATCATTATACAAATTAAAATATTAACGGTCAAAGTTTTAGCACAATTTTCAAGGACAACTAATAAAACCAAACAGAGGGAGTATAAATTATGCCAAGGGAAACCACTTGGGAAATCACATATATGGAAGTCATACATAATTTTACATACACAATCAATTAGCAGTATAAAAGTAATAGAAGGTCGCCATAGTTTACATAATCAACTTGAGTATGCTACCTATAGTGTTTTGAGACTAGGCAGAAGCCACCTCTCATAGCCTGTTTATAAAGATCACGATGACAAGACAACTCTGATTAGCTTGATTTCCCATCAAACCCAAAAATTCAATGAAATTGCAATGACAACAAGGAAATTTGCATCAACAACAATTAACTCTACATGAAGCTTTCTTGTTGTTCTGACAAATAAAATGTTATGATCAACGATCTAGAAGCTTGTCAATTGTTCAAATTCATGATTTCTGCGTCATAATAATCGGCAACCGCCAAGTTATATTATTTGGATTCTTTATTTCACCAAAAGAACCCACTTTTCACTGCTTACACTCCAAAGGGACCGAAACTTGATCTGCTAAACTGACATAAGTCCAGTTCAAAGACCTTCGAATTTGTCTGCCAATAGGCTATAATATTGCATCCCTTGCACTGGTTTATTGCTCAACAAATGCCAAAGCAACACTCGAAAGCCACTCTAACCTAATTAATCTTCCTTTAATCCTTTTGATATATTAATCTCAATATTCTAATTAATCATTATTGCAATTTCATCTAATTACACAACCCACAACCTATACTAAAATATATAGATTCAACCAAAAGTTAATCAATCAATTTGAAATAGTATAGCAACCAATAGCTAATTAATCTACTTAATCCAAGTTAATAAGTATGGCAACCGCCAATTTCACACAATATATCCCTCAAAAAAAAAAATTAACACAGTGTAGCAATTAACAATATAGCAACAAAAAAATTACCATTGTCTATTTGCCATTGTAGTCAGTAGAATTATTGAGAGGAGAGATAGAATTAATAACAGCGAATTCCAGCTTCACTATGATGGCTACCAATAGAGACTAGAGAGAGATGAGAAAGAGAGAAGGCAATCCCTTTTTTTTTCAGACCTAACTCTATGAGGTGATGTCCTGAAAAGTAACTACAAAGGCTTTGAGATGAGGCCCTCACTCCATGAGGTACGCGATGGGCCATGGGCCCATATAATACTAAGGCAGTAGTAAGGCTTCATCCATTGGGGCCCTTGAAACTAATATAAAAAAATTTTAAGACCATGGGCCCTGGGCGGTTGCCCCTTGGGCCTACCCCCAGGGCCGGGCCTGTATGCTACCTACAGTGTTTTGAGACCAAGCAGAAGCCACCTCTCATAGCCTGTTTATAAAGATCACGATGACAAGACAACTCTGATTAGCTTGATTTCTCATCAAACCCAAAAATTCAATGAAATTGCAATGACAACAAGGAAATTTGCATCAACAGCAATTAACTCTACATGAAGCTTTCTTGTTGTTCTGACAAATAAAATGTTATGATCAACGATGTAGAAGCTTGTCAATTGTTCAAATTCATGATTTCTGCATCATAATAATCGGCAACCGCCAAGTTATATTATTTGGATTCTTTATTTCACCAAAAGAACCCACTTTTCACTGCTTACACTCCAAAGGGACCAAAACTTGATCCGCTAAACTGACATAAGTCCAGTTCAAAGACCTTCGAATTTGTCTGCCAATAGGCTATAATATTACATTCCTTGCACTGGTTTATTGCTCAAGGAATGCCAAAGCAACACTCGAAAGTCACTCTAACCTAATTAATCTTCCTTTAATCCTTTTGATAAATTAATCTCAATATTCTAATTAATCATTATTGCAATTTCATCTAATTACACAACCCACAACCTATACTAAAATATATAGATTCAACCAAAAGTTAATCAATCAATTTGAAATAGTATAGCAACCAAAAGCTAATTAATCTACTTAATCCAAGTTAATAAGTATGGCAACCGCCAATTTCACACAATATATCCCTCAAAAAAAAAATTAACACAGTGTAGCAATTAACAATATAGCAACCAAAAATTACCATTGTCTATTTGCCATTGTAGTCAGTAGAATTATTGAGAGGAGAGATATAATTAATAACAGTGAATTCCAGCTTCACTATGATGGCTACCAATAGAGACTAGAGAGAGATGAGAAAGAGAGAAGGCAATCCCCTTTTTTTTTCAGACCTAACTCTGTGAGGTGAGGCCCTGAAAAGTAACTACAAAGGCTTTGAGATGAGGCCCTCACTTCATGAGTTACGCGATGGGCCATGGACTCATATAATACTAAGGCAGTAGTAAGGCTTCATCCGTTGGGGCCCTTGAAACTAATATAAAAAAATTTTAATACCATGGGCCCTGGGCGGTTGCCCCTTGAGCCTACCCCAAGGGCCGGGCCTGCATACGACTATACTTAAATAACAAAATCTCTTCCAAAAGATTTATCGTTCCAATGTTCGATGAACAATGCACAAATTACGATTTCAATGAACGGTAATTTGAGGGTGTTTTGTGTTGGGAAAAAAAACAACAAAAAGGGTTTGGTTTATACAATTACAACAACTAAAAATAACCTTTTCGAAAACTAGAATATAACCGAACTTAGTATAAAATTCAACCAACTAAAACTTTAATTAACTTATGAAAATAAACACATTAATAGCATCACAATACATAATAAAATAGTAGGAAATAGCAAACCGTGTCGTGGCCTAGCCACTGTCCTAAGAACAATTTCGCCGAAGCTACGGTGCAAACTTCCGCCAAACGGCCGTTCCTCAGGATTAACACGGTGTTAATTAATCGAGTGCCCTCCCAATTAATTAACTTGGAGTACTTGAAACTATGCCCAAAGATGGTTGTATAATAGCTAAAGAGTTGAAAGAAAACTAGGGAATTATATATAAAGCTTGTAGGAAATTAAGGATAAATAAATAGAACTTTAATTTTGGAAATAAAGGTGAGAGACCAAGAGGAAAAGGCTGAAATGTTTGCACACTTAGATGCTATCATCCCCCCTCATCCCACGTTTATATATAGCAAAAGGGAAGGGTGAAACCTTGCAAGAGTTTTAAGCCAAATTGGCAACCATTAGACCACCACCTCTAGGGGATCCAATAGAAACAAGGTGGGTGGCAAGAGAAGCAACAATCTATTGACAACTCAAAAGATGTATGCCTAACACTTTGATTAATGAAATACAACACTTTAAGTGTGGCAAAAGGAGCTATTGACAACACAAAAGGTGAAAAGGGTGGTTGCCTGACACTTTTGACAAACCAACTGATGTATAATGGGATCAAAGATCACATTACACATGAAATGTAGAACGCGTCTAGATTGATTCTCTAGGATAGGAACCATAAGAACGATGGAATGACATGTAATTGGATGAATAATGGATGATAAACGAAAGGGTGGATGATATGGACAAATGTAAGGATGGATTTACGAGTGTATTCTGGTTGGAATGAAGTTTGATGAAACAGAAATGCAATTGACATTCAAAGATTCAAACGAATTGATGATTGAACTTACAATGGTGTTGAATCGATGACTTGAATGATAATGGCTTGGGATCTTCTAAGGAGATACAGGTTCACCACTCCTAGAATCCTCCAACTCTTTCTATCACCATCTAAGATAGCCAATCTTAGAATAGAAGAAGAGATTCAAAAGACTTTCCCTCAAGAGAACCAATTCTAGCACACAAGCTAGAGAGAAAACACAATGTGTTTAAATTTGATTTGTATTTGATATGAGATGTAATGAATGAATACAATGGCACCCTAGGGGGTCTATTTATACTACTCTAGGACCCCTTGGACGTGTACCTAGGGTTCAAGAAACCAAGAATCAACTATTACATCATATATCCTATTTATGACATCATAAACTCTAAAATATAACTCTAGAAAGAAATTGCTATAACTCCTTCCATTCTTGTCCGTTTTCAATGATTCAAAAACCATTGGAAAGCTTATTGAAAGAGCTCCAAACTGTCTTTTGATGATTTCCTCAATAGACGTATGGATCTAGAATTATAGAGCGAAATATCGAACTGTACTTGATGGGGTCTTTTGCTGCCGTGAGAGATGACTTCTCAATAAGGACTTGAGAATGATTTAAGCTCATTTGATGTCCTCCAAATGTGAGAGTAACTCCATATAAGCTTAGAAGTGTGAGGACTAAGCTTAGAGTACCTTCAAGGTCCTTTACGCCTTCTACCTTGATAAACCTTGTATATGATGTTACCCAAGACGACATTTGTAGCTTCAAACTGGATTAAGGTCCTTGTAGCTAGACCTTGATGTATATAGCTAGGAAAATATACATCATTCTCCCCCGGTTGAAAAAGTTTGTCCTCAAACTTAGACAAAAATTCTTCTAAACCAGTACATAACACTTCTTCTTCCTTGTTTTTCTTCCTTCTTTATAAGATGTCTTCCCATATGTGTTATTGACATCACTTCTCTTGTTCCTTCTTATGAGTTTACAACTTCTCTTCTTGAATGCCTTGAAATCATCATAGATTCCTTTGATGCTTGACTTGAACTTCCACTTTCTTCCAAGTTTTCTCATGACTAATCCAATGACATCATAGAACTTCAAATCTCGTTTATTCATAGAGAATGTAGAAATCTCGTATAACTTCTCAACTTTAATGTATAGATTCACGAGCTTGTAACTCATGATGAAGACAATAATAAGACTTCCTTGAATCCATGGTACTTCAACCTTAGAATTCAAGCTTTCATCTCCATATAGTATAGAAGGATTGCAAATATCACAACATTGTAACGTTTGCTCAATGTCAACGATCATGCTAGGCCAGAAATAATACTCCATCTTGTAATACGTATTGAGAAGACCCAAATGATCAAAAGAACTTCCATGTACTTCCATGATTAAGAAGTCACGAATTCCACTCCTTGGAATACACAACTGATTCCCTTTGAAAAGAAATCCATGATTAATATGAAAGGGTTGTTGATGATGCTTCTCACATACCTTGAATACTTCTTTAAAATCATCATCATCTTCATATAACTCCTTGATATATTCAAGCTCAAGTAATCTTGAATCAAACAAGTATCTTCCCATTAGAAAACCTTCTTTAGTCAAAGGACTTGCTTCCTCCAAGTGACTTGATTTTGTGAGCAGATCAAGTACTTCATCTCAAAGCATAATGATGGTATGATCTCCTCAAATATGGATGCAAGTATGGACCCTTCTTGAATAGTTCCTTCTTTCCTTTTGTCAACTTGAATTACTCCATTTGATGAGGTATGTTGAGATAGCTCATTCTTGGACGAGAGGTAAGGACAATTCTCCAAGTACTTCTCCAATTCTCCTTGTGGCTCCTCATGCTTCGTCATGATCAAGACTAACTCCAAAGGATTTACATACTCCTTTCTACTTCTACTACATACAAAAATGTTATGAAAGTATACAAATACAATCTCTTTACATTGCAATGGTACATACTCTTTCAAAATATGTTGTATACTATGAGAATCAAAGCCGTTGATGTAGTTATCCATGAATTGCGCTTGATCCTTTGCATAGACCATTCGGTGATGAATCATAGGATTTGGTGGCAGCCTTTGATGCATGATAATACTCATGGGAGAGAAACGTACCCAAAGAGATAAGTGAGAGAGGTCACTTGTCGATGGTGCTTGTCTTTCATCCAAATATTCACAAATGAGAACAAGTGATGGCATAGGATCTTGATCCTTTATAGGCTCACGGTTTCCAGCCTCCTTTGGCGCAAGAGTGAAGCTCCTTGGCTTTTTAAATTTACGATACTTATCCTCCATAAGTGTCATAAGAATGCTTTGATCCTCCTTGAGCCGTGAGACACAAGGTGGTAATAAGAACGCCTCTTGGAGCATGATACTCCTATCATACAACTTTGATTCTTCCAACAAAGTATAACTAGAATCCATAGAAGTAATATTACAATATAATGAATTTTTGCAAATCTTGTAAAAAGCAAGACTTACTAAACTTCTTGGATCAATATGAAGATCATTGCCATGGTGTGAATAGCTCTTCATTTGCAATTCTTGGACATTTGTTGTAGCGAGGCTAATATCTTGGTCAAGATCAATGTCAACGTCAATGATGGCACAACTTTCTCCTTCTTGGATCAATGAACTCATTTCATCGCGTAGCTCTTCTCCATTTAATTCTTCTACTTCCTCTACCTCAAGATCCTCCTCTATGTGTATCTCATTTACTTCGTTAGCCATGCTACTACATACTTCTTGAACTTGTTCATTTTCAACAAAAACATCACATTCGGCAAATTCAACTTCTTCATTCACGCCTTCCTCCTCATACAATGGGTTGTCATATACTCGAAACTCATCATTATTCTCCTCATACAATGGATTGTCATACACTTTAAACTCATCTTTAGGCATGCTACATACTACATTAACTTCCTCATTCATGCCAAGGTTATCACATACTTCATGAACATCCTCATACACGTCAAATACATCAAATGATTCACTTTCAAATTCTGGTTGCTCATAGGATGACGTTTGACACGTACTTTCAACATGATCAAAACTTTGGCAAAATAGACTTGTACTTTGGTCAATGATTTCCTCGTCTTGGACAATAGGAATGGGGAGGTTTATGGGGTGATTTGAGGTGCTTTGGATAGTAGGTGTGAGGTGGTTTAGGGGCTGTTTTGTAGGTCTTTGTTGTGTGCGGGTTTTGTCCAAGAGTTCTTTACTCTTTACTTGAATTTCAACATCAAGAGCTAAAGAACTTAACTCTTTCAAGTTTGCGTCAGATTGATGTACAACAACACACCAAATGTAATCATTAAGACCAAGAGTGTAACATACCAAAACGTGTGGATCATCCTCCTTAAGGCCATACTTCCGTAGTTGCCGTCTGAATTCTATGGTATATTCAACCACGTCCTTGCTCCCTTGCTCCATTCTTTCAAGTTTGTTGATGTTGTCTCTTTTGTGATTGAATGGCAAGAACTCTTCTTGAACATTATATCCATTCTTCTTGCTGCAACGTTTTCTCCATTCATAAGATGCTTCATATTCAACTGTATAGGGGTAAACCTTACGTGAACAAGCGCTTCTTGATCCTCCCTTTTGAAGGATCCCAAATACTTCCATTTGTTTGGTAAGATCATCAATTTGTTGCTCCAAGCGTTTCAATTCACTTGGTGAATTCATGAAAAGATCTTTTGCAAGCCATAGAATATGAATCTTGATGAAGAGAGACTTCAAGCAAGACTCACGGTTTAGTGGGGGAATGTAGGGGACGAAATGGGGAATGTGTTTAGGCTAGGTTTGAGTTTGATTTAAGGTTCTTTGTGGAGTTTATGGTTCTTTATGAGTTCTTGATGAGTTCTTGGAAGAACTTATGGGCGACGTGAGAATGGTGGGATGTATACGTGATGAAACAAGGTAAAAGATGTAAGAACTAGAGAAATCAATGCACAAAGCTCTGATACCAATTTTGATGTATAATGGGATCAAAGATCACATTACACATGAAATGTAGAACGGATCTAGATTGATTCTCTAGGATAGGAACCATAAGAACGATGGAATGGCATGTAATTGGATGAATAATGGATGATAAACGAAAGGGTGGATGATATGGACAAATGTAAGGATGGATTTATGAGTGTATTCTGGTTGGAATGAAGTTTGATGAAACGAAAATGCAATTGACATTCAAAGATTCAAACGAATTGATGATTGAACTTACAATGGTGTTGAATCGATGACTTGAATGATAACGGTTTGGGATCTTCTAAGGAGATACAGATTCACCACTCCTAGAATCCTCCAACTCTTCCTATCACCATCTAAGATAGCCCATCTTAGAATAGAAGAATAGATTCAAAAGACTCTCCCTCAAGAGAACCAATTCTAGCACACAAGCTAGAGAGAAAACACAATGTGTTTAAATTTGATTAGTATTTGATATGAGATGTAATGAATGAATACAATGGCACCCTAGGGGGTCTATTTATACTACTCTAGGACCCCTTGGACGTGTACCTAGGGTTCAAGAAACCAAGAATCAACTATTACATCATATATCCTATTTATGACATCATAAACTCTAAAATACAACTCTAGAAAGAAATTGCTATAACTCCTTCAATTCTTGTCCGTTTTCAATGATTCAAAAACCATTGGAAAGCTTATTGAAAGAGCTCCAATCTGTCTTTTGATGATTTCCTCAATAGACGTATGGATCTAGAATTATAGAGCAAAATATCGAACTATACTAGATGGGGTCTTTTGCTGCCGTGAGAGATGACTTCTCAATAAGGACTTGAGAATGATTTAAGCTCATTTGATGTCCTCCAAATGTGAGAGTAACTCCATATAAGCTTAGAAGTGTGAGGACTAAGCTTAGAGTGCCTTCAAGGTCCTTTACGCCTTCTACCTTGATAAACCTTATATATGATGTCACCCAAGACGACATTTGTAGCTTCAAACTGGATTAAGGTCCTTGTAGCTAGAGCTTGATGTATATAGCTAGGCAAATATACATCACCAACCAAGAGCAACTTTGATTTTTTGCCTAACAAAAACTTGATTTTTCTAACAATCCCCCACAATATCAAGGTTTTAAAATATAAACATGTTTGGGCATACAGAAAGTAATGCATCGATGTCAATGTCTCGCGACTTGAATTGACACCTAGTGACGCCAAGTTTAAAGACAAACGACCTACCAAGTGACAATCGTCTTGAACTTGATAGGGAGGTGTAAGTCCGCCCTTGGGCATACATTAACTTCAGATATTGTCATACTCCACGGTCTGGCGTCTTATACTGGCCATACGCCAACCTGGTAGCTCATAGGTGCTCTAGGAGGCGACCCATATCAATCCTCCGACAAGAAGCGACCACACTTCCACACCTAAGAAGGTGGATCAATCTAGCGTGTGCTACTTTCACGCTTTTATGGTTTATTAAGAGCCATATGCTCATCCTCAACACAACAGTAGCAAAGCACTACTCACAAACACCATAGGGAGGGATACAGTGTAGTGCTTAGGAATTGAGTAATGATTGCGTTAATACCCTTTGAACTTCTTTTTCAAATAGGGATCCATCATTACAATTCCTCAATGGGTCCTAATCCCATCCCCCTCGATGTATCAAAGACCATCTTTCTAGATAAGCCTTTCCTTAGCGGATCCGCATGATTCTTTTCAGACTTTACAAAGTCCAGTGATATCACTCCATCTTCAAGTAACTCCTTCACTACTTTGTGTCTATACCGTATATGTCTTCTCTTTCCATTGAAGACCTTGTTCGTTGCAACGGAGATAGCTACCATATTATCACAATAGTGCAATCGAAGGAGCCAACTTCCCCCACAGTGGAACATCTGCTAGCAGACTTTTCAGCCATTCAGCCTCGCGGCCTGCCAATTCAAGAGCAATAAATTCAGATTCCATAGTAGACATAGCAGTACAAGATTGTTTAGCAGATTTCCAGGATATAGCACCACCACCTAGTGTAAACACATAACCACTAGTGGAGTTAATTTCATCATTATTAGATACCCAATTGGCATCGCTATATCCTTCCAACACAGCAGGAAATTTTCCATAATGCAAACCCCAATCAATAGTACCTTTCAAATATTTAAGCAAACACCTCAAAGCAATCCAATGATTGTCACTAGGGTTATGAGTATATATGCTAAGTCCACTAACAGCATAAGAAATATCAGGCCTTGTATAATTCATCAGGAATATAACACTACCAATTATCTTAGCATATTCCATTTGGCACACATGCACACCTTTGTTCTTTACCAAATGCACACTAGCATCATAAGGTGTTCTAACAAGTTCAACATCAAATGAATCAAACTTTCTAAGTATTTTCTCAATATAGTGATACTGGTTAAGACTAATGTCATCTTGAGTCCTCCTAATCTTGACTCCTAAGATAACATCAGCTTCACCCATATCTTTCGTTTCAAATTTAGAACTTAGAAAGCTCTTAGTTTCATTAACAAGATCCATATTAGTGCCAAATATAAGCATGTCATCAACATATAAGCATATAATAACACAATCATTCAAAGCATGCTTGGAATACACACAAGTATTACTTTCATTTGCTCTAAAACCATTGTCAGTTATCGTACTGTCAAATTTTTCATACCATTGTTTAGGAGCTTGCTTTAATCCATATAAGGATTTAACAAGTTTACACACATTATGTTCCTGCCCTGGTACCACAAAACCCTCAGGTTGTTCCATATATATCTCCTCATCAAGATCCCCATTCAAGAATGCAGTTTTGACATCCATTTGATGCACAAATAAGCCATGAATAGAAGCAAGCGCAATCAAAACTCTAATGGTGGCTATTTTAGTCACAGGGGCATAAGTATCAAAGTAATCAATATCTTTTCTTTGATTAAAACCTTTACCCACCAAACGAGCTTTATATTTGTCAATAGACTCATCGGCTTTAAGCTTTTTCTTAAACACCCATTTACAACCTAAAGATTTACAACCTCGAGGTAAATCGATAAACTCCCAAGTATGATTACACAAAATTGAATCAAGCTCGTTGTTAATTGCTTCTTTCCAGAAAATAGCATAAACAAATTTCATGGCATCATCATAAGTTTTGGGATCTTCTCCCATAATATATGCACAAACAAATTCATCCTCTAGCTTGCCATCTTCAACAAGGAAAGAAGTAATAAAATCAGGACCAAAACTATTTTCTTTTCTGATTCTTTTACTTCTCTGTAATTCAGAGCTAGATGAACATGCATGCCTCTTAGTAGATATGTCAGGAGAAATATGCTTATTATGAGATGCAATTTTCGTAGGAAATATATGCTCAAAACATTTAGCATCTCTAGACTCAAGAATATGACCATGCATAAATGAATCACTTTCACCTTTCACTAGAAAGCGATAAGCAGCACTTTGATAAGCATATCCAACAAATAATGCATCAATGGTCTTAGGACCAATTTTCTCTCTTTTGAGAGCAGGTAGTCCAACTTTAGCTAAACACCCCCACACTTTCAAATAATTCTGGTTGGGAGGATTTCCTTTCCACAATTCAGAAGAGGTCTTATCAAGATTCTTATAAGGCACACGATTTAACACATGACAAGCAGACAAAATTGCCTCCCCCCACATATTATCAAGAAGCCCAGAACTAATTAACATAGCATTCATCATATTTTTCAAAGTTCTATTTTTCCTCTCTGCTACTCCATTTTGTTCTGGAGTATAAGGGGCAATCCGCTCATGAATAATACCATTAGCCTCACAAAAGGCCTTAAGAGATGTTAGATCATACTCACCACCTCGATCACTCCTAAGTCTTTTTATTTTCTTATTCAACTGATTTTCCACTTCAGACTTGTACTTAATAAACATTTCTTCTGCCTCATCTTTTGAACTAAGGAGATACAAAACAGTATAACGAGAGCAGTCATCAACAAAAGTAATATAATACTTTTTACTACCTCGACTCACATGATTTTTGAAGTCTCCTAAGTCAGTGTGAACAAGCTCAAGCAATTCAGTTTGTCTCTTTATGGATTTAAAAGGCTTCTTATGGAATTTAGCTTCGACACAAATTTCACATTTAGAGAAATCCATATTGGACAACTTAGGGATCAAATTAAGTTGCTTAAGCCTTTTAATGGAGTCCACATTAACGTGTCCTAATCTTGCATGCCATAAATCAAGTGACTCAACAGTGTAAGCAAAAGAACTAGCTGACATTTTATTCACTTTTTCAGGAATAGTGTCAAGTACAATCAAGTGACCATTAGTACAAAACCCCTTTCCCACAAATTCACCATTGCGGGTCATAACTAGACGGTCAGAAACAAAGGTTAATTTCAAACCCGCTTTCATGAGTAAACCACCAGATATTAGATTTCTACGCATATCAGGCACATGCAAAACATCATTAAGGGTAAGAAATTTTCCAGAAGTGAGTTTCAAAGTGATCTTCACTTTTCCGACGACGGATGCGGTTGATGAATTTCCCATGAAGACATTTCCTCCTTCATCAACTTTTTCATAAGTATGAAATAGTCGACGATCGGCGCAAATATGTTTAGAGGCACCGGTATCAACGATCCATTATGTGACGTTACCAACAAAATTGACTTCCGACACTACTGCAACGATTGTGTCAGATTCAACTAAGTTGGTGTTGGGTCTTTTCCTGGAATGGCAATCTGCAGCTTTGTGACCTCGTCATCCACATGCATGGCAGTTTCCCGTGAATTTATATTTTTGCACCCTTCCTTGTGGTTTCATGCCACGTCTACAATCTTTCTTTCCTTTCTGTTTGGACCTGTCAAAATTAGCAGATCTAGGCTCCACAAGGTTTGCTTTAGAAAAACCAGGATTCATAGAAATCTTTTGATCTTTCATCCTATTTTCCTCCTCAATTTTCAAGTGTCCAACTAGCTCTTCTAAGGTCCAATCTCTTTTTTCATGCATAAGTTGATTTCTATAGTCTTTCCAAGAAGGTGGCAATTTTTCTATCAAGACAATAGCTAAAGTCACATCACATATGTTCAAGCCTTCAGACGCAATAGTTGAACACAAACTTTCATATTCATGGATTTGATCAATAATGGGTTTATCCTCCTCAATCTCAAACTTTAACCATTTACTAACCACAAAACGTTTAGACCCAGCATCATCCTTACCATATTTTTTGCTAAGAGCATCCCAAATCTCTTTAGCAGTTTTAAGTTTCATGTAAATGTCAAGCAAGAAATTAGACATATGATGCAACAACATGCCTTTACACACTTTGTCATCCCTAGCAAATTTCAATTCATACTCAGCTTTAGTATTAGGCTCTTTAGGAATAACCTTATCTTCTAAGACATATGCAACCTCAGTTTGCTCCAGATAAAAACTCATCTTAACAACCTAACGATTATAATTTTTACCATCAAATGGTTCAAGCTTAGACATATCAGGAATGGTAAATTTAGAAGCCATAATTATATAAAACTCGAAAATCGTTCTTAGAATGTTGGGGAAAAAAACAAGAAAAAGGGTTTGGTTTAGAAAATTACAACAACTAAAAATAACCTTTTCGAAAACTAGAATACAACCGCACTTGGTATAAAATTCATCCAACTAAAACCTTAATTAACATATGAAAATAAACACATTAATAGCATCACAATACATAATAAAATAGTAGGAAATAGCAAACCGTGTCGTGGCCTAGCCACTGTCCTAAGAACGATTTCGCCGAAGCTACGGTGCAAACTTCCTCCAAGTGGCCGTTCCCCAGGATTAACACGGTGTTAATTAATCGAGTGCACTCCCAATTAATTAACTTGGAGTACTTGAAACTATGCCCAAAAATGGTTATATAATAGCTAAAGAGTTGAAAGAAAACTAGGGAATTATATATAAAACTTGTAGGAAATTAAGGATAAATAAATAGAACTTTAATTTTGGAAATAAAGGTGAGAGACCAAGAGGAAAAGGCTGAAATGTTTGCACACTTAGATGCTATCATCCCCCCTCATCCCACATTTATATATAGCAAAAGGGAAGGGTGAAGCTTTGCAAGAGTTCCAGGCCCGGCCCTGGGGGTAGGCCCAAGGGGCAACCGCCCAGGGCCCATGGTCTTAAAATTTTTTTTATATTAGTTTCAAGGGCCCCAATGGATGAAGCCTTACTACTGCCTTAGTATTATATGGGCCCATGGCCCATCGCGTACCTCATGGAGTAAGGGCCTCATCTCAAAGCCTTTGTAGTTACTTTTCAGGGCCTCACCTCATAGAGTTAGGTCTGAAAAAAAAAGGGATTACCTTCTCTCTTTCTCATCTCTCTCTAGTCTCTATTGGTAGCCATCATAGTGAAGCTGGAATTCGCTGTTATTAATTCTATCTCTCCTCTCAATAATTCTACTGACTACAATGGCAAATAGACAATGGTAATTTTTTTGTTGCTATATTGTTAATTGCTACACTGTGTTAATTTTTTTTTTTTTTGAGGGATATATTGTGTGAAATTGGCGGTTGCCATACTTATTAACTTGGATTAAGTAGATTAATTAGCTTTTGGTTGCTATACTATTTCAAATTGATTGATTAACTTTTGGTTGAATCTATATATTTTAGTATAGGTTGTGGGTTGTGTAATTAGATGAAATTGCAATAATAATTAATTAGAATATTGAGATTACTTTATCAAAAGGATTAAAGGAAGATTAATTAGGTTAGAGTGGCTTTCGAGTGTTGCTTTGGCATTGGTTGAGCAATAAACCAGTGCAAGGGATGCAATATTATAGCCTATTGGCAGACAAATTCGAAGGTCTTTGAACTGGACTTATGTCAATTTAGCGGATCAAGTTTTGGTCCCTTTGGAGTGTAAACAGTGAAAAGTGGGTTCTTTTGGTCAAATAAAGAATCCAAAAAATATAACTTGGCGGTTGTCGATTATTATGATGCAGAAATCATGAATTTGAACAATTGACAAGCTTCTACATCGTTGTTCATAACATTTTATTTGTCAGAACAACAAGAAAGCTTCATGTAGAGTTAATTGTTGTTGATGCAAATTTCCTTGTTGTCATTGCAATTTCATTGAATTATTGGGTTTGATGGGAAATCAAGCTAATCAGAGTTGTCTTGTCATCGTGATCTTTATAAACAGGCTATGAGAGGTGGCTTCTGCCTGTCTCAAAACACTGTAGGTAGCATACTCAAGTTGATTATGTAAATCTATGGCGAAATTCCCACCTTCTATTACTTTTATACTGCTAATTGATTGTGTATGTAAAATTATGTATGACTTCCATATATGTGATTTCCCAAGTGGTCTCCCTTGGCATAATTTATACTCCCTCTGTTCGGTTTTATTAGTCGTCCTTGAAAATTGTGCCAAAACTTTGACCGTTAATATTTTAATTTGTATAATGATTCATCATACGAAATTGATGTCATTAGATTCGTGATAAAAAATACTATTAAAAAAGTATAATATTATATTTTTTTTGCAAAACATTTATATTAGAAATTATTAATTAAAAATTGGCACTGAAAACTGTAAATGACAGATAAAAAAGAACGGAGGGAGTATGTTATATAGAATATAGATTCATCTTAAAATATATGAGTGGCGATGGATAGTTAAATTAATGTCTCAAATTGCTACACTTTGTTAATTATTGTTTTTTAATGAATTTGTTTTAGATATCTATAGTTATTGTAATCCATACTTATTCCAAGTGTGAATGCTTTGAAGTTATGTCTCTAATTATTATAATGAAAATGATGGTTTTTTTAGTATCATTGTAGTTGAGTAGTAAATATTTACTTGTTTTCTTTTTGTTTAATTGACGCTATGTGAATGCTCTCAAAAACATTTTCCAGTTAAGATTGTGACTATTTTCATTTATGCAGAATCGAATGACGAATTTTCTTTTTATGATATTGGGCATAAAAGAGCCACATTTTTTTTATCAATTTTATGGAAAAAAAATTAGTCTTTCGTAGGTATGCATTTTGATTAAATTTTTAGTATCGTTATTCAATATAAACGTTGACGTATACTTTTAAAAGAGGTCCAATCTACAAATTGGTCTGTCGTGTTGCCCGGGGCCCCAAAATTGCCAGAGCCGGACCTGAAGAGTTCTAAGCCAAATTGGCGACCATTAGACCACCACCTCTAGGGGATCCAATAGAAACAAGGTGGGTGGCAAGAGAAGCAACAATCTATTGACAACACAAAAGATTTATGCCTAACACTTTGATTAAAGAAATACAACATTTTAAGTGTGGCAAAAGGAGCTATTGACAACACAAAAGGTGAAAAGGGTGGTTGCCTAACACTTTTGACAAACCAACCAAGAGCAACTTTGATTTTTTGCCTAACAAAAACTTGATTTTTCTAACATTTTGGTCCATGAAAACTATTATATAACCTAAATGTAAAATAGGGCTTATTATATGTCTTTCAAATGTGACAATCTTATTTTAATATTTCTGGATGTTCAATTTAACTTGTAGATAAGAATCATCCAAGGTCTTCAGGAAAACAAAAGTTTTAGATGTAATAGATATTGGAAATAATGTGAAGATAAACCTTAGGATTTTTAATGGGGAAATTTCTAACAACAATATAGATAGAGAATGAAGTTTCATAGTTATTTTCATATTTATCAAACATTCTATTGAACTTGAGCAATAAGTCAAGTCAAATTGATCTGTTTGATAAATAAGTAAGTTTTATACTAGACTTAAAAAACATAAATTCACTCTTTGTCATGAGAAATGTATTATTTCAACCACAAAAAATCTCAGTACGGTCCTGCTAATAGATATGACAGATTTAGATATACATAATCCTGCTCTTATATGAAAGTAAATAAAAAGGCTAATCATGACAGTTTTATCATAATGAATAATGGAAAAGTTGCCTAAATAAGATTACAAGAGGAGAACAATTTCAGAGTGATTGGTGCAACTTTATGATGACAAGATCTAAAATTGACTACAACTCTAATCATCTCTCCTTGTCACTTTCCATGTGAATTTCATTTAATTTTGCACACTTGGAATCAAATATCCTATCCTGTTCTTTTGTGTGGTGCGATGCAGTGTGGTACCACACCACACCACTTAAAATGCTCTTCTACACTTTACCATACCATACCACATTTTACAACAATCATCACTTTTCTCTTTCCTTATTTTTCTTTCTCCTTACTTTTCTTCTCTACTTTTCACATTCTCTCTCCTCACCTACCAATCAACCACACTTTCCACAAATTTCACCATATCATTCAATACCTTACTGTATTTTCCACAATTTCATCACACCGCACCATTTTCGCATCTTACCAACCGCACAAAAGAATATGAGTGATTGACATTATTATCACTTATCAGCAATGGCAATGAAAACATTTGGTAAAGAATTATAATCCATTGGATGGGACAATTGGAGGATTACATTCTTCTCTTCAAGTGACTAACATTCGGTAAAGAATTATAATCCATTGGATGGAACAAGTAGAAAATTATATTCTTCTCTTCAAGCAACAAAAATGCAGTACCTCATTAGTCACTACTCACTAGGGCTTGTAAAAAATCAAGTTGGGAAATAGTTTGGGTTGAATGTATATGTTAGCTTCTAAATTCAAATGATCTACTAACAGTTAAAACTGGTTTTTCGGGCTTGACAATTCAAAGGAGTAAAATTCAAATTTTGACAATAAGTATTGATCCAAATTTAAATTTGACAAAATTAATGACCATGCCCATTATTTTGTTGATTGAACTTTGAACTTGTCACACACCCTTATTTTGCTGTTTGAATTTGAACCTATCCCTTCTTCACAAACATGGGCAAGCCACCCTTCGTGAGTGTGAGACTTAGGGTTTGCCTTAGTTCATACTCTGTAAGGCGCCGTCCCTAATCGTCCGAAGAAGGACGGATGACATACTCACCGACGGTGAGGGCAGGGTTGTTGATTGTTCCCATGGACTCTCCATATGTGAACAGATGGAAGGACTTGAAACTGACAGAAGATGAGGAGAAAATAATCGATTGTGGACACAAAGAGAATGAAGGTTTCAGAGATAGGGCAAATCTGGCCCTGGCAGGGAAAGTGATGACGGACAAGCCCTATAGGGTTTCCGGACTATTTGCGTTCCTGAGGCAAGCATGGAAAGTACGAAAAACTTTCATGATTCGAGAAGTAGGGGAAAATCTGTATGTTTTTCAGTTTTTCACGATCGAGGATAAAACAAGGGTCCTATCCGGGAGTCCCTGGGTGTTTGATAAGCTTCTCCTTTTATTGACGGATGTAAAGGACGATATGGCACCGTCGGATATTAGGTTTACCCACGCTGCATTATGGGTGCGAGGGTATGACATCCCTTTTGGACGACGATCAAGAGAGATGGCAGAAGCGTCAGCATCAAAGTTTGGCGGTTTAGTTGAATACAGAGAGGATGATGATCTCGGGTGGTGTAAAAATTTGGCTTTCAGGGTTAAAGTTAAACTAGATGACCCGCTGCCGAGAGGGGCGTTCACGACTTTCGGGCATAAAGGGGTGAGGTGGATTCCCTTCAAGTACGAGAAGCTCCCAAACTTTTGCTATCGATGTGGTCGACTAGGCCATGTAGAGGAGGATTGTGACGAAGCGGAAGGGGAAGATAACAAAGGGCAATATGGTGAATGGATGAGAGCATCTCCAATGCGGATAAATAGACAAAACACAAACAGGGGGAGTCAAAAACAAGGAGGACAGGTGGAGAACCGTGAGGAGCAAGGGAAACAAGTGAAAAAAACAACAGCTAGGAGATCCTTGCGGGATATCGTAGAAGCGACAAACTCTGCAACGAAAGAGAAAACAACTGAATCAGGCACGGAGCAGCCTGAAAGGGAGGGTGGTGAATCTGTGATGGGGAGGGGACGGGAGGAAGTGGGGGAAGCAGGCACGAAACGCGAAGTGAAAGGAGCGGGGAAAGGCAAAGTTGTAACGGAACGAGAAGGAAGGGGGGTGTACGAAAAATTGGCAGAGACAGAAAACGACGAACAACACACTAACAACAAGAGTGGCAGATCAACAAAGGGTGTAAAAGAAGGAATGGAGGGAGAGAGGAGGGGGGAGGGGGGAGACAGGGCGGACGTGGAAAAGGTTAAAGGGAAATGGGAGAAGTGTGAAGAGAGGGGAAAAAAGCCTGGGAGTGACCATAGGAAAGAGAAAAGAGGTCGATGGAGCGGAGATGCTGGAAGGGCTCCAACTAATGGAAGTGGAGGTGAGGGAGAAGAGAGGAAGAACATCGGATGTGGTTATGTTTGAAGCTAATGAATCGACTGGGGGGAGGAATCCCACCCCCGCCGTGACCAATGAAAATCTTGAGCTACAACTGTCGAGGGTTGGGGAAGCCTGAGGCGGTTGCATCAATCCGTGCAGTAATACGAACATGTTCCCCAGATATTGTTTTTCTCATGGAGACAAAGAAGATTCATAAGGAGATGGAGATTATACGGGTTAAGACTGGGTTCTATGGATGCTTGGAAGTTCCTGCTAAGGGTCGTGCAAGGGGTTTGGCGATGCTTTGGAAGGAGGAGGTGGACCTAACGATTACCTCTTATTCAGATAACCACATTGATGCGGAATTGGTGGGGGGGAGGGGGATATGTAGGATAACGGGGGTGTATGGGTGGCCTGAGAGGGAACATAAGGACAAGATATGGAGAATGATGAAAATGCTAAAGGGAGAAAGTTGCTGCCCATGGACGATTTTCGGTGATTTCAACGGAGTGTTGTTCCCAACCGAAAAAAACGGAGGGGGAGGTTTTGACTATAACGTAGCTCATGCATTCTACAGTTCCATGCAGGATTGCAACTTACGTGATATAGAAACGTCGGGCTACAAGTTCACGTGGTGCAACAGACGAAGAGGAGAGGAGTTCATTGAGGAAAGGCTAGACCGCTTCTTGTGCAATGACAGCTGGAATGATGTGGCCAGAATGTTGAGTGAGATGCATGATTTGGGAGGGCTCGGACCACTTTCCGATAGTCCTTGACACAGAAGCGAGAGTTGAGTTAAAAGGACATGGTAGAAATGTTCCAAAATTTGAGGCTTTTTGGACTCAGGATGAAGAATTTAAGGAAATAACTAAGAAAGGGTGGATGGACAATAGAGGTGACCAAAATAATATAGTAGAGAGGATTAAAGGGTGTGGACGAGTGTTGAAGGAATGGAGTCAAAGGAAGTATGGGAAGATAACGGACAGTGCAAGAAATCTTTGGAAAAATTCACTGACTTGTGCAAGGCGCCCAATCGAGGACTGTTGATAGAGGAGCTGAGACAGGTGGAGCTTGAATCAATGGAAGCAGAGAAGCGGCAGGAGGCCTACTGGGCGCAGCGAGCCCATCACTCGACGTTGAAAGATGGAGACCGGAACACAACTTACTTTCATGCCCGAGTTAAACAGCGCCGGAGGAAAAACACGTTGAGGATGATTGAGAATGCGACAGGAGATGTGGTGATGGGTCAGGAAGCAATCGAAGAAGTTGTGACTAAGTACTTCAGAGACATTTTCAGTCTAATGGATCACAATGTGAGAACTTGCAATTTGAGGATATGGCCGATCGAGTAAGTGCAGAACAGAAGATGTGGCTATGCAGAGAGTATACAAGGAAGGAGATTGATGATGCTTTACAACAAATGCATCCCACGAAAGCCCCTGGGTCGGACGGAATGTGTGCGCTGTTCTTTCAAGAATCATGAGGGATTGTAGGCGACGATATAAGCAATATGGTGATAAACTTCCTCAATGGTGGAGATATGCCGCAGGGACTTAACCATACAATTATTTTGTTGATCCCCAAGACAAAACATCCACAAAATATGAAGGAGCTGCGACCAATTAGCCTATGTAACGTAACCTACAAATTGATCTCCAAAGTGCTGGCGAATAGGTTGAAAGAGACCTTGCAGGATGTGGTAGACCAAAGACAGTCTGCATTCGCGCCGGGACGACTGATATTCGACAACATCATCATAGCCTATGAACTGTTCCATTACATGAAAAAGAAGACCAAAGGGAAAAAGGCATGGATGGCGGCCAAGATCGATATGAGCAAAGCATATGACCGCGTAGAGTGGGCATTCCTGGAGCGGGTTATGAGAATTATGGGATACCCAGATGAATGGGTAAGACTGATTATGAAGTGTGTAAGAACGGTGTCCTTCTCTTTCAATGTAAATGGGAAGATCATCGGAGATGTAAAACCAAACAGGGGGCTAAGACAAGGGGACCCTTTGTCCCCTTACCTATTTCTACTGATTTTCGAAGGATTATCGTCGCTCATCAGGAAGGAATGCACGGCCGGAAGACTTCATGGCATACAGATTAGTAGAAGGGGTCCAGAAATCTCACACCTCCTGTTCGTTGATGACAGTCTGCTCTTTATGAGAACAACCATATAAGAAACCATATGTTTGAAGGACATTCTCAGACAGTTTGAGCTCGCTTCTGGGCAGCAGATAAACCTTGACAAATCAGAAGTGATTTTCAGTGCGAACACAGAGGCAAGTAGGAAGCTAGAAATTATCTCAGAGCTGGGTATGAAGGAGATGGAACAGGCGAACAAATACTTGGGACTGCCGCTATGCTTGGGGCGTTCCAAAAAGATCATCTTTGAGCAAGTGAAGGCGAAAGTGTAGGGAAAAGTCAGAGGGTGGAAGGAGAATTTGCTGTCTCAGGCTGGACGGGAGGTTATGATAAAGGCGATTCTACAAGTTATTCCTTCCTTTGCAATGAGCATATTTTTATTTCCATCGTCTTTTTGTGTGGAGCTAAGGAGTATGGTGAGTAGATTCTGGTGGGGAGGGAATAAGGAGAAGCGAAGTATCCACTAGGTAGCATAGGACAGTTTTCAAATGCTATTGCCTTAGCTTATCAATTTCAATTCAACTCTATGGTTAGCAACTGCCATCTAAAGAACTTTTAGAACAGTATTGGTCTAACTGGCTTTAAGCTGAGCTTCTTCTGCAACTGGCTGATCGGATGGAGAGGGAAGGACTTTTGTTTAACTTACAGACTTACCGCTAGAATGAAAAGAGGCTTGCTCAGGACGGGAAAGGAATGCCTTAAAGAAAACTCCCACTTAATGACCTGCATCGCCTATTCTCTTCTCTGGCTCGACCACTTGTGTACGTAAAGTATACGTGTACGTGGCCGATGAATGGGATCTACGCGGGAAAGAGACTCCCTGGTAGGGGGGATTCCTTAAATGTAATGTATCTTTTCTGACTTGACGGTTGAGGAGAGTCCTTTAATCGGGTCCCTCTTCTTTAATAGGTGCTTTCAAGTATGCCAAACGAAGCATGATGGGGGGTTAGGTTTTAGCCTTTCAAGGACTTTGGAGATTTCAATATAGCAATGCTCGCAAGACAAGTGTGTAGATTGCTAACCGAACCAGAATCCTTGGTGGCGAGGTTACTGAAAGCTAGATATCATCCTAGAACGAGTGTGTTGGATGCAAAATTTGTCCCGGGTTCGAGCTATGTATGGAGGAGCTTAATGGTGGGCAAAACGCTGATCCTCAAAGGGATCGGCTGGATGGTTGGGGATGGCCAAACCATAAAGGTGTGGAAGGACCGGTGGCTGCCGACGGTAAACGGACACTTCCTGGGTCAGCCTCCAGCGGGATGTCGAGACTGGACGGTAAAGGAGATGATGGAGGAAGGCGAACAAAGATGGAACGAAAGGAAGGTCCGAAGCCTGTTCATCAAAGACGATGCGGACCAAATTATGTCAATATATTTGAGTCCGAGGAAACCAGCTGACAGACCGAGGTGGTTATACACAAAGTCTGGGGAATACGAAGTGAAATCAGGATACCATCTAGCCCGTTCTTTAGATGTTGCGTCTACGTCTGGTGGAGAGACGTCGAAAGGGGAATGGCAGTGGATTTGGAAAGCCAAAATTCACCCAAGAGTGAAAACCTTTGTGTGGCGGTTTAGACGGAACATCTTACCGACTAAAAGGACACTCTTCCAGCGAAAATGTAGTCCGGACGCGGGATGTGAGATTTGTGGTACGGGGTGGAAGGATGCTCACCATGTCTTCGTGGGATGCCCATGGGTGAGAGAGATGTGGGAACATCTTGGGCTCGGGGAGGTCACTTTGATTAATGGAAACAGTGCTGGCGAATGGCTTAGGCAAGCGCGAAGTATGCTGGGGGAAAGGGAAAGGGACTTATGTCTCTACGGGCTATGGAGCATATGGTGGGCTCGAAACGACAAAGTTCACAACAACAGAACAATAGACCCAAGCTTTGTGGCGGAAAGAGCGACGAAAGCTTTCTCTGAGTTTAGATCCATTGGGGAAGGACGAAGGGACATTGGGGAGACAAGTGGAGGCCCTCAGGAAGCGAGTATCGACGGCGAAATCCTTTGTGATGCGGCAGTGAATGAAATGGAGGGGAGGGTAGGAGTGGGTTGTGTGGCCAGATCGAGCAACGGAGAAGTCTTGTGGACAGCTGGAACAAGTTTCAATCTGAAAAGAACGTCGGTAATGGCAGAGATGATGGCAATCCGATGGGGAGTGGAGAAAGCAAGAACCAAAGGGATGGTGGACTTTGTGGTGAGGACAGATGCCTTACAAGTAGTGAAGACGCTGAGGAACGGAGGTCAATTTTGTGGTTTTGAGACCCATACGCTGGAGGACTTGCAGGCAGAACTCAAGAATAGGGGGGAGGGTGGATGTAATTTGGGCAAGGAGAGAGGTAACTATGGCAGCACACAAAGTAGCCAAACTTTGTATTCTTGCGGGGCAGGGAAAAGTAGTGGGGGTGGGATAGGTGTCCTAGATTGAAGGCCTTTTGATGGGAGGAATTGAATAGATTGCTTTGTACTCTGACATTATTTCATTTGAATGGAATTACCTTTTGGTTGGAAAAAAAAAAAAAGAACAAGGGCAAGCCAAATCCCACATTTAAACCAAAGGGAGATGAATTAAATTTTGCCAAGTTAAAATACTATATTATATTTTTCATCCAAAAAAAGAATTAAAAAAAACATATATTGTTCTAGTTTAGTTGATTTAAAGTACATCAGAGGCATAAAAAAATATTTTTTAAAAAAAGAAATTGAGGGTGTACAAGACTCAAACTCAAGACCCTCCCAGCTACACATTCACCAAGTTTTCCACTAGGTCTTTAAATATTCATAATTTGTATTGCACAAATTAGTGCAACTTGACAAGGTTATGAGATGAGGGCATGAAGCCTTCGGTCACATTTGGGTTTGGCCAATAATGTGACGTAGCTTCTCACCTGCTGGGTAGCATCACTCTGTTTCATGGGTAATATCAATTATGATGATTTGACTTCTTTTGTGTGGTTGATATGGTGGAGAAATGGTGTTATGTAGGGATGGCAATAGGCAGGATTTGGGTAGGGTCCACCTGGATCCATATTTTTACCCATAATTTTTAATTGGACTCATATCCTTACCCATATCTTTTGAATGTTTTCTGAAAGGATCCATATTCTTATCCATGTGTTTTACTGAACTCATATACTTACCCATTTACCCATATCCTTTACTGACATTTAAATTAAACTTTTACCGCATATTAATTAGCAAACCTGCAAAATTTTTGCTGAAAATCTTCAAATGTCAAACTTAAAATCGCAAAAATAATACAAAATAGTCGTACAATCCCAAATTACAACATAACAAACACAAAATTATCGTTCAAAAACAAATTTCCCGTTTCTTCACTTTCCCACTGAGTGAGTATTAAGTAGTCTAGGTTTTTTTTTTTTCTTTTCACTTTCCCGCTTCTTCACATTTGACATTAAAAAAAAAACTAGGGTTTTCAATATCTTAAAGAGTTAAATTCATTTTACTTATTAATTTATTTTATATATATAATATAACGGATCTAGGTATGGATCTGGGTCCTGACCTTGGACCCGGACCCATATCTATTTTTTGGTCATTGCCCATTGTATCCATATCCTTTGGGTCTAAAATTTATGGACCCATATCCTTAAAAATGGATCTGGGTCTACGGATCTGGACAGGGTCCAGGACCCATTGCCATCCCTAGTGTTGTGTGATAAAATTGTAAACAATACACTAAAGCGTTGAAACAGCATGATAAAATTTGCAAAAAATGTAATTGATATCGTAGATAATAAGAGATAATGTGAATAGTAGAACGGAAAAGTGAGGAGATATATATATTAATAATAATTGTGATAAAGTGTGATATGATATGATAAAGTATAATAATAATTATGGTGAGTTGTACCGCACCGAGAAAAAAGAGCAGGGCCTTAGCCCTTAATTATTGAAATTATCACATTACATAGGGCACTAAGGGCAGGAGTGCCCAACGAACCATGCAGGACAACATGACATTTTGACAGAATCTCAGCAATAAACATTGTATTAGTAATGCAATTTGTCTCTGTTAACACATACATCCTTTATCACAAGAGCAGAGGGGTGGTGGAATATCTGAGGATTAAAAAATATATATATCACATCCAAATCTCTTTCTGGAAAACCGCAAGCCGAAAAAGTGATGTAGAAACCCTCTTTCTGTAACAAAATTGTTGAAGAAAAAGAGAAGAAAGACAGGGTAAAGATACAAGGGGCCAAAGAAGACATACATTGCCATTTGCCACCACCATTTTTCTTTTAATCCAATACAAGCACTAAGAGAAATCAACACATCTCTCATAGTTGTAAAAAGAATCACTGCTTACAGACTGACATAAGTTAATTGGGGTTAGAGGATGATGGTAATAAAAGGAGGATCTTCCTTTCCGTTGTCTTCCTCAGGCACAGGAACAGGATACGATGGCTGACTTGAGCATCGATGGTAGCCACTCACCAACCTTGAATCACTTGTTACCGAGTATAAACATTAACATCATATCATTATGGGGGGGTCAACGTCAATGCTTTTGAGTTAGCATGCAACTACATACAAAGCCAGCCAAGCCACAACCGACTTCTGGGGAATGATGCACTGCGCAACTGAGTTATACTTGCACTAGTGTAAGGCTGGCCCCGGTAACTTAATCAGTTAAATAGTGAGGGATAGGTCAAACCTCCGTAAACAAACAATAGTTACCAATGTCATCTGATTAAACTGAATTTAGCGCTAGATTTAGCTCCTGTGCAGATTTCGCGACTGAGCCCCCTCTTCTGTGGAATGTAAACACAAAAGGAGTCAAGATTTCCTCAAAAGAGTATTGTATACATGAGGACTGAGGAGTAAGTGATATAAGTCCTAACCTCATAAGCCCAGGCAAGCTACGCTTCACCCTTTCCAGTTCTATATAACAAAGATTGCACCGCTCCAGTCTGAAAAATTTATCAAATATTAAACTCCATTAAGAATGAACCACCCTATCATCTTAATGGCCATCACAGCAAGTTTAACAGGTGTTTTTCATATGCAGACAGCAGAACCTTTCAAAAATCAAAGCCTACT
The DNA here is from genome assembly GCA_029582165.1 of Portulaca oleracea. Taxonomy (NCBI): domain Eukaryota; kingdom Viridiplantae; phylum Streptophyta; class Magnoliopsida; order Caryophyllales; family Portulacaceae; genus Portulaca; species Portulaca oleracea. The sequence goes on from CM055869.1 coordinate 49,599,049, forward strand.
TTCCGAAATTGCAATAGAAAGAAATATGACAGTCTGAATGCTGAAATGATCTATTATGTGAAATTCAAATACTCCTCTGCATCCAGAAACTTCACCTTTGTAATTGCTTTGGTTGCAATATTCAAGCTTTAATGGCATCTGTTGCAAAAAATGCACTCTTTACAGAATGCTGCTTTTAAAATGTTCCCTTACCGTCATAATAATACAATAAAGAGAGAAAGATGGATACAATTGTTTAAGAATGAAAGACATTTTAAAGCAACACTCACCTTTGCTCCGCCTCAATATCTACACCCACAGAAGACGATGATGCTGATATTGCTGAATAGATGACCGAACCAAATACTCTTACAAGCTTAGCCAGCATTTCCAGTGAAATACCAAGATGCCTGGGAAAATGATAATGGTTTAGGCCATTAATATAAAGAACCAAATCTGAAGGCCCTATCACTGAAGTTTTTAAGACAACAGGGGAGCGCTGAAGTCGTAAAGTTTTCGGGACCTGTGTGAATATACCACCTACATGGCTACATTAGTCTTTGCACCAAAAAAAGATGAATTAAGCTTTAACAAAACACCAGCGGGACAAGCAGTGTTGCTTCAGAGTTCAGATCACTCGAAATTACAACTTGTATTCAACTCTCTCTCTCTCTCTCTCTCTCTCTCTCTCTCTCTCTCTCTCTCTCTCTCTCTCTCTCTCTCTCTCTCTCTCTCTCTCTCTCACACACACACACACACACACATGCACGCACATGCACACGCGCACGCGCACATGCAGAGAAACATATTGTGGCCCATCCATTGGAACAAGTGCATTAGTTCTTCTTGTGATCCTTTACAACAGGGCTAAACTATTTTCAGCAATATATTAAGAATTCCCCAAGGATGTTTATATGTGTGATAGTATACGACAAACTAAGTTTCTTTTACTTTCACATATAGTTAGTTTCCACCCAAGATCTCTTCTCGTAGCACTGCCAAGTCCATTAACATCTACTAACAAGCAGTTCAATCCTAAGTAGACTGATCCATCCTGATATTTCTTTACCTTGTACAATAAAAAATGCACAAGAACTAGAAAAGCAGATGATAGGTATCCGAACATTAAAGAGATTTTGCTGACTTGACATCAACAAAATGGTTGTCAGCAATTTATTCATTTCAACACTTACCAATGCATATCATTCTGCTTAACAACTGCATATTACACATTATTTCTAACGATTTTATCCACGTACGGTGAGAAAGAAGAGAAGCAAAATTCAGCAACAATTTCAAAGCATCCTTTTTTTACTAATTAACAGACCAGACAAAGTGACAAACAACAACTAAAACATAAAACAATAAGGAAGCATTCTACCTATCCACATTACTTTCAAGAAGGCTAGCAAGAACTGGCAAGAGCCCCGTGCAAACTTCCAATGTGACAATATCAGGTTTTTCGGTCAAACAGCTAACAACATCAGCTACAACCTGTAAAATATGCGCTAAATTTGAGTTTCTGTTGATCTTAGAAAATTTCTTATAGTAACTTAAGAAAGGAGTCGATCCCCCCATCCCCAGGCCACCCACAAAAAAAAAAAAAAAGAAAAAGAAAACAAAACTTCAGAACTAAAAAGGCTTACTCCATGATCAGCCATCTTTTCCATTGCACCTACGGCTCCTTTAACATCATTTCGATCCCAGAATCTGCGCACTACCTATAGCTCAAACAAACAAAAATGGTTTATCAATCATGTAGAGTTGTTTCAACTTTCAATAACATTTCTTCTCTTGACAGCATAATTTTCCACCCCCTCTTTCAAAATGGCGCCAATAAAATCACAGTACCCCAAACACCAGATACCCAGTCAGGAAGAGAGTTTGCCTACATAACAGCTAGGTCATGCCCAAAATTCCACCAAAAACCAAGTAACTTCAACTAAAGAGGGTGGGCTGGGGTCGGAGAAGAAAGGCAACAGCCAACATCATAACAATACATTTAACATCTCCTAGACTTCCTCCTCTCTTCATGCATGTATGCATGCATATGCCTAACCCTTATTTCTACTGCTACAAATCTAAAGTCACACAGTTCTTACATGTACAATCAGAGAAAATTGGGGACTCAAGTTATTAATTAGAGAAGTAGATAATGGTTTAAGGCTTTAAGCCATACAATTACAGTGATCAGTATGGGAGCAAGCACCATATCCCCATTGAATTATGCTACTGTAGTAGCTGAAATTTTCTGGGCCTTCACAATGTAATATGCAATTAACCTTTTTTAGAAAGCTACATAAGGTGTATGATTTCAAACCGAAAGGAAAAAAGGCAATGCACCACAAGCTGGAACTCGGGCTATCAAAAATTGTCCAACCCGGATGTCGGTTCAGTCCAACCTTAGACCTTAGTTTAAAAAGGCACGCTTAAGCGCGGTGAGGTTCAAACAAGGTGATGCTAGGCTCATCCAAAAAGGCCTACTTGTGTGCCATTTTGGGACCTTTGGCTCCTAATGGGGGAAAAAATAATAGTAATAACAATAAAAGATTCTTTTGTAGTGCTTCCTTCTAATTTGACAACCCACCCCCCCCCCCAAAAAAAAAAAACAAAAATAAATAAAAAAATAAAATGCCTCCAAAAACTCTTCTAATGCAATCATGAGGGAATGATTTTCATTTTTCATGCAAAGTAAAACATATATATGAAGCGCGCCTCATGCCCCAAACGCGCGCCCCTTCGCCTCGAAGCCAATACCTAGAATCTAAGACCCCTTTGCGCCTTGGGCCTTTTTATCTAAGGTCTGGCCAGAAAAAAAAAACACCTACAGTAACAGATTTTTCATTCAAATTTCACTTTTTTGACCGAAAATCTGGACACAATATGTTCTTATTTTTATTGTCCAAACAGATTTTAACCTGAATTTAGGATGATCCAAAATGTCCAACCCGAAAACCGAAAAAACTGTATTGGACATCAGATTTCCTCTAGACCCAAAGTTGAATTTTTGACACTCTACTGGAACAGCCCCCTATATTCTCACATGGAACCAAGAAAGTAGGAACAACATTCTGTTATCATTACACATGAAATCCCACCTAAAGCGTCCATTGTGCTTCCTTGCTAAGAATGTTGCCAAATATTTTTGATGTTATTTTGGGAAGGCATAATATGTGAGAACCCCTTACGTACATGAATCGCCTCCTAAGTTTCTTATTAATATAAATAGTCTTGATAGCTCATAAAAAATAAAAAATAAAAAAAAGGTCACAAAATTGAGCACTCACAAGGTTAAAGGATAGAAAGTTCTCCGTGGTGTGCATACAGCATAGCTGCATACTCATGAATGGATGGGGCATTAGCATATGCTTTATACTTTTTGATTCATCTCCCAATCTTTCATCCCCCAAACATTGGATGAGTATGAAATGAAAGTTTTACCCAGCTTTGACTTAATGCAGCATATTAAAGTATTATCGTCTTTCATTTGATGCAGCATATGCAAGCATTATCATCTTATACTTTTGTCTAATTCCAGTTTTTCTTTCTGTAGCAAACTAGATCTTGTTTACCAGAATCAGAGGTGAAAGAAAATTTTAAGGTGAAAGAAAACCATCGTACCAGGGGGAGCTAATATAGTACAAAAGATGAGTGGTACCTGTAGTTTATCCAAGCGAGATTGCAGGGAACTGAAAAATTGATCATGTCTCCCAATGATGTCCGCAATCACATCATCATCAGTCAAAGGAGTAGCATCTTTCTCAACTGACGAAGAATATCCCCGTCGTCTAGATCTCTATGGATCAACAAGCAAAAAGAAAATAGTAAAGACCCCACAAAGATGTGAAAGGTACAAGGAAGCAAGAGAAGAAGGAAGAAGTAGCAACAGCAAACAATACAGATAACAAATTGTGAACACTGCATACAGGGTAGCTAGCATTTAATGGTACAAGGTGACGTGTAATTTAGAATGTTAGTCTGCATCAAAATGTGAGTCACCCATGATGGAAACATTAAGAAAGAACCTTGGAAGTTTACAATGGGGTGAAGGGTACATGGAGAAACTGAGACCACAAAGTTGCATATTCAGGAGAAGCGAAAGATCTACATTTAAACTGAAATAAAGCGAACTCATTACAGGACTCAAACAATATAGTCCCAACATATACAAAATTTCTCATTTTTCTCACATTTCCCCCTTCCTACCAAACCTTCCCAAATTTTGCTTTCCTTCCTTTCTCATGCCTTAGGTCCACCACCTTGTGTCTAAACCCGTGTCCCATGTACGGATCCGTGTCGACCCTGATATACGACAGTCCTTATATGCAAGTCTGGGTAGCGTAGGTTATAATAATATAAACAATATAAACAATATAACAGCATCTTGACTAGTGGATAATTTACAAAACAAGGGACAGAATTATGGCTAACTGGTGTAGCATGTGCAAGAGGGATCTTGAATCTCCAAATCATATTTTGTTGCATTGTGACTTTGCCATATCTCTTTGGGATTTAGCATTGAGTTGTCACGGTGTGCCTTGGGTTGCATCCTTTTCTATTAGGAGTTATCTCCTATCTTGGTAGAGTTTCTTTGGAAGGAAACCTAAGAAGAAGAAGGCCTTAGTTATTCCTCATGTGATTTTTTGGGTTATTTGGAAGGAAAGGAACCGAAGGGTTTTTGAAGTGATTGAAATCCCTCTTCAGAGACTGAAAGACAATTTTGTTAAGTCTCTCTCCTTTTTGGGTTAATGAGAAGCTTGGCTCTTCCTTTTTTGATATGGTAGATTTTGTGGATAGTTTGTCTTTTGGTTTTACTTAATCTTGTATGGTGTTAGTTGAGCATCAGTTCTTTATTTCTATCATTAATATATATCTTTCTCTATTTTTTTTTTAAAAAAAAAACAATATAATTGCAACATATAAACAATTTCTGAGTAAATTACATTTACCTTACCTGACATTTGTGGTAATAATTTTTACGCACCCAACATTTGTGAAATAATTTTTAGCTTACCTGACATTAAGTGTTCATATATTTAAACCTCCTAAGATATTTTATATTTGATTTTTGTTGGATTTTCCGGCAAACATTAAAAAGATAAATATGAATTGACTTTTTTTACCCTTGACATTAATTCGTAAGACTTTCAATTAAACATGAATTGACGTTTTTACCCTTAATATTAATTCATATGGCATTTAAACCACAACCTTTTCTCTATTTCTTCGAAAACTCAACCCCTCCCCATTCTGAAAATGAAAACTCAATTATAAAAATTCTCATAAAATATCAAGGGTGAAAAATCAATTATAATGGAGAAAATATCTTATAATGAAAATGAAAAATGAAAATGAATTAATATCGAGGGTAAAAATGCCAATTCATATTATTTTTTCAATGTTCACTGGAAAATCCAACAAAAATCAAATATAAAATATCTTTGGAGGTTTAAATATACGAACACTTAATGTCAGGTAAAGTAAAAATTATTTCACAAATGTCGGGTGTGTAAAAATTATTACCACAAATGTCAGGTAGGGTAAATGTAATTTACTCAACAATTTCTCATCCTTCTCACATTACCACGAATTTCCTCCTTCCTACCATACCTTACCAAATCTCCCTTTCCTTCCCCCTTCTTCCACACCTTCCCTTTCCCATCATCACCCCCCCCCCCCCCCCCTTTCAAAAATAAGAAAAAAGTCTTGTGAGTCTTCTCCAGCTTGTGCGTGTCTATATTCAGCACATGCAGGGGATGTAGCTAGAGGCCTTAGACAAGAAAACCACCAAAAAAAATGTCAAAAAAGAGAACAATACCATATTAACAGGCTGCGTGTCAGCAACACTAGCTGCAGCACCAAAATTGCTGGTAGGGTCCTCAAAAGAGGGAGATCTCTCTCTCGTTTCCCAATTTGTGACCAATGAGCGTGATCTTCCTAATTTCATGACAAGATACAAATGACAGCCAAGATTAAGAATCAAGATTTTGGAGTCTCAGGAATCCAGAACAATCAAAACGAGAAAAACAATACCAGAACGTTGAATCTCCACATAGCCATCTCTGCTTGTCTTAGGCACTCGAATTTCACCTGAAGAAGAAACATACAGCAGATTGACCTCTTTAGCCTATACACATAATGAGTTGAAAATCTTCAACAGAGTACTTCAGCAACAGGACCACCAAAAACTTTTTGGGATGTATGTTCAATATTACGTTTCGACATGAACTGCAAAGAATATTTGAAAAAATAGAAAAAGGGGGGGGGGGGAGCCATTGCCACCACTTCCCCTACTTAATGCTTATTGAACATCAATGCACTGGACGTTTATTGGAAACAGATCAAGACTGTACTAAGTTTATGATTTTGCAACTGAACATCAACTGTCTCAGGAAGGAAATGTCAAAAACGAGATGGGTAATTTAGGTGGTTGTACCCGTGGTTGAGGCTTGATCAAGTTAAGGACATCAAGAAAAGGACAAGATAGGAAAAGAGAAATGTAGCAAAAGGCAGGTGAAGTTTGGCTCATGTACACTAATGCCATCAGTGACAATTGAAACATCAATCAATTTCCTATGAATGCATGCCCCACATACATGGAAATTTGGACCCATATGAGAGGGGTAACTATAGGGTAACGGGGTGGTGGTTCGTAGGGCCTCAACCAGTATCAACTCACAAGGAATAACAGTCATACTCATAACCACATTTTATGACTGGGAACAAAACAAGTACAAGGATACATAGGGGAAGAAAAGAAGTAGAATGAAATAATAAAAGAGTAAAAGCTATGTCTCATGGCAAGACTAAACCGGCAGTAATTCTTATTTTTAAACTCTTTGGAATTTCATTTATTTAATGGCATTGCTATAGCAAGGGGTTCAGATATTGTGTAAGTAGGTGCCCGAAATATTTCTCCTTAAGGCTCCATTTAGCTCTTGGAAAATGCAAGGGAAAGAAATTTTTTGAAAAATGAATTGCATTCTTTCACTTGCTTTAAAAATTGAATAAATAAGTGAAGAAGAATTAGATGGAAAACACCAAGGAAAATATATATTGATTGTGTCATCAACATTTTCCTTCCCAATTTGAGAGGAAAATGAGAGGAAAGATAGGCTAAATGATATGGAAAGGTTAGGGGGGAGGAAATGAAGGAAGGGATTGGTGGCAAAATGAGGTTTTTATACTAGATTAGTGACGAAAAAAATTATTTCCATTTCATTTTCCAAGAATCCAGCATAGCCTAAATGTAATACTTCATAAATAGAACACCTCTAAGATATTCCCGAAGTCCTAATTCACCACTCTGCAATTAGGTCAAAACTCATCCCAAAAAAATGCTACATAATAGATCAGTCATGTCACCACTCACCACCCTCAAATGTAAGAAGCATCTTAAATACACAAGGTAGCCAGGAGATTCAGGGAAGGGGAAGAGAAAACACAAATATATATAGGCAAATCAAAGTAACAATAAGTGCTAGGCAGGAAAATAACATAAAAGTAAAAAGAAAGTTGGTAGACGACGTACAAAATTCATCCTGATAGCCAGCAACAGGCTGTACTAAGGAATTATTGTCTGCCCTTGTAGAGCCAATGCACTTCTCCTCCTTGAGATTCCGCTCCATGACAGGAAGATTTTTACTGAGGCTCCTAACCGTAGGTAAGATGCTCTTACCTGTGACTCCTGGTTCTAAGGCTCTATCGCTAGCAGGTTCGGGTTGGTCACTAGTGGTTGGTTCATCAGATTCTTCATTAGCATTTGGGAATCTTCTCAAATCAGGAGGTTTAGGCTGAGAAACAGATCTTCTGGAGAAAAATTCTCTCTTGGGTTCATCCGCTTGATCGGACCTTGCATCATTTCTTGGCACAAAAACTGGCACAATGTCAGATTTACTATATGATGAAGCAGTGGGTGTAGACTGGCTTCTTGAAGGGTTCCTTTTCTGGACCACAGGACCAGAAACCGATGTTATGGAAACAGTATTCTTTGGGCTGGTGCTCAAATTAACCCGTTGAGGAGTCCCAACTGTACCACCAGGAGCTGCAAATCCAACAACAGAAGCATTGAAGAAATTCTTACAGCATTCCACATTTGTAATAATATAAAGTCCACAAGCAAAGCAGAGAGGACTCAAAAGATGAAGTCACAAGTGAACCATTGACATACCTGCTGAGACTCTTGATTCTTTTGTCATTGAATTCGAGTTTGCCGACAAAGGAATCCTTCCAAGAGCTTTGGATTCTTTTTCTACTGGATCTGAATTCTGTGACACTGATAGCCGGCCAATTTTCGCAGAGTTTTCATTTATCGCAGAAATATTACCACTTGGAGTGGACTTTGTTTCTGAATGACCATTTGACCGAGTACGAACTGAATATGGCTCTAGTCGCTACATTTATAACAACAAATGTAAGTTGGATACTAGTATAGTATGTTCAGCAGGCAATGAGAAAGGTCTTCACAGAGCATAGAATAGAACACACAGCACTCACCGATATGTCTACCACCCACACTCCAACACAGCTCTGATTATAAGAGCAACCAAGAAGCTTCCCCTCGTGGATATTTAGATCTGATAGCTTAGACCATCCAACATCAATGGTATCGTGGCAACGAATGGGCTCCCAAGAAAAGACCTAAAATATAAGAGATGTAAATGGATTCGAAGCATGCAAAATACTCAACATCGACAGGAAAATATTCCTACGGTCTTAGAGCCCAGCCAGCTATAGATAGGTGCATAGCTACCTTTAAGCTTTCGTGCAGTCCACATAGCAGAGTCCTTCCATCAGGATTAAAGGTCATACAGCGCACCCCAGATGTCTAAACACAAAATAAATCAATTGGTAAGAGGATCATAAGGATTGAATCCTGAAAACCCACCAAAATGCATGGTTTTGAGATATGAGGTAAACGAAGAAAGACGAAAAAGATATTATAGGAGAGAGTAGGAGACATATACCTCGGGGCCTGCTGAACCAATAAGCTCAAAAGTTTCAAGGTCCCAGAATTTGACTGTCTTATCAGAAGAACCTGCGGAGGCCAATAGAAAAGATGATAGAAAGAACAACTTTACAAGCTCAAGCTAACAAATCATAAGTTGCTAAAATCTTTTTTTTTTTTTTTATGAAAAGTCAGCAAGCCCACCCATCGGACCTCAATTGCAAGGGTAACCACCAAAAGGTTTACAGGATGGGATAGGAGTAAGTAACAAACTGCCCGTGACAAGCATGGCTCATCAACCATACAATTTCGACACTTGGTAAAACTTTTTGCTTCCAGCAGGGATAGATCCTTCCTGGGGAGCTTGGAAATGGGATGGTAGCCAACTTTGGCTATCACCTCTTTGGTAATAATAGAAATCAAATGGACAAAAGCTAATGCATACGAAATTTCTCTGCACAGTTGCAACCGCACTGGCACCACAGATAAGTTAGAAACGGTTCCTGCTTAAGAAAAGGCGCATGAGAACTCAGATGACTCAGACACGTCACAAAGGAATATGGATGCTCCATTGAGGCATGAGACAATCATCTAACTAGAAGAAGAAAACAAAGGTGTAAGAACAACTAGGGAGATGTTTATCAGACAAGACAACATTTAGCCTGTATACAATTGGCCAATGACATGGGCTTTTATAGGAGTTTATCACGATCTAAAAAAAGTGTCGGAACTCATATGAGGAACACTTCAGCCATTCTCAACTTCTCTGCAGTAGATAGTAGATAGTTCACCTCATTTAAGATTAGTACTAGATTCTTACTACGCTTGCTCATTGCCTCATTCTACATAACCCAACACTGGTTTGTTTAAGAAACTCGCTCATATTCCATTCATATTTGCCATTCTATGTACATGACTCTTTGCTCCTTATTACATGCAACATGACTTCCAAGTGGCTTTCTGAGAAGCTTGCTTTTTTTGATAGAAAAAATATAAATATATATTAATAATAGGATCAAATTAAAGATAGTCAGCAAGCATCCTATAAAGCTGTGTACAACCAAAATAAAGACTATCCACAAAATCTGCCACATCCAAAGAAGAGCAGCAAATCTTCCCATTATGGCATTAACCCAAAAAGAGAGACTTGAGAAGCTTACTTTTTTTATAAGTAATCAAAAGATGTATCGCAAAGGCGCCAAGGGATTTCACCCATTTACAAAAGGGGGGAAATACAAAAAAACTATGCCCTAAAGCCCTCATCGATAATATTAAAAACATAATCCACAATTCAAACTACTATCACCCTCATGCACCAAATTCCAACTATACAGCATCCACAAAAAGTAGAATTTGAAAGCAAGGGAAAAAACTTTGTTGTCAAAAATACCTCAAGTCCTCTCCTTCCAAATGGTCTGCCATACAGCTAAAGGAACCAAATCCCAAACACCATGAATCCAACCTTGTTTCATCCTTCTCCCTTAAGCCACCAACACATCCATCACGCTAGAAGCAGACGGTTACACCCAACTAATCCCCATCAAAGGGAGCCTAGGTGCCAAATTGAAGGGACATACAGAAAATACAAAGAAGGTGATCTATTGATTCTTCCTCCTTATAAGGTATAGAACACCTACTAGGACCGATAAACCCTTGTCTTTATAAGCATGTTCTCCATCGGACTCCTACCCTTCACAAAAGCCCCACCAAAGAAACAAGCTTTAGGGTGAACCTAGAGTTCCAAATAGAGTTCGTACAGAAATCTTTTTTCTTTATTGAGCAAGAGTTCATATGGAAATCTAGTAAGAGTTTCAAGCAAAAATTCATATCAATAAAGGACCCCTTAGCGCTTAGAGTTCCAAGAGGCCACACCATTTCATCCGCACTAGGAGACAAAACGACTCTCAGGGAAAGTAAAGCCAACAAACTACAAATATTATCCTCTTCCTGATCATTAGGACCTCTCAAAAAAGTCAAACCCCAATAAATACCTACCTGTATGGCCAAATCATGAGTCATTGCCTCCTTCAGCGAATCATCCTAAAAACATATGATCGATGCTTAAGAGATAGATCTCCACACCAAACACCATGCCAGAAGATCACCTTAGCTCCATCCTTCACTTGAAAATGCACAAGGAATTTGAAGTGCTCAATATTAGTTAAGATCGATTTACAACACCCAACCCCATGAGCACAAGAGCTCTTCTAACTCCACCAACCCAAATCATCAAAGGCATATTTTGCCGTTATCAACTTCTTCCACAACGGATTTTCCTCCGTTGCAAGCCTCCAAAGTCACTGCATTACCAATATTATTACTCCAGATAAAGTCTCTCATAATCTTCTCCAGGTGGCTGGAAATACTAGAGGGAAAGGTAAAAAGAGACATGTAGAGGATTGGCAAGCTCCAAAAAGAGCTTTTCTAAGAAGCCTGCTACTTGGCATTTTGGCTTAAAGTAATATGTATTCTTTCTAGGAAGAATAATTGACACAAAACAATTGCACCATATATAAAGTGTTCCATAACTACTAGAGTCATTAACTACAGTAACTTTTTTAAAAAAAATACGCAATTGATGATTTTCAGCTTTTCATCCCTAGCAGTTAAGACTTAAGATCGAGTATAGGCACATTGCAGGGTACAAAGAGATTGCAAGACAAAAAAAGTTAACTATTATTAGATTTAGTTGTTGAACCAAATGCATATGCTCTAAATATGGCCCATGACGAACACGAAGTCAAAGGCGAAATTAGTAAAATATTACTTATATTCCATACAACTTAATAGTGTCCATACCAATACCTCATGTTACCATTGTGTCAATTATTTTAAGTTTGCATAGCTTATTTTCCCCTTTTCGGTCCGCGCATAAACAAACTACTAAGGCCATGCCTACATCTGGATCTTACCAGATCATCATGTAGCGATAACTAGACTAGATGGCTGTTGAAGTTTTAGGCTGGTGGAAACTCTTCAAGAGGAGTATCAACATTGACACACTACCATGGTTAGATAATTTGTTATGAAAGAAATCAAATGGTACTTGAAGGGGACAAAATCCCAATCTACATCATTCTGGATAGGTGAACTACAACTTTTTACTTTGGAAGAATTCAGATGTGCAGCCTTGCTGGTTTAACAATGTTGCTTCATAGATATCATTTTATATAAATCCAAATAAAAAATATCTGGCATACCTAAGAGGCTAAAACGTTCTGTAGATCCTCCTCTTATTGTTCAGTTGTATACACCAAAAAACAGAGGGAGAGAAAAGGAAAATGGATTGATTCTTTAAAAAAATAATATTCAGCAAACAGTGAGTAAGGAACAAATGCATTAGTTTTGCATACCAAGTTGACAACATAGGTTTTTCACCAACCAAAAAAAGTATCAAGTCATGCTTAATAATGTTGTATGAAACATTCATCCGACATAAATGCAATGAAAAGAAAGCTTGAAGGAGAACAGAGAACAAACCTGTTGCTAAAAGGAATTCATGTGGATGAAAGTCTATGCATTGAATCTGTCCATCATGAGACTTGAAGTCATGCATTAGCTTCCCGGCGGTCAAATCCCATAGCTATTGAAAAATGAAATCATGTGAGGAGCAGAACCTTAGAACCTTAGAAACTAAATCTCGACAAGGTTATGGTGGCATATTAAAGAATATATCCGCTAGTGAACTCAAAAGCGCAACATCAATGGCACCCGGACACTTTATTGTTGAAAAGGTTATGGTGGCATATTGTCATACAGATCACTCAGAAGTGTTCGGAGTAACAACGCATCTCTCAGAAGAGTACAAAACACATTTTATAAGTTACTGGACAAAAGTTTCACACATCAATCCGAAAAAACAAGAGGCATAACAATCAGAATGTCACAAGAGACCACCAATACAAGAAATGCCAGTTCTAACCTTGACGGTGTTGTCCTCGCCACCAGATACAACCCAACGTCCATCTGGTGTGAATCTTATTGCGTTGACCCCTCGAGTATGACCCTTGTAAGTGTGTATGCACCCTTTCTTTCTAATATCCCATATCTTCAGATTTGTGTCCAAAGATCCAGAAGCGAAGAACTCCCCAAAGGGATGGAAGTCCACCGATATACAGTTGGATCTATGGCCGGTAAGCGTCCGAACAACTACAACAATATTTTAACATCCCACAGCAATGGAGAAGATATCAATTTTACTATCAAGCATGGAAACACAAATCAGTTAAGTAGGTCTTAAACATACTTTTTGCCTCTTCCAGATCCCAAAGCTTTATTGTCCCACTTGCTGCTCCCGCAGCAACTAGTACTTCTGAAGAATCAAATCCTACTGAATCAATCCCACTAGAGTGACCTGACAAACTCTGCATGAGATGTAATGGTTAAAAATGAAATAACAAAACACTCAAAATTTAGAAGTGGAAACTAGAACCACAAACAGGCCTAGCAAGTGAAGGGGGAAGAGAACCCAAAAAACAAAAAGGAAATTGAAAAACCAATGTTGCAACCCTACTAAACTATTTACGAAAGCAACCACAACAACTTCGTAGGGAAAGGAGACAATGCAACTCATATTCCTATTTAATTAAATAAAAATGCTCTGACAAACAACCAGAACCACATTAACCAACTTTATGCAAATTGACAGCTTGGAAATTTTGTAACAGCATACTCTGAACAGTTCAATCAATCAAATAGAAAAACAGACAGGCAATTTCAACAATATCCATCACCAAATTTATCCTTTCCATCACCAAAAATTCTTCCAGTTCACTTTGAGAAAGCTTAACCGCATTAAGAAATGGCGTTCCAACTTCCATAAGAATGGCTGTGATAAAATTCTGAAATTTTATATCAAGCATGGAATTCAGAAATAGCAAGCAGTATATGCACTCTATTCTCTTTGTGTTCGCTCTCTACCATCATTCAAAGTCCACTGGCCACTCTTCTTGGCAAGAGCCTCATTCGAAGTGCATTCAAAGGGTGATATGTCATAGACCAATGCTGAAGTGCAAAAACATTAATTAAAAAAATACGTTGCGAATTGAGCTGCTTTTCGGCCAGACTTGCACTTACATCTGATATATATGACTGCTGGGGAAATCATTCTGAGTACATTTGAGTTGTTTGAACACGAAATTCATCCAAAACAACAATAATTTGAGATGGAAGCAAATGGGAAACAAGAGCAGAATGCCAACTAACCAAAATGGCATTAGGTTTGCCAATTGCCCAAAGATTGACTTTGTGGTCTTCCCCTCCAGTGACCAACACCCTCGATGACTTTCTTCCAATCTTCAAGCAGTTGACTGTCGAAGAATGTGCTACAAATTCCTCTACAAAACAACATGTTAAGGGAAAACACCCCAAACAGAAGGGCGCAAAAAATATTCAAAATCTCAAGCACAAACCCAAAAATCTAAAAGATGCCCACTTCCTCATATGAACCTAACAACTCAAATCCACAGCTAAAGCCCTCAAGTTCAATCAACAATGAACTGGGTCCAACCCAATTGTGCAGATCAAACTCTCAAACGAAGAACCCTAAAAATGCACACATTTGAAAGAGAAGACGAACAAAAGAGGTGGCAATGCACAGAAAATGGAAAAGGATACGTAGCTTGTAAGCACGTTTAGTCGTCATTTTGGGAATGTATGGCTATGGCGTGGAAACTCTGGAAGCTTTTGGGGAGAATAGTTTGTCATCTAAAGAACATGACCTCCATTCAGATCAAGCGGGGATTAAGCAGATCAAAGAAAACCCGAAATGTGTTGATGGGGAAAGACGACCCAGATGAAGGAGGTTCAACAATGGAGGAGTAGTGAGAGAAGGCGACAAGGAGGAGGAGGAGAGAGAAAGGGACTGTTTGTGTTTGAGTTTCTGTTGTTTGATTGAACAGAGAGAGAGAGAGAGAGAGAGAGAGAGAGAGAGGGGTTGAAGAAGAGAGAGACGGGGGTGGAGGTTTGTATTTTGTAAAATTCTATATTGCTTTGGATCTCCATTTTTGTCCCTATACTATACTATACTTTCATTTGAAAATTAATCACTAAAATCTGTCATATGCCCTTTTCGAAACAAACTTGATGAAAATTTTGGACCCTTTAAATGCGAAAATTGAAAGCTATGAAAAATAAACACTTTTCTATATGATAATTTTTTCATACATTAACTAATATCATATATGAAAACATTCTCTATCATAGTTATTAAAATCCCTGATCCTGATTTACGATCTTACGATTTTATGGTCCAGAATAATCGATACGATTTTACTATTTACATATGATCCACGATCCTACATGGGCTAAATTCCGATACTAACTTCTATATAGTTTCAAGTTAGTATCCCGATTTTAACAACCTTGTTCTCTATATGATAATTTTTGTTGGAAATATTTCAAGAGTATAAGAAGATTATATAGCATAAGGAATCGTGTGGAACAAGAATAAGGATCATATATAAGTAAATCATCAAGAATATGATCAACACGGGTGAAACTGGAACCAACACGGGTCGTGTTGGCTTCCAGAGAGTGAGATAAAACGATCCTGGGCTCAACACGGGTCGTGTTGAGACAACACGGACCGTGTTGCATCAACACGGACCGTGTTGGAACCCAGAATCTGTTTTAATGGTTAACGGCTATATAATCTTATGTATTAAGTGTATGATATCAATATTAAGTCCGATATTATATGTATTCCAACATCTATATTAGTTGACCAAGTCAAGGTCATAATCCATCATTAAGGACCATAACTATACCTTTGACTAAGGGGTGTAATTAGGGTTAGATTAGGTGTGGAAGTCTCCTACAAATATGAGATATTTCCAAGCCATTTGAGATAATCACAAGTATCTACTCTATTCTATAATCACATCCTCTCAAATATAGACTGCAGCTGTACTTGAGAGAATCAAGAAAGAAACCTATGTCTTGAGTGCAACAAGAGCTAAGTTTTATCCCTCGGAACATTTACGGTATAGTAAATAGTTCTTAAGGAAAATGTATTTGTCCATGACTCTTAGCAATATCCAAACAAGTTAACCATTTGGTTATTAAGTCATATCTCCATCTTGTCATACATACCGCAAGAAGATCAAGAAGCCAAGCCAAGAGAAGATGATGAAGATTCAAGTCGTTGTCAAACATCATTTTCCTACAATCTTAAGAACTATTTTACAAGACAAGATTGGAGGAGGCTAAGAGTTGGACATCCAAGATTCAAGAGGGATTATACAACGATAAGTAATTTATATTTTACAAGTTTATTAGTATCAATTTTTCATACAAGTTAATCAAGTATTATTGAGTAAGTTTAATGATTAAAAGTTTATTAATCATTTGTTTATCTATATGTGTTTTTGTATAGATGAGAAATTGATACATAAGTATGGCAATACAAGTACAAGATCTTGATGTTCATGATGGGAATTGTTGCGTGATTATGCAATGAGGTTTACATGGATTAAGGGCAAGGTAACAACAAAGTCATTTACAAGGAGGTCAAAGGTAATTAAGTTGTTGTTTATTTGGGGGTTATATGCATGTGCATTGACCATGTTTAAGTTGCGTCTTAATATTATCAAATTAATACCAATGAATATGTTTTATTACCTTTGACATGTTTAATTGGTTTATAAGAATTGTCATTAAGGAAAAGTGTATTGAAAATTCCATGATAAAGTAGTTGTTGTAGGATGGTGCAAAGAAAAAGTCAAAATAAATATTTATTTATTTATATTATTAAGTGCATCATTGAACACCTACATAAGTTACAAGTGTATTTAGCCATATGTTTTAAGTTGGCTATGATATTAAGTTACATGGAAGTTTCATACTAGTAATAAGGATGAGGTTATTGCCATTAAAAATATTCTTGGTTGGACGTTTTAAGTTACAAGTTTTTAAGGTGTTTAATGTGGAAATTCATTGTAGCAAGATTATATTTTGCTTCTTATACTGAATTTTTCCATGTTTATTCACATGTTCAAAGTATCATCAAGTTTATTCCGCCTATTGTTTTGATATTAATATGAAGGATGAGTACAAGTTGATTAGACATTTTATTAATATCATGATTGGAAATTTTGTTCCATGTTTATAAGTGATTGGTATGAGTAATTTCATGCTTAAAGTTTTACCTATTGTTATTCAAGTATTGTTTAATAGCATGATTTTTAAGTTAATTTTATGATTAAGTTTGAAGCATGAAAATAGAATATAAGTATTGGCAAAATTTATTATGTTTCTAATTTATAAGTTGCCATGAAATTCTATTTGGTTATGTCAAGTTTATGATTCTATTCTTGATGATTGAAATAAGTTTATGCAATTGAAAGTCAAATATGAATTAGTTATTAAGATAAGCTTTGCATATAAGTGTAATTTTTATGAGAATTATTTGAATGCATACAAGTGGCTTGTTTATTGTCTTAAGAAATCCACTATAAGTTATGTGTGCATTAAGGTTCAAATTTCTATTATTATCATGAGTATATTTTTATTATGCTTATAAGTATTGTAATGAGAAAAACATAATTATTATCATTATTTTACAAGTACATATATATATGTGATTATATATGTTGATAAGTTGCCTGGCAACATTAAGTGGTTATTAAGATGAAATAGCAAGTTTGTGTACAAGAAGCCATATAAAAGAAATTATATATGAGCAATCATATGTAATTTATTTTGTACAAGTTTGTAAATGGCTAATATAATTTCCTAGCTATTGGAAATATAAGAGTACACAAGTTAATAAGAAAGACAAAGGATTAATCATGTTTATATAATTGATGGTATGTATGAGTTTAAGGTACATACACATATGTTATCTAAGCTATTTTAAAATATTATTAAGTATACATAATATGGATTCAAGTTTGTGAATTCATAATATGTAAGAAAGTTTTCTATGCTTATAAGATGTTGCATGAATATAAGATGTTGCATAAGTAAGGACTCATGATTATTTCTAACAAGTTGAACCTACAAGATTATTGGCTAATTTACTTAGCTAATTATGTAAAGGAAATTTCCTATGTTTTTGTTAAGTTGTTTGTACTAAGTTCAAGTCAAGTATGAAATTTATTTAAGTATTGACTTTCATGCACATTTACAAGTATCATGTCATGTGATTCATGTTAATGAATATTTATAAAGTTTTATGATTTATTCAAGCATTCCAAGAAGACATAAGTTTTGGTTTGTTTGATTAAAATAAGTATAGGCTCTATGTTGTTTATGGCATGACAAGTTTAAGAATAATCACTTGATCCTATAAGTGTTTAAGGCAATTTTGCTTGATTTTTTTAAGTACAAAATTGATTTATGTGATTATATGAGTATGTAGAATCATAAGTTGTTAATTTCCTTTTATTCATGGAAATATAAGTAGACAAGAACATGCTTTATTCTTGGCAAGGAAATATGAGTGGAGTTTTATTCACTTAATATTTTATAAGTTTAATCATGCTAGTAAGCTTAAGTATGACATATTTTATTACATGCTAATTTGAGTAGTTGTAAGTCATGTACTTGCAACTATGTTCTTAGGCAATGCAAGTTATTCATAAGTGACATGGACACAAGTTTATCTACATGTTTGGTTGTGGTAAGCTTCTCATGTTATTCGATCATATTTTAGTATGATAAGATTTTATTAAGATTTTATGTAAGTTCACTATAAGATAAATTTCTTTATGAAATAAGTGAATGGATTGCATAAAGATATATGAGAAGATTTCATACTTTTGTATGGTTCATGTGCCAATATGTTTATGTTTACATACATATATGTATTCATTGAGTAATGACATATAAAGCATCAAACATGATTAAATAAGTATAAGATTGAACATGATTACTCATGTGTTTTAGTGTATTCATAAATATAAGTTGAATACATGTTTGTCCTGTTAACTTTTCAAGTTTATAAGAGCATGTAGTAGAATATAAGGAAGTATTTTTATACATAAGGAATTATACATACTTGCGATAGACTATAGTTCATGATCGATTATGGAAATGGTTATTCTTTGAGGTTTTACAAGTTCATAAAGTTTAATTTATGTGGTTTCCGGATAATCATGATTGAGAATGGTCTATGTTGTTTGCATAAGTTGAGTATGCATATATCAAGCTTATTTGCTACATAAGAAGTGTATAATTTTGTACATTTAATCATACTAAATTCATGATGATATATATCAATGGATTTGGGAATGACAAAGTTTAAGTATTATATATTATGTTTAAGTCTTCATAGCTATATGCTTTGAAGAG
This sequence comes from Portulaca oleracea, assembly GCA_029582165.1. Classification (NCBI taxonomy): domain Eukaryota; kingdom Viridiplantae; phylum Streptophyta; class Magnoliopsida; order Caryophyllales; family Portulacaceae; genus Portulaca; species Portulaca oleracea. The sequence goes on from CM055869.1 coordinate 49,618,268, forward strand.
TGGACTTAAATATAAAAGGAGAGAATACAACCAAGGTAATGTGATGGTTTAATCATATACTTGGTAGTATACTCTACAATATAATCATTCATGATTATGAACCATTGATTATTCAACGAGTTAAAGTTATAAGTTCAAGTATGTAGCAAAGGATTAAGATGTAATGGTTTAATTACATATAAGTTGGAAATTCGATTTTCATATGAATCAAAAGTTAAGTGGTTTATTAAGTATGAGATTATTTTATTCATAAGTTAGAGCTTTATATCCATGGTTTTTGTGGATGATAAGCATATAAGAGGATCCATATCAAGTTTATACACGGTATAGTGTGATTATATCCGAAAAATAATATGATGGTTTGTTCATATTATGATGAAGATTTCCTTATTAAGGCCATGGTAAAGATATAATTATATATCTAGTGGACCTTGTTATTAGAGATGGGTTAAGTAGCCCAAATCTCTACTACTTCACAATAATGACTCAACTTTACGAATTGGAATACCACCAATTTCTAAAGTTCAAATGAGTACGGAGTTGTCTAAAGTAGTAGGAAGCATTAATTTTATACATCTCAGGTTAAGTGATGCTTAATATCTGTAATGATAAGAGGTTGAGTGGTGACACTCTTAATGGACTTTGTGGAAAACCTAATTACAGGGGTGGTATAATTACAAAGTCTACCTATGTAAGTGTAATATGTGGCCGCATAAAGGAACTATGAGCTAAAGTTCTGAAACACTTACTAAGGATAAGGACAAAAGGCCGGATAATAGTGTCAAAGTTTTAGCACTTAAGATTTAAAAACAAATGTATGTGTATTATGAGTATAGTTGATCAATATAAATCCAAAGTTCAAAGACACGTCTACTTTGTGATTTGGATTCAATTTTGGCTTGTATATACTAAGTGAAAAGTTCAAAGAGCAATCTACTTTTCATTATGCGTATGTTTGTGGGTTTCTCGTGTGATTACAAGTTAAGGTATATCTCAAATGGCGGGGGTGTTAACTCCTTAAGTAAAAGTTATTTCAAGGGTTTTACATACTCTTGAAATAGTGGGGGATTGTTGGAAATATTTCAAGAGTATAAGAAGATTATATAGCATAAGGAATTGTGTGGAACAAGAATAAGGATCATATATAAGTAAATCATCAAGAATATGATCAACACGGGTCGTGTTGGCTTCCAGAGAGTGTGATAAAATGATCTTGGGCTCAACACGGGTCGTGTTGAGACAACACGGACTGTGTTGCATCAACACGGACCGTGTTGATCCAACACGGACCGTGTTGGAACCCAGAATCTGTTTTAATGGTTAACGGCTATATAATCTTATGTATTAAGTGTATGATATCAATATTAAGTCTGATATTATATGTATTTCAACAGCTATATTAGTTGACCAAGTCAAGGTCATAATCTATCATTAAGGACCATAATTATGCCTTTGACTAAGGGGTGTAATTAGGGTTGGATTAGGTGTGGAAGTCTCATATAAATATGAGACATTCCCAAGCCATTTGAGATAATCACAAGTATCTATTCTATTCTATAATCACATCCTCTTAAATATAGACTGCAACTATACTTGGGAGAATCAAGAAAGAAACCTATGTCTTGAGTGCAACAAGAGCTAAGTTTTATCCCTCGGAACATTTACGGTATAGTAAATAGTTCTTAAGGAAAATTGTCCATGACTCTTAGCAATATCCAAACAAGTTAACCATTTGGTTATTAAGTCATATCTCCATCTTGTCATACATATCGCAAGAAGATCAAGAAGCCAAGCCAAGAGAAGATGGTGAAGATTCAAGCCGTTGTCAAACATCATTTTCCTACAATTTTTCCATACATAAACATGAAATGTATAATCTCGTTAATATTTATCTTTCTTAAAATATATGTATATTTATAAAGGTATAATAGGATCTCTAGATATAAAAATAAATAAATATCAACACAAGTTGGTTCTATATGAACGTACAAATCTTGTGAATGGAAAAATACTTGATAGGAGAACTTACTTTTTTTGTGAGCTAATTTACTCCAAGTCTCCAGCACTAACAATAAAACTCAACCTCAAGCATAAAATGGTAATGAATTATACACATATGAATAATAGTTTTTGAAGTTTATAGAGGCATATGATTATATGAACAACATTTTGTAGTCATTTTTATATGAAAATATAAGCAGACTTATACAGCAATTGAGTGAATAATTGATGCAATTTAATTTCAAAAGATTTAGTGCTAATCTATGAAGAATATTATTATTAACATTGGTCAATCGAGACTTGCCTTAGTGACAAACTTCTCACCCTTCCATCCCCTCCCTTTAGGTTCGATTCCTATTTACCAGGATGCAGGAGTGTTGAATGGACTATTACCTAATGTTAAAAAAAATAATAATATTATTCACTAAATTGATCCTCAGTTCACACAAAACAAGCCTCTTCTTTTCTATCTTTCCTTTGTCCTATATAGGAAGAAAAATGAAGTTTAGAGTGAGTTTTTATATCACATTTTGCCTCCTTGTATTGTATTGGCTTGAAAGTGGGTTTTATGGAGGAAATTGTCGTTTAAGCCTCCACCTGCCCGTGCGCCGCCGCCTTCTGGCCGGGCCATGTCGTGCCCAACGCATGCCATGAGTTGGGTCATTTTGAATCTGGTTTGTTTTATTTGCGTCATTAAGTGTCCCACCTAGTCGATTTTGACTGATTTGTTTGGATTTTATTATCCTCACCATATTTTTCTCCTTTGATCCATGACCTTCCGCCTTCTTCTTAATGGTGCAGATTTTCGCCTGTGTTAATGAGTTTTGTCCCCTTCGTTTTCCATTCCAACAGTCACCTTTCTCCTATAAATAAGAGCCTATAAAAGTTAAATTCTTTTAGCAACTACACTTCATTACCTTTCTGGGGGCAGGAATGAAAAAACAAAAAATAATTGTTGAGTTAAGTGTACCCTTGAGATAGAGGATCTGACGTGTTGGACTATTACCTAATGTAAAAGAAAAGAATATTATTCACTAAATCGATTCTCAATTCACACAAAACAAGGAGATTATTTGTTAGAACTTCTATTGGATGTGAAGATGTGTGATAATAGCTACAAGGTGTTTTCCTCTTCTTTTCTATCTTTCATTTGTCCCACATAGAAAGACAAATGAAGGTTTAGACTGAGTTTTTATATCACATTCTGTTGTATTGGCTTGAAAGTGGGTTTTATGAAGGAGGTTGTGGTTTGAGCCTCCATATGCTCGTGCGGTGTCGCCTTCCGGTGAAGGCGGGCACAGCGCGGCCCGTGCCGTGGGTCAGGTCATTTTAAATCTGGTTTGTTTTATTTGCGTCACTAAGTGTCCCATCTAGCCGATTTGACTGATTTGTTTGGATTTTATTATTCTCTCCAGATTTCTCCTTTGATCCCTGATCTTCCGCCTTCTTCTTAATGGTGCTTGATTTTCGCTTGTGTTTAATAAGTTTCGTCCCCTCCGTTTTCCATTCCAACTGTTGTCTTTCTCCTATAAATAAGAGTCTATGAAAGTTAAATTCTTTTAGTAATTACACTTCATTACCTTTTGGGGGGCGGAATGAAAAAACAAAAATAATATGGGAAACAATGAAAAAAATAAAAAAAATGTGGAGGTGAAGGTGAAGGTGGATTTGGCACCACTACAATCCAAATTTTTTTTTACCACCATAATAAAAAATGGAAATAGGGATTATTACTATACAATTGGTTTACCTTACCTGCATAACGACCGGATCATCGACTACATTATGACCTGCATAACGGCTACATCTTTTTTTATTTACGTGAATGGTGTGAGATCAAAACCCTTTCGTGGTGGCCGAGGGCTTCGGAAAGGAGACCCTATGTTCCCCCTCTGATTTGTTTTGACTATGGAGTATATGTCTCGTTTAATCACTTACCATGTGGAGCATGTTGACAATGGTGGGAAGTAGAGAGTGGCAATTACTAATCTTGAACCAACATAATATCCATAGAGATGTAGAAACTTGAAGAAAGATGGAGAAAACTTGCAATAAACCTTGTCAACTTGAATTACTCAGCATCAAACACTAAAGAAACACCTTAAATCCATTGATATGAACTTGAGATAAAGATGATCACCACCCAATGACTGAACATTCCACCATGATCTTGATAGAGAATAATCACCACATGTAGGGATGGCAACGGGGCGGATCGGGGATGGGGGAGTATACCCCCGTCCCCATCCCCGGTCTCAAAATTCGTCCCCATCCCCGTCCCCATCCCCGCTTCGGGGAATGAATCTTGCCCCATCCCCATCCCCGCGGATTCCCCATCCCCAACGGGGATTTTTTAAAACTATCCTAAATTTAACTAAATTTTAATCGGATCCGGTTTTTAATCGAACCCGGTTTTTAACATGCTCAAAGTACAACGTATTTAACTTGATCAAGTAATAATACATCAAAATCAAACAATAATACATCAACAAGTGAGAATAAATTGGAAAATTACTACTTTGTCATTTCCATTAATTTATATATTAAATTTGAATAAAGGTTATTTGGTAATTTTAACATTTTCGGGGATGGGGGTTCGGGGATGGGGACGGGAAATTCACCCCGAAGGGGAAAATGGGGACGGGGATGGGGAAAATTTTGTCCCCATCCCCGCCCCGTCCTCGAGCAGATTTTAGAAAATCGTCCCCGTCCCCGTCCCCATCCCCAATGGGGGCGGGGATTTTTCCCTAGAGTGGGGCGGGGCCCCGACGGGTTCGGAGACTCCCCGCCCCATTGCCATCCCTAACCACATGTAGGGGTGGGCATGGATCAATTAATCGATCAAATCATAAATTCGGATCAGTTAACCATATGTTCGGATAGTTAAAATCATTGTCTGTATCCGATCCAAAAGTTTCGGTTAACTGAATTGTCGGATTACTCGGATAATAAAATTTGCGATACGTATCCGATCCGAAAGTTTCGATTAACCGAATTTCGGATTGGATAACCGTATATCCACGGATTATAAAGCACTCTTACAATAATAATTATTGTCCTTCTTACTTTAATGGGTTCAAAATGGTAAACTTTATGTATTGTGCTACATTTCTACGTTAATGACTACTAATTTACCCCGAAAAAATAACATTTGAAGGGTTCAAAGTTGAAAATTAATTATTTTCGGATAACCGATAAATTATCCAGATTTTTCAACCCGCGATCCGTATATGATCCGTGATCCGGGGGAAAAATTTGGATCGGTTAACCGATCCACCAACTTCAAAAATATTCGCTAATTATCCACTTTTTCGGATCGGATGATCGAATTTTTGGATCGGATCACGGATTACAGACTTTTTTGCCCACCCCTAACCACATGGTTAATAAAGGAATGAATTAAAACACAATCAAATCATACAAAATTTGGATAGGGTAATAAGATTTTTGGAGAGAGTTTGAGGTGGTCTCAAAAATACCATTCAAGTAATCATCAAAGTTGATGCCTTTCTTCCCAATGCCTAAGTTAAATTGCAATGGGGCTGAAGCCTTCCCAAGAAAGACATAACTTACATCTAAGGGTCTAAAACAGCCCAAGGGATTACAATCAAGGGCCAAGATGCACCATTACAAATGACCTAGCTTAAAGGGTATTCAGTTATACATTAGTGGGGGTAAAGGAGTTATTACAAGAGAGATTAAGAGAACTTAAAAGAAGAGAGAAGACAGACAAAATGCGCTGATTTCTAAACGGCACGATCATACGGCCGCTCAAAACCACCAATTTGGCCTGGGATCAGAAACTACACGATCGTGCGATAGGCGGCACGATCATGCGAGTTGCTCCAGATGGGATGGCACAATCGTGCGAGAGGGGTGCACGATTGTGCTCCTGGGTACCACCTGGGTTTGCTGCAAGATCCGCACGATCGGGCGCTCCTATAGCTCGATCGTGTGCTCCTATAGCCCGATCGTGTATGGCCCTCGAGAAGGGTGGCACGATCATGCAGTCTTTCGACACGATCGTGCTCCTGGGTTTGTTCAAAAGACCTAAGGCATTCGAAACCTGCACAATCGTGTGGCCTGCTGAAAGCTCCTTTTCTCCTTCTTTGCCACTTCTCTCTCCAAGCTTGAACCCAACACTTCTACACCAATATAAATAAAAAGCTGATGTAGACCCACTTATTAGCTCCAAGATAGGCTTGTTATTCAAGGGCCTCCTTGCCAAGCCAAAGGAGGAACAAGTTTGACGGAGACGCACCCGAACTCGAAAAGGATCGCAGCTCCAAGTCCTTGACCGTCGAAGTCTTCCTTACTTGGTTAAGCAAAGTGGAAAAAAATCCCATGACCTCTCCACCATGTGAACAACCAGCCTAAATATAAGTTCCACCCTCATTACCGTAAGCTAAGACTTACACATTTGATGTTCGCATATGATTTAATTATTTCCACCTCAGCTACGAAAGTGTCGAACTAACTTTGAGGGCTTTCCATCACTTTTCTAAGGTGATGTGCCTTAGTGCAAATTCAACAAAGTCCGAGGCAATCTTTGGAGGGATAAACTCAGCGCAAACATCTTAATTGTTACAGGGAACTAGATTTACACCATGAGTGTTGCCTTTTAAATATCTTACTGTGTCGATCTCGACCTATAATTTGTCCAAAAATGATTAGAATATTCTTGTCGACAAAATCCTCCAACGCATTAAAATCTTGGAAATAACGCATATCTCCTACGTGGCGCGGGTTACCTTGATCAACACTGTTTTGATGGGGGTGTATGCATTTTGGACACAAATTATGATTCTACTTCCTTACATGCGTGGACATTTTTTCTCGTCGTTCAGAGTTCTAAATATCCGCGGGATGGGGGGATTTGTTGTAACACCCCAACTTTTAACCACAAGATTAAACCACTAATTATGATCCCAAACCTGTGATTAGCGCAGCGGTACACTTAAGCTGGAGTATTACCGCCGTCCCCACTCGGGACAAGGCAACACAACCACCAAAAAGACTTCAAAACCACAAGGAAAAGATAAGCTTAACTCCAACATAAGCCAACTTATAATACAACTTAAACAACACTTGAACCAGGTACATGTTCATATAAAAAGAAAGGTTCCACAACTTCTTCAATCTCCTAAAAGCCCTTGCCTATTTGCGAAAGACCTCTGGGTCTACCTTGCTTGGGTCGGATTACTTCTGACTGGATTTACCCTTGCCTTGGGAGCTCGAACCTCCTAAAACAAAACATTTAAAACAGGCGCAAAAGTGAGTGGGGAAACACTTAGTACACAAACCTCCAACACGTCAAACCGTTCGAAAACGGTTTTCGGTGCCGACATTTAAATTCATTTTGAAAACGGGAACGGGGCTAAATAAACATTAAAATGGATTTGACAGAGATGTAGGCATATAAAAGTGAACATGGTATATATATATATATATATATATATATGAAAATAGAGTGGTATCCCTTACGATCTGGTGCAAGCACCTAACACGCGCACGCCCCAAACCAATCTGGAGTTTGGGTGGGTGACTGCTATGCAGTCGGACACTGGCCAGGTCTAGTACTCTTATCAGGAGCACCCTATAGAAGAATAAAGACTAGCACTACACGACTAGCTAAGATGATACTAATAAGGCGGGACCACCTTTGAAAATAAGATGGTATAACATATATCACGATATAAATTGAATGAAATAGCATCGAAACGTGCTTGAATAATAAAAGTTGAACAATTTGCGTACCTTGAATCGGTGCGATGTTAGGCGGTGCATCTCGGCCTTGGGATGGCTTGGGAACTAAGATAAGAAAAGTATAAAATGGCGAACCGAATAAGGTTCTTAGTGAGTTTCAAATGTTAATTAAAATATGAACTAAGAACGAAATAACTTAGAGAGAAAATTTCAGGTTTTTTAAGAAATAAAATTTTTAGCATAACTCGGGCTAGAAAACTCGGAATTAAGCAAACGAGTACTTCTCGGAATAGGGAAAATCATGATCTACAACTCTGTCAGCATGAACGAGGTCTAAAAATGAAGGTAAGGGCCTGAAAAATAGCCCGGACAGAAGCTGAAGCTGAAAATTGGAACTTAAAAACCTTCGGTTTGATTTCTTGATACGAACTCAAAAAGAGGCTTGAACAAGAACGAAAGGCAACTTAATATGCGAAAAGGCTTAAAGTTATATCGATTGGAGAATGGAAATTAAGGAAACGAGAAGCTAGAATAAGGATTACGGAGCGCTTTTGGTTTTAATTTGGTATGTCGCTAAGCGACGAAGAAAAACTTATAGAGCTAGATTGATGAGTTTTGAAAGTGTTTGAATGATGAATTTGGATTTAAGAATTGGTGAAGGACTAAATCCTAGGATCATTAGACCTCAAAGAGCCCTTGCCATTGATGCAATTCGCAACTCAACCTTAGGTCGATTAACACTCTATGATTTAAACCTTTAAACTTGACCACAAAAATCCTAACTTTGATAGATAACCTTAACCTTTAAAAGATAACATTTTCAACTTAGGAATCACTTCTTGGATGTTCTAATATTGACCAAAGAGTCTCCAATAAAAAGAATCCCTTGAAAGATTGACATTGAATCACAAAATCTCAATTTATTACTAAACTTTCTGGGCAGAACGTCTATGGACAGCCCTTCTTCGCGACCTTATAACTCTCACTCCCGATATCGGATGTCTACAAACCATACCTTTCCGGAAAGCTTGCAATGTGACCTAAAACTTTCATGTTTACCCCAGAAACTAATAAGGTCTCTAAATGGACGAAAATCTGCTCTCAAGTCACTGACTCAGAAAACGTAATTAATTTCGTGTCGTCACGGTTTTGGCCATAATTCGGTCTATACATGTCGGAATCTTGAAATTCCAAAGCCTATAGTTAGCTAACACCTTGGACTATCATATGGAGTAAAAATCTGGGCTAAAATCATACTCTTAATTCTCTGTAAAAATCAGATTCTCAAACAGAACCTTAAAGCCCCTTAATCTCATTTCTAATGTTTGTTTAAGCTCCTAAATCATACCAATTCACAACCAAACCTCAAATTAGCTAACTTTCATCATTTTTCCAGAAATAAACACTCCCAAATTACTCAAATGCAGCCATAAACTTCACATGCACCCATAGATTACAACAAGCTACTAGCAACCACATTCAAACTAGCACCTTCTTCAAGAAAACTCACTAATTTATAACACTAGAGCATAAAAACACTTACTTAACATAATCAATACTTATAATCAGCCCCTAAGCTCACCATTTCTTCACTAAACTCACATGCATAAAGAGGAAAATCATTATCCATCATAATTTCAACCAAAACACCTCAAGAACAACCCAAACTCAAACCCTAACTTAGTAATTACAACCACAACTTTGAATTCATGCTAAAAGAGTATAAAAGAGATAGAATTTGCAAGAATAACATAAAAAGAACATGAATTTCAGATTAGGGTTTAATTGGATTTGAATTGGGGGTTTGAGAGATTACCTTTGGGGAAGAAAATTGATGAAAACACAAGAGAGAGGGGAGGGTGGCCGGCGGCCACCCTTGGACGGTGGTGGAGGCCGGCGCCGGTGGCCGGAAAACACCAGCAAAGGGGGGCTGGCTGCACGGCAGTGAGGAAGAGGGTGGAGTGGGTTTGGTGTTTGAGAAATAAAAGATGTAAAATGAATCCCCCTACCCCCTTCTAACTTAATATAACCCAACTAATTTAATTAGGACAACAATTAGGGCCTTAATACAATTAGAATCATCAAGTAATAAAATAAAATAAGTGTAAGTACACTAGATTGAAATAATTAGTTTGTATTGAATAAAATTAATCGATAACAAATCGGTACAATAAATTGGAACTTTAAATTAAAGAGAAATTAAATAGGTAAAATATAAGTATTACTTGTAAATAAATAAAAAAGAGTACAACCTAAATAAATTAAGGTTTGGATAATAAAATACAAATGTTAAGGAGTAAAATAATTAAACCCCTTTTTGGTTAAAGAAATAACGTAACCGATAAAACCCGAAATAGTTTAACTTAACGGGTGAATTAAGTAACTCAAAGATTTTTAAAACGATAACTCGACACCCTTTTGCCATCTCCTACTCGAAACTTGTCACCGCTACATAAATAAATTAAACAAAATCGAAAAAAAAATTAGAACGTAATTTAGATAATTATGACAATTAGTACATTAATTAATACAGTTTTAGGGCGGGTTGTTACATTTGTGCTGGGGTTTACTTTTAAAACTCTTTAGGGATTATCTACAGATTTTATGAATAATAGTTGTAAAAACAATTTCCTTTACTTTGTACATCTTATGAATGATTAAACTAAACTTTAGAAGTGAACATCCACTTGTTCCAACTCTTTTAGGATTAGTCCAATTTGCTCATAAGATGTTAGACTCGAAAGAAAGTAATTTATGCAACCATTATTTAGAAATATACAAAATTACCCTAAAGTTGCATCGGTACATTGTAAAACCATGTTAAACACAGTTTAGGCAATCCCTATGTGTTTTGGTTTGAGAAGGAGTCACCTCTCAACTTTTTTTAGGGAAAAAGCCAAGACAAAACCGAAAAGAAAACAAGAAAGACTTCGCCTACGAAACGAAGAAATGGGTTCGGCGGTAAGGCTACGAACTCGAAAGGTAAAAACCTTTGAGTTCGCCTCTCACAAAAGGAAAGACCCTACTAAAAATTTGTAAAATGTGCTTTTAGTAAAGTTTGGAAGGAAGATAGATTGAAACTTTCCATGATTATTTCATTAGACGTGCAAAAGAACGAAAGAATTACAGCATATACAACACTTTACATTATGAAAGAAATACACAAAGTACCTACATGATGTTTTTAGGAGGAGCCTTACCTAGGCTTTCTTGAATGCTTGAATTTCACCCTTGAGGGTGCTTGATTTGGAAACTTGAATACTCCTTTGAAAATGTCAAATTGAACCAAGTTTTAGGATAGGAAAAGGGATGGAAAAAGGATAGAAAAAAACTCTTTTCTGTGGATTTTTGGGGGTGTGTTTGGGGTGATTATGTAGGGATAGGTGTTTAGGATTTAAGAGAGTAAGGGAATGGAGAGAATGACAACAAGAACAGGGGCGGAGCCAGAGTATTTTGTTAGGATGAGCCATAGATCAATCTTCCCAGTGAGCTGACTGTACCCCAAACCGATAGCAACGACCAATGTTCGTGTAGCGACAACTTTTATATTTGACCATGTCATTTGATGCATAAAATACATAACGGAAATAATAACTTATCGATGAGGCAACAAAAAAATTCTTCTTATTTGTAATCATTATGAGATTAGTTCATATGATTGACATTATTTGTAAAAGAAAATTATTCATTTGTTGATAGATAAGAGAATGTTTGTAATTAAATTACATTGCTTTATCACAAAATATGTAGGGAAATAGAGTTTTTTTTTTAAAAAAAAGAATAATAATTAAAGTATGAAAAATAAGATGTGATGTTCAATATTTATAAAAAAAATAGTAAATTAAATAGATAACATGAGAAAATAGAAGTAAAAAAAATAGCAATAATAAAAATTTGTTTAATAATATATAAATGAAAAAAACTAGAAACAAACAATAAAAAGATACGTAGTGTGCAAATAGGGCATGCGCCAAAGAGGATTCGAACTTAAAATATCTCAAGGAGGATTCGAACACACGTCTATCGGGGGAGAGAAGGGTCCTGCACCAAAGAGCTACTAGCACTTCAACGCATAAATTTGCAAGATTTAATATAAATTTTAGTCATAATCATAGCCTGGGCCATGGCCCCCTGCCCCCCTGGATCCGCCCATGAACAAGAATGGCGTAGAAATTAGGAATAAAAAGTACACTACAACAGAAAAGGTCTGCGGCGACCGTTTAAATCGGTCGCTGCGGGCCTCTATCGGTCGCTGGAGAGGGCGGGCGACCGATATCAACGACCGATACGTATCGCTCGCTGCATATCCGTCGTTTTCCAATCCGAGCGACCGATACATATCGATCGCTAACTTTGCGACCGATATACCCAGCAGCGACCGATACGATATTAGTCGCTGTGTATCGATCGCAACATTAGCGACCGATACAGTATCGGTCGCCGGTTAACGGTCGATAATAGTGACCATTACACAGCGACTGATACGTATCGGTCGCTGATTTTAATTTTTTTTTTTTAAAGTTCAAGATTGTGGTAGAATGGGTTATAATCACACTGTATTGGTCGCTGTAGACACCGAAATTTGTACCGACATAATCCCGATTCATCAAAATCAGCAAATCATTTGGGCCAAATGATAAAGGATTATTGGACAAAAATAATACTAACTTTGGGGCTATTGGCCGATAATAATACAAACAATTTTGTTGGACACTAGCAGTACCAACTATGGACCTATTTTCCAGCAATAGTACACAACTGAGTTGGTAGGTTTCTTACTACACAGAAAGATTATGTATCGCCTAATTGTTTGAGTTAAAGACCAGAGTAAGTTGAAAAAAACGTTAATGTTAACTTTTTTTGCCAATTAAGTAACATTAACAAACTTTGATGTACAATAATTTAAAAACAACAATTTGATTGTTTTCTAGATAAATTGATTAATGCTGCTTAGATGGCAAAAAAAATTGGCGGTCGACATTTTTTCCACTTGCTCCAGCTTCAAGTTCAGACAATTAGGCGACAAGTCATCTTTTCGTCGAGTTAAACACCTATCAACTTGGCAGCGTACTACTGCCGGTAAATAGGTCCATAGTTGGTACTACTAGTTTCCAACAAAATTGTTGGTATTATTATCGGCCAATACCTCCAAAGTTCGTATTATTGTTGTCCAATAACCCAATGATAAATGGGTCATTGGGCCCAAAAAAGTCAACAGCTTGAGCCCAAGAAGTCAAACAGGCCGCCTACATTCGTCAAAACCCCCCTGGGTTTTAATTTTCAAAGGACAAGCCCACATAGAAGCAGGGCCAAAAGCGCACTTCGGCCCAGAAGACTCAAAACCCGCCTAGGTTTTGAGAAGAATAGCAGCGCGACGTCGTTTTGTGCCACGTCACCGATCCGCGTGATGATCAATTTAAAACCCGCCCAGGTTTTGAGCGATCTGGCGCCAAAATCTGCATGCATGCAATTCATTCCCTTGATCTTTGCCCACGTGATTGACCCTGGTTTGACCTCCCAAAACCCGCCTAGGTTTTGATCCTTGAAGGGCATGATTTGTGGGGTATGTTCCCCTTGGTTTCCCTCCAAATCTCTCACTCCCTCACCTATAAATACCCCCTCCATTTCACCCTTATTTCATCAACAATCATCCTCTACCACCCTTACTCTACCAAATTTCCATCAATCATCATCATCTATTACCCTCACTCTATCCAAATCTCCATCAACAACTCTCATAAAACTACCTCCATTATACTCAAACTCTCTCCATATTTCATCTCTAATCCCCCCATAATCACACTTATCATATCCATATTATCACCTATATACCACCCTCCTAAACCACCTACATCATTTCATTCAAGATCCAAGTCAAGGCAAAATCAAGGGATCAAATCCATCTCTTCCATCACCTTAAGCAAGGTTTGATTTCGTCATTCATATTATTGGGTTTTCATCATGTAATCCATTCTTTAATTCCTTTACTTGTACATATTTTGTAAAAAGTAAACATTATGTTTTAATCTTGCATGAATGGAATGATAACTTTGTGAAATTAATCAAACTTCTCCCCGCTCTCTTTCTTTTCAATGTCGATTTTAGTAGAGTCTGTTTTCTAACAGGCGGATTTGAGAGTTCTTATAACTCTCGAATTCGTAACCTTACCCCCGAATCTAGAAATCGGGTTCGTAGACCGGAGTCATTCTTTATTATTTTTACGGTTTGTCGGTTTTTTTAAATCGGCTGGCGGCTCTTTTACAATTTATAAATTCGTTTAATTATTTAAAATATTCGTTTCTGCATAAAATAATTTAAATGAATAATTTAATTCATTTCCTTTGCTAATTCAAGGTTAGGCCCGGGGGAAATGGGCCAGAAATCAATAAAACCTAGGCGAGTTTTATTAGTTTCAACCCATCTCCTTCTGGCCCGAGGATGCAAGCGGCCCAGCCCAAGAGACGTTAAAACCTAGGCGGGTTTTGACAGTCTCTGGTGGCCCGTTTGCTCCTTGTTGGGCCTGTACTTAGTGATCAAGCCCGGATTAAATTATTGCTAAATTATTTTGTGTAATTTCGGATAATTTAAATAATAAAAAACGGATTTGTAAATAAATAAAGTTTCATCACCCCGAAAATGAATTTCGAAAATAAAAATATTCTTATTTAAGGATTAAGCAACCTTAGTCGGCTCCCGATCGTTTAAGTAGCGCATCACAGGAAAAGGGTCACCACCTTTTTTCTGGGGTCCTGCAGATTGGCGACTCCACTGAGGACTTAAACTTAAAAAGAGGGTAAAACTTGAAAAAATCGAATTGATTTGAAATTGTAAAAGGGAGAAGTTAATTTATTTCGCAATTTTATTATTCTTTTGTGAGGCATGCTTTGCATACCGTGCCACTAATCGGGTCTTTTGACACGTTAGCACAAAGGCGATGGTTTAGGTAATAACTAGGATTTTCGCTCGAGAGCGGGTGGCCACTACTTGTATGATGCACCCTACATCGCCAAGAGTTTGGTCTCTCCTCTCCCCATGTTATACTCAAAGGGCTTTCTCGAAGTCCGATGAGCAACACCTCACACTCCTTACCCTCAATTTTAAGGGTAAGGTGAACTGACGCGAGAACGTGGGGTAGGCCATGATAAACCAACCCTACTGATCCATGAATATAGAACCTTGGTTTAGGGTACCCTTCATGTTGTATGCTATGTGCTATGTGTACCCCTTCCCCCTTTTTTTTTTTTTTTTTTTTTTGTAAAGAGCCGACCCTAGTTTGGAGGTTTCATTTTGGTCCATATAAAATTCATTGGGTTAAGAAATGAATTATTTATTAATTAATATAATTATCCCAAAAGCATTATGGTTAGCCCAAGTGGAAGGGTCCATATATGTTTGAAAGTTGATTATCTTAATTAATAAATAAAAATTGACTCACCTTTGATGAAATTATATGACCCTTTATGAAATTCTCTTAACAAAGGTCCAAAAAAAATTAATTAAAGACCAACAAAGTTAAGGGATAACCTCTTAGACTGCATAATAGTCACTAGGCTTGAGTAAATTAATTTATTGATTTAATTAATAAATCCATCACATTTATGGTCGGCCTGTTGTTAAGCCCAACCATATTGAATTTATCAATTAAGCCCATAAATTAATTATGGCTCGCTTATCGTTGACTTTATCCAGTTCTTTACAATATCCATTTTCCTTAAGTAATAAAAAAAATAAAACAAAGAGAAAAGTGGGTCGTCAGTCTTGTCGAGCATTATTCTAGTCCGCATAATAGCCAACATGGTTTGAGTTGTCTGATTTGTTGGGCCAAGTTATGGATTCTCCTTAAAACGGTCGGCCTGTGGATTGGGCCCATCCGAATTGAGAAACACTGACTGAAGCCTGTCAGCTCAAGATCCGCTCGCTATGTCTGACTTTATTCGGCCCTTTATGATGTTCTGTTTTTAGGTTCATATAGAGTTAGGTCATGCACTCCCAAAAAGTGGATGAGTCCCTTGTGTCAGCATATATGTGTCGAGTTTGTTAGGATCATATAGGTCTTTTAGGACATGCATGCATCGTGTAGTACGTGTCGGAGTATGTCATCGAGTGTCTAACTTTGAATTTCCATGCAGGTATCATTGGTGATCGACTCCGAGCCCGCATTCGAGATCCACGAACTGACCGTTTGATTCTAAACCCTCACTACGATCCATCTGCAACCAGTGACTGCATCATGTCTGGAGAACAATTCCAAGAGATCC
The DNA here is from genome assembly GCA_029582165.1 of Portulaca oleracea. NCBI lineage: Eukaryota > Viridiplantae > Streptophyta > Magnoliopsida > Caryophyllales > Portulacaceae > Portulaca > Portulaca oleracea. Next base: position 49,634,233 of record CM055869.1, read on the forward strand.
CGGTCCAGAGCATCGAAGCCAACATCACAAAGCATTTGGACGATCTTTACACCAAAATGCAAGGTCTGGTATTTGCCAATACCTTAGAACAGGAGAAGAAGATGAGTAAAAGGCTGAATGAACAACAAGTGATGGATGGTATGCTGCAAGCCATCACTAAGATCAATACCAAGTTGGGGTTGAATGTTGAAGAATACGATGAAGAGATGCATGGGTATGAATCTGAACCTGAAATCATTAAGACATCGTCAGATTCTGAAGGAATTGAGGTATCCAAAACAAAGGTTAATACCCTTGAGGCATATAAACTCACGAAGGACCCTGCTGTTAAGGCCCTTGAACAGAAGTTAGAAAGCCTTACCAAAGCAATGAGCATTGTGCCAGCCTTTGCTGACAAGTACCTGGAAGTGCCATTGCTTATTCAGCCAATTCAGAAGATAGTTGATAAAGTTGAGGTACCGAACATCAGATTCAAACCCTCCGAGAATCCTGTTCATCACATCGAGGAATTCATGAGGTTAGCACCCTTAAATCGGATTGATGTCAGTTTATACTCTACCGTCTTCCCATCCACCCTAGATGGCGAAGCCAAGGTATGGTACCATGCTTTGTCACCCCAAACGAAGGCCGGATGGAATGAATTATTCAAAGCCATCATTAATCACTACAGTCACATCCAGAAGAAGCAAGCTACGATGGATGACTTAACCACCATGAAGCAACGGAACGATGAATCCTTCCTGGATTACTTTGAGCGATGGCATACCAAGTTGTCTCACATCAATGAGACAATCCCTCTCCGCCTACAGTTGTTTACTTTCAAGCAAGGGTTGAAAGACAGCTTATCCAAACACTTGGGATACCACGTCATTAAAGACTTTGACTACTTGAAGGACATTTGTGTCCAACTGGAGGCGATGCATAATGATAAGGCCACTTCACCTTGATGGAAGGGGTCTAGTTCCAACAGGAGGGCCACTAGTGTGGCTAGGCATCCTCCTAAGATTATGGAGACTAACTCTGTCCATCGTAAGGGGCCTATTATACCAAGATATGAGACCTACACACCACTAGACGTCTCTTATTCACAGGCTCTTGATCTGTTGGTCAAGAAAGGTTTCTTGGTTATGCCTTTACCAAAAGAAGAGCCGACGGTTGGGATGCTAACCCATTTTGCCGCTATCATCATTGCCGAGGGCATGATACTGAGAAATGTTGGACTCTCAAGAACAAGATAGAAGACATGATAAGGGATGGGACGCTGCCCATGCCAAAAGCTGCCCAGAAACCTAACAATAAAAGCAACTCGATGCCCGAGCATGCAAATGCTATCTTCTATGGAGATCTTGGTTTCGATCCCTCCACTTTAATTGTTGAGGCGGGTCGACCAATTCCCGAAGTATTTGGTTTTCATGAAGACTTATCCATCCACGACATTTGGGACAACGATGATGATGATAAACGGGAGCACTCCGAGACAGAATGGATGGAGACGGATGAGCCAACATCGGATAATGTGGCATTTCTCACTCGATCAGGTCGCCACAACAACAGGAACACCACCACCCCAGTGGCTGTTCCTAACCCTACACCAATGGTTGGTAATGACAGTCAGGCTCCACCTGAAGATCCTCTCCTTGCACAACTCAAGAAGACTAGAGCTGAAGTTACTATTTGGCAGCTGATATGCGCATCACAAGCGCATAAACAAAAGGATGTTAGATGCTCTTACTACATTAACAATACCTCCCATGACGACTCCTGAATCCCTAGTTGCTCATATGGTCGCTCACCAAGAGGTCATCACCTTCAGAATTGAGGATCTACCCCAAGGAGGAGCATCCCACAGCAAAGCCCTTTACCTTACAGTGCAATACTCTAACAAGACCACCCGTTGGTTTTGTTTGACAATGGTTCAGCTGTAAATGTGTGCCCTTGGAGGACGGCACAAAAGTTGGGAGTTCAACAACAACATTTGACTTAGAATGGCGTACAACTCAGAGCCTATGACAATTCACCTCGAAGATCAGTTGGGTCCATAGTATTGCCCATCACTACTGGCAATATTACTCGGGATGTGGAGTTCGTAGTGCTAGACATTCCAGCCTCCTTCAACCTGCTACTAGGGAGGCCATGGCCTCACGAATGCAACGCCATAGCATCCACCTTACATCAGAAGGTAAAGATGTTAGTCCAAGGCCAAGTGATCATAATCTCAGTAGAATCCATCAATGTTGTTTTCACTCCTAAGCAAAAGACCCTTGAAATGGAACACAGTTCCATGGACGAAGACCCTCACAACTTTGAACTTGTGGCGACATTGAGCCAAGATGAAGCTCCTTTTGACTTCGATCCATACTCAAATCCCAAAGTGCCCGCTATACTCAAGAGACAAGGTCATTTCCCTGGGATGTCGCTGGGAAAGAACCCAAAAAACAAGATTCCTCCTGTGTTCAAGGCATTCAAGCAGAAAGGAAGGTTTGGTTTAGGATACAGGCCAACTGAGAAGGAAGTTAGGCTCGCCAAAATAGCCATAGCTGAGCAGAAGAGGATGGACAATCCTCCTACCTTGTTTCAAATGAAGCCCTATCCACTCACTCTGAATGGGCAGTTTGTTAGGGAAGGTGATGACTTCCCTTACTATGGATTCTCCTGAACCATTCTACCTGAAGAACAAGGGACTTCAAGTTGCTGGGTTAGAAGTTTTCAATGATTGCACCATTAATATGGCTACTGTTTCTGTCCCCGCTCGGGACAAACAACCACCATTGGAATGGACTCATCTTGCTGGGAGCAACATATTTGGCATGCTGTTCGGACAAGAAGCTGTCAAGGAGAAGTCTGAAGTTGACGCTGTTATTGCTGCATTATCCAACCCAAGTTTTGACCCGAGCTCTATGATCACCGAAGATGGAGGAGTCAAGACTGTCTCGTGGATTGATGCTGAGGAGAATAACTTTGTTTTATCTGTAGGAGAGTCTATTCCTAAGGGCATAAGGTCAGGTCCTAAACGTCTAGAGTCAAGTGAGTCTGGTCTTGAGTCTGCTGGCGATGTATTCCTTTCTGCATTGAATAAGATGAACCTTTCTGCTTACTCTGATTCTTCTTTCCCCTCTTCCCTGAACTGTTGCGCCAATAATAATCCTGAATTTAATGAACCCTTAAAATTTTCTAATGAACATGAGCATGAAATGGCGGTGTTGGAAGACACCATCACCATAAATGTGGGCACGAAAGAACAACCTCGGGAGTTGAAGTTAGGAAGTTCGCTCACAACAGAAGAACGGGTAACATTCATAAAGCTTCTCAAGGAGTTTGTGGATGTATTCGCATGGTCCTACGAGGACATGCCAGGGATTGACAGGGAGATTGCGGAGCACACTATACCTTTGCTCCCTAATGCAAAGCCGGTTCGACAAAAGGCCAGGAGGATCAAGCCTGAATGGGCTAAGAAGATTGAAGAGAAAGTGATCAAACAGCTGAACCCTAAGTTTATCAAAGCAGTCCAATACCATGAATGGATTGCTAATATCGTTCTAGTACCCAAGAAGGATGGGAAAGTGCGCATGTGTGTAGACTTCCAAGACCTTAACAAAGCCAGTCCCAAGGATAGTTTCCCATTACCTTACATTGATGTGTTGGTGGTAGACTTGTTCAATAGTCGGGCCGGGTCAGTCGGGTTGGGAGTTTCTGACCCGTCGGCCTGAGCCCAACCCGGCCCGACCTTCGGGCCTCATATCCTTGGCCCGAGCCCTGACCCTACGGGCCATGGGCCGGGTCAACGGGTCGACATTTAACTCTTCAACTAAATCATCTCGATCTTTGATTTGGTCTTCATCAATGCCAGATAGTGTGGGAGGATTTTCAGTGCTATCCTCTTGATGTGCGGCATCATCAATGCCGTCAATCTTTGACCTCGGCTTTATGATGAGTGTCGCCCACCACTGGTTTCTATCTCGCCTCGTACTAGGATAACGAGTATAAAACATTTGCATCGCTAGGGATGCCAGCATGAATGGTTCATATACTCGATACCGTTTTGTGTGGTTGACATCCACGAGATTGTAATGCTCATGTTTATTCAAACCATGGACGGAGTCAAACCAATCAATTTTGAACAAAACAACTTTGTAACTGCCAAATCTTCCTAAGTATTCCAATTGAATCACTTCTTGAAGAGTCTTGTAGAAGTCTACACCATGCATTCCTTTGACATATACCCCAGAGTTGGCGTTTGATTTTCCTTGCCGTTCAACTTGGAAATTGTAGTTGTTTATGTAGTAATGGTTCCATCGATGCACATTTTTGTTGGGATCGTAGGCTAGTGCTCGAATAAAGTCATCTGTTTCATTTGTATTGATAGCCTACACAATATAATTTTATCAAAGTCGTCAACTTCAAGTAGACAACATTATGATAATTGAACTAGAATCTTATTAATTCAATGAAACTTGATCGTTCACATTTCGTTTAATCCATTCAAGGAATTGTTTGCCAAATTTGCTCCACAAATCCCCTATTTGTGTGCGTGGATGTGATAAGATCATTTCTTCTTCAAATTGCCTTTCAACAAATAATTTAAGGTGTTAAATAGGTAATTAGTTACATAGAGCATGTACATACACATATCGGTGTGCAATCGTACATACCTTTCATAATTTTTCAACAATTCGCTGTTTGAAAGAACGTATGCATGCGCCGCAACATACTCTTGTTGGTTGAGGAACCTCTTTTGACCCTCACTAGGAGTATATCCAATGTTTAAGGAAAACACATCAGGGAGGGGTTCATTAACATCGTTAACGTGCTCCACATCAGGGCATGCGTTTCTTTTAAGTCCCCTAGACTTTGTTTGAACTTCGGGGGCAAAATATGCAGCACAGAAGTTTGCTATCTCTTCTGTTAGGTATGCATTGCAGATAGACCCTTCTACTCGTGCCTTCTTGCCCACTTTTTTCTTTAAGTGGTGCAAAAATCTACAACATTTTACAAGTAACAAACATTGATGTTTCCTTAAGATACATAGTTCATATCATATTAACTATGAAAGATATATAAGTATATCTGTACCTTTCAAAAGGATACATCCACCTATACTGCACAGGTCCCCCCATTGCTGCTTCGTAAGGAAGATGTACTAGAAGGTGTTCCATGACATTGAAGAAGGTAGGGTGAAATATCATTTCCAACTTGCATAGGATTTCCAGTATGTTTCTCTCTAACCGGATCATATCACTCACCTTTACATTAGAAGCACATAAATCTCTGAAGAACTGGCTGAGTTCCGTCAATGGTTTCCAAACTTTTTGAGGAAGTAGCTCCCTGGTTGCAATTGGTAACAACCTCTCCATAAATACATGACAATCATGACTCTTCAAACCATGCAACTTTAAATTTTTCGAATAGACACATCTGCTCAGATTGCTTGCATAGCCATCAGGGAGTTTGAGGCCCTTTCAACCACTCACACAAGGCCTTAACTTCTTCTTTATCCATTTGATAGGGAGTGTTCGACATAGTTTCAGTGTTTGTCCCATCATCGTGATGAGTTTCTTGAATGTTTAGCCGACGACGCTTGCAATGGGTGGCTAGGTCCCTACGCGAGTTCTTATCTTCCTTTGTCTTCCCTTTAACACTCATGACGTTGCTCAGCACTTGATCAAATACATTCTTCTCAACATGCATGGCATCCAAGTTGTGTCGGATTTTAAGATCTTTCCAATACGACAACTCCCAAAATATGCTTCCCTTGTTCCAATTGTGAGACTCTAAATACCCATCAACACGATTATGTTGTTCTGTGGAGCTCAAGAAATTACATACACAATTCCAAATTTGTTCCCCGTTCAATCGAGGGGGTGGAGGTGAATTTCCTTCCTTATTCTTTGAGAAAGCGCTCTTATTTTTTCGAAATGGATGGTTCTCTGGGAGAAATTGTCTATGATAATCGAACCAAGAATGTTTTCTACCATGTTGTAACTATCTAGCCTTTGTGTTCTCCATATAGTAGGGAAAAGACATTTTCCCCGTTGTAGTCCAACCAGAAAGCATTCTGTAAACCGGAAAATAGCTAATGGTCCACAACACGGATGCCTTCATTTTATAATTTTGCTTCTTGGAGACATCATACGTGTCAATTCCAACCACCCATTGTTTCAACTCATCAGTTAATGGTTGCAAGTAGACATCAAGATTTCCCTTTGGACTTTTCAGTCCAGGAATTAACAGGGTCAGAAACAAGTACTGCTTCTTCATGTACAACCAAGGTAGCAAATTATATGGAGTTGCAATCACCGACCAACATGAATATGTCTGACCGAAACTGCCGAAAGGTGCAAAACCATCTGTGCATAGCCCCAACCGTACGTTTCGGGGTTCGGACGCAAATTCCTTATGGAGAGCATCGAAATGCTTCCACGCTTCACTGTCACACGGATGAACCATAGTTTCATCTTCACGTGCATTCATTGAGTGCCACCTCATGTGCTCTGCAGATGTCTTAGTTGCATACAATCTTTGCAACCTCGACCTGATTGGGAAGTAAATCAACAGCTTGTGTGCAATGCGTTTTCCACGCGACGTCGTTTTAGCATACCTATCGGCTCCGTAGTGGTCACACTTATCTAAGTCAGCTTTCTCCTTCCAAAACAACACGCACCCATTGGGACACGCGTCGATTCTCTCATGTGGAAGTTCTAACGCACCAAACAATTTTTTCGCTTGATAGTAGGTGTCTATCATCTCATTGCTAGGGGGACATACGTATTTCATTAAGGCTAACATACTGTCCACGACTTTGTTTGGGAAATTGTACTCACATTTTATGTTAATCATCCGTGAGACAACCGACAACAACGACACGTCGTAACCTTCATACAAAGGCTTTTTGGAGACATCAAGCATTTCTAAGAACTTCTTAGTCCCTTTCTCTGGCTCATCTTCCCTCGTATCATCACCGCAGCTGAAAGACATATGTCCCATGGCATCGGTGATCATTTCTTGCATACTGTTGACACCTCCATTACTAGAAGACCCATCAACAACAGTGTTTGAAGTTTGACCACTACCCCCAAGAGCCTCAAAAGTCTCCCCGTGACTTATCCAAACATAATAATTTGGACGAAAGTCGTGTTTGTACAAGTGTAGCTTCACAATATCCTCGTTAAGGTACTTCAAGTTTTTACATTTGCTACAAGGACACCTAAGTTTCCCCGAACTACTCAATTGTTTTGCAACAATAATAAATTCTTCATTCACCCTACATATGAATTCCCCACTAAGATACTCACCATCATGTCTTTCATACATCCATTTTCTACTACTCTCCACTATGTACTTAGTTGCATATAATATATATATCATTATAAGGGATTAACTCACAATTAATTAAAGCGAATACATAAAACGATAAAATATATATTCTCTAAATTTAACAATTATTTCTATAAATTAACACCAAATATATATTTAACAATTATTACACTATTTTATCACATTTATTAATACTATGATAAATCTTACTTGAATTTCCATAAACACAATTAACAAATTTGAAATTTAAGCACTATACTAACTTGAATTTCCATGAATATAATGTAGGTAATTATTTAATGTAATTATTTAATGTCAAAAAACACTATACTAACTTAAAATTCAAGCCCTAAACATCCATAGTTCAACCTATATTTATCAAAAAACACTATTCTAAATTGAATTTTATACTCTTATTTTACTAATATTATACACTAACCTAAACTTGAATTTCGAACCATAACCACACCAAAATTACTCAAATAAATTACTAAAATGAATTACTAACTTGAATTTCAAGCCCTAACTTTACCAGGGGCGGATTTAACATGGGATCACGTGGGGTGAAATGACCCCGCTAAAAAAAATACTGAGTTTCTGGATATAATAGTAAAATTTGTTGTGTATATAGAATATGTGACGGAATGTAACCACATATATGTATATAGCTCAGCGGTGCATGCAAGTTAGGATGAAATGTGGAATGGAGGTCATGCGGTCAAATCCTACAAAGCCTTATATGTCTAGTTCCTTTTTATCCCTTTTCAACTTTTTACTCAAATTTTACAAACCCATCTATTATCAATTATCAATTACAGTTTCATGCTTTTCAAATTTTAGTTCTGTTTTAGCATAATTTATTCAATTTTCAATTTTGATTGGTTTGAGTATGATTATGTAATATAATTTTTAGAAATTTTACCTCATTTGCTATTGGATAATTAATTTAATGAAATTTGTCTATATGTAACGCTTCGGAAATTCAATTATAGAAAAGTCAAAGTCAAACTAACGTTAACAGACAAAATTTAGAGGAAGACTCAAACTCTTATTAGGCGTCACGGCCGTATCCCCGAAGGGATACAAGGCGAGAAGGAAACTACAACTGTCTGATAACGGTAAACCAACTAACAAACTCATACTTAGAAAAATAAACCTAAAACTAACTTCAAGTTCCTCATAAAAGAGAAGCAACATAAATAACGACTTCTAACATGTCGACCTCACTTCTAATTCCCGCCCCCGACATATAGATCTTCACCTGAAAACAAAACATTTCAAAAATAAGGGGGAAATCTCAATAATGTCTACCCCTAACGTTAAAAACAAGTTAAGTTCATTTCAATTCATTTGAGGGAGAGGGAACAGTCAAATCATTTCACAAACCCTTAAACCCTTAACTGTTTTCCTCAACCCAACCAATCCATATTTTATTATGCGGGCGGGATACCACATCCCTTAGAGTAACATCGCCTACCACAGGCATCAAAAATATATTCGCCTACCACAGGCATCAACAGTTCGCCTACCACAGGCATCAAAGAGTTCGCCTACCACAGGCATTGAAAGAGCTCGCCTACCATAGGCATCAAAGAAAACAACTATCCTATATCAGGGAAGAAGCCCTGATCTCCTGGTCTATAACCCGGTAGGATTCCAAATCCTGAACAACGAGTTATGCCCCGAAACCCGCTTATTGTTTCACTTTGAATTATTAATATCTTATGCAAAAACTCAACTCACAACTCTCAAGTCAAACCCAACCCAGGTTCTCAAAACGAGTATCAAAACTACTTATAAAAGACCATCACAATTTCTTAAACTCAATAAATCAAGATCACAAAAGTACAAACAGTTATCCAAAACTGATGGTCACATTTCAACATAAAGTCCCCTTTCGGGATGCAATTGACAAAACATATTAGAAACCATTTAAACACATTGAAAGGGCATCCCAGGGGGAATAGAGAATAGACATTACGTGGTTAACTTTACTTCACAGCAAAACGAACACACTTGAGCTCACTAACGACGCGAGTTAGCTTGGGCCTAAAATAGAATAATTATTCTAATCAAAACGCGCCCTTCGAAGTTAGTATTAACTACCTTCTAACTAACCCTCCCCTAGGAACCCTATAGGTTCCTATCAATCATGAATTTACACTTTAAAACATTTAATACATTCCAAATAATCACATAACCAGCTCAAAACATCACTTTCACACAACAACACTTTTATTAATAACAAACATTAACAAAACAGATTACAGCATCCACATAAAAAGGGTCGTAACTTGACTTCCCGGCATCCTATGGGTCTGGTTTTGGACGTTTCGGAAACCTCGGGTTGTCTACTAAAACTCTTAAGTTGAACTCGAAACCCAACACACGCTTTAAGGTCCTCAAAAACCGTCATCTTCCCAAACTGTCCAGATCTGACCTAGGTCTGATAATCGGAGTATAACTCGAATTATAAAATACCAAAGTCCGGTCCGTAAAATTCCTATTGAAGCTAACATCTAAGGGAAGCTCCAGTCCAAAGGGTTCGATTAAAAGACAAATACACTAACCGTGGTGACCCGATCTTTAGACACTAACGAAACTGTCCCGATCCCGGTTCTTGTTTAAAATTATAAATTCGGTTCTAACTTCCACCAATCCGATCCCGGGGTTCTAATTTGGGCCTAAAACAGTAGCGAGGGTCCAAGGTAATTAGTTTAAACCATATAAAGTCCAAACATCAAATTCCCTATCACTAATACCAAAATATAATACATGAAACATTAACAACATTATCCTACACATGAAATCTAAGACATACTACTTCAAGACCCTTTAATTACAATATGAATAATTATAAAGTACGAATTTTTTAATCAAGAATCAAGAAAGGTCTTAAAGAACATGTGAATAAATTATAAAGAACATATAAACATTCAACCTACCAATCAAGAATCCTAAACAAAACTAATTTCGTTTAAACAAAGATTCAATCAAGAACCAAGAATTAATAAACAAGAATCTCAACCTAACTTATTAACAAGATTAACCTTAAGCATGATTGAAATAAAGAACATGTGAAAACTTAACTAACGATTCAAGAATTAATCTAAGTAATTAAACTTTAAGAATTCGTACATACAATAATAATGTTATCTAAAACCCTAACATGATTCACAAGAAAACAAAGTACAACAAACAATGGAACAATAATAATTTTACTACAACTATTACAACCCTAATACATCAAATTAAAACATACAAGATTACATATAAAGAATTAGACAAATTACATGTAAATAAAAACAATACAAGAACAATTTAGTTACAAACAACAACCTAATAATTTACACCCTTAATTACCCAAATTTACAAGATTTAAACAAGAAAGAGAATTAACAAAAATAATAATAACAATAATAATAATAATATCAGAAAAATAATATAGAGAAAATAAAAGAAAAGAAATTGTTAAAAACAATTAGGGTTTACGTTAGGGTTAGGGCACGGGTTTCCGGCGACTGGGCGAGGCGGTGGCGTCAGGCGAGACTCCGGCGACGTCGGCGGCGGCGGAGAGCGTCTGGGTGGTCGCCGGACAGTGGGGTTACGGTGGTCGAGAGTCGGTGGTGGTCAGAGTCGAACCCAACAACGACGATTCGTTTCTTCGTGTCTGAGCGGGCGGGCGTGCGGCGGTTTCTGGTGATGACGAGGGTCGCGCGGTGGTGGGGAGTCGATGACGACGACCTGGGTGGCGGTTGGTGGTGGCGCACAGCGAGCGGACAGAGGGAGAGAGAGAAAGGTGGGTTTGAGAGAGTCAGGGAAAGAGAGAGAAAGAGAGACAAGAGGGAGGATGGTGGTTGCGGCTAGGGGTGGAAGAAAAATCCGGAACCGGCACACCGAACCGGAAACCGGATAAAAAAAACCGGGAACGGGCAACACCGAACCGGTTTAAAAATCCGGTGCACCGCACCGAAAAAACCGGATACTAAACGGGGCGGTTCCGGTTTGGGATATTTACACGGACGGGGAACCGGCACCGCACCGTTAATATAATTAAATACATGTATATATAAATTTTGGTTAAAAAAAAATTCTACCCAAAAATTAGTACAAAAATAATATAAATTAACTAGTTAAAAAAAGAACATTAGGTGTTAATGTGTTATTGGGTTGGGCTTATGGGCTAGTAAATTTGGTTTTCACTTTTTTTTTATTAAATAAAGATTTTTTTTTATTAAATAGAGATTTTTTTATGTTTGATAGGAATTTATGCGGTTCCGGTTCATCGGTGAAACTGCACCGTTAAAGCCGGTGCACCAGTTTTTAAAAACCGGGTGATTCGGTTCCGGTTCCGGTTTATGATTTTCGCGCACCGTTTCATCCAGTGCACCGCTTCGGCGCACCGAAACCGCACCACACCGCACCGTTTCCACCCCTAGTTGCGGCGGCGGTGCGGTGGCGCAGTAGTGTCGCAGGTGGCGTCCAGCGAGGAGAGCAGGGAGGAGGAGAGAGAGAGAGAGGAGAGGGAGGCTAGGGTTAGGGTTACTATTAGGGTTTTGAAAGAGAGGGGGAGTTTTTAAACTAAACACATAATTAAGCCCAATTAGTCTATTCTTACTCCTAGCCCAACCCAACACTAAAACAATTAAAATCTGATTTTTCTAAAAACAAACTAATAATAATAATAATAGTAATAATAATAATAATAACACTAATAATAATATTAATAGTAATCACATAGCAATTAATATTCACATAATTAATCATATAACACGATAATATTAATAATAATACTAAAAATAAAAAGAGTAAAACTAATAATACTAAACCCATGAAATTACCGATATACCCTTGTTAGTCTCTCACGATCCTACGAGCTCAAGTGTTAGCAAAAATAAACACAAACGAATAATAGTAAATAACGAAGTCAGACCTAATTTACTAACAACGTCACGGTCAACATCTTTGGATTTTTCGGGGTTTTACACTATATTACTTGAAAATTTAGCCTGATAACTTTTTTTTTTTGTTTTGTTCAACTCCCTTCTAATTTTCGTTTAATTTGTTCAATTTTTAATTTGGATTGGTTTAAATATAATTAGTTTGAATCACATTTGCTTGAATAATTACTATTGTAATCCATTTTTCAGTTTAAATGGAAATATATTTCAAAAAATATAAATACTCAATCACAATTTCCTTCGAGTTCTGTAAATTTTTCTTTGAATGAATAATGTAAGGAGTGTAATCCTGAACCATATTAACAAGTCAATGCAAACAATATTGTAAATTTCTAAATTATTGTTTCGACTTTCAATATTTGATTTTGAACCCGCTTGATTTCATTTCTGGATTTGCGATTGAACTTTACTAATACTATAATAAACCATAAACATCCATAATTCAAATTAAAAAGTTTATCACCTAAACACTATTCTAAATTGAATTTCATACTCTTACTTTACTAAACAACAATATTCTAACTTTAATTTCAAGCCTTAACACCCTAATACTATAATAAACTCTAAACATTCATAATTCACCCTAAAAATCTACATTCAAAACACTATTCTAAATTGAATTTCAAACCCTAAACTTGACTAACACTAAAACTACCCTAAATTTGAATTTCAAACCATAACCACACTGAAATTACTCAAATAAATTACTCAAATTCAACAATATATATAAATTTTACAATTAAAAATCAACAAATTTAACAACATATACTCTTACTTTACCAAACAACAATATTCTAACTTTAATTTCAAGCCCTAACACCCTAATACTATAATAAACTCTAAACATTCATAATTCACCCTAAAAATTTACATTTAAAACACTATTCTAAATTGAATTTCAAACCCTAAACTTGACTAACACTAAACACTACCCTAAATTTGAATTTCAAACCATAACCACACTGAAATTACTCAAATAAATTACTCAAATTCAACAATATATATGAATTTTACAATTAAAAATCAACAAATTCAACAACATATACTCTTACTTTACTAAACAACAATATTTCAACTTTAATTTCAAGCCCTAACACCCTAATACTATAATAAACTCTAAACATTCATAATTCACCCTAAAAATTTACATTCAAAACACTATTCTAAATTGAATTTCAAACCCTAAACTTCACTAATACTAAACACTGCCCTAAATTTGAATTTCAAACCATAACCACACTGAAATTACTCAAATAAATTACTCAAATTCAACAACATATATGAATTTTACAATTAAAAATCTACAATTTAACTACAAAAATGAATTAGGGGACTCACATTGGTGGTGGCCACAGTTGTTGGCATCAGGGGCCGTTCTGTCATTAAAAAAGTTCAGCGACCGATAGCATATCGGTCACTAAGCAGCGACCGATAGCATATCGTTCGCTATTGAACCGTATCGGGTTCAGTGTCGGGTCCGGGTTCCTTTCTCCTCTCTGGTGACCACCGCCAAGCGAACCGCTTCGTCCAACTCGAGCCTCGAGTTGCAATTTCTGGTCACTTCGGGAGCTGGGAGGCTAGTCTCGGCCATCCGATGGATGGGCCCCGGGGCTCCTTAGGGAGGGGCCCGCTCACAACACCGACCCCGGAGGCCTCGGGACTGGACCGGGCCGTCTCGAGACTAGAGCATAGAAGGTATCGGGGTGCGAGTGTTTAAAACCCCCGGGATTAATAAAAACCAGGGCACAACCGTGGCCATCAGAGAGCTTGCTCGACCGAGCCACCTCCTGGCTCACCCAAGCAATGTTTCTGCCGAGCGTGAACTGGGCGTCGAGGGCTGCTTTCGCCCGTTCCTTTCTTTCGCCGGCGGCGTTCTGTCGGTGTCATCATGCACACAACCACGCATCCAGAAGACCTGCTCGCCCGAGCCTTCCTCCTGCTCGCCCGAGCTGAACTTCTGCCGGAGATCTTTGCGCCGCGCGACTGCCGACGACGACGCAGTGAAGGCACGCTTTCGCCGAGATCCTTACGCTCGCCGAGCGTTACGAAGACACCTTTTTTACGCTGTTTTGGCTTAATTTTGGGTTTAGTATAAATAGCTTGTTATCTCATTTTTCCAGGCAGCTTTTGATGAATTATGAACATGCTTATGCATTGGTTAGGGTTTCCCTAAGTTTTCTCTCAAAATCTAGATTACTTTATCCATTGATTAATGGTGGTGTTTCTAGTCATTCCTTTATTGATCATTTGGTGGATTCTTCCTTTATGATGGTCATGGTGGGGTGTTAGGCCTTGGTGGTGGAATTTCCTTTATCCAAGGTCATATCCAATTCCTTTGGTGTTCAAGGTTATTGATATTGGTTGATTTTGGTTATTATTCTTGTTATTAAATCAAGTTCAAGTCCATTGTTGAGTAGTTCAAGCAAGGGTGATTGAGATGTTCATCTTTCTCTCCTTATTCTAATGCTTATGGATTTCTCTCATCTCTTCTACAAAAACAACTCAAGCTAAGTCTACAATCTCTCCCACCGCGCCACGCTCCATTTGGTATCAGAGCACAAGGTTATTCATCTAGCTTGAGTTTTCCATTGTTCTTGCTAGTTTGTTCTCTATTGTTGGAATTTTAGTATTTTGATTGAAATATTGGTGTTCCCCAACCCTTGTGACTCCAAGTGTGTTGGAGAAATTGTTATTGCTATTGTGTTTGTTGATTTTGATGCATATTGGAGCTTTGAGGAAGAGTTGGAAAATTTGTGCACACAAGGTGTTCGATAAAATGCCCAAGTAAGAAAAACACAAAGAACCCTTAACCAAACACAAGCCAACTACAAGAAAACCCCCAAACTCCACAAAATATCCCAAACACAATCCGTCCCATACCTTTTTCCTCGACATGGAAGGTCACGATGACTCCGATCGAGAGGAACCTAGCTACCGGGGTAGCCCTCAACTTCGGGTTCTCGAGAATCGACTTGCCACCCATGACGAACAATTCTCCTCCATCAATCGAACCCTTAATGCCATCGTGGCACGATTGGATAATCTCGCCCTAGAGCGTCCGGTTCCGCCTCGAGTTGAACGTCCGAGGCGTACACAAAGCCCAGTCCGTCCTCCTCCAAACTTTGAGTCGAGTGACGATGCTAGAGGCTCTCCACGACGCCGAATTCGCCGGAATGTGCATGAACAACCCCCTCGTGACGACTTCCAGGACATTAGAATTGACATCCCCGAATTCAACGGCTCCACCGACCCGGATGACTACCTCGAATGGATCCAACTGATGGATAGGATCTTCGAGACCAAGGAGTATGATGATGAGAAGGCTTATAAGATCGCGAGCTTGAAACTCACCAGGGCCGCTTCGCTTTGGTTTGAGAATATGAAGTTGCAACGGACTCGTGAAGGAAAAGCAAGGATTTCTACTTGGACCCGACTTAAGCAAGTGATGAATCACCGCTTTTTGCCAAACACTTACCGTCATGACGTTCTGAAGAAGGCCTATGCCCTTACCCAAGGCAAACGAACCATCGGAGAATACATTTCGAAATTCGAGCAACTTCTTATCAAGAGTGGCCTCCAGGAGCCTGAGGATCAAACCATGATGCGATTTTTGAATGGCTTGAACTCCACAATCGCTAAAAGGGTTGAGGTCCAACCATACCATTCCATGGATAAATTGTGTAGTTTGGCTCTCCGAGTCGAGCGAAGAAGAATGGAAGGATCCAACACCAAATCCTTGTCTAGACCCGTCTACTCACCATCTAGCCGACCTCCTCCGGAGTCAAGCACTCCAAGGTCTAGCGAGACACCGAGGTCCACACCAACACCAAGAATTGACAAAGGAAAGGGGCTTGCTACGGAGACTCCAACGGAACCTCCTCGACGAGCGGAAGGCCGAAAATGCTTTAGGTGCCATGGTTATGGCCATTTTCAAGCCGATTGTCCAAACCGTCGGGCTTTGACACTCCAAGAGGTCCATGAGATCGATGATGAGCTTCGAAAGGCTCAAGAGGAACCCGAAGTGTTGGTTGAAAATGCGATTACTAGCGATGATGAGGATGCCGCTCCCATACCCCCCGTGCGTGGGAGTGCACTTGTTGTGAGGAGAGCTTTGCATATCCATGACACTCCACTCGATAAGGCCCAACGGGAAATGTTGTTCCAAACGCAGTGCTTCGTAGGTGGAAAAGTGTGCACTCTTGTCATCGATGGTGGAAGTTGCACGAATGTCGCATCTACCACTATGGTTGAGAAGCTTGGCTTGCCTCTATTATCGCACCCTCGTCCCTATTCACTCCATTGGCTCAACGATCACAACGGCATCAAGGTAACTAAGCAAGTCTTAGTAAATTTTTCTTTTGGATCTAACTATGATGATTCCCTTGTTTGCGATGTTGTCCCTATGAGCACTTGTCACATTTTATTGGGACGACCATGGCAATATGACAAGAAAACGGTGCACAATGGGTTGAACAACACTTATACATTCATCCATAAAGACAAGAAAGTCAAGTTACTTCCCCTTTCTCCGCGAGAGACCGAAACTTCAAAAGCCGGGATGGGTAGTTAGTTGAGGAACCTTTTCATGATGAGCAAAACACGGGATGAGTGTACTCTTGGCGAGGACGAGCTCCCTTTTGCTTTGTCTTTGCCTCGTAGTGAGCCTAGTGAGATTGAGAGTTCCCAAGCACATAAAATTCCCTACCGCTTAACCCTTCACCTCCACAAGACAAGCCTCCTTCTACTTTCTTGCATATGGATGATGGGTACATTGTGGGAATTGAAGATTGGGTTGTCAGCATGTTTGTTGGCGTTCGGAAGTTCGGAACTTCATGGGACGATTGATGAAGAGTGCTTGTTTTAACCCCAAGAGTTGAGGCAACTCTTTTCAAGAGGGGAGTATGAACCATATCGGGTTCGTGTCGTCCGGTTCCTTTCTCCTCTCGGTGACCACCGCCAAGCGAACCGTCATTCCCAACTCGAGCCTCGAGTTGCAATTTCGTCACGGAGCCGGGAGGCTAGTCTCGGCCATCCGATGGATGGGCCCCGGGGCTCCTTAGGGAGGGCCCGCCACAACACCGACCGAGGCCTCGGATCGACCGGACCGTCTCGAGACTGGAGCATAGAAGGTATCGGAGTGCGAGTGTTTTAAACCCTCGGGATTAATAAAAACCAGGGCACAACCGTGGCCATCAGAGAGCTTGCTCGACCGAGCCACCTCCTGGCTCACCCGAGCAATGTTTCTGCCGAGCGTGAACTGGGCGTCAGGGGGCCTGCTCGCCCGAGCTGTTCCTTTTGCTCGCCCGAGCAGCGTTTCTGTCAGGCTGTCATCATGCACACAACCACGCATCCAAAAGACCTGCTCGCCCGAGCCTTCCTCCTGCTCGACGGTGAACCTGCCGGAGATCTGCGCGACGCGACTGCCGACGGCGACGATGAAGGCTGCTCGCCGAGCCGCCCTTCGCTTTCGCCCGAGCCGGCGTTCTGGAAGACACCTTTTTTACGCTGTTTTGGCTTAATTTTGGGTTTAGTATAAATAGCTTGTTATCTTATTTTTCCAGGCAGCTTTTGATGAATTATGAACATGCTTATGCATTGGTTAGGGTTTCCCTAAGTTTTCTCTCAAAATCTAGATTACTTTATCCATTGATTAATGGTGGTGTTTCTAGTCATTCCTTTATTGATCATTTGGTGGATTCTTCCTTTATGATGGTCATGGTGGGGTGTTAGGCCTTGGTGGTGGAATTTCCTTTATCCAAGGTCATATCCAATTCCTTTGGTGTTCAAGGTTATTGATATTGGTTGATTTTGGTTATTATTCTTGTTATTAAATCAAGTTCAAGTCCATTGTTGAGTAGTTCAAGCAAGGGTGATTGAGATGTTCATCTTTCTCTCCTTATTCTAATGCTTATGGATTTCTCTCATCTCTTCTACAACAACAACTCAAGCTAAGTCTACAATCTCTCTCACCGCGCCACGCTCCAGCTATGTATCGTTCGCTGCCCTCTTTTTATTGACAGTACGAAAATTAAATTCGACCATCCGCCTGCCTTCGCTTCTATCGATCGCTAAACAACGACCGATAAAATCTAATCTGCGACCGATACGGTATCGGTCGCTCATCAGTGACCGATACGGTATCGGTCATTTATGTTGGTCGCCGCAAGCCTTTCATGTTGTAGTGGTAGTAGAGTTGAGATTTGAAGAGAGAAGGGAGTGAATGAATGAGAGAATGGCAGTGTAGAGAGGATAGAATGAATGATGTTGTGTAGGGAGGGGAATAGAAGGATATAGTGTGTGTCCTTGGCTTCGAGTTTAGGTAGTATTTATAAGCTCTAGGGTGCTTCAAAAGGGAAAGTAAATGCATGAATTCGATCACATAGGAGTCATCGTCTAAGGGTCGATCGAACATCAAGGGGGGATGAATCCATACACTTGGTGGTCTAGAATGGTGTGAAACGTGGACCTAGGTGGGAATAGCTTAAAGGTCGATCGACCTTTGAGGAAGGAAGGGGATGAACCTAACCTCGTCTATGCATCCTTGGTTGGTGCTAATGTGAAATATGTATGTGCTAAATTCCCTTTTCACACTTGGAGGGTGCATGCATGTTTTAGCTTGAATCTTGAGTGAATTGATGCTTTTGTGATGATTCGATCATGAGACTTCTTGTAGCTTCTAGCATGTAGCTTTTACATAGCTTATGCATGACATGCATGGCTAATGTTCCTGTATTTTCGTATGTAAAATTGTGCATGCTTAAGGTTGGGTCTGTCACATATGATGATGCATGTGTGATCTTGCGCATGTAGAATGAATGCATGCAAGTGTCTTGACTTGGCTCCTTCTCATTATTATTCATCTTATACTTTACATAACTATGCTCAAATACCCGGTATCTACAAATAGCCCTCACTTTGATTGAATCCTAAATATGATGAAAATTAAAGTAATACTGATTATTGGACACCGGTTGGGGATATGACTTTGGAGTGCAAAATTTAGGTGATGATTGGAAGCTGAAGTCTTGCGTCTGACTGTTGACGACTTGTGTCTTCTATGGGTGATCTTAGGCGAGAATGACGCCTTACTAAAGACTGAAGGGTGCGACTTGTCACTGATCTCTATAGACACCGGATTTTGTACCGGGACAAGTGTACAAATCAAGCACAATAAGAAAAGAGGCTAGAATGAAAGAAAATCAAGCACAATAACAAATAGCTCAATCAAAAGCTACCAGGTCAACCCACCACAAAAGCCTTCATTTTTCACCCTTTCCACATACCTGAGCTCACCTTTTTGAATCCTACTTTTTCCACAAGTCTCATTGGCCATATTTCTTTTGATGAGAGTAAAGTACACATCATAAGCTTTCCAAAGTCTTTTGAATTGCCTCAATCGGAGTCTGGATGAAAGAGTTATAGACGTTCGAAGTTGCATTTAGCCAGTTGCATAGGCCATGCGGCCTACACCAACTCCAAGGCCTAGAAACCAGGCCTAGTATGCGACCCGGGCCAGAACAATTCATGTAGGCCACTGGGCCTATGCTGAAGGAACGATTAAAGAAAACAGGTCCACGTCTAGCTGCCACATCACTAATCCACGTCATTGCACGCCATAGGCCGCTGGGCCTACGCTGAAGAAAACAGGTCCGCTTCCAGCTGCCATGTCACTGATCCGCGTTTGCACGCCATAGGCCGCTGGGCCTACGCTGAAGAAAACAGGTCTGCTTTCAGCTGCCACGTCACTGATCCGCGTCATTGCACGCCATAGGCCGCTGGGCCTACGCCATCTCCATCTGATTTTGAGCGCCAACTTTTTTGCTTCGCAATCCATGATCTTAGCTAATTGACTTAGACCCATGCCACTCCATAGGCCATGCGGCCTACGAATCATCCATAGAGGGCATGATCTTTGGATCATGCCTCCCCCTTTTTCCATCATCATCCCTCATCCTTCACCTATAAATACCCCTTCATTCCACCCTCAAAATCACCAACAATCATCATCATATACCCACATTCTTTACTCTCTCCATCATCTACTTTCTCAAACTCTCCTCCATTCCCCATAATCATCATCATTCTATCATCCAAACATCACCTCCCTCCATCCACAAAAACAACCATAACCTCATCCAAGGTCTAAACCGATACCATATTGGAGCATTCGTGAGTTGATCTTCCTTCCACCACGCCAAGACCTAAAGTGAGGTTTGTATATCTTTGTATTCCAATCATGTAGCTTCTTCCTTTGAATTGTTTTACTTGTACACATTTTATAACAAACATCACATTTTACCTTTGCATATTCAAGAATATAATTTTGTGAAATTAATTAAACTTCTCCCTGCTCATTTCATTTCAAGTTCGGTTCTAGTAGAGTCTGTTTTCAAATAGGCGTATTCGAGGATTCTTTAATTCTCGAATTCGTAACCTCGCTTCCGAATTCAGAATTCGGGTTCGCAGACAGGAGTTATTTCCCTTTTTAGTTTGTCGATTTCCTCAAATCGGCTGGCGACTCTTTCTGTCTCTTATAACCTCTTTTTAATTATCATAAATACACGATTTACTCCAAAAAATACTTATTAATATTTTTTACATTCCCATCACACAAAATTTAAGGCTCGGCCGAGGGAAAATGGGCCTAGAAAACAGCACAGGCCGCCTGACCTATGCTGTTTTCCACCCATTTTCGCTGGGCCGGGGAAGAACAGGCCCAACATTGGGACTGTCATAGGTCACGTGGCCTACGACTTTCCCTGGTGGCCCATGTTCTTCCTCTTCGGCCCCTGTAGACCCCGAAAAATTCGATCGATGGACCTTTTTCGCGGCGCTACTTAAAGAGTGATTGGGAGCCGACTAGGATTGCTTAACCTTAAATAAGGTTGAACTTTTAAGAATGTTTTCGCTGACAGATTAAAAACGATTTATGAGCCCGAGATTCACCTTTAAAGAGAGAAGAAAGAAAGAGGCGAAAGAAAGGGAAGGGAAAACACGAAGGAACCCGTCTGGGTTCCTGCTGGAGCCGAGACAGTTTCCGCTGCTGCAGACTCCACGAGAAAAGAAAAAAAAAAGAAGAAGGGTAAGAAGGTGATAAACCCGTCTGGGTTCATTGACTGAACCAAGCCGGGTTCCTCCTGGCGTTAATCACAAATTAGGTCACAAAAATCATAAAAAAAGGTAAACATCAAAGCACGAAAATAGAGTCGCCAGTTGAATTTTAGGAGAAAAACAACAAACCATTTAAATATAGACTCCGGCCTGTGAATCCAAAGATGGATTCGGGGGTAAGGTTACGAATTTGACAATTAAAATCATCAAATCCGCCTATTCAACGAATAGACTCTACTAGAATTAAATTAAAGCAAAACAAAAGTTAAGAGGGAGGAATTAAACATGAATTTCACAAATCCATCATAAAAATCATGCAAAACATTAAAAATATAAGAGAATGAATTCCATAGATTATGCTATATGGATTACATCAACTACAACTGTGCTAACCTTTAGCCAAGCAGCATGCAAGGGGAGAGAAGAGATGGAGAGAATATGCTAGTGTCAATACTCTAGCATACCATGGTATGTCTATGGAAGGGAAAAAAGGGTTTAATTTATAGTGGAATGGGGGGAGCAAGGGGTGCGCTTAGGGTTTAGGTTTAGCCGCGATGACGAAACTCAGCCGAGTTCAGCTTTGGGCCGAGCTGTGTTTGGCCCAGCAACCCAGACGGGTTCTTGCCGAGCTGAGCTATGCTCTGGCCCAAAGAACCCAGACGGGTTTGTCCCGTAATATTGGGCCATTATGCTCATTTTCGTGCTAGAAAAGAAATGGGTTTGCATGCTACTAAACTACTCGGCTAACTTATTTTTACAAATAGCTAAAACTAATACCGGTACAAAATCCGGTGTCTACAGATAGCCCCCACTTTGATCGAGTTTGAGTAAAACGATGATCAAAGTAGTCTTGATGATCTTGGATATGAATCAGAAGCCTGTTCTGAAGCTGGTTGACGCTTGGAAGCTTGGTCCTGCGCCGATGTTGGTTGGCCTGCTTAGTTTCTTCCGTAAAGCTGACCGAATTGATCCGCCTCATTTCGCCGTGAGGTAGATCAAGGTCGTGCACTTCATTTCGCCGTGGAGTGCAAGACCTGTGTCTGAATGGGTTGACCTGCTTAGTTTCTTCCGTAAAGCCGGTCGGGGTCGATCCGCTTCATTTCGCCGTGACGCTTGGAAGCTTGGTCCTGCGCCGATGTTGGTTGGCCTGCTTAGTTTCTTTCGTAAAGCTGACCGAATTGATCTGCCTCATTTCGCCGTGAGGTGGATCAAGATCATGCACTTCATTTCGCCGTGGAGTGCAAGACCTGTGTCTCTGTGCTGGAAAGGGTGTCATCGCATTGTGAGGGCCCGATGACGGCCGACGGGGATGAGTTCGTCTTTTTGTAACCGACGTACCTCGTGCATTGTTCTGCAAAACAGAGAAGGAGAGCATCAGTTTAGCTGAAAATCAGAGCGAGTCAGAGAATTTACCTGTCAATTGCGCTTTAGCTCTCGGAAATGGGCTTAAGTTTGCCATTTGTTTTGGGCTTGAATTAGAGCGACGAATTTGGGCTCGTTTTGGCTCTGCAAACCCGTCTGAAGTCTTGAAGTGGGCTTGCAATTGCAAAGCCCACTTTGGCTGCGACGAGCTTGTGCCCAGCAAGAACCCGTTTGAGTTCTTTTCATTTTCTCTTCTTTTCCATTTTGGCTGCGTGCGTTGGGCCGACATTCTGGGCCAAGTAAAAAACCCGTCTGCGTTGGGCCTGCAAATACAAGGCCCAATTTCGCCGCAATATTGAGCGCAAGAACCCGTCTGCGAATGGGCCTGCATCTGGGCCGGTATGAGCGCAGAAACCCGTCTGCGTTTTGGCCTGCATCTGGGCCGGTTTGAGCGCAGGAACCCGTCTGCCTACAAGCCCACTTTCTCTTCTCTTTTTTTTCTTTTTGGCCAATGCATGTGGATAGATTTTTGGATAGATTTTCGGCCAATGCATGCCCTCCATGATCTTGTTGCTGGGACCCGCCGCTTGGCCATTTGTGTGGTGTGCATGCATCCACTATCCTTATAAAAGGGGGCCTCTTCATGCCTTCAATCACACATCTCATCCTTCACTTCCACTTCTTACTCAAAAAATCCTTCATTCCTTAGTTAGGAAGCAATGGTTAGGAAAGTTAGGGATCCGCCCGTTCAACCCCATGCAACAAACTGGGCACATGAAATGTCCTCCCGGCGAGCATGGACTCCTAGGCCGGGTTGGGAACCATCGATATTGGTGCCTGAACCGTGGAATCACGTGTGGCACAAGCATTCACATGTCCGGGTAATGTCTTCTTCCTGACTCTGCTCTTTAATTATAGCATAAACTTGCAAGTAGAAATGTTTTAATTCTAGCTTGTTGATTTAGCTACAAATAATGAAGTAATTTATGTCGATCACCCGTATTGTTCAAATCGAGCTTTAGAGAACCGAGGATGATAGGCCGATTTTTTTTAGAATGGAACACATAGTGAGCCCGTTTGAGTTGTCCGAAAAAAAACGAGCCCATTTGAGCTAGGAACCCGTCTGCATTCTCGTGAACCCATTTGAGTCGTGCTGGAAAAACGAGCCCATTTGAGCCAGGACCCGTCTGCGTTCTTGTGAACCCAAACTTTGCGCAAGGAACCCGTCTGCGTTCCCCTTTGGTTGGGCCAAAAAAAAACGAAGCCCAACCCTCTTTTCTTGGGTGGGCCGACGAAACAAGGCCCATCCCTCTTTTACGAAACCCGTCTGCGTTCCCCTTTGGTTGGGCCAAAAATAGCGAGGCCCAACCCTCTTTTCTTGGGTGGGCCGAAAAAAAAACAAGGCCCAACCCGTGTGCGTTCTCCTCGGGTGGGCCGAAAACAGCGAGGCCCAATTTTCTCGGGTGGGCCGAAAAGTGAGGCCCAACTTCCCGTGTGAGTTCTGCTTATGGCCTAGCTCGCTTGGATTGGGCTGTAATTAGATGAAGAGCCCCTTAATCGGCCCAATGTTTTTTTTGCGCAAGAACCCGTCTGGGTTCCTGTTAGTGTGACCCCAATTTTTTTCGCCCATATTTTGCAAGAGCACATGCGGCGGGCGAAAGAGAGGCCCAATCCCTTTTGGTGCTACGAACCCGTCTGGGTTCATGCTAAAAAAATGAGCTCGTTGCGCCTTGGCCCGTGTGAATTGGGCTGATGCGGCCCAACTCTCTCCTTCCATGAGCCCTTCTGTAGGAACCCGTCTGCGTTTGAGTTTGGGTTGACGGGTTGACGCGGCCCAATTTCGTTTGAGTTGGGCTGACGTGGCCCAACTTCTCGTGAACCCGTCTTGGGTGGGCCTAATTTAGTGGAAGCTCAATTTAGCTTTTGCTAAACTAGGGATCACCTGATAGGTTGCCGTAGGGACTTGTCTTTCTTTTTTTTTTGAATTTTTATGGTGGATCTTCAGGAGGACTCCCTTAGAACTGGCGGCAATATGCGGAAACCGATCAAGGTGGTGGAGCATTTTGCAGAAGATAATTGGGCGCTTACACTTTTAGAAGAGTCAGGATTCGACTTCTTCTGGAAATGTGTCAAGGCCTGGGAACCTTGTACACCACGGGTGATGGGGTGTGCGCTCGCGGAGAGATTCTGGGATTCCACCAACACCTTCCACCTCCCGGTAGGAGAAATGGCCATAACCCCTGTCGACTTTGTGATGATTACCGGGCTACGCTGGGGTGGTCAAGATGTCGAATTCGACCCTGTTGTGCCGGACCAGGTGATGGAACTATTAGAGCATGTGCTCGAACGGCGCCGATTTAGTCGAAAGATGAAGCTTTCTTATGGCTCCTTCGAGGATGTCATCACTTCCACCGACTTCACTCATATGGATGAGTTTCAGCGTCGCTTCATTTTCCTGGCATATTTCATCTCTGCCACGATGTTTGCCAATCGAGGAGACGATGTTTATTTGACCTGGATGAAGAATCTCCTTGATCTAGAGCAGGTCATCCATCGGAACTGGGCAAAGGCTGCTTATGCTAACTTCATTCGCTGGCTTCGCATTGGTGTTCGGCCTGGCACTGATGTGGACCCATTTTTCGCACCGGAGAGTCCGCGGGAGATGAGCGGCCCGAGCATGTGGAAGGTGCTCGAGGTAATCTTCGAGACGCTTCTCTTTTACATGCACTTTTTTTCCATATCGTGAGTCTCGGTATTGACATATTTGCAGGTGTGGGGGTATGAGTACATTAAGGGATTCACTATCCCTACCCGACACGCCCGCATAAGGCGTGCAGAACGGTGGCACAAAAACTACCTCGAGCGAAAGAAGAAACCATTTGGGAGCTTAGATGAGTTGCGCCGCATCTTGGATCACCTTGAAGAGGTACATTTTTCATGTAATCTCTCTTGCATTTTTTTGGTGCTTATGTTTCCTTTCCTTGTGCAGGATGATGTCAATTGGAATGCCTGGGTTGGCTTCAATATTCCACAAGACTTTATTCCCTCACGAAATGCGGCGCATAGGGATAGCACCCTACGCTTGGTGATGGAGAGCCCGTCCGGTTGGGTCTGGAGTCTTGGTGAGAGGCTTACGAGGCAAACCCTGGGCCATGAAAGGTGGATAATACCATCAGACCCTCCTGAGACCATGAACGATCCGCGAGCCTTGCATGCCGAGGCGTTTGTAGCAGCTAAGAGAGGTTCTTGGTATACTAACCATGCTTCGATGGCATCGTCCGACCAATTCTGGGAAGAATGGGAACAATATCGGGATCGCCTGGCCTTCAGAAAGGTAGGGAAGAAGACCTCTATTTACTCTTTTCATGTTCCTTCTATTACCGCCTAATATGACCAATTCTTTGCTTGTTGCAGTTGGGGCCCTATTGCAAGGATGACAAGAAGAGTCAGAGTAACTCTGGGGACACAGTTTGCGGCTACCCAAGGGCGACTAGTGAGGACATCAAACCGGAACTAGAGAAGATCCTGGGAAAGCCGGTAGGTGATTCCCCTTTTTTCCTTGCTTAGTTGTAATTTGCTCAAACTTTGACCAATTTTCCTCATTCTGCAATGATGGCGATGGAAACAAGCAAAAGGCTTCCTCAAAATTACTTCACACTCAAATGGGCTCGTGAGAAAGACCTTGCAGGTTACGTGGTCGGGATGCAAGCGTGGATGATGATGCACGCCTGCCGCGATCCTCCTCGCCATTCAGATGCGCACGTGCCTCGAGGCCGGTCGGATCGGTTTGACCCTCCTCGACAGTCTTCATTTATGGCCGACGCGAGGCGGTCTTATGGGGGTGAAGCTGCTCTGCGAAGGCACGGGGAGAGGAGTAGGCGGAGCACGGGCATGCCGCCACGATGACCGTGGGAAAGGTATCTTCTTGGAAGATAGCCATTCAACCGATTCCCACTATGGAGACACGGGTTTGGCCACGACTATCGGCGTTACGTGGAGAACAAAGATATCCTCTATGTCTTTAGGTGAGCACGAGCATCAGGTGAGGTCTCTTGATCATGGAATTCTCGCCGCGGCTCGCGTGGCACCCCAGCCGTGGTGGAGACATGCTCCGAGTCTAGCGTATTGGTGGAGCTGTGCGCGAGCAAGAAGGCATTTCATCGCATTTAGGTACTCCTTCGAATCTCATCATTCGGGTCTAGCGTCAACCTCTCATCCTTTGCCCCGCACTTTATGGAATGCCCGGTATGTTCCTCGCCTCGCAGACCGACCGTGGATTTAGGTTATGGCACTTCCTTTGCGGCGGTCGGTCCTACTGTGGTGCTTTGCAGTGATTCGGGTGCATCTGCGGGGTATAACCGTGCCCTCGCAGATGACGCCTCATCAGTGCTTCCGTCTCAACCCGTTGTACCCGTTACTCCTTCGCAAGGGGGTTTGGAGCAGCCTCGAACGTCTGAATGGGGAACACAAACTCAGGAATGGTCGGGATGGCCTGTCCCAGAGCCTGTAGTAAGAACTTCTTGGCCTGCTCCACAGGGGTGGCCTGGAGGTAATCAAGAGTGGCAGGTTCAAGAACACTCTTGGCTTAATGCAGGCAGTACCGAAGTGTTGCACTTATCTGGCTCAGGTGGTGATACAGAGGTGGTAGACTCCTCCTACTATCAATGTGACACTTACTTTGGAGCTGGTGGAAGCGGAGCCCATGGGGCTGATAGCGCCAGTGGTGGTGGTGGAGGTCTGGCATGATGAGGATGCAGGGTCTTTATGCAACGAACCTATGTAACGCTATGTATGACTCTATGCACTTAGGACAATGCAATGCAATGATGAGATAACGTTTTTTTTTTTTTTTTGCTTTTTTTTTATGTTTTTTTTTTGTACTAGTGCGAACTACTGATGTGACGCTTATGCAATAATGATGCTACGTAATGCACTTCTTTTATTTTCATGTACCCTTATGTGCAATGCGATATGCAATCTACATGGTGGGATTACTCCCACTTCCCCAAACGAAAAAAGACCAAAATAAAAATAAAAAACGAGAATTAAACGCTACAAGTACGTTCGAACTACAGTTTCGGGGCCGGCGAATAACCATCTCGTGGACCCGCATTATGACCCAAGATGGAGGCGAAATGGTTTTGTGAGATAGCCCAATAACCTGGCCCAAACCCGTCTGACGTTCAAGCCCAATGGGAGCTTCACCTATAGAAACTGGGTCGAGAAGCGGGGCAAAGGAGGCCCATAAACCCGTCTGGGTTGCATAGTTGTTTTTTTTCTTCTTTTTTTTGCAAGCACAAAGATTAATCTGGACAAAATCAAAACTCAGTTCGAAAGAGATAGGAAGAAATTTTCGAATCCCAAAGGAGAGAACAAGTACTTCAGAGGCATAAATCCGCCAACAGTCTTAAGAATAATGCAAATGTGCGCGGTTAGTTATGGACGTAGGTCAGTTAAAAAGAGCAAACCTCTCATAGGAAAGAACAAACACTCAAACCCTCAATTTTGAAAATGTATGTGTGTTTTCTCATACTCAAACCAATAGAAACAAACTACCATAAGCTTGGTAAGAACCTCGCTCTCCACTACTGGTATGCAATGCACAAGTGACAATCAAAAAGACTTTTTCGGGTTGCAACGGGGCTTAGGTTAGGGTAAGGAGCGGTAAAATTTGGGAATGAGGAGTTAAGAGCCATGCTTGGATTGATTTTCAATGAATAAAACACTCTAAACTCTCCTTCTTGCTTAATGTATGCAAGACATTTCACCTTTCACCCTGAAACATCTCGACTGAATACAACCAGGTCAAAGTTTTCTGAACTTTAAATTGAATCTCCCTAATCACCCTTTTATTTGTGAAACTCTTTTCTTTTTTTTTACTTTTTTTTGCTTCTTTTTTTTATTTTTTTGTGGGTGATCGGGGAGAAGAATATCTATGGAATCTTCGACTTTGATATAATATATGAACAACATAACCAAATACCAATCGCTCAAGATATGAGACTTTCAGATTCTCCCAAACTTCCAAAAAAAAGACAAACTCTCATCCAACCAAGCAAGGCAAAGGGATACTGGATATCAGAGGCCAAGGCTCGTATTGTCAGGGTTCAATCATGAAAAAAAGATAAACAAAGGCTAGGCGGGGCTAAAAGAACGGTAAATATAATGTAAGGAAGGCTATTTAGCTATGTAGCTTATCAAAATAAAATCGAATGCCTTAATCACTTTGTCACAGCGTGCAATGCAAATGTGTAGTCTCAAGCAAGATGCAAAACAAGTTCTAGAGATGCAACTAATGGGTGAGTCGCTCAAGGGATCATGGAATTGATAAAAGTGATCAATTCAAAATTTAGGCAATGTGGACTTACGGGATGGGGCTCAATCAACTAAACTTAGCCCAAAGATTTGCGGCACGCACATTTATACTTTCTAAGATAGTCAAAGCAGTCAGATACAACTTTCATAACTTGTCTCAAAATCAGAAGGTTTGAAGGAAAAGGTTTCAAAAACTTTTGAGATCTCGTCCAGATTTTTCTAAGTGAAGCAAGTTAAACTGAAAGTAAGAAAGGTTTACGGCCTCCGTTGGATGGAATTCCATCATCTCGGGATTTCCATCATCTCGGGATTAGGGGTCGCCACTGACAAAGTAGCATTCTTGTTATAGTAGCGGCCGGACCGAGTAAGGGCTGCAGCCTGGGGAATTGTTACTTCTTCCACATCTCCTCCTTCGTCAGAAGAGTCGTACAATGGATGCCTATTGGCTTCATGGTCAGTGGACTCTTCGCCCTCTTCTTCACTTTCACTGTCCCAAATACCGTTGATGATGAGTTCCTCCGTGGCGGAGAATAATCGGGACAAACTGACCCATTTCGGTGATGAGAGTGGACGGATCGAAACTGTTCTCCTCCAAAAAGACGGCATTGGTGTGATTAGGCAACGGGTTCTCCTTGTTGTTGGGTTTTCGAGACGGGTTTGGTGGAGGAATAACACCGTCTCGGATTAGCCCTTCGATCTTATTTTTCAAAGACCAAAGATATCTCTGTCGTGACCTCGATTGTGATGGAAATTGCGATTTGTTCCCATCCCACCGAGGCTTAACATCGAGTTCGGGGTGGCAGGGCAATTGGATGATACCCTTTTCACCAGGCCTTTCCAACGCCCCGGCATAAGATATATCCAGCGGGTGGTATGAGTCGTACCTCGGAGTGAATGGCCTTCGTTGGATGGAATTAGTCTCAACAGTTTTCTAAGGGGGGCTAGGCGCGCTAGTGGCCCTCCTGTTGGAGCTAGATCCTTTCCAACCAGAATGTTGTGTGCTTTTCTCATTGTTAGCGGCTTCAATTTGAACACACAAGTCCTTTAAGGTCTCAAAGTCTTTGATGGATTGGAAGCCAAAATGCCGTGTGATGCGGGGATGAATTCCTTGTCTGAAAGTGCTTAGTTGCATTCTAAAGGGGACAGACTCGTCGATTTCAGATAACATGGAGTGCCATCGCTCGTAATAAGAGAGGAATGACTCGTCCTCCCTCTGTTTCATGGAAGTTAGATCATCCACAGTGACCTCCTTTTGCTGCAGGCGACTGAAATGACTTATGAAGGCCTTGAATAGCTCATCTGCGTTGGCCTTAACTTGCTGGGGTAGATTTTGGTACCATACCTTGGCCTTACCTTCTAGAGTGGAAGGGAAGACTGTGGTGTAGAGACCTTCATCTACCTTATGGAGGGGAGCCAGCCTCAGGAATTCCTCCAAGTGATGAGATGGATTTTCAGAGGGTTTAAATTTCATGTTTGGCACTTCAACCTTGTCCCTTATTCTCGATACATAATGTTTGGGGATGGCCAAATCCATGCAGGGGTCGGTGAAGGTCGGATCAGCTTTCATCATCCTTCTAGTGAGCATATCAACCTTCTCCTCAAGTTTTTTGACATAGGGGTCCTCCGAAGTTCTGGAGTTATTCAGTACAAGTTTGGACCTGACCTCACCAGATGACTTAGGTTTCGGGCCTCCATTTTTGGATTTGGGGTGACCTTCTCCAACCCCCTCATCTGCCTCGGCCTCAGATTCGGTATCATAATAGTTTTCTTCTTCCTCAAGTCCGATGCCGCTTTTTGTTGATCTGCTTAATGGCTTCCAGCACGCCATTCATGGTTTGTTGGTTTTCACTGAAATTCTTTTCTAGTTTCTCATTGGTTCTGTCCTCCTGATCTGCCATGCAAATGGCAATTGCTTCTGCATCGCCGCATGCGCATCAAATTGCTTGTCACCCGAGTTTTCCCCGGAAAGGTTGTTGGCGAGGGATCTTGACATGGTGGATTCACTGGATTGGCTGGATTCACTGGACTGAGCCGACGGTCTGTAATTGGGATTGCGAATAAGTCTGCCGGTTTGTGGGTCACGGATGCGGGCTCGGAGATGGTCTGTTATCTTGCCTGCATGGAAACTGATTAGTGCTCGAAAGAACTTTTACGCCACCCGCCCAATGCATGCATGACTTAATGGACCTATATGAACCTAGGACATGGACATGACGCCTATATGCTGACACAAGGGTGACTCACCCACTTTTATGGGAGTGCATGCCCTAACTCTATATGGACCTAGCATGATGCGATAGATCGACATCGACTCGGAGCGCGTAAAGGGCGAATAGGATCAATAGTAAGTGGATTGGCGCGATCGCAGACGATTTGGCCAGCGGCGGAAGGAGAAGAAAAACAGGCCCAAAACCCGTCTGGGTTCGGACTCCCTTTCAAATAGGCACGGACAGGATTCCACAGTGAGTCCAACTAGGCCCGGCACATCAAACCCGTCTGGGTTTGGACCAGTCCATCTCTCTTTTGATCCTACGCGGGCTAGAATGACGTCCTACTCATGTTTGGGCTAGACGTTTGGACTCGACTTTTACAGGATTAAATCACATGACATACAGATGCGGGATGAGCCTAACCATGGCTTTAGATTCAGGGTTTTTCTAGGTTTAGGGAGATGAATAGGGTACCACATGTTCTCGCCCCGGTGCATTTTCCTTATATGGAATTCAAGGAAGAATGTGTGGGGTGTTGCTCTTTGGGTTTCAAGGAAACCTTTAGAGTGTAACACAGGGAGAGGAGAGATCAAATGCTTGGCGATGTAAGTGCATCCCACAAGTAGTGACCTCCCGCTCTCGGGGTTGATTCCTAGTTTTAAAAACCTAAACCAACGCTTTTGTGCTCCCCAGCCATAAAGGCCCAAGAGTAGCCTGGTATGCAATATGCCTAAAATGATAAAAAATGTGAAATAAATTAATTCCTCCTCTTTTTTACAAAAAACACTAAAATTTAATTCTTTCAAGTTTTACCCTCTTTTTAAGTTTAAGTCCCCAGTGGAGTCGCCAATCTGTAGACCCCGAAAAATTCGATCGATGGACCTTTTTCGCGGCGCTACTTAAAGAGTGATTGGGAGCCGACTAGGATTGCTTAACCTTAAATAAGGTTGAACTTTTAAGAATGTTTTCGCTGACAGATTAAAAACGATTTATGAGCCCGAGATTCACCTTTAAAGAAAGAAGAAAGAAAGAGGCGAAAGAAAGGGAAGGGAAAACACGAAGGAACCCGTCTGGGTTCCTGCTGGAGCCGAGACAGTTTCCGCTGCTGCAGACTCCACGAGAAAAGAAAAAAAAAGAAGAAGGGTAAGAAGGTGATAAACCCGTCTGGGTTCATTGACTGAACCAAGCCGGGTTCCTCCTGGCGTTAATCACAAATTAGGTCACAAAAATCATAAAAAAAGGTAAACACCAAAGCACGAAAATAGAGTCGCCAGTTGAATTTTAGGAGAAAAACAACAAACCATTTAAATATAGACTCCGGCCTGCGAATCCAAAGATGGATTCGGGGGTAAGGTTACGAATTTGACAATTAAAATCATCAAATCCGCCTATTCAACGAATAGACTCTACTAGAATTAAATTAAAGCAAAACAAAAGTTAAGAGGGAGGAATTAAACATGAATTTCACAAATCCATCATAAAAATCATGCAAAACATTAAAAATATAAGAGAATGAATTCCATAGATTATGCTATATGGATTACATCAACTACAACTGTGCTAACCTTTAGCCAAGCAACATGCAAGGGGAGAGAAGAGATGGAGAGAATATGCTAGTGTCAATACTCTAGCATACCATGGTGTGTCTATGGAAGGGAAAAAAGGGTTTAATTTATAGTGGAATGGGGGGAGCAAGGGGTGCGCTTAGGGTTTAGGTTTAGCATGACGATTTAAACTCAGCCGAGTTCAGCTTTGGGCCGAGCTGTGTTTGGCCCAGCAACCCAGACGGGTTCTTGCCGAGCTGAGCTATGCTCTGGCCCAAAGAACCCAGACGGGTTTGTCCCGTAATATTGGGCCATTATGCTCGTTTTCGGGCTAGAAAAGAAATGGGTTTGCATGCTACTAAACTACTCGGCTAACTTATTTTTACAAATAGCTAAAACTAATACCGGTACAAAATCCGGTGTCTACAGCCCCGGGTTTGTAAATGGTTAATGTCAAAATATTAGTAAAATATTTTTTTTATGTAATATCGAGTATTTTGATAATAAAAAATAGGTTCGTAAATGAATAAAAGCTTCCACCCCGAAAATGAATTTCATAAAGTAAAAACATCCTTATTTAGGGATTAAGCAACCTTAGTCGGCTTCCGATCATTAAGTAGCACACTCGACGGAAAAGCAGTGGGCTTTTCCCGGGGTGGTCCTACAATCTCGAGCAAGAATAATGCTCTACTTGATAGATGGAACTGATCTCAGGCGAGAATGACGCCCTACTTGAATTTATGGATTTTGATCTCAGGCGAGAATGACACCCTAATTGGAATAATGGATTTTGATCTCAACCGAGAATGACGGCCTACTCGAAATCATGAATGATCTCATGCGAGAATGGCGCCCTGTTTGGAATGATGGATTTGATGTTTGTGGCAATTTGATGCCGAGAAACTTCACCGGGCGCGATGCCGATGGCTCTGATGTGGGGACTTCACCGAACGCGATGTTGATGGCTCTGATTTTGGTTTGATGTTGGTGGCAATTTATTGCCGAGAGACTTGATCTGGCGTGATGTCGATGACTCTGATGTCGAGACTTTACTGAACGCAATATTGATTGCTCTGATTTTGGTTTGATGATGACAATTTGATGCTGAGAGATTTCACCGGGCGCGATGCCGATGACTCTAATGTCCAGACTTCACTGAACACGATGTCGATGGCTCTGATTTTGGTTTGATGATGGTAATTTGATGCTGAGAGACTTTGTCTGGTGTGATGCTGATGGCTCTGATGTCGAGGCTTCACTGAACGCGATGTCGATGGCTTTGATGTTGGTTTTGATGTTGGTCGCAATTTGATGTCAAGAGACTTTACCGAGCGCGATGCCGATGGCTCTGATGTCGAGACTTAATCGAACGCGATGTCGATGACTCTTATTTTGGTTTTTTGATGACAATTTGTTGCCGAGAGACTTCGACGGGCGCAATGCCGATGGCTCTTATTTCCTGCAAAGCACAAGCATCTTTTTGTTAGTTTTAAGAATTTTAATTTTAATCTAGATAACTTACCTCGGGTTTCGTCTGCATGAGCGTTGGAAAGTGCATTTCTTAGGGGCTTGATCCTTCAACTTTTGGAAAGACCACCCATGCCTTATAGGGTGCATAATGACCGAATTTCTTCTTGAAAACAAGCACACTTGCTCGGTAATTCATGAAGAAGAAGACAAAGGTTTCTTCTTTCTAGGCCGATTTGCCTTAAAGAAAGAGGGAATCTTTCTTTTCGTACAATGCAACTTTTGTAGGGCATACAGGAGACATTTGAATACAATTATTATTGGTTTCCCTTAGGTCCAGTTGGCCTTTTGCTCTGATCAATCTTCTTCTGTTATGTGGCCATGTGAGTTGGCTCATTGTTTCTTATAAACGGTGAGGTGAATTCGGGGTTACCACCACCACATACTCGAGCTTCACTTGCGTCTTTTCATTAGGTCCTATTCTCTCTCTAGAATACTTTGGGTGTTTTTTGCTTTTATTGGAATAAAATGACTTCTTGGTGGAGAGAACATCGTCGTGCTACTCATCTAGTTGTGCAAGAACGTCCTTATGTAAGAACAATGCAAATGGAATATCCTAGCAGGGAATTCACACCGGCACGGTTGGTATTCCATCAGGATAAGCAAGCTTGGATTTTCGGCTCACATACCTAGGTATGCTTCATTTCCTTTAACAAGCTCGTCGTTTATAGCATGTTATCGTTGAAATGACTTGCATGCTACTGCTTGTTTTAGCACTTTAAGTTAAATTTAAAGTAGGATAATACTCTAAATTTTGCTTTAAGCACATATGTGTCAGTATTATAACTTCACTAGGGAAACTTGAACCTTTCTTCTTTTGACTGCCTGACCATAAGATGACTCCTTTAAGACATGTGGGAGCTTCCAAAGTGTTGTAGACTTGTCAAGGGATCCTAAAGTAGGAGCTTTCTACATGTTAACTATAGTGAATGCAAGGCTTGGACCCTTCTCTATTTGCCTTGGAGAACTCGCGGCTGGAGAATTTTCGGTCGGGCGATGGTGGAACGATTTTGGGACACGAGAAACTCATTTCACCTCCTTGTCGGTGAAATGATGATTACTCTTGTTGATTTTGTGATGATCACGGGGCTTAGCTGGGTGGCCAGCTACTGGAATTTCGTAGGGAAGCTGACCCTCAAGTGGTTGAATTCTTGCAATCTGTCATTGTGCTGGCGGGTTGGAACGGAGTCTTGTAGTACACCCATTTGGTGGCTACCTTGAAAACTCCAGACTTTGAGGACCTTCCTCTTCCTCGAAGACAATCCCTTTGTTTGGCGCATTTCATCAACACCACTATTTTTGCAAATTGCGGGGACACGATTATTCTTTCCTGGATGCATCACCTCTTGAACTATGATGAGGTGATTAGGTTCAATTGGGCAATTTTGAGCTATGCCCATTTGGTGAGAGGGATGTGGGTCACCTATCGCCTCACTGGTGCTGATACGGTGGCATCTGAGGACCGCCGAAGCGAAGCTGCTCAACCTGGGTAGCAGTCTTTGGCGAGTCTTGGAGGTCTGCTCCACGACATTTTTCGGAATATTTGTAGTGTGTAAAAATTCCTTTTTGATCTCATTAAGGACTTTCTCGTTGTGCAGGTGCGGACCTTTGAGTACTTGTCCATTGTGGTAGGTGGGACCAACTGTCCTGATCGAAGTATTACTGTTGCTCGGCGATGTTTAGAACCAAAACTGTACCATCGTCCGAACTACCATTTCAAGGATCTGAATGGTCTTAGGAGAATCATTGATTCTTTACAGCCGATAAAGACCTTTTCTTACTTCTTTTTCCGTTTTCCCTTAATACCATAAGTAACATTGTGCTTTCAGGAGGACATTGTCTGATCTCCCTGGGACGACTTTCAATTAGAAGGCCTACACTTTGATTTTGCGGTGGCAAGGCAAGCGAACCGGTCTCGTCTACTACTCGAGGGCCCTTCTGGTCCGGTTTTCTAATTAGGTGAGCGATTCTTCTTTCAAAATATTAGAGATTGGCCCTCGAGAGTGCCTGTGGACCCTCCCGAGCTCATCTTTGATAGGCAGGCTTTGACCTCGGCTGAGATGGCCCGTCTTATGGCCGGAGAGGTTGCTGAGAATTTCATCGTTCCTACTGACAACCTGGAGGAGGTCGAGGCTCGCCATAGGGAACGCTTGGCTTTTATTCGGGTATGATTCTTACCTTTCTTCAATTGTAGCAAGTATTCTTGTCCTTTTGCTGATGACCTGTATGTCTATAGCTGGGAGGATACTATGATCCTCTCTTGGACCAGCATGCAGAAGGTCCGGAGCATGCAGAGGGTGAAGATCTATTGTTCAACTCCATTCCCCTTGTGCCGAATAACCATGAAGTGCTGCAGTTCTTCTATGCAAACCCTGTAGGTCACACATCTTGAGCTTTATTTGTCTACGTCGGATTCTCACATTTCTTCTTCTTATGCAACAAGCTTATGCTCATATCTATGTCTTGTTGAGAGAGGGCATTACTACTCAGGAGTTTATCGATCAGAACTTTGAAAATGGTCATTACAGAGGACCCATGGCAGTTTCAGAGGACGATGCTGGTGATGCACATTCTCATGCAAGCTTGCAACATTCTAGAAGCACTTCTAGGCGACCTCCTTGCCATTCTCTAGCTAGAGAGACTCCCATATTTTGTGTTAAATGGCTAACGAGCGAAATTCCGACCGAATTTGAAATTTTTCGACGAAATATGTACAATGACTTAAATTCCCCTGATGAAGCCCGCCTAAACTCATCAACGCTCTGCCAACATTAACTCTCCTCTATCTCAGTTCAACACTCATTCAATTGGAACTCAACTCTTCTAAAAAAAATTTGACTATTAACGGATGCAACGACCCAGGGTTTATGGTGATTGATCAAGTTGTTGAGCAAGATTGAAGCGAATTGATAGTCGAATCCTTTGAAAGTGTTCAAAGAAGGAGGCGGAAGATAGAGGGACAAAGCTTTGAACAAGGTAAGCCATCAAAAGTTTTGTTTGCGAAATTAGGATTTTGATGATCCACAATTGTTGAAATATGGACTTTTATCACCACTTGCTATGAAATTGAACCATTCATTATGTTAATTAAGATGGCAATAGCCAATTGATGAAGGAGTTGTTTGTAATTTGGTGTTTGAAATACACCATATGTGATTGAGTTGATTTTTGTTGAGGTTTGATGTGTAGCATGTTGGAATGTTTTGTAGGATGAAAAGGGTTTCATTGTTTACTTCAGAAACAAGACTTTGTGCATTGAGGAGAAGGACTTGGATCATTACAATCACAAGGAGTTATTCTTAGACATTCAGACCAAATTTGAGAAACAGCAAATGAGGTATCCCAAAAATGCAGGGTTAAATTGGTGTTTGTCTGGGACTGAGTCACCGACTCCCACTGATCGCTATCACAGACTCGAACAAGTATGTGGAGTTTTGGTGTAAACTGAAGCTAGTGAAGAATTTACCAGTGCATTTGGTAGAGCTTGCAGGGCCTAGTAAGCTTCAGTTGATGGTGCATGGTCTTTAAAATAGGCATACAATACAGCAACCTGATGTAGAGCCTACACTTAGCCAAGCTAGGAGATGGGATGATGATATGATACAAAATCCTAATGAGCAAGGCAATTTAGTGCAGCAAAACACTCAGAAATATGAGCCTTAGCCATAGAAAGAGACTACAACAAAAACAACTTCAAGCAAAGCCCACTTATTTGGGTCAAGGCCAAACAAACTGCCTATGAGAAGACTTTGCATAGGGTTGTAAAGGTGGCCTAGCAACATGGAGCCCCAAAGCAAAATGGGCCAATGTAGCAAGAACAAGCGCAACAATATTGAGGCCCGAACTAGAATGGGCCAATGCAACAAGAAGAAACAGGTGGCCCAATAAAGAATGACCCAAGTGCACAAGGTGGTGGTGTGGATAAGTTGTAGCATACAACTAGAGGCATTAGTAATGTCACATGCAAACATGGTATCGTGATCATAAATAGTGGTCCCTTACTTGAAACCAACTCCGCAACTCAAAGAAAACACATAGAAAAGGTCCAAGCTCCAGCTGTTAGTCCAAAGAGGTCACCAAGATTATCAATTGGTAGTGCTTCTCCTACATCGGCCCTGAATAGTCCACAAAGGAGTAACTTGAGTTCCCTACCTCAAAGAAAAACTCCACAAAAGGAAGGTGATTGCAATTGCTCACCAACCACCCCAAGTCGAAGAAGGACAAGATCTGGTGAAAGGGTCTCATCAACAACATAGAAAGCAGACCTTACATACACCCATGAAGCTAGAAGCCTAAATGTTGACAAAGGTGAGAAGCCAATGGAATATGATGTTGAGGTTTTGAAAAACATTCCAAGTGATTTTCCTAACCTTGATGTTTTAGAAATAAAAACATTTGATATGCCTGACATTTGTAAGTTAGATTGTTTCTTTGAGGAGGAGGAAGAGAAGGCCAGTAGGGTTGGTAGAGCTAGTGGATCTGGTAAGCCAAGGGCAGATAGTGAGGGAGAAGGTGACAGTAACAGTGAGGATAGTAAATATGATGTAAATGATGAAGATGAAGGAGACAGTGAAAGTGAGTCACTAGTTGACTCGAAAGTGGGATCTGAATTCTGCAGGTGATGAGGAAAAAGATGGGGATGAAGAGGTAGCTCAAAGGCAATCCTTAGGAAATAACTTTGGTTAAGGAAGTGATAGTCACAAATTGAGTATACTTGGGAAAATGGCCAAGTCTATCAACAAGGGAGAATGTGGATTGCTCCTAGGGATGGGAAGGTAAACATTCATTCAGGCGAGAGATTTGCTTATAGAAAAAAAACAATTCCTAAGTGTCAGGAAGGACCATGTTTTAAGAGAGGCATTTATTTTGAAGAAGATTAACAACAATGTAAATAGGTACACACAAACATGTTCTTATGAAAAGTGTACTTTCAGTGTTCATGTTATACAAATGCAAGATAAGGTGACAAGGTAGGTTAAGGAAGCTGAGGGAATGTATGTATGCTATGAAAAATCAAAGCCTCCAAGGGCGGGGGCATAGTGGGTTGCAATACAGTTCATGAAAGACTCCATGCCTAACCCAAACATGGATGCTAAGGGAATTCATGCAATTTTATTTGAGAAGTTTGGGGTTAGAATCTTTTATTACACTTGTTATAAAGCTATTAGATTGATGAAAAATGAGCTATATGAAAACCATGATGAAGGATACAACAAGCTACCTCAGTATTGCCATGAATTCAGTTTAAAAAATGCATATTCCGATTGTCTAGTTCACTGGACTAAACGGCCACCTTTGAACCCAATATTTAAGAGGTGTTTGATATGTATAGGACCTGCAATGAAGGCCTTCAAGGAAAACTATAGGGGATTGATTGGGCTAGATGGTTGTTTTCTGAAAGGGCCTTACAAGGGAATGTTGATGGCAACCATTGGTCTAGATGACAACAATGGCCAATATCCTCTTGCTTATGGTGCCTTCCCCACACAGAAAACGATGACGAGTGGGGGTGGTTTATGCATAATGTCTGTCAGTGTTAGACTTGGCTGCTAGCAGGAGTCTTACAAGTACACATTAATGTCAGACAGACATCAGGTATGTTTATACAAGAATTCAACTCCTTTATCTTTGATTTCAATAATTTAATTTGTTTGTCTTCCTAGTCGATTTCAAAATTTAATTGCCAAGTACATGCCAGAGTCAAAGAGGAGAGTTTGTATATTGCATTTACATAAAAATTTTGCCTCTAAATTTCAAGTTAAAAATGATGTAAACTGATTTCTTTTGTTGAATTTAGATTTATATTATCAATTTTTTGTGATATATTTAAGTGAATCTTGACATGTAGATGCTTGGTTCTACTGTTACTTCTACATCGCAACAGATACATACTCTAAGAGTGTTTTCAAGATGACTATGGAGACAATCAAGTAGAGGAGCCCAACTGCTTACAATTGGCTAAGAGATGCGGAGCCATTAGAACAATGTTGACTTTGAACAGTTTTTTTTTTTTTTGTTGGGGGGGGGGGACAAAACATGACCCTTCCACAACTGGATCATAAAGACAAATGTTGCAAACTAGTAATTTGTAATGTTACAACAGTAGTTGTAGAATCAATGGTCACAAACATTCAAAGTGGATAATCAGATTCCAGAGCAACAAGAGACCACAAGCGGCAAAAACAAAAACTAAAACCAGTATATGATGAATGAACCTGTAAAATCATGCCCTAACAAAACTTTCGAAAACGTAAACATTTCCCAGAAACGTAAAATTAGGGTTCTAAGTTCCCAATTCTCTGTTCAAATAATCAACAAACATCCTCTTCGCACTTTCTGCATCGGGAGGAGGGGGTCGCCCGCTCAAACTTGTTTGTCCTGTTAATTTTATAACTCCGCAACTAAACGAGAAATGGGAGCCTGCTGTGAGTCGCGAGTTAGCGACTTCCGTACAAGCACGTTAACAGCCCTCGGGGGCCCGTGACTTTTCTTAAACAGCTGGCCTGTAATTTACCCGGCCCGTAATTTACCCGGCCCGTTTTTCCTTGTCCATTCGCTTAAGCCCAATGGGTACCCGCCCACTTGTTCAGCCCTACTCCCATGATAACTGCCCCTTTACTGCCCGCCCTAACCCTCTCTTGCCGTGATGCCTTCCGTCCCCCATTCATTCCTTAATGCACATTTATTCCCTCCTCCAAACCATTGCTGCCTGCCACTCTCCAAAATGCAAATGTTAAATTTGGACTGCAAAACCTCCTAATAGTAACAAATGTACAGTTACCAAAATATGTGGTAAATCCCCCTAAAATCCAGGAAATGATTTCCAGTTCATGTAAAATATGTGGTAAATTATGCAGTGCAACGATGTTCATACAAGGAAAGAGATTTGGTGTTTCACAAAGTCAACCCAAAACATTTTGCAGAGATACTAATGAGGGCATATATAGTTTTAGTTTTTGGAGCATTTTGATAGTGAAATTTGGGGATAAATGTGCTTAATTGATCTTTTATGATCTTATTTCGCTATCTTAACTAAGTTTTGGGTGTTTTATTTAATTTGTGCAGGTTAGTGATATGAACTCCAAAGATCACATCCATAACTTGATTCTTCATTGAAAGAGCTTTTCGACTATATATTATAAGGTCAATTCCGAGTTGAGATGAAGGAGTTATGAGTAAGATAGCAAAAAGTGTGTGAAAACTGATATATGTCCACTCTTTTGGTCACCATTCTTTCCACACAAATTCTATGACTTTGAGGCTTATGCTAATGAAAGTAGACTCCTACAGCTTTTCGAAAAATCAAGAACCAAGTCAATCGGACGTCGGACGAAGGAGATATGGCTGAAACAAGACGACCTAGAAAATTCCAGAATAAACACGACCCATGTTGCTCCCAACACGGTCCGTGCTGGCCTCCAGAAAGCTCAATTTCCCCAAAAACCATCAACACGACCCGTGCAACACGGGTCGTGTGTGATTAAACACGGACCGTGTTCAACCCTGTTTATTGCATTACGTCGTTTCAAGTCCCATAATTGCTATATAGTCAATGGATTTGGTTATTTCATTCATCATCCATCTTTATCTATCATCATCTGTCTTCATCCATCTTCATCCACCACCATCAATTCCTTCCATACCATCCACCTTCATCTCTACCATTATCCATCTCCCATAATCCCATAATAATCAAGAGTTTGAGAGCGAATTGAAGACTGGAGATTACTCAAGATCAATACGGTGTTGGAGGAGCAAAAGTCCACCATTGCCCAATTCTTTCAAGGGTTTTCTGCATATCTTTGGTTATTTTTTCAAATCTCTTTATATTCATATGCTTTCTAGAGTAGATTCTGATATGTTTTGTGTTTCAAATATGAGTAGTGAGTAATTTTCTTTAGTTTGGGGGATAAACCCTTATTAGTTTCTCTTATGGATTGAATTGTGTTGGATTGAACAAGTATGTTAATCTAGTTTGAATGCATTTTATTTATCCTTTGATTTTGTATGTCACTGCTTTTGCTTGATCGCCATTAGCATGGATTTAGATTGTTGAATGAAGTACCGAACGGAGAAATTCGATAATTGGAACCCTTAGGATTAAACTGATTATGAAGTGAACTAGACATAGAGGACTTTGTAATTAGGGGTCTTTAGATAATTTGATCTTTAACTTAGATAAAATTGAAATAACCACGAAAGTAGGTGATTGATTTTACTAAGCAATTTATTTCATTGCCAAAAGCTCGCTACGAAAGACATTATGCGATTATCGACCCTAAAATGCACTAAATTAGTGACATACATGTTCAATCCACTTGATTCATAGAGTTACTTAAGTTTTATCCCCCGAATGTCTTTTTCCTATTGATTTAATATTGTGATTTGTGTGAATAGTAGTTTGTTTGCCGTTAGTAGTGAATAGCAATAGAATTAGTTTGATCCAAAGAACAAAAACCCGATTGACTTAGCAATCAACTAGAGGGCTAGTTTGGTGTGTTCTTGAGCAAGTCCCTGTGGAAACGACCTTGATACATGCTACACCTACACCCGTGCACTTGCGGCGTATCGGATACCAACTGGTATATATGAGGTTCATGACACTCACTACCTCCAACTCATATCCTTGATGATGTAAACATGCTTCTTTAACTTCATTTCATATAGCACATATTAATTTTGATCTTACGATTAAGTTATACTGTTGTTGATATACTCAGTTGAAATCATTCGTATAGGCTATAAATAGTTAATACACAATTTAAAATCAAAAAATTATTCGGAGGTACCCTAACTTTTGGTGAAATGTTTTTCAGGTACCTCTACTTTTCAAAACTCATTTTGAGGTACCCTTAATTTTTGAGTTAGAAATTATTAGGTGTATTTCCGGTCATCAATTTGGTTAAATGACCGAAATACCTTTGCTCTTCCATTTTTTGAAGAAATACCCTTGAAGAAGAAGAATAAGGGTTCGCTCACTTAATAAAATTGATGGCCGGAACGACACCAAATAATTACTAACCCAAAAATTAAGGGTACCTCGAAATGAGTTTTGAAAAGTCGGGGTACCGAAAAATACTTTTCCCAAAATTAGGGTACCTCCGAGTAACTTTTTGATTTAAAATACTAATTAGGTTTTCATAGAAAATTCAGTAGTCTTTCTTCCATCAACTATGAAAATAGATTAAAGTAAATAAAGGGATGATAAAAATTAAAAATTCAAAAAAACTATATTATTATTCTATATTCTCTAGATTAATTGTAAAATAAAAATAAATTTTTTATCAAAATTACCGCATAAAATTCAACAGATAAAAGAAACTTAAATTCATAAATACATAAGCACTTTAAACATCATATAAAATTAGTAAGTGATTTAGTATTAAAAAAAGGTATGAATATATATATATATATATATATATATATATATATATATATATATATGTTATATATATAGGATAATTGGATTCTAATAATCTCTACTTTCACCAATTGGACAATGGTGAACCGTACTGAAACTTTGTATTCTAGTGGTCAAAAAAAAAATTGAATTGTAGTGGTACCAAATCTACGTCCACATTCTTCTTATTTTTTTCATTCCTACACTATATTGTTTTTGTTTTTTTCGTTCCTACCCCTAGAAAGCTAATGAATTTTAGTTTCTAAAACATTTTTTAAATTATTTTTTTGAGACTCCGAATAATTATTATGATTTTTAAAAATAATAAAAGTGAAAAAATCATAAAAAATAGTAAAAAAATGAAAACAATTTGGGAGAAACACTGTAAATTCATTAAAAATCATTGTAAAGTGATATACTAAGTTTTGAATCAAATGCAACACAAAATCTATGATTCCCTCGAAAATATCCAACTACAATCCAATTTTTTTTTTTGGACCACCAGAATACAAAGTGAAAGTACGGTCCACCATTGTCCAATTGGTGAAAGTAAGGATTATTAGAATCCAATTATCCTATATATATATATATATATATATATATATATATGGGAGTTGATCAAATGAGCATTGCCTAAAAATGAGCATGTGAGCATGAGGGAGATTAGCCATTGGATCTTAAATAAAAAGGTGGGATTAAATATTGGTTTTAACATTTTTTTTTATTGCATAGATATCAAACTCACGTGAGTATGTTTGGGAAAGGGGTAAAATTGCATTTAATGCGGCATGGGGAAAGGTTAAGCGTGATATTGGGGAATTAATTAGCCAATTTTCTTAGTTACTGTTGTTCACTTTATTTTAACTTG
This sequence comes from Portulaca oleracea, assembly GCA_029582165.1. Classification (NCBI taxonomy): domain Eukaryota; kingdom Viridiplantae; phylum Streptophyta; class Magnoliopsida; order Caryophyllales; family Portulacaceae; genus Portulaca; species Portulaca oleracea. Next base: position 49,678,842 of record CM055869.1, read on the forward strand.
ATGTCCACTTGTTATATAACTTGTCATGTTGATGTCCCCAATGGAAATACTTGATGTTCAATGTAATATTTGATGCCCCAATGAAAATATTTGATGAGGGGACATCAAAATATTACTAGGGACATCAAGGACTTTCATTAGGGATATCAAATATTTTCTATGGGGAATATCACAGTTTTTCATTGACGACATTACATATTAAAAGGGACGTCGAGTTTTCCCACTGAGGACACCAAGTATTTTCATTGAGGACATCAAGTATTTTCTGTGGGGACATCAAGTATTTTCATTGGGGAGATAAAGTATTTCTTGTGAGGGCATCAACTAGCAACTAACTCGATCAGTAGAGATATCATTAAGTATTTCTTGCGAGGACATCAAATGTTTTCTTTGGGGGCATCAAATATTACAAGGAATATCAAATACTTTCATTGAGGACATCAACATACATACCTAGTGGGCATCAAGTTACACCAAGTATTTGATGTCCACTAGGTATGTATGTTGACGTCCCCAATGAAATTACTTGATGTTCCTTGTAATATTTGATGCCCCCAAAGAAAACACTTGATGTCCTCACATGAAATACTTAATGATATCTCTATTGATCGAGTTAGTCGATAGTTGATGCTCTCATAAGAAATACTTGATGTCCCCAATGAAAATACTTGATGTCCCCATAGAAAATATTTGATGTCCTCAATGAAAATACTTGGTGTTCTCAGTGGGAAAACTCGACGTCCCTTTTAATATGTGATGTCCTCAATGAAAAAACGTGTTGTCCACTTGTTATGTAACTTGATGTCCACTGGGTATGTATGTTGATATCCTCAATGAAAATATTTGATGTTCCTTGTAGTATTTGATGCCTAAAAAAACACTTGATGTACTCGCAAGAAATACTTAATGATATCTCTATTGGCCGAGTTAGTTGCTAGTTAATTGATGCCCTCACAAGAAATATTTTATGTCTCCAATGAAAATACTTGTGTCTCGACAGAAAATACTCGATGTCCTCAATGAAAATACAAGGTGTCCTCAGTGGAAAAACTCGACGTCCCTTTTGATATGTGATGTTGTCAATGAAAAAACGTGATGTCCCCCATAGAAAATATTTGATATCCCCGATGAAAATCCTTGATGTCCCTAGTAATATTTTGATGTCCATTCATCAAATATTTTCATTGGGGCATCAAATATTACATGGAACATCAAGTATTTCCATTGGGGACGTCAACCTGACAAGTTATATAAGAAGTGGACATCAAGTTATAATAAAGTGAACAACAGTAACTAATAAAATTGGCTAATTAATTTTCCAATATCACGCTTAACCCTTCCCCATGCTGCATTAAATGCAATTTTCTCCCTTTCCCAAGCATACTCACGTGAGTTTTGATATTTATGCAAAAAAAAAATGATAAAACTCATATTTAATCACACCTTTTGATTTAAGATCCAATGGTTAATCTCTTTCAAGCTCACATGCTCATTTTAAGGCAATGCTCATTTGATCAATTCCATATACATATATATATATATATATATATATATATATATATATATATATATATATATATATATATATATATATATATATATAGAGAGAGAGAGAGAGAGAGAGAGAGAGAAAATTGGATTCTAATAATCACATATTTTGCCAATTGGACAATAATAATCCCTACTTTCACTTTGTATTTTGGTGGTCCAAAAAAAATTGTATTTGAGTGGGACGCCGCCGAGTTGAGTGGTGGTGACTCGATAGTTTTCTGACATGGCACCTTGACCATGTGTTTGACCGGGTTGACTTCAATGTGCCATGTCGGAAAACCACCGAGTCACCACAACTCAACTCGGCGGCGTCCCACTCAAATCCAATTTTATTTTATTTTTTTTACCACCAGAATACAAAGTGAAAGAAGGGATTATTATTGTCCAATTAGCAAAAGTAAGGATTATTAGAATCCAATTTCCCTATATATATATATATATATATATATTTGGAAAAACTGATAGTAATTCCATTAACAAAACAGAAGGAGCCAAAACAAGTTGTGCCCGTTGCAACAGCCAAAACAACAACACCTAACAAGTTCCACCCAAAACACCTACAAACTCCTAAGCTTTACATCATTACAAATAATATGAATCAAAACTGAAATATCCCTAGACTGGCTATTATGGATTCTACAATTCCTCTCATGCCAGACATGGTAGACTATACTAGCAAACATCAAAGCAAGTTGTCGTTTAGACTGAGTTCTACTAGCAAGCCAAGTCCTCCAGTCTTCAAACTAAAGTTGAAAGGAATAAAAAGCAGAAAAGACAGATTGACCCATGGAATCCCAAAGAGCTGGAATCGATCCTGAGTTATTAATCTTCGATTCATAAGCATCCAGAATGTGAAGGTATATTTAGGAATACTCAGTTTATGCCACACAAGTGAGTGCCAAGGAACAACCTCACTATGATTTTTCAAAGACTGGTACCCCTGTCGAATTGAATACTGGCGACCTTCTTCATTTAGGTCCTTAAAGAGCCCAAGAAGCTCATCCCGAACCTTCAGCAAGAGTTTCCAGTACCAACTCACATTTTGTTTCACTTCACATTCCCAAATATTTTGTCTTCGAAGACATATATGGTGCACCCACTTCACCCAAAGTGATTTCTTTTCCATCATAATCTGCCAAACAAGGCCCCCCAAAGCTGCCTTGTTCCAAGCATGTGTATCTCTTATATTCAAACCGAACTCTTTCTTGGATAAACAACAATGAGACCAAGAGATAGGAGGAACTTTCTTCCCCCCCCCCCCCCCCCAAAGAAAAGTACGGCACAACCGAATAACATCATCAATAACACTCGATGGCAATATGAAGATCTGTGCCCAATAGGTGTGAAGAGCCATAAGCACACTATTAACCAATTGAACTCTTCCTGCATATGATAACTTTTTCACCGCCCACCCATTTAAACGTTTGGTCATACTTTCAATCAACAAAGCACAATCATGTCTACTAAGCCTAGTAGGCTTAACCGGCACACCCAAATATTTAAAAGGTAGAGAGCCCCTTCTAAAACCAATATCCTCCAGAATAGATTCAATGCAACCCTCATTCATATCAGCAAAAGTAATATCTGATTTATTCTTATTAGGAATCAACCCAGAACAATCAGAGAAATGATTTAAAGCTGATATCAAAATATTAATACTCTTTGAATCACCATGACAAAAAAGAAGCAAGTCGTCTGCGAAACAAAGGTGTGTAAGTGACAGCGATTTACAAAATTGATGATGCTTGAACTCAGGATTCATGGAAGCTTCTTTAATAGCTCGTCCCAAATATTCCAATGAAAATATTTGATGAAGGGACATCAAAATATTACTAGGGACATCAAGGACTTTCATTGGGGATATCAAATATTTTCTATGGGGACATCACGTTTTTTCATTGACGACATCACATATCAAAAGGGACGTCGCGTTTTTCAACTGAGGACACCGTGTATTTTCGTTGAGGACATCGAGTATTTTCTATGGAGACACAAGTATTTTCATTGGAGACATAAAATATTTCTTGTTAGGGCATCAATTAACTAGCCACTAACTCGACCAATAGAGATATCATTAAGTATTTCTTGCGAGTACATCAAGTGTTTTTTTTTGGGCATCAAATACTACAAGGAACATCAAATATTTTCATTGAGGATATCAACATACATACCCAGTGGACATCAAGTTACATAACAAGTGGACAACACGTTTTTTCATTGAGGACATCACATATTAAAAGGGACGTCGAGTTTCCCACTGAGAACACCAAGTATTTTCATTGAGGACATCAAATATTTTCTGTGGGGACATCAAGTATTTTCATTGGGGACATCCAGTATTTCTTGTGAGAGCATCAACTATCAACTAACTTGATCAATAGAGATATCATTAAGTATTTCATGTGAGGACATCAAGTGTTTTCTTTGGGGGCATCAAATATTACAAGGAACATAATCTCATTGGGGACGTCAACATACATACCTAGTGGACATCAAATACTTGGTGTAACTTGATGCCCACTAGGTATGTATGTTGATGTCCTCAATGAAAGTACTTGATATTCCTTGTAATATTTGATGCCCCCAAAGAAAATATTTGATGTCCTCGCAAGAAATACTTAATGATATCTCTATCGATCGAAAGTTAGCTAGTTGATGCCCTCACAAGAAATACTTTATCTCCCCAATGAAAATACTTGATGTCCCCACAGAAAATACTTGATGTCCTCAATGAAAATATTTGGTGTCCTCAGTGGGAAAACTCGACGTCCTTTTTAATATGTGATGTCGTCAATGAAAAGCTGTGATATTCCCCATAGAAAATATTTGATATCCCCAATGAAAGTCCTTGATGTCCCTAGTAATATTTTGATGTCCCCTCATCAAATATTTTCATTGGGGCATCAAATATTACATTGAACATCAAGTATTTCCATTGGGGACATCAACATGACAAGTTATATAACAAGTGGACATCAAGTTAAAATAAAGTGAGCAACAGTAACTAATAAAATTGGCTAATTAATTCCCCAATATCACGCTTAACCTTTCCCCATGCCGCATTAAATGCAATTTTACCCCTTTCCCAAACATACTCACGTGAGTTGGATATCTATGCAATAAAAAAAATGTTAAAACCCATATTTAATCCCACCCTTTTATTTAAGATCCAATGGCTAATCTCCCTCATGCTCACATGCTCATTTTTAGGCAATGCTCATTTGATCAAGTTGAAAGGAATAAAAAGCAGAAAAGACAGATTGAGCCACTTGGATGGAAAAGGAACAAGTGAAGAAGAAATGATCATTCGATTCCGCCTCATTATAGCATAAACAACAACGATTTACCAATGGAATCCCAAAGAGTTGGAATCGATCCTGAGTTATTAATCTTCGATTCATAAGCATCCAGAATGTGAAGGTGTATTTAGGAATACTCAGTTTATGCCACACAAGTGAGTGCCAAGGAACAACCTCACTATGATTTTTCAAAGACTTGTACCCCTGTTGGATTGAATACTGGCGACCTTCTTCATTTAGGTCCTTAAAGAGCCCAAGAAGCTCATCCCGAACCTTCAGCAAGCGTTTCCAGTACCAACTCACATTTTGTTTCACTTCACATTCCCAAATATTTTGTCTTTGAAGATATATATGGTGCACCCACTTCACCCAAAGTGATTCTTTTTCCATCATAATCTGCCAAACAAGGACCCCCAAAGCTTCCTTGTTCCAAGCATTTGCATCTCTTATATTCAAACCGCCCTCTTTCTTGGATAAACAACAATGAGACCAAGAGATAGGAGGAAATTTCTTCCCCCCCCCCCCCAAAAAAAGAAAAGTACGGCCTAACCGAATAACATCATCAATAACACTCGATGGCAATATGAAGATTTGCGCCCAATATGTGTGAAGAGCCATAAGCACACTATTAACCAATTGAACTCTTCCTGCATATGATAACTTTTTCAACGCCCACCCATTTAAACGTTTGGTCATACTTTCAATCAACAAAGCACAATCATGTCTATTAAGCTTAGTAAGCTTAACCGGCACACCCAAATATTTAAAAGGTAGAGAGCCCCTTCTAAAACCAGTATCCTCTAGAATAGATTCAATGCAACCCTCATTCATACCAGCAAAAGTAATATCTGATTTATTCTTATTAGGAATCAACCCAGAACAATCAGAGAAATGATTTAAAGCTGATATCAAAATATTAATACTCTTTGAATCACCATGACAAAAAAGAAGCAAGTCGTCTGCGAAACAAAGGTGTGTAAGTGACAGCGACTTACAAAATTGATGATGCTTGAACTCAGGATTCATGGAAGCTTCTTTAATAGCTCGTCCCAAATATTCCATCACAAGCACAAACAGAAGAGGTGATATCGGGTCACCGTGTCTCAAACCACGACTGCTCTTGAAATAACCAAAGGTACCACCATTGAAAGCTATAGAGAAAGATGCAGACGATACACATGTCATTATCCAATCAACAAACTTTGTAGGAAAATTAAGAGCCAAGAGCAAGTTTGTCAAAAAGGACCAATCAACAGTATCATATGCTTTTTGTATGTCCACTTTAATCAAGCAGCTAGGAGTCACTCCTTTCCTATTATACATCCTTACCAAATCTTCTGCTATGAGAATATTATGTAGAATAGACCTCCCCGCTACAAAAGCAGATTGCTCTTCACTAACAAGAAATGAGAGAACAGATCTCAACCTTGAACAAAGGATTTTGGTGATAACCTTGTACACAATATTACAGCAAGAGACAGGCCTCAAATCACTAACCTTCTCGGGATTATTAATTTTTGGAATCAAGGTTAGGAGAGTAGCATTAACCTCCTTTAATAAACACCCAGAAGAAAAGAAGCTCCTCACTGCTTTAATAACATCCACACTAATAATACTCCAAGCTTTCTTGAAAAAGGTATCATTAAAACCATCTGGACCTGGACTTCTCTTCCCATCCATGGAGAAAATAATGTCTCGGATCTCCTCATCAGTAACAGGAGCCAAAAGAGTCTCAGCATGCTCCCTCGACTGAATATTCCCCAAAGAAATAGTAGACCACTTAACTTTGCCAATACAGTCTTTCTTCTTAAAAAAGTTCGCAAAGTGTTTAGCCACAAAGGAACCAATATCCTCATCAGAATTGAGATGATTACCATCATGATCACACAAACTCAAGATTTTATTCTGATAATGCTGTGATTTCAACATAGAATAGAAAAAGACTGAATTAGAGTCACTTTTTTTAAGCCATTCAGCTTTCGTTCTTTGCTTCATAAGTTTTGTTGCAGCCCCAAGAGAATTGAAATATTTCTGTCTTGCTTCCATTTCCAGATCAAAAAGAGATGAGTCATTTGGATCCTGTGAGATCTTAGACTGAATATCAGTGAGCGAATGAAAATCAATTTGAGCTTGATCAAAAATATTGCCATATTTCGATCTATGAAGCAAGGATAAAGGCTTCTTCAATCTCTTTAACTTTTGACAAAGAACAAACATAAGAGTACCTGTCACACTACTTTTGCAAATTAATAATATTGATAATACACTCAAGCACAACAACAGGGGACATCAAGAATAACATCAGATGTCCATATTAATAATATTGATGCCCGCTACTGTTATTCTTGATGTCCCCTATTGTCGTGCTTGAGTGTATTATGTGCCAATAATGTCATTCTTGATGTCCCTTGTTGGAATACTTAATGTCCCCTGTTGTAATACTTAATGTCCATGTTTGTAATGCTTGATGTCCGCTACTGTTATTCTTGGATGTCAAGTTTGTATGACGTCACAATGCATTGTGTAATGATCTATGGACCTAATATCCTTGCAATTTATACTTGAAGTTCACATAGACATAACTAGATGTCCACTTCATGAAATTTCAAGGCCAAGTATTAATGTGCTTGAGTGTATTGTGAGTCAATAATGTTAGTACTTGATGTCCCCTGTTGTTATACTTGATGTCCATGTTGATAGAACTTTATGTCCACTGCTGTTATTTTTTAATGTTCATAACCTAAAATGATGGATGCCCCCACCCTTGACAAAAGAATAAAAATATATCAAGTGCACGCACATGAGATGAGTGTACAGATGCCAATTAAATGAATAAAAATATATCAAGTACACATCAAATAAATCTCGCACATGATTGGGTATAATGCATACGAAGAAACATGATGTCCACAGTCCATACGCGCATTGTCCTTTTTAGTAATACTTGATGTCCACAATCAAAACTGGATGCACATTACTATTCACAAATGAATACATGATGAATGCCCTGTCCACAGCCCACATGAGTGATGTCCTCTTTGGTAATACTTAATGTCCACAGTCTAAAATGATAGATTCCCTCACTCTTCACAAATGAACATTAACGACATCAATGATATGTGTGTGATGAATATATTAACTTTGGACTTTAATCTATAACTCACATTGTGAATATCAACAAGATTATATGTGATCATTAACCCCTATATGAGTGTGGCTAACTGTGGACATCAAGTATTTCTTGTGGGGACATTTTGTTATTGCACATATGCAGCAACCCTGTCGTTGAACATATGCACCAACCCAACCCTCACTGTCTCGGGATTTTTGGAGGATGACGGTCATGCCGAGAGGCCTCGTCGAAATTTTTTTTTTTTGGACCATCAGAATACAAAGTGAAAGTACGGTCCACCATTGTCCAATTGGTGAAAGTAGGGATTATTAGAATCCAATTATCCTATATATATATATATATATATATATATATATATATATATATATATATAGGGAAATTGGATTCTAATAATCCCTACTTTTGCAAATTGGATGGCAATAATCCCTACTTTCAATTTGTATTCTGGTGGTCCAAAAAAAAAAGGGCAATGCTTTACGCCGCCGCCCTTTTTACTAATGTCGCCCCCCCAAAAGACGTTTTTGCCCTTACTATATTTCAACCCACTTTCTCTCTAACTCACATCCTCTCACATTCTCTCTCTAAAATTTTGATTTGTTATTGAAATTTAACCTAAAATGTCGATAGAAGGTGGTAATTCAAGTGAAGAACAAGAGGTTAGTTTGTAAATTTAAAATTTAAAAAAAAAATAAAAAACAAAAATTTTAGGTGCAGCGGCTTTAAATCCATGGCCGCGACAATTGCGCTGCAAGCGTCGCGGCGATACATTGCGTCAAGACGTTATGCACGGGTAGCGCGCCCACCGATCTGGCGCAAGAACGCAATTTTCCGAAAATTTTGTTTTTATTTTTTTAAAATTTTTTTTTAAAAATTTAATATTATTTTTTATGAAAAAAATATTATATATTTATTTATGTTAATATTATTAAGGTAATCAATGTCGTTAATTATAATTGTATTATCAATGTCGTTAACAATAATAATAATATTAATAACAAGTATTATCAATAATAATATTAATAAAAATAATAATAACAATATTAATAAACATAACACTAACAATATTAATAAATATAACAAAATAATAATTAATATTAATAAAATTAATATTTTAAAAAAATTCGGCGCCAATTGCGACGGCAAGCCGCCGGCGCCGTGCCTAGTTCCCGCACGCCGCGCCTTGCCGGGATCTAGGCACGGCGCCGGCGCGCTTGCGTCGTATGCGCACACGGCCGTCCGAATTTTTTTCTTTTTTTTTTAAATATTAATTTTATTAATATTAATATTGTTATTAATATTATTATGGTTATGTTTATTAATATTATTATTGTTATTAATAATAACATTTTTATTGTTATTAATATTGTTTATTTCTTCATTTTTCAAAACTAAAAAACATAAAACCACAAATTCAAAACACAAATTCATAACTGAAATTCGTCGATTCAATCCCGATATGAGGGTGGTTTGTAGTGGTAGTTGGTTGAGAGCGTTTTCTAGAGAGATAAAGTAGAGAGAGAGTGAAGAGTGAAGTTTTGAGGTTCAAGGGCGTGGGTTGGAAATATTATGTGAAAGGTGGGCGACAATAGTAAAAAGGGGGGCGACGAAAAGCAAGCGGGAAAAAAAATTGTATTGTAGTGGTACCAAATCCATCACTACATTCTTTTTATTTTTTTCATGTCTACCTCATATTTTTTTTTTTCATTCCTGCACCCAGATAGGTAATGAAGTATAGTTGCTAAAACATTTTTTAAATTATTTTTTTAAAATTCCGAGCAATTATTATGATTTTTTAAAAGGAATGAAATTGAAAAAATCATAAAAAATTGAAAAAAATTTGGAGAAATGTTATAAATTCATTAAAAATCGTGATAAAGTGTTATACAAAGTTTTGAATCAAATGCAACACAAAATCTATGACATTTAGGGCATACTCTCGATTATGTCCCACTACAATACAATTTTTTTTTTTTTTTGGACCACCAGAATACAAATTTAAAGTAGGGATTATTGCCATCCAATTTGCAAAGTACGGATTATTAAAATCCAATTTCCTTATATATATATATATATATATATATATATATACATATATATATATATATATATATATAGAGAGAGAGAGAGAGAGAGAGGGAGAGAGAGAGAGAGAGAGAGAGAGAGAGAGAGAGAGAGAGAGAGAGAGAGAGAGAGAGAGAGAGAGAGAGAGAGAGAGAGAGAGAGAGAGAGAGATTGGATTCTAATAATCCCTAATTTTGCAAATTGGATGGCAATAATCCCTACTTTCAATTTGTATTCTGATGGTCCAAAAAAAAAAATTGTATTGTAGTGGTACCAAATCCATCACCACTTTCTTTTTATTTTTTCATGCCTACCCCATATTGTTTTTGTTTTTTTCATTCCTGCCCTCAGATAGGTAATGAAGTGTAGTTGCTAAAACATTTTTTTAATTTTTTTTTTTGAGATTCCGAGCAATTATTATGATTTTTTTCAAAGGAATAAAATTGAAAAAATCATAAGAAATTGAAAAAAATTGAAAAAAATTGGGAGAAATGCTGTAAATTCATTAAAAATCGTAGTAAAGTGTTATACAAAGTTTTGAATCAAATGCAACACAAAATCTATGATATTTAGGGTATACTCTCGATTATGTCCTTCTACAATACAATTTTATTTTATTTTGGACCACCGGAATACAAATTGAAAGTAGGGATTATTAAAATCCAATATCCATATATATATATATATATATATATATATATATATATATATATATATAGGATAATTAGACTCTAATAATCCCTACTTTCACCAATCGGACTATGGTGGACCGTACTTTCACTTTGTATTCTGGTGGTCCCAAAAAAAATAAAATTGGATTGTAGTGGTATCAAATCCACCTCCACATTCTTCTTATTTTTTTCATTCCTACACTATATTGTTTTTGTTTTTTTCGTTCCTGCCCCTAGAAAGTTAATGAAATGTAGTTTCTAAAACATTTTTTAAATTAATTTTTTGAGACTCCAAATAATTATTATGATTTTTTAAAAATAATAAAAGTGAAAAAATCATAAAAAATAGTAAAAAAACTTGGGAGAAACGCTGTAAATTCATTAAAAATCATTGTAAAGTGTTATACTAAGTTTTGAATAATATGCAACACAAAATCTATGATTCCCTTGAAAATATCCCACTACAATCCATTTTTTTTTTTGGACAACCAGAATACAAAGTGAAAGTATGGTCCACCATTGTCCAATTGGTGAAAGTAGGTATTATTAGAATCCAATTATCCTATATATATATATATATATATATATATATATATATATATATATATATATATATATATATATATATATATATATATATATATATGAAATTGGATTCTAATAATCCCTACTATCACAAATTGTATGGCAATAATCCCTACTATCATTTTGGATTCTGGTGGTCCAAAAAAAAATAAAATTGTATTGTAGTGGTACCAAATTCATCACCACATTCTTTTTATTTTTTCCATGCCTACCCCATATTGTTTTTGTTATTGGATCTCAGGCAAACCAATCGGAAATTGAACCTTCTGACCGGAATTCATGTCCAGCTCAAGAGGTAAAGAATCATACTTATGCCCATCAGGAACTTAGGAAAACTACAACTTATGCTTCCCTGCTAGATCCAGACGAGGGCAGCAATCTTGAGTTCATCCAAGCAAACGTAATTGATGGATCCCCAATTGCAAAGATTGAAAAAGAATATGTTCAACAAGAAATCGACTATTGGAAATCATCTGTCCTTTGTCGAGTAGTTGGGGCAAATCCTCCTTTTTTCAATTATCGAAGGCTTTATCAAGCGGATCAGATACCAATATGATCTGGGGAAAATTGCTGTTGTGCGAAAAGCAATTTTTTTGGTGCGTTTCAACAAAGCAGAAGAACAAGAAGAGGTACTAAATCTCAGCATTTGGATCATATTTCAGCATTTGGATATCCAATATTGGAGCACACAAAATCTCAGCAGGCTAGCTAGTCTAGTTGGAATACCGATTAAGACTGATAAAGCCACAAAGGATATAACAAATCTCACCTGTGCCCGTGTATTGGTGGATGTTAAGCTGGATGGCCAATTCCCAGAGCAGACACAATATGTCAATGAGGAAGATGTGGTGATAACACAAAGGGTAGAATACGAATGGAAACCTACTACATGTGGTTATTGCCAAATGCTGGGTCATACAGAAGCAGAATGTAAAAAGAAGATCAAAGCAGATGACAAAAAGCTCAGCACAAATCAAACAAAGCAAAGTAAATCAACTCAGGAGTGGCGTATCAAAGTGAAAGACAGGGCAGTTGATGATGATGGCTTTATCAAGATCACCTCTTCTAGGAGAGACACGTATAAGAGTGATCGTCCAAATCATAGCATTTCTAGCCCTCCCATTGCAAATCAATTCCAACTCCTAGAAGGAAATGAGGAACAAAATGCAGATGAATCCCATGTGAATTCAACGACAGAAGGTGAAACAGAAGATGAGGGGAGTGAGACCTCATCAGGATCTGATCAAGATCCCCTATGAAGATCATCACATGGAATGTAAGGGGTCTCAATGACCCCAGAAAGCAAGAAGATATCAATATCTTCCTGCGTGACACAAAAGCGAGTATTGTTTGTTTACTTGAAACAAAAATCAAACCAGAAAAGGAGCACACCTTGACCAAAGGTATGTTTAAATCTTGGGCATCCTGCAATAATTTTGATATCCATAGAGGAGGTCACATTTTTCTTGCTTGGAAGAAAAATAAGGTTGCTGTCCAGTTGATCCAGAAAGATACACAAACTCTGCACTGTCATATCACAGACTACAACACAAATACAAAAGCCTACTACACCTTTGTTTACGGTTTCAACAGAATTGAAGATAGATTTCCTCTCTGGGACAAATTGAAAAGTATTTCAGCTCACATAGATGCAACATGGTGTATTCTAGGAGATTTTAATTCTGTCCTTCATGAGCAAGACAGAATTAATGGGACAACAATCAATCATTTTGAAACCCATGATTTCAAGTGCTGTATTGAATATTGTCAACTTGCTGAACTACACTGTCATGGAGCATCATATTCTTGGTCCAATGGGCATGTCCAGTCGAAGATAAACAGAATTTTCTATAATGAGGATTCGTTGTTGGCAAATGACTACATGATGGGGACTTATTTGCAACAAAGTTTATCCGATCATAAGCCAATTTGTCTTGAGCTTACAGCAAGTACTCAACCGAGTACTCGTTTTCGTTACTGTGATATGTGGGCAAATGATACAGATTTTGTAAATATTATTGATGGCGCAATTAATAATAGGAGGAAAGGATCTCATATGCATAAAATCTATCACCTTCTGAAGTCCCTTAAGCCTGTTCTCAAGTCATTGAATCGCAGAAATTTTAATGACATTCATCAACAGAGTGAGAATGCAAGGAAAAAGCTGATAAACATTCGGGATCAGTTAACTGCAGATCCTACCTGCCAACAACTTCTTGCAGAAGAAGCTGAAGCAAAGGAGAATTATAGGGTTATATTAGATTCTGCCCAGAAGCTGATTTCTCAACAATGCAAGCTACATGCCAATGCCTTTGAGGATAGTTGCTCAACGTATTTTTTCAGTAAAATGAAAAGGAGGAAATTAGCAAGCACTGTCCATACTTTGACAGATCAAGATGGAACTCCTATAACAGGTTTCCAAAATGTTGGTAACTATCTTGCAGATTATTTCCAGAAATTATTGGGTGAGAACCAAGGCCAAAGACAGACTATCAACAGCACATTATGCTGAATGGTCCAGTACTTTCTATCCAAAGAACAGTTCACCATGCGCCTTTCACAAATCAGGAAATCAAGGCTGCACTCTTCTCGATCCCAAACATCAAATCCCCAGGGCCAGACGGATATTCCAGTGGTTTTTTCAAACAAATAGAAGGCATTTTTTGTGCGGCAATCAAGGAATTTTTTGAGACTGGAAAGATGCTCCCTGCTTTAAATTCAACAATCCTAACTCTCATACCCAAGATTGAGAACCCAAATTCAGCTTCAGATTTCCGGCCAATAGCTTGCTGCAATACATTCTATAAAACTGTCTCAAAGTTGATTGCCTCAAGACTTCGCACAGTCCTCACACATATGATAAATGAAAGCCAAACAGCTTTCATCCCCAGGAGAGAGAAGCTTCACAATGTTCTAATGTGTCATGAGCTGAGTCGGGGTTTCCGTAGAAAACTCACTCAATCAAAATGCATATTCAAGATAGATCTGAGGAAAGCTTTTGACAGGGTGCATTGGGAATTTATAAAGGAACTACTTCTTGGCTATAAATTCCCAACACAATACATTGAATGGATCATAAGCTGCATTTCTACCCCAACTTATACCATCCAGATTACTGGCGGCACTTATGGATATTTCAAAGGAACGTAAGGGCTACGTCAAGGAGATCCCATCTCACCCCTCCTTTTCGTTCTATCCATGGAATATCTATCTAGGAGCTTGGCTTTGGCTTCGCAAGATACCAAATTCAAATTTTTCCCGAGATGTAAGGATTTCAAACTCACTCATCTCATTTTCGCAGATGATTTAATGATCTTCAGTGTTGCGGACTCTTATACAGTCCAAAAGATAATGGATACTCTGCAACATTTCAAGAATACATCTGGGCTCACTACAAACGCCAGTAAATCAACTGTTTTGATCAATGGAGTCCCTCACCAGATCAAAAATGAGATCAAACAAATCACTGGTTTTGAGGATGGGAATATGCGCTTCTATTACTTGGGTATGCCAGTTACAGACGGCAGATTAAGCAAAATGGACTGCCAGAAACTTGTTGATAAAATCACTTCAAGAATCAGAAGTTGGAGGACGAGCAACATATCATATGCTGGCAGAGTGGTTCTTATCAACAGTGTCATCATAGGTGCGTTCACTTTCTGAGCCTCAATGATGATCATCCCTCAACAAGTCATTGATCAAATCACAAAACTCTGCCGAAATTTTCTCTGGGGGGCTGATGACACATATGCAAAAGCCCCGCCCATTAGTTGGGCGATACCGCAAATCCAAAGCTTGTGGGGGTTTAGGCATTAAAAACCTAAAATACTGGAACACTGCCCTGGTCACAAAGCACGTTATGGCAATTGCTGGCTACAAAGAAAGTCTTTGGATAAAATGGATTCACGAACGATACATCAAAGGCCGAGACTGGTGGGAGTATCAACCAAAGGGGGACATGTGTTGGTACTTTAAAAAATTATGTGCAGTAAAGGAACGCATCAAAGAAACAGGGATCCCCCGAAATCACTATTCAGTGAAAGAAGGCTACAAAGCGTTAAGTGGGGGAGACACAAGATGGCACTGGGAAAGGGTGGTGAACAAATTCAACAATCAAAAACACTCTTTTTGTGCTTGGGTGGCCATACACGGCAAACTCAAAGTGAAAACCAGGCTTCACATTCCCAATCTCCCACTTACTTGTCCAATGTGCAACCAGCACGATGAAACTATTGGCCATCTCCTCTACAGTTGCACTTTTGCAGAAGGGATAAGAAGACATCTTGACAACTGGATACATCTTCCTAGGGCGTCTACATGGGAAGAATGGGGTCGAAAACTGTTAAACCTAAAATGTGATAGGCATAGAAAGCAAATAGTCTATGCTATCTATGTTTCTTACATCTACAATATCTGGCAAACTAGGAACACAAGTGTTTTAAGGAACACTAGGACAGCCCCGGAGCAAGTTTATTGTAGCATTAAGCATCACCTCAGGGATAGGACTCTTTTTCTTGTTAGAAATACTAAAAAACATACAAAATACTTAGATATACTATGTCCTTAATTTTGTAATTTGGCTTTTTTGCCTTTTCGTTTTTCAATAAAATTTCACATATTTTACAAAATATATATATATATACTTAGTCTACTTTTGGCATTGTGTTTGTTCACTCTCTTAGATTGTATTTGTGTCATTGTACAATCACTTGGTTGGTACATTCTCATTTAAGAGAATCTTTGATTTGATTAGGTTTGTGGCATTGATGTCTAGCCAAGGTAATGGGACATTGTAACAACCATTTGTGGCTTTGATTTTATTAGGTATGTCATGCCATTTTGGTTTTCAATGTATTTAAACGTAAAAAATATGCTAAATCCAACAAATGTTGATACAAAGCTTGCCATAATTACCATTCATTCATCAATGCAAGGATTTCAAGCTTGCAACATATTTACAACAGGATGTCCAAGAAAAATATCGCAAAGGCTCAAAAAGTTCCATGATACCTTCTGCCAATAATGAGCATAGACCCTACCATACCATACAATACATAGACCCACCATTTGTTCAACAAGAATACATATTACTACATACAAACTCCAACTACTACTACCATTGTTCAGCAAACGCCATCATACATTACTTGAACAAAACCACCATCACCATGAATAAGACTAGCACAACTAGTGTGCCAATCCCTATCCCACGGAGAGCAACAAGGTTCTAGCCTTGTCCCACAAAAACCTAAGTCCAACAACCTTTTCTGTCAGCTCCTCAAGCTTAGCTCTTATGTCAGTAACCTCTAGCTTCAGATCACCCATGTCAAGCATCATTTTAGTAATCTGCATCCTTAGCTAGGCCAGCTCCTCATTTGCATTGTTGCTAGCCATCATCAACTCACCGACCTTATTGTTGCGCAAGTAAATTAGCAGCATTGCTTCACAGACCTTGCCTTTAAGCTCCAACAACTCTACGTTGTTGTCTATGGCCACTAGAGGAGGGCCATTGGAGGATTGGTTCATATTCTATTGCTTGAAGCTATCATCACATTCGTCTAACCATCCAAGCCATTTTGCACATCAATGGTTTGGCCATTTGTCATACACACGATTGGGATCCTCTAAGCTTCTTGACACCTTCAACACCCCAACTATCCCACACCACTTGCAGAAAAACTTCCCATCAACCTAGTTAGTCGTACTGTTGAAAGAATTCATCCCCTTCTTATCTTTGTCAAACACTGAACAATAGCAAAACAAGAACTTTAACATCCAAAAAACTAATAGCACCCAAACGATAACACACCATTCCCCTTTCAAATTCAAGAAAACACATTTTTAACAATTCAAAACCCTAATTCACCCATCAACACTTTCGGCTTGCACAAATGAACCCAATACTTGCTTTCCAAAGAACAAATTTTCACAAAACAAACAAAATCTTAACCAAAATTCAACTACAACCCTCACACCTTAATTTGCGAAAATCCCCCAACAAGGACAAAAAAGTACGTTAAGATCACTTAGGACTCACCTCTTTTAGCTGCCATGGACGACCTTCAACATTCTTCAACTTGTGACTCTTCAACTGTGTCTCTCTCACTCTCTTTCTAGGTCCTAAATTTAGGAATGGAATGGACAAGAGAAGAGGGAGGCAACAAGTTCTTCATAAGGGACGAGAATTTCAGAGGGTACAATAACAAAAACCCACATTAAACCAACTACCCAATGCCCTTAAAACAACTTTTGTCAAATTCTGGCCAAAAATTTCAAATTTGGTCAGAATGTCACCTGCAGTTCTCTAAAACATTGGTCACCTCCCAACAATTTTTTGTACTTAAAGAATATGCGAAGTAAAATTTTGATGATACAATATAGAGGAGAGCACCTTTATACAAGTCAAAAAGAAAGAAAAAGAATGATCATATGCTAGCAGCACTGACTGATTTGCACATAGCAAATAGTCTGTTCTTTAAGCTCCTACAACTTGAGGCATAATTTTTTTTTTTAAAAAAAAAAAGAAAAACTGCAACCTCAAATTGTTTGAGGGGGCCCTTCCAAACGGATATAATCATACATTATTCCTTGGAAAGGGTTCTCATGCCTAGTTTGTTTGAGATAAATAGTGTTGTTACCGAGCTGAAGCCATTCTGTTGGAACGGCAACATTGTATAATCTGTACAAGCCATGGATAGCATGTCTAGCAATTGCATTATCTGTGCCTATTACCATTGTGGTGAAATGTGGGTTGTGCAGCTCTGGATTGTTGAATCGAACCTAAGAAAAATCGATTGTAAGTAGTAGTAGTAGTAGTATGAAGTTCCATCAAAAAGAAGAATTTAAGAATTTATTCATTGCCTGTTTGGTGGTTCCTTACTTGCAATTCAGCCTTGGTAGCTGATGCCAAGGCAAGCCACAATGTGTAGTTAGCAGAGGGAGTTACTTCTTCCAGCCAAAAGACAATCATCCATGTTGTTGGTTGGTATGTCATAATTTCTGTTCTTCTGCAATATAAGTTTAAAATTAGGTACGCGTCAACTGTTAAATCATAAATGTGTGAAATGAGGATAAAGCAATACTTTACCTAGTAACATGAGCATAGAACCAGTCGCTCTGATACTCACTAACCCCGACTGTGTATATGAGATCACGATCAGGGTATAGTTCAGCATACCTTTCCCACAGGCCATATTGCCTGAATCTGCTTATTAGCAAAGTTGGATTTAAAAGGTGGAAGTCATGCCGAAAGTGAGATAGTTTAAATGAATATGACAATGCAACTTACTTGTTAACATCACTATCAATGTAAAGTTTATTTAGAAACAGTTCACTTGGTTCAGGCACGAAGAACTCCAGGGCTGTACGGTCTGGAATACCGATTTCCCAAAATGTAGGTCCATTTCTCGGAGGGTTAAATACCAGATTGCCCAAATTGATCACTGAGCCTAGTAGGATCAAACACCATAAAATGGAACAAAGTTAAGGATCCTTCATAAATGATTCCACGCCCCATGGAAAAATGTAATAGGTATTTTTTCTGCTTTGGACCACATTTGGAAAATGCAATATTTAGCGGTGAGATTAGCTTATTTCCGCATGTCTAAGTTGTTGCCGTGAAACTAACATAAGTGCTTATCAAGAGAGAATCAAAACCTGGAGTTACGACAATGTCTGCTTCATATAAATAGTCCCCAATAAAGCCGGGCACCCAAGCATACAAACTATAAGCACCTTCCCGAACCCCTTTGATTAAGAAACCTCCATTTTGATCGGCTTCAGTCCAAAATTGATAACCCTAGGATTATAAATTTATAATGGCCTAATGGTTAGTTGATAAACAAAACAAAGTGGGTTCCAAGATTGGGGACTACCCTTTATTTAATGTCCTCTGTTGATGGCATACCTTTGATTCAGTTTGCCATGAGCCTAGCTCCCCCGGTGGTGCCAGTCCAACCCAAGCTCCACTTGCAGGCAATATTCTCCTCCCCCGATACCTTCCAAATCAAGAACAAGATGAAATGCAAACTCAAGTGAAGGAAACTAACCGATGGATCAGACGCGTACCTGTCATTCACAAGGAGCCGACCAAAGACAAACCCGCGTTCAACAGACTTGGGGAAGTCTTGTGACAGTGGAAATTCATAAGGCCAACTTCTCTCTTCCTCCTCCATCTGAATGGATTCAATACCATGGTTAATTTACTAGATGCAAGAATACAATATTGCTGAAAGGCCTACGATTCTCAGAAATCACAATGTAAACTTGACCTGATACTTAGCGTCTTCCCATAGTGCATGGATATCGTTATCATCAGGAACAGAATTTAAGTAAACCAAGAAAGGCCCAAAGACCTTTTTCCACGGCTCCCCTTCGTCGAATTTCATGGTCATATCTAAACCAGCATAATGAGTGCTGTGGAACATCTGCCGAAAGCGAAATCCACATATCAATATAGAATACTCCATTTTCAATCTTTATCTATTAAATTGTTGCTTACAGCTAGCGTGATCGGGCCAACATGGGAAGTGAGATCTTGCTTAATAGGTCCACCAGAACGGAACTCGTTGCTTGGTGTAATCATCCAAAACCCGATCTGTGAATCGAATGAAATCCAACCGTGTACCTTATTGTCCTTATCCTCACATGAGTACTGGTATTTATCATCCACCTGCTATTCATTTATCAAGTTATTAATCTGACAAAAGTAAGTAGAAGGACGAGGGAATATAAGCTATTATGTTTAGCAAACCTCTCCTGTAAGGTCAGGATTCATTGGATCAGTCAAGAGAATAGCTTCCTTATATGCAAGGGGTAAGCCAGTGTCGCGATCTTCTGGCATGGGCATGATTCTTTGCCTGTCATCTGATATAGCCATGTAATGAAACCTGGTAACCATTTCAAGCATCAACTAATTAAAACAGAAGTCGTCCAGAAACACACAGTTGGCTAAGAAAACTAACAGGTTATCGCACCCAACCACTTGAAATTTGCCCGCATAATTGTATTTTCTTAACACAAAACGATTTGCTCACAACTGTACAGTATTGTATACAAGTATTAAAATAACCCGATCATAAAATAATTGACTCCTAGTCTAGCTTGAATTCCCGTCCAAAAAACCAAGTTATAAGATGGATAATTCAAGTGATGCGAAATCATACATGTCTTGATCAAGCTTATAAACCGCCCTGATTTGGTAAACATTCACTCCAGGCCAACCTTCCTCTCGCTCAAGTATTACATACGAGTAGAATCCAGAAATCCCAGGGAGCATTATATACCTGACATTCAAATGTTGTTACTGATTGTGAACTACAAAAAAAGCTGGGAAAGCTGACTGCAATGCAGCCACACTATTATTATACCTTCTGTCTGTATTTACAGGAAATCTCCAATAGCTGCCCGACGAATTCCAGGTATCTGCATCCCATTTATTAGTGAATGATACCTCTACTTGATTCTCATCCTCTAATATCACGTTGAAGTTCGATCCAATTAGCCTGCATTTTATACACACTCAAGCTAATGATTTTATATCAACATATATGAATAGATTCTTGTACCTATATAACTTTAACAAGCAAGGACTCTTAAGAGATCACTTAAGCATAATTACTCCATTGATCTGGTTTACCAGTACACGAAAGAGGACACAGGTATTTTTTTCCCATCAGTAAATTGTTTTTGACACCAATCGTAAAACACTAAAACTAGTTGTGAGCTAAACCGTGAATCATGGTGTAAGAAAATTGGATGAATTGCAACAATACGGAAGTTGAGGAGAAATAGAATGGATGCTACATACCAATCAGTACCATAGTACTCTGGCACATCCCAGACGACATCAAAGTACCTGCAAAGAAAGTATCAGTATGTACAGTTGAAGCAGCACAATGATAGCATCCACATAAGAGTAAAGGAATTACTTCTATGTTCTAAGCTACTAATATATGAGCATAGAAACAAGTTTGCATACCCTCTGTTGGATGGCTTGTTGCGAGTTTCAAGTAAATTCTCTACTCCTGCATAGCGAATCCCGGTGACATAACCCTCTGGATTTGCAATCGTGATTTGGAGAATGCCATTGTCAATAATCACCTGACGTGCAGGTAATATGATTAGACTTGTTGTGTCGACAAACATATGTTGTGCATTTCAGTGAGAGAGGTGACAACAATAGCTACATAGGAACTGTTGTTACTTAAATTAGATAGTTTTCTGGGGTTACATTAGTATTGACAGTTTTCGTCATTCTTCGTAAAAAATGCATCACATCTATGTAGTTCACTTTAAATTTATCTTTCGAAAGACATACTCGGGGAACACAATCAAGAGTCAAAACTAAGAGAATTGTGTATAATTTGTGTTGAAGTATTTCAAGATCATAAGGGTTAATAAGATGGAATATCATTAAGATGAGTTTATGGTTGACCAATGGGTCAATGCAAGTCATTTCATCACAAAATGGACTAACATAGGTCTTGTCAAGGTTGACAGAGACCATGTTGGTGTCCAAAGAAAAAGGAGATGGGAACACAGGACAACATGGGTCGTGTCCTGTCAATATGGGTCGTGTTGACAGGTAATGCAGACCACGTTGTACGAGTATGGTCTGTCTTGCCCATTTCCAGGCATCAATTGAATCCCCTTGGAGCCATGCATAGCCCGCCTTTACAAAGTATACTTCTTATGAATGTATACAGCAGGCTTGATTTTTTTTTTTTTTTTTTTTTTTGATGTAGTAAAGCTTTTTGAAATACCAATAAGTGTCAGCCTTGGGATGAAAATCTCACCAGCCCCCCGAATGTATCTATCATGCTTGACCAGAGGCTTTGATTATTTTGATGGAATGAATTGCTTGCCAATGAAGGTAAGGATGGCAATGGGGCGGGTCGAGGACTGGAGTATATTCCCATCCCTGCCCCATTACCCACTGTTGGGTGGGGGGGAGGGGGGATCCCTATCTTCGGCGGGTACCCAACCCCAGTAGGACATTAAAAAAGGATACACAACCTCATCAAATGGACTTCCACGTTACAACTTTGTACAAAGATACGTTTCCTCGTCGATTGGGATTCAAAAATACAAATTTATACAAAGTTCAACGAATATTATCGAACATAATAAAGGAAAAAATTAGTAATATAATAAAAATTCAATAATAAAAATTCCCTAAGCAACACTTCAGTTACAAATTTGTTTATAATATTACGTATATAATATTAATGTCCGAAGGATGTTTATATATTTTAATAGAAATTGGAGACGAGGATGTGGGGATGGGAAGAAAAGTAAACCAAACAGTATAAAATATTCTTTTTCAAGAAAATCTTTTCCCAGGAACATTTTCATGAAAAAGAATCAAATGCACCATCATTTTGTTTTAATTACCTAGCTCTAAAAGTGAAGAAAATGTGCCTAAAGAGGAACAAAAGTTTAAAAATACAAGTACAAACACAAATTAAACAAACGAAACATGTAAAACAAATCTAACAAAACAAACACAATGACAAGAATCTAGAAAGATTATCACTTACTTCTTTATCCGTTACGTTCAATGTTACTCCAAGTGTTGATTTGTTGTCTGTTGTGGTAACCCTTTGACTACAAATCCAATCATAAATTTACATATCATTCATAGCAATAGCAGCGGCAACAACAACAATAACAACAACAACAACAACAATAATAATAATAATAATAATAACTACTCCCTCCGTCCCAAATCAATTGATAATTTGACTAAATTTTGACCATTAGTTATTCACAAATTACAATGAGTTACAATATGAAATTACCTCCATTGTAAATTTTAGTAAATTGTATCTTTCTAATGACGGTAATTTCATATTGTAACTCATTGTAATTTGTGACTAATTAACAATTAAAATTTAGTCAAAGTATCGATTAATTTGGGACGGAGGGAGTAATGCTTTTGTTGCAGTGTCTGAAGAGACATTTTTAAAAAAATCAAATAGGCTTGGTCTTTTGAGCTTCTTGTCAACAGTATTTAGCATTGATCAGTACTATTAACATGGATCTATACTTATCAGCATTTTCTTCAATATATTAATGATATGTCTTTTCTTAATTGCACTATTAGTTGAGCATCTCAAGAATTCTAGTTAATTTATTAATGTTTGAAAATCATATTTTTAAATTATTGTTGGTTAAACAATTAGATCAAAAGTTAAGTTATGGTTGGTTAAAATATTAGACAATAATTATTAGAGTTAACTACAGTGATCAAGTTAAACTAATCATAGACAATATACCTTTAAGATGGCTGCCTTCATTAATCATAGCCCTCAAACTAAAATTTTATACACTTGTGATGCTATGAAAAGGGTACATAAATACATTTATGAATTATGGCTCACTTTTTATAGAAAAACAATGTTTATAAAGTACGGTGAGACATGGAGGATGGAAAAAAAACTAGATTAAACAAAAAAGAATAGCAAAAGCAACATAAGTTAAGTATTGTAGTTGTAAAATATATAAAAAAAAAAATATAAACAAAGTACAACCAACGAAGAAATACAAGAGAATTCAAAGTTTTTATGGTGATTTTATTATAGACAATTATAGTACTTATCTATACATATTAACAAACTAATAAAATTGTAACAAAATGTTTTGGTTAGGTTTCGATTCAACACCTGCTCTCTCCCTATGTGCAGAATGTCAATATGAAGGTGCATCAACTTCCTCAAGAAGAGTCTACATTCACTAGTGCAGTGTGATGTATTTGGAGAAGTAAAGAAACTATCTATCCTAAGATATATGTACGTTATTAATATTTTTAATGATTTCTTAGGATATATTTGGTCGGCTTTTTGACAATATATATTGCATGTACTTGGACCATGTGCTCCAAATATTTGATAGTAAACAATCATAATAATCAGAGTGAACAATCTAATATATATGGGTGAACAACCAAATATATGCGGATGAACAATCGTAGTATTTGAAGCACATGCTATAGGTGTACCTAATAAATTGCACTTTTATGATAGGAAAACCAAAGGAACTACATAAATAAATTCAAAGAGTTCAAAAGCAAGGTTGAAAGCATGGACTAAAAGACTCATTGAACACTCGAAAAATGATCATGTAAGAAGATTGAGGAAAGCATGAACACTCGAAAAATATATTCAATTTGTATTATTTAGAGTTAGTTTAATTTTATTTAAAGAAATAAAAAATATTATTATAAGTTATAAATATATTACAATATATTACACTACAAAATTACAAATTTAGAACAACTTCAAATTTGAAAACATAAAAAATCAAAATAGGCCTTTGCAAAGCATGGAATAAAAGCTACTAGTGTAAGGAAATTCCTACAAGTAAAATAATTTATTTTATTTAAAAAATAATTATTCCCTCCATTCCAAATTATTTGTCATTATTTGACTTTCACAATCTTTAATGTTATTTTTCGACCAATATTATACATTTTTAGGGTTATTCTTATATAACAAATTATTGGATATGCCGAGAAATTATTGGTCAAAATTCTTAAAGTAGGAATTATATGGGTTTTAAGACAACTAATAATATGGAATAGAGGGAGTAGAAATCAAATATTCTTTTAGAATGCGTAGAGGTATTACTGTTTACATAAGGAATGTTAATATGTAACTTATTGCTGATTAGTGCTAATGAGTACTAATGAGTTTTGATGAGTACTAATGAGTTTTGATGAGTGCTGATGAGTACTGATCAATAAATTAGTTACAATTAGCATAATAATTAACAATATAATTAGTTATATTGTGATCCGGTTTAGAAAAAGGGCAGTGTTCTTTTATTTTCTTTCTTTAGCCTATGTTATGATTTTTATTAACAATATATTTTTTTATTGACAACATAGTTAGTTATAATTAGTTATATTATTTTATTAACAATATAATTAGTTATATTATTAATTTTTAATAACTAACAATATAATTACTTAAATGGCACTATCTTTTTATTTCTTTTTTTAGGGTTTTTGGACATCAATAATACTAACTTGGAGGTATTGGATGTTGATAATACAAACTATTTTCTTGGACACTAGCGGTACGAACTATTGACCTATTTTCCTCTAATAGTACACCGTCGAATTATTATGGTTTTAACTAATCGAATAGATGATGTGACTCCATAATATGTGACATGGAAGACATGTTAGTGTCCATGTCAACATTTTATTCCCAACCACCGCCTTCCACGTCACACATCATGGAGCCACGTCATCTTTCCGATGAGTTAAAACTATAACAACTCGGTCGTGTACTGTTGGAGGAAAATAGGTCGATAGTTGGTACTACTAGTGTTCAAGAAAATAGTTTGTATTATTAGTCTCCAATACCCCAAAGTTAATATTATTGGTGTCCAATACGCAACTTCATGTGAGATTTGTTGCAATTTCCGCTTCATATTCTTACCCTATTACTCCCTCCGTTCCATATTAATTGTCATAATTTTGACTTTCACGGTCTCCAATGTCATTCTTTAATTGATAATTTCTTACATAATATGTTCTTAACAATTGTAATATTATACTTTTATGATAGTATTTTTCATCATAAATCTAATGGTGGTAATTATATATAACAACTCATTATATATATTGAGAAATTTATGGTCAAATTTTTTTTAGTTTGACTACACAATTTCCAAAGACGACAGTTAATATGGAACAGAGGGAGTATTTTATTCCATTTGCCTCCAAAATATTCTCTATATCTGCCGTTGGTATTACTTTTAGGGTTTGAATCCATTTTCAAATTTCTTGTATCGTCATCATCTTCATCTTCATCTTCATCTTCTTCAAGTCTAAGTTGTCATTTTTCAAGCAAGTTAGTTCTAAATCATCTCATTTTTTCTTTAACGAATATTTATGGCTAGAATTGATTTTTTTTTTTTTACTTTGTTGCTTTTTTATTAGTTTTGTGTTTTGCTATGATGATTCATACAAATAATATTGAAGATAACACAAACTATCTAATAGGGAACTGTCCTAGTATTACTCCAAATAAAAAATAATGTTGTTATTGACCCAAAATTTACAATTGCATCAATAAGTCTAAGACAGTCACTACAAATTTATTCAAATTACTCCAAATTTCATATTACTACTCATTGTAATTTGTGAATAATTATCGAACAAAATTTATTCAAAGTATAAGTTAATATCGAATGGAGGGGGCAGATGGTCCAACTTTACTTTGTGGTAAACAAGGTCTAAGACAGTAACTACATTCTCATAGATACATGTGAGACTTTTTGTGTAGAATTCCCAAGTGGGTAGCCAATAGCCATGACAACAGAATCCTAAGAGGCCCTCACTTTACCCTTTTGTCCTTTTCTGTGTGCCTTTTCCCCCGTGAACCCCATCAAGTGACATGAATCATGAAAATATACTATAAAAATTGACGGCATAAATAATAAGACCTGTTTTTTGCGTTTGCGTTGCGTTAAGTTGCGTGGAAATAGTTAGAAAGTAATAGTAATTTACGTTATGTTGCGGTAGGGATGCGGTAAGTTGCGTTGCGTTTAGGTGCGTTAACGCACAAAAGAACGGGCCGATAACAGAAAAGAGGAGAAGAAGCTTACTGTAGCATGGCAACACAGGCAGTGACAAAGAAAAGCTCAAGAGTCATGGCAATGACAATGAAGCGCACCCTACTCTGAATTTTTCTGCTACTCATCTTCACTACTCTTTGAATTCTGACGAGCGTTTCTTGTTTGAGTCCCGTGTTTAGTTGTCTGAAACGACAGACAATGAAATGAAGTAAACCACCAGTTTCACTTGCATGCATCAATGCAGTGAACAGTGAACACCACTACTAATTTACCTCAAAGGACGTTTTCAATGTAAAATGCTGGTTGAGTCTGCATGAAAGATTACGGTTTTTTTGTATGTCAAAGGAAGAGAGGATTTTTAGGTATTTTTGACGGACGTTTTGTGACAACAGGTGTGAACTTGAAGGGTGTGTAAAAAAAGGGACAAAAGGAAGAAGAAAAGGCAGAGGATGTTCATAATTCTATCTGCTTGGATTTGCTGTGATTATTTTTATTCACCGGGAAATGTGAATGTGTTGACTTATATACTCCCTCTTCGGCTGTAAATATAGCGGGTATAGTTTTTTGAGGTGCTCCACTCGTCCCAAATTAATTGATACTTTGATAAAATTTTGACTGTTAATTACTTATAAATCACAATAAATTATAATATAAAATCATTGTCATTAGAAAGATAATTTACTAAAAATTACAATGAAGTTAATTTTATATTCTAACTCATTATAATTTATGAATAATTAACGGTCAAAATTTAATCAAAGTGTCAATTAATTTGAAACAGAGGGAGTAATTATTAGTTTTCATCTGTGTGTCGTGTAGAAAATCGTGTTAAAAATGTTGACCGTTAAAATTTTAATAGGAATTTATATAATGAATCATCATACAAAAATTGATGTCAATAGATTCGTAATAAAAATATTATTAAAAAGGTATAATATTATAATTTTTTATAAAAAAAATTTTATTAAAAATTATTGATTAAAGATTAGTACTAAAAACTGTAAATGAAAGATAAAAAAACTGAGAGAGTAATTTTTTTGTACTCCATTAGTGTTTTAACTAATGTCAAAAAATTATCTATATGTTTGGTAAACAATTTTCTATGTCGAAAATGATAAGCATCTTAGAGCAAGACACATCTTAAGTGTCTTACATTTCTATAAAACTTATATATTTGTAAATTAAATTGAAAACATATTACATAATTAACTTCTATAACTATAATAATATATATAACTGGTATAAAATCATACTTTTATCTATATTTTTAAAAATTTACAAAAAACCTCTAAATATGTTTAACGGATAAGGTTCATTTGTTAGGGTGTCAATTTTAATTTTTGGCGTAACCAACACATTCTAAGAAACTTTTAATTTGAAATTAATAATAACCGTCAAAAACATTGGAATTAAAAATGGTAATAAGTCCTAATTACTTAAGCGGTGTCTTGCCCCAAAATACGTATCATCACTCTTTTCATATTGCCTTTTTGGATCCAATAAGTTACTCCATCCGTCCCAAATTAATTGAAATTTTAAATAAATTTTAACCGTTAATTACTCACGAACTACATGAATTACATTATGATATTATTGTCATTAAAAAGACACTTTACTAAAAATTACAATGGAGATAATTTCACATTGCAATTCATTGTAATTTGTGAATAATTAATTGTCAGAACTTAGTCAAAACATCAATTAATTTGGGACGGAAGGAGTAGTTTTCAAAAAAAAAAAAAAAAAAACCCTTGTTGAAGAAGTTTTTCACAAATAGCTATTTCACCAAATATTTTTCCTATAATCAACTAGCTCAATATTTAAAGTCAAACAGTTAATCCAAACAGCTATAATTAATAACTATCAGCTAATAGGTAAAAGTACCAACTGGTTTTCACGCAGTATCATAGGCTTGAACATTTCAAATATGAGCTTTTGACTTGCAAGATGATCCAATACACTAATAAATAGTAAAATAAATAAATTAAATAAATAATAAATAAATAAGGGATACTCTGAAGTGTCAATTTATAAAAGACTAGTTCTCAAACCAGTGCAACAAAATTAAACAACACCTATTGTTTGGATAATAAAACAAAATATATTATTAAAAACCTTTATTATGTCATATAATAAAATGATTGTATTTATATTTTTCTAATTTTACACCAAAATATATACAAAAAATTAAATATCATAAATTAAACAATCTAATATAAATACAATTCAAATAAGATAAAACAATATACCGACCAACATAAATAATTGTATTATATGTTATGAGTTGGAAGAAAAAAAACAATGTTAATTGTATGAATATTTGAAGCTAACTTATTTTTAATCAAATAATGTGACAAATTGAATTGATAACTTGTAAATATTATTAACTTAAAAAATAAATTTTAAATATTATAACAATGAATCAAAATAACTTTTAACTATTATAACTTTTAAATATTAACTTTTATTTATATCAAAATAAAACCAGTCAAACTCTAAATGTTAGCATTAGCATTGGCAATACATGGAGTTGGAGCCATTTCAGTAGTAGTAGTAATAATAATAATAATAATAATAATAATAATAATAATAATAATAATAATATTATTATTATTATTATTATCATAATCTCTTGAAATTTAAGTATTATAAAAAAACTATCATGAATATATAATTATTTTCTTATCATCGTCATCATCATCACCATCATCATCATCAATGCGATTACTAGATATTCTAACATTCACAATATATTCTTTTCCTAATGTAAACGCATTACTTGTTTCAATCAAAATACATATATTTAAATGAAAATAATAATTAATATTCTAACAATTGTACCATTATTTATTCTAATAATTAATATGTATAAAAAATTTAAAATAAAAATAGAAAAAATAAAGAATGTTTACACTTTTTTAATGCAGTCAATTATGTACCCATTTGCTAAACATAATTAAAAATTAAAAATTAAATGACGACAAAACTAAATCAGTAAAATCCTCTTTGACATTGCTAAACATAATTAAAAATTAACATACACAATATTAGTAAAATAGTAAATATGACCAACTATATTTTCAAAAAATGCCCTTATTAAAACTCACATATTTCTATCATCGCCCTTTGTAAGGTTTTCATGTTAGTACCATGCTTCTGCACACTAGTGTATAATTTTATGAGTATATGTATATAGTTTTATCTTCAACCTCTTTCTTTTGGCTTTGCAAAGGTTTTCCTTTTGGTTTTCTTTTAGTCTATCAACTGGTTTTTCAAAAGCTTTTTGAAGGTCCTTCATAATCAGTTTTTCTGTGAATTTTAGTTCATGAGGCGAAGATTGCCTACATCTAGATCTCCTAAATCATATTCAAACATATTTCCCTTGGAAGTTTGTTGTTGTTGTTGTTTGTATGTGTATAACTTTACGAGCACACATGTATATATTTATTCGGTTTTGCTAATCGTCGCCCTGGGGGCGATGGTTAAGAAAGAATCTTATCCATTTTTTTATTTTGTAAATCTTATATAAAATAATAAAAGATTACATTTTCAATAAAAAATGTTATATTATCTAAACAAATCTACAAACATTCTTTTTCATAAAAGAAATTTATATAATTCTACATTAATCAGGAAAATAAATATAATTATAATAAGTGGAAAAAAAAGAGTTCCATATAATAATGCTTTCTATAATACTGTTAACATCAAATGGAAAGGGGAAAAAGAGAAATAGCATGAGTATACTACTTATGTAAAAAAAGAGTACCATATGATACTGATTTCCGTCAAAGAGAAAGGGGAAAAGGAGAAATAGTATGATTGAGTATACTACTTCCAAAAAGTTTATATTTAATAAGATAATTTGAAAATATTAATTAGGTAATGATAAGATTTCCGTAGATTTGATTAGATTATATAACATTTTTTATTGAAAATGTAATCTTTTATTATTTTATATAAGATTTACAAAATAAAAAAATGGATAAGATTCTTTCTAACCATCGCCCCCAGGGCGACGATTAGAAAAACCGATATTTATAAGCATACTCCTAAAATTAACAAGTGTATACATACTCATAAAATGAAAATTATAAATTATGATCATGTATGAATTATGAACTCAAATTACGAATATGTATATGATCAAAAGATTTTTCTTTACATATATACCCCATGGCGTTTAGCATAATTATAAAGTTACCTACGTCGTTTGCAGCTTAACTTTCATGCACGCACCCTCATATCTGTCACTAAATACATTTTCCTTCAAAATGGCTTTTGAGGCTACTGAAATATCTATATGAATGTGTTCTTGAAAAACTTTTATCCACTATATTACTAATTTTGTGTTAAAATCATACTTTATAAATGTGTTTTTGAATTACAACAATTCCAATTGAAAACAAAAACGTTTGCTAACCTAAAATAAAAGAAAATAAATCGAAACTAAGAATTTGGGGGAAACTAAAATTTGGGGCAAACAAAAGTTTATATAAAATATATTGTAGGGACATTTCGGTCTAATAAATCTTAAAAATCATGTTTTGACTGGAAATATACTTAGTAATAAAGGTGAGGGGCATGAAAATAAAGTTACAAATAACATGAATGACTTTATAATTATTCCATATATATATATATATATATATATATATATATATATACACACACACATACACACATACATATACACACACACATAACATATGTGTGACTAACCGAAATTACATGCTTATAAATTTATACACATATACTTTCAGGAGTATAATTTTCAATAAACTTCACGGGCATGTAGGCCTTGTTCCGCGAAATTAGCGTTTTAGATACCGGATAACGGTTTATGTAGTGGACATATATCGGTTTAGACAACAAATAATTGTTTAAGTAATGATAGCGGATAAGAATTTAAGTGTTTGACTTGGTAAATTAATTTGAACTTACATCAAAAGATATGAATAATTTCTAAAGATAAAATTTTCAGAAGATATTTTTTAACCAAAAAATATGAAACATTGTACTCAAAATGCTAGAACATACACAATACATATTACATGCACGTAGAACATATGCTCCAAATAGATATAAGTGAACAATTATATTATTGGGAGTGACCAACGAATAATTATACATGAACTATTATGTTATTAACAGCGGACAAAGATATATATTAATGAATAATTATAATATCGACAATGAACAACAAACATATATGGAAGACTGGAACACATTCTCCGGCAACATATAAGAGCACTACCAACGCAGATTGTAAGCACTAAAATTCTGAAAAAATTCCATCTATTTTCCTCCACCCAAGAACTTTGGTGGTGTGGAATTTTGTTTAAGAACACTGCATAGTTCCACCAAAGAGATCCACTTTTTTTTATTCAATTTGCCCTCTGTAACACGCCACCGAGTTACTCTTTTCTTGGCTCGTTGGAGAAATGAGCTGGTGGTGGCGACACGTTTTTTTTTATATTTGACCATGTCATGTCACCCATTGACTTAAAAAAATTGTCACGTCAGCACCCTCTCTCTTTCTCTCTCCTCTCTCTCTCTCTTTCTCTCTCCTCTCTTCGTCATTCTTCTTCTTCTTCTTCTTCCAGATCATCATCATCTTCTTCTTCTTCTTCTTCTTCTTCTTCTTCTTCTTCCCACTTCACTCTCCCATTTATGGGGTTGAAGAACCCAGAAATTCAATTCCCTGTTCAAATGGGTAAAATTCAATCTCATTCAAGAACACAAAATGACAACACACAATCCATAATTTGTAGAAAAATGTGCACCTTTAACCAAAGTGTCAAGAAACGATCAAATTTGACAAAATCAAACCCAAAAGATCCGGATGAGAGAACCCATTTCGCAATAACAACAAAACAACAGAAATCTTAAAAAAACAAGAAAGGACCCAATGAAATCCACAATAAACATAAAAAAAACCCCGATTTCGGGAAGAACCCATGAAACCCAGATTGAGAAATCGATTTCTACGCCACCATTACTAGGGCTAGATTCGAGGAGCTCTGTATGGATCTCTTCCGGAAATGTATGGAATCGGTGGAGAAATGTCTCCGGGATGCAAAAATCGACAAATCCCAGATCCACGACGTCGTTTTGGTCGGCGGGTCGACGAGGATTCCGAAAGTTCAGTAGCTTCTGCAGGATTTCTTCAACGGGAAGGAGCTCTGCAAGAGCATCAACCCAGACGAAGTGGTGGCGTACGAGGCGGTGATACAAGCGGCGATTCTCACCGGAGAAGGTGATCAGAAAGTGCAAGACCTCCTCCTCCTCGATGTCACCCCTCTCAGCCTTGGCATCGAAACCGTTGGCGATGTCATGACGGTGCTGATTCCGAGGAACGCGACGATTCCGAAGAAGAAGGAGCAGATCTTCTCTTGAGTGCCAAAGGTTGAGAGTATACAGAAATCGATTTCTCCATCTGGGTTTCATTAACTTAAAATGGAAAAATCATTCAATTTCTGGGTTCTTCAACCCTAGAAATGGGAGAGTGAAGTGGGAAGAAGAAGAAGAAGAAGAAGAAGAAGAAGAAGAAGAAGAAGAAGAAGAATGGCGAAGAGAGGAGATAGAAAGAGAGAGAGAGGAAAGAGAGAGGAGAGAGAAAGAGTGAGGGTGCTGACATGGCAAATTTTGGGTATGGTCGAACATAAAAAAAAGCGTCACAAACATGCTAGCTCATTTCTCCGACGAGTCAAGAAAATGGTAAGTCGGTGGCGTGTTACTAGGAGCAACAGGGGTCAAAGTTCATATTATTGAGAACCTAATCGAAAGTTCGTATTATTAAGTCCTATATGACCAAAAGTTCGTATTATTAGAATCCAATTTCCCCCAATAAAAAGTAAGGAAAAATGGAAGATATGAATTCATTCCGAAATAGTTTACAATTCCAGGATGAATTCCAAAATTGTGGAACTTACAAAAATTATTGTTGTCAAGAAATAGAATGAAATGTTGGTAGAGTTATCGGAATAAGTTCGAACCATGACACATGCTTTAACAAATAGCGGAACAATATATATACTGCGGATACTTATGACGTTTTACGAATACGTTGGCCATTGGGGACACTTTAAGCCGGGATGTCAGCTTTTCGGTTCCTTTAGCGGCGGGCGTTCACCACCACCATCCAGCAAGCCGCCATCCTATCGAATGGTAACCCTCTCTCATTCTCATTCTCATTCTCCTTCTCATCAGTCTCCTTTCCGATTTTGCCAGTCATGATCCCAATCGTAAATTCAATTTGTCCTCTTTGCATGATGTTCCGATGTTCCTCCAAATGCATGCGTGGGTTTGTTCATTGCCATCGCCATTGTCTCAAATTGTTTACCGCTTTGTTAGGGATTTCAATTTCGTATATTTTATCTTGTTTAGGGTTAGGACCCAGTTCAATGTTGTCATCAGTCAGTAGGCGGCCTTCAATCGTATCCTTGCTTCGACTTACTGGTTTGGTTGTGTTCTAAAATGTCTTCTTGATATATACATATGAAACTGATGATGGTTATTTATGCCAATTGTAGTAATTTCCTTCCCAAGTGTTGAAAAAAATGTTCAGTCCCCTTTACGTCCTGTAAATTTGACGTGAAAACTGAAAAGAAATGTTGTTGTACCTATAGCCAACTGAACTTGTTTTGGTCACAAGTCACAACCCCACAAATCACAATAGTGATGATGGTGATAGGGTTCTAAGCTCGGGCGTGGCATTGTAACCTTCTGTGTGTATGTATCGAAATTATTCTGATCTTTTCGGCGTTTGGAGGTTCTTTATCGACTATTATTTGTCCGATTCACTCCCTAATACATCTGGTCAGCATTCCAGTTGTGTTGTATTAATTTGGTAGTAGGCTTATTCTTGGGACCTACTTCGACCTTGCCACTGTGGTCTCTCCTGGGAGGAAGTGTTTTGGAGGCATCTACCTCAACCTTTTGAATTCCAGCTTCCATGAAGTCAGTTGGTTAGTTGAAATTATGTAATCTTTCACTTGTTAAATCAATGCAACACCAAATAAGTTTTGGGTATCTCTATGTCTATTTTTGCACCATGTTTTTGACCTTGTTTTTGTTATGAGTTGAGACATTATACGAATGTATGCTCCTTTGACTTTTCTTGGATTCGCCTTGACAAATTTCAGCAAGTTGCATACAGAGAGAACCTTTTAAGTGTTTTAAGCTTTTAATCACAAGTTTTCTGTTTTTTCTTTTATTTATTTATTTATTTATTTATTTATTGATTTTATCTTTTTAGGATAGTTTAACATGTGCCAAGTATGAGCTATGTGGATTCCACCTTGTCAATCATGTACTTGTGATTGGCACGTTGGCATATTTATATACAATAGATTACAAGGGCTTGCCTTGAGTGCCTGCTGCTGCAACAATCCTGTAATCAAATCAAGGGGTGTTGCATTCTCCCTAGTGAGCCTAGGTTGTTCTTACTCTACTGGCCTACAGGCCTTGAAGCTTAAGCCCCAATGAGCTTCCTGGCCAACACAATTCACTTGGGGGCACTGTACAATGACTCCTACAGTGGCTCACTTACTCTTTTGAAAGCGTATATATCAACATATATGTACACACAAGCGCACACACATACACTAATACAAACGATGTGTGTGGAGTGTAACATGTGCGTATTCAATGTAATCACATTTCATTGCATACAATTGGACGCATACGCACTTATGCACATATTTCAGGCAACAACTCAAAACCGTCTTAAATTTGATTTTCAGCCTGCAATGTTTCGGACTTACTCTTTTGGTCTGGAAGCATTCAGAAACTGTAATTTGACTGAACTGTAAGACTTCCGCTGAACTTGCCTATAATATGCTGCAGCTATACTTATTTTAACATATTATGGTTATTGAGTACAGAGCGTTTTCCCCCTTCTTTTTTTATTGACATTTTGGATAAATTGCGTAATATGATGTCGAGCACAGAACTCTTATTTTGTTGTTTGATTTGAATACTTATTTATTTGTACTGCAGCACCAATTATGAACTATTTGAAGCTGAAGCGAAGTGGCAATCCAGAATCATCATCATGTGGATCAACTTCATCTTCGTCTTCAGTAAAGGCAGAGAATGAGGGAGAGGAAGCCGTGAATAAGAAGAGGAAGGAAATGATAATAGAGTTAGGAAATGACAGCCAAGTTTTGTATAATCCAAGGCTGATAGGGTACGATGAGTCCTGGGATTGGTTCCGTTATCTTGATTTGCATATCCCCTGGACCCGACCCACCATCCGTGTCTTTGGCCGTGCCTGCGTCCAGGTCTCTTCATCCTCCCTTTTGCTTACTATTTCTGCAGTCCCTTTAGACGATTTTTGTTTGGGGTTATTTTGTGGTATGGCAGAACATTAATTGGTTGAACTAGAATTATGAACTACAGCAAGATCATTGCATGTGATTTGGTGATCCTTGGCTTCAACATGATTGGTTAGCAATGAGGGCTTGGAAAAACTACAATTACAAGAAAAAAAGGGGGGGGGGGGGGCTGTACCACCTGTTTCTGTTACTATCAGTCTAATGCTAATAGGTCATTTGTAGTAATGTCTTCAAATCAAGTGAGATATAGTGAAATGCATACATTTAATAAGTCGTGTCCCTGTTTCCAGATGATTGATTCTTCCGGATTCCTGCTTTAGTGTAAGGCATTAAGCCTATTTGATGGAGTGGCGGGCGTTTGTTATATGACACAGCCCCATTGTTATTTTTTTGTGGTTTAGTGTTCATCTCTTGGCTGCTTGCAATTATTAAGTGATCTTTTATACTTGCAGCCTCGAGACACATGCTCCATTGCAAGTGTGGGCGTTTCTCAACTGGTTTACAGCGGATATCAGCCCCGTGCTTATTCATGGGATGATTTCCCTCGGCTAAAGAATCTTTTGAAGATAGTAAATGCCTTGACTCTACTTCGTTCTAAAATCTGTGTTTCCTCGTAGTTGTTTGTTAACCCATGCATGGACCCCTTCCCCTCCATTGAAGGTTCATGATGCTCTTCCAGGAAGTCATTTTAATAGTGTGCTCTTAAATCGATACAATGGCGGCAATGACTATGTGGGATGGCATTCAGATGATGAAAAGCTTTATGGTCCAACTCCTGAAATTGCATCCGTTTCATTCGGATGTGAACGTGATTTCATATTGAAGAGAAGGACAAACAAACTATCCAAAGGTGTGTTTTGTAATCCTTATGACTTGCGTATGTGTTAACTTGCATCGTGGTTGTCAGATATGTAACCACGCTATCACCCGCGAGGAGTCATCCTCTCTGTGAGGACTTAGGTGTTTTAATTTGAGTTAAATATTTTTGCATACATGTCTATGAGTCACCACCAACAGAAACGATTTGTTAATTTAATTTATCCATTAAAAGTTGTATATAATAATACACAGTAAAAGTGTGAAGCCCAATTTTCTTAACATAAGCAATGTGGATTGTTTGTGTGCAACATACCTTCCCTGAAATCAGTATGTTAGTAACTTCTATGATTTGCTGAACGAACCTAACCCCTGAAAGGCTGAAGGCATGGTGTTCATGAACATCAATGGAAACGTGCACAATATAAGAATTCAGATTTTAACACCTTTCTTGGACATGATCCAAATCAAACCAGCCAAGCCATCAGCTGGAGTCTTGCCTATGGCACAGTGTTCTGGAGTTGATTTAAAGCAGTTAGGTGGTACTTATGTTAGGTTATGCTGCGTTACTCCTACAACCAAACAATGACGAGGCTGTTTTGTTGGACCTCGATAATGGGAAGGACATCCCCCCTTCTGTCTTCATGTAAAAATCCATATTTGGTGATATTTATGTCATATAAACATTTTCTTTCCTGCATATTGCCTCTAAATTTTGTCGTATTGAAAATTTCAGGGGATGAACCCGCAAAAAAAAGGTTGAAGAAAAGCAACAGTTGTGATCAACACTCTTTTATGCTGAAGCATGGATCATTGTTGGTTATGAGAGGGTACACCCAAAGGGATTGGATTCATTCTGTGCCAAAGCGGGCAAAAGTAGATGCTAAGAGGATAAATCTCACCTTCAGGCTTGTTATACAGTGAGTTTCTGACCCTCACATACTCTGTGAGGCCGATGATTTGACAGAAAGAAGGCGGAAAAGGAACTGTTATTTATACTCTATACCCAGGAGGACCAGGCAGGAGCTGCTTTACTAGTGAAATGTGACTTAGCTTTGTGAGCTTGTCAATGGGGAGAACATATAATACCCATGGTTATTGAAATCCTGACCCTGATCTAATGGTCCAAAATCCTCGATGCGAATCTACTATCTACATTTCGATCCATGATTCTACATGAGTTAATTCCGATCTTAACTACTTCATAGATCCGAGTTAGGATCCCGATTTTAACAACCTTGCATAAACCGTATGCGGTGCATCAACCGGTGCAGCAGTTTTTTAGATGTATCCCACAACTGTTTGGGCGATGGGGCTGTGGAAAAGATGGAACAGGGATGCCAAGCAGGGAAACAAAGTTGCAAGTAAAGTTGGAAATATTACTGCACATTTTGACAGCATATTTGAGTAATATTCACAGGTCCTGGTCGTGGTTTATGTACTATTTCTTAGTTTTTACTTTGGATGTTAGCCGGTTGTGGAATTGCTTTTGTTGGTAGGATGTATTTGTTGTTTGGTTACTTGCAGACACTCGTGCATTAGGTTTTGAGTTGTATGGCTCTGTGCCTCAATTGGGCATTGTTTTGAATGAATGAAACTGGGTTTACTGCCCTTTAACGATGTAAAAAAATGTATGTGACTTGGGTGTGACAAGGCTTTGCTAAGTTTGTGATGGATGATGAGATAGCTGACCTAATCTAATAGCCAAATTTATGCCTCTGGAGGCTAATTTGTACTTTTTTAACATTATTATATTGGAAAAGTTTATTTGACCGCTGCTTTTTTTTCTTTTTTTTTTTTATGGTGACTTGCGGATGCAGATAAATTAGTAATTTACTGATCGTGTGGATGAATTGGTAAAATATTGATAAGGTGGATAAAGGTAGAAAAATATTTATAATTTATAATTAGGTATTGTGAGTAAGAAAAGGCACTTCACTTATTAACTAAAGGGAAATTGGATTCTAATAATACGAACTTTTGGCCATGTAAGACTTAATAATACGAACTTTCGATTTAGTGATGAATAATATGAACTTTGACCCCCTGTTGTCCCCAATAACACGCCACCGAGTTAAGATTAACTTGACTCGGCGGCGGTCTGACGTGGCGGCGGAGGCACGCGCCTGGTTGTTTTGACTTTGCCACGTCATCCACGTTGAGTTTAAAAAATAATACGAACTTTACCTTATGTTGCTCTGAATAATACGAACTTTTTAGTCTCTCTAAAAATCTCAAATCCCATTATTACTTCTTCATCTTCTTCAATCCTCCCCTCTGTCCTCCTCCATCGAAATCAAACCCAGAAAACCCCGGCTATCTCGAATTTTCTCCGGCGGTGAAGTACTCTGCACTCTCTCTCTTCTCCGATTGCTTTTTCCGATCACTCTCCTCATCAATCTCTGAATCTCCCATTCTCAATCACAAAAATGGCTGCTTTACCCTCTCCGAAGATCCAATGACCAATCTCCACCTCTTCGCCCTAATTTCTCTATGGATCTCCACCAAATTCCACTCCTTATCTCGCCTTCGCTCTCTCGGAACCCTAAAATCGATCGCCGATAAAAAAATCTCCGACGAGCATTTCACCAGGAGCGATTTTATCGAGGCCGAGATCATCTTCCTCGAAACCCTAAATTTCGACACCAGCACACTGAGTGGCTCGCCGTTTGCGGTGGTCGAGGAGATTCTGCTCGGACTTGCGGCGGTTGCGAAGGTGGGGGAGATGGTGAGTTCAGAGACGTGTTGGGATGTGATGGATTTGGTGTATGAAAATGAGGAGTTTTCGAGGTTGTTGGTTGAATCGACAGGTTGCATTGGTTCTGCCGTTCTGCAATTGTTGTGGCTTCGTATGTGATTTTTTTGCCAAAACAGAGGTGGGAGTTTCCTCTGATTTCGTGGTTGAATTTTGTGACTGGTTACCAGGAGTCGCAGATTTTGGGGGTTGTGAAATCAATTCTTCAACATGTTTTACTTCCACCGGCTCAATCCAAGTAATTTCTTTGTTCCTTCTTTTTATTGGATTGGAAAGTGATAGGATTGATGCTACAACTTGTTTTTGAATCACCGAGTCTGAGTTTTCTGGGTTTTATTTCGATGGAGGAGGAGAGAGAGGGGGAGGATTGAAGAAGATGAAGAACTAAAAATGGGATATGAGATTTTTAGAGAGAGAAAAAAGTTCGTATTATTCAGAGCAACATAAGGTAAAGTTCGTATTATTTTTTAACTCAACGTGAATGACGTGACAAAGTCAAAATAACCAGGCGCATGTCTCCGCTGCCACGTCAGACCGCCGCCGAGTCAAGTTAATCTTAACTCGGTGGCGTGTTATTGGGGGCAACAGGGGGTCAAAGTTCGTATTATTTATCACTGAATCGGAAGTTCATATTATTAAGTCTTATATGGCCAAAAGTGCGTATTAGAATCCAATTTCCCTTAACTAAATGATTTTTTTTTCTTTATTTTAGTAGTTTATGGAAATGTGCGGTAAGGAAAGATTAATGATGATAGGAAAGTGATGTCAATAATGATGACAGACAACTGCACATAAGTTTTACTTCATTGCAGAAAAGAATAGAGATCATTTTATACATTTTATTTGAGGAATTTACTGGTTGAGTATTTAAGAGTTAAGAGATTAATTAAGGGTTGGAAATTCAAAAATATAAGTTTAAGGTTGACTTGGATAGTCAACGAAAAGGTTTGAGCAGGATTACGCTTGACTTGGATCATACAACATGTGATGCAGACTCTTTCACTTAAAGGTGGAAACGGTGCGGTGCGATGCTTCGAAGCGGTGCACCGGACGTAACAGTGCGCTAAAGCCTTAAACCGGAACCTGAACCGAATCACCCGATTTTTAAAACTGGTGCACCGACTTTAACGGTGCGGTTTCACCGGTGAACCGGAACTGCATTAATTTCTATCAACATCAAAAAATGTCTATCCAATCAAAAAAAAAAAAAGATTTGGTACCAGTTCTTAGTTCTTACTATCTTTAGCCCATAAGCCCAATGTCCTAATGTTATTTATTATTTTTTTTAACAAGTTAATTTACACTATTTTTGTATTAATTTTTGGGTAGAATTTTTTTTAACCAAAATTTATATATGTATATATATATATATATGTATATATATATATATATATATATATATATATATATATATATATATATAGGATAATTGGATTCTAATAATCCCTACTTTCACTAATTGGACAATGGTGGACCATACTTTCACTTTGTATTCTGATGGTCTAAAAAAAAAAATTGGATTGTAGTGGGATATTTTCGAGGGAATCATAGATTTTGTGTTGCATTTGATTCAAAACTTAGTATAACACTTTACAATGATTTTTAATGAATTTACAGCGTTTCTCCCAAATTGTTTTTATTTTTTTACTATTTTTTATGATTTTTTCAGTTTTATTATTTTTAAAAAATCATAATAATTATTCGGAGTCTCAAAAAAATAATTTAAAAAATATTTTAGAAACTACACTTCATTAACTTTCTAAGGGAAAGAACGAAAAAGCCAAAAACAATATAGTGTATGAATGAAAAAAATAAGAAGAATGTGGAGGTGGATTTGGTACCACTACAATCCAATTTTATTTTTTTTTGGACCACCAGAATACAAAGTGAAAGTACGGTCCACCATTGTCCAATTGGTGAAAGTAGAGATTATTAGAATCCAATTATCTTATATATATATATATATATATATATATATATATATATGAACGGTTCGGTGCCGGTTCCCCGTCGGTGTGAGTATCCCAAACCGGAACCGCCCCGTTTAACATCCGGTTTTTCCGGTGCGGTGCACCGGAATTTTATGCCGGTTTGGTGTTGCCCTTTTCCGGTTTTTTATCTGGTTTCCGGTTCGGTGTGCCGGTTCTGGATTTTTCTTCCACCCCTACTTTCACTATCCAGAGAGGGAGAAGCGACAAAATATGTTAACAAGACATGTCTTGGGCAACAGGGGTCGTGTTCGTATGGACACGGGCTTGTCAAGTGCTAGTTTCCTCGGTTTGAATTTCCTAGATTTTAGTCTATGAAGAAGTATCACATGTAATTATCA
Source organism: Portulaca oleracea (assembly GCA_029582165.1). Classification (NCBI taxonomy): domain Eukaryota; kingdom Viridiplantae; phylum Streptophyta; class Magnoliopsida; order Caryophyllales; family Portulacaceae; genus Portulaca; species Portulaca oleracea. Next base: position 49,720,971 of record CM055869.1, read on the forward strand.
TGTTGAATAAGAATATTGACTGGTCTTTCACGTCAATATTGAATCCTTGAATCATGCATTTGACCCTTTGGATTAAACCATTGATCTATGCTCTTGAATGGGAAGGATTTGGTTCTTTATCCACTGTAAATAAAGGATGAATTCTAATTCATCCAACTCACCATTCTTCTCATCTTTTTTCAAGTCCTATAAAACTTCAACATTCTTTGATAAATGACTTTTATATTTAACTTGTCTGAGATATGTTGTAATAATTTTCAAATAACCCATCTTTGATTAATGACTTTTACTTTTTTTTTTTTTGGTAAGGAAAGACAGAATACAAACGAGAAACCTAGCCACTAAAGAAGGTGACCTCTTTTGGCCTGTTGGGCCAGAGTGTGTGCTTCCCTAACGACGCTTCTACTTACCTTAGAAATATGACAACACTCGAAATTTAAAAGCAGTTGCCTACATGACACAAGTAGATTGGCACAGCTTGGTGAGATGCTATTTTGCTGTTGGAAACCCGTAATGACCTGTGCGGCATCTGTCTCAACCCGAATGCGCCTCAGGTTTCTAGTGATCGCATCTTTGAGAACTCCTTCTATGGCTTGGAGTTTCACTTGTGTAGCTGAAAGGCCTAGGATTCGCTCCAATCCATACGCCACTCTACAACCACCTTGCTTCAGGACCCATCCAATATCGCCTTGGAGAGTTTCCTTATCCCATGCTCCATCACTTATGTTGGTCGCCTGAAAATCCTCCTCAGGTCCCAATCTCCATTTAAAAGTACCAGAGTTAATGGTACAAGCACCATGCTTGTAAAACCCCGAAAAATTCGAATGCGTTCACCGTTACGACGTTAGTAATTTAAGTTAGACTCCGTTTATTTTGAGATTTTATCAGCGATTATTTCTGCTAACACTTGAGCTTGTAGGACCGTTGAGAGGCTAACAAAGATATTTTAGTCATTTTCTACGTGCATGGGGGTAAGGGTAATTTGGTAATCTTATGTGATTAATATTGTATGATTTTTGTCTTTTCCTTTAATCATTTGTAAAGTATGTTTTTTTAATTTTATTATTGTATGGTTATTTATTATTATTGTTATTATTATTATTATTATTAATATTATTTCTAAGTGGTAATTATTAGTATTTTTGTTATTGTTATTATCATTATTATTGTAGGGTTATCCTTATTATTAGTTATTAATAGCAATAATAATATTGTTTAACTCTCTTAACCCAAGATTATCCCCCTAACCCAAGTTAAACCCTAAATTAATCTACTCCCTACCATAACTGCAAATCTAAAACCCATATCTTTTTCTTCCTTCTCTTTCCCGTAACCCCCTCCTTTTCTCCAACTTTTCCCTTTCATTGCTTCTTTCTCTCTCCCGTGTTAATCAACAACCACCACACCAACCTCCATACTAACCGCCCGCAACCGCCGCGCCACCATCCCGCCGCCACCGGGCCACCAGCAGTACCACCGCAGACACCCCCGGAATCGGTCGTAGCCACCATCAAAGTACTGCCAATCTGTCCTTGAGGTGTATATCTTTCAAACCTTAAATCTTGTTTTTCCTTCTCTTTTACGTGTTCTAGATTCTAACTAGAATTGTTACTACTTTCTTCACTTCCTCTTTGAGCTAACATACTGTTAGTATGTGGTTGTTAGTAGTGTGGGTGGATTAAAAGGTTAGTTGTCCTTAAGTGAGGTAGTATGATTAGGATATCAAGTGTAGTGATGTGTGTGAGTGGTGTAAGAATTAAGGGATTTTATTTTTCTAGCATTTGTGCATGGAGTGTATTGTTGAGATTAATTATATGCATGGAGTGTATTGTTGGTACATGGAGTTGGAGACAGAAGTGTTGGTTCGTGGATTTGAAGGCAACAACACAACAAAAGGAATTTGGAATTGAAATAGAAGTAGAAGGAAAACGAAATAAATTTATAGTCTCTTATGGTATTGTTAAATGAAGTTATCTTGGGGTTGGGTTGTATGAAGTAATTGTAGCTATTTTGAAGGGTTCCTTTTAACATTTGTTAAGTGTTGTGGTTATGTCAAAGTGGGAACACTTGAATGAGATTAATTATAGTAAAGTCGGTAGTGTAAAATAAAAACCGAACAAAATTGGGACTGTTTTAATGTGTCGTAGTAAAATATGTACCATTAATTGTGTAGTAAGTTTTTAACCGAGATTTTCAAACTGCAAGTACCCCTAGATGTTAGCTTTCATATGAATTTTACGGTTCACAGTTTCAAGGTGTGTAGCCCGAGTTAGGTGTCAATTACCAGGGGCAGGTCAGAAGTGGACCGATTGTATATTTTGCTAATTCTAGATCTCTTCAAGGTTGAATTAGGTCTGGTGTTCAACACAAAAGTTTTAGTAGACATTCCAACGACTCCAGAAAGTTAGAGTTTGAATTCATAGGAGGTCGGTAAGTCAAGTTAGAGACCGAACAACGGGGAGGTAGGGGGCTGTCCGCCATCGCTTGCTTATGAAGGTTAATTGTACAATTCTTGTACGTAGTGTATTGTTTGTGAGTTTTAATAAAATTAGGGTTGGATATACTAGGGGGAGTGTTGTACTAACTTCGTTAGATCGTTATTAATTTTAGAACCTATTCTTATAGGTTCGGATTGGGTACGTTTCGAGTAGTGAGCTCAAGTGTTTGTGTTTTGACTTGAAGTGACGATCTACAGGTAATGTCTATGCCCTATTTTCCCTTTGGATGTGCCTTATTTTTTTTATTGTATTTAAGTTGTTTTGGAAATTGCATCCTGAAGGGAACTTTATGTGAAGTTGACTGTCTATTTTGAGTGTTGTGTTATAATTCTTTTGATTTTTGGTTAAATAAGGACAGTCATTTTATGAGGTTGTTTGATGTCTTTTGGGAATGGGGATTGGTTGATTGGAAACTTGAAACTTGGAACTTTTTGAGGATTAAACCGGACTAATAAATCAAGTGAGACTAAATGCGGGTTTGGGTAGCGTTCCCGGAGACAGGGCGGAGCCCTGTAGGGGCGTTATCAAGAGATCAGGAAAACCCTGATAGTTTGTGCTAAAAAAAGGTCTTCCCCGAGGTTAAGTGAGCACGTGTTGTAATTATTGGATGACCATCCAATGTATTAAAATTGAAAGAAAAGTTGTGATGAGTTTGTGAAATTATTGTTTTGATGGGAGTCTGTGACTCCGTGTTGAAGGGAGGTTTGTAAACCCCCGCCCGCTTAATAAAAACTGGAAATAACAAGTTGTGTTTAGGTTGGGTGTAAAATTTTTGTAAAACAGTTTGAATTATTTCCTTCCACCCTCCCCCCCCCTAAAAGAATTTGAATTGGTTTTTAACCTATTTTAACAGTTAGGGGTAGACATTATTGAGTTCCATCTCATGTTTTTAAATGTTTTGTTTTCAGGTAAAGAGTTCTGAGATTGGAACGGGAACTAGAAGTGAGGTCGATAGATCGAAGTTAGAATTTCTATGAATAAGTTCAATTTATGTTTCTAGAATTGAAGTTAGTAAAGGCTTAGTTTATGTTGTTCTAGAATTTGAAAGTTCTTTTGTTTATTAAATTGAAGTAAAAATGATTAGTTGTTAGTTTTTCCTTTCTTGCCTTGTATTCCTTCGGGGATACGGCAGTAACGCCCAATTAAAAAGAAAAAAAATGAATCTTCCGCTATTACCGTTAGTCAATGTTTGACTTTGACCGTTAAGTTTAGAATTGAATTTCCAGGGCGTTACAATGCTGCAGACCTATCGTCGTCGGCCCCATCCTCTACCGCTTCTCCTTGAGGCTAATTAAGTCCTGGTTGATCCAACTGAGCACTTCCTGAATATCAGGAAGTGAATTGTGAAAGACTTTCATGTTTTGGCTCAGCCAAATGTTCCATAGTATGCTCAGGAATTGAGGGCCAAGCCCCTCATCTTCCTTTATGCGCTTGAAAATGAAAGACAACCAATTGTGGATCCAAGTAGAGATTGGTAGAGTAACTTGTTGCTGGTTGACAATGCCAAGGTTTGACGCAAACCAAAGGATGGAAGACCATTCACATTCTTTGAATAAATGTTGAGTGGTTTCCATAGCCCGGTCACAAAGACCACATTGTAACTCTCCAGATGAGTCCCAAGCTCGCCTCTTCCCCGCTGTGGGGAGCCCATCATGGCTAATTTTCCATACATGAATTTTCCACTTCGGATGGACGTCAAGCCTCCATAGTTGCTGCCAATTATTTTCTTCCTGTCTTGATATACACTTTCCCCAGCTACCTGCATTGTTGGCCTTCTCCCAGAGGAACCACCCAGATTTTGCTGAATACATACCTGTTTGAGTTCGCTCCCAGTATATAACATCCTCCTCCGTTGATTCACGTAATGGGTAGGCCATGATTTGTTTGGCGGACTTGTCAGTGAACAGTTGACGGATTAACCTAGTATTCCAGTCGCCCAACCCATTCATCCGCAGTTCACTGACTGGCCTGTGTCCCCATGCTACTTTATCCGTATCATGCCTAAACACCAGAGGGTCATGTCCTGGCCACTTATCCATTTGGATATAGCATTGTTTTCCAGAGTTAACTCGGACTTTAATGCCTTCCTTAAAGTTGATTGCTGCTTTGCACAGGCCATTCCAGCAAGGCGAACCTCTTTTAGCTGTTGAAGCAGGTAGAGATAATGGAGAGACTTGTTTGTACCTGGCTTTGTAGATCCGTGCAAGGAGTCCATCCCACGTTGCTCCAGCCTCCAGGCTTGCTTAACTAGGAGGGCATCATTCAACCACGCCGTCCTTCGCAGACCCAACCTCTCTTTTCTTTTTGGTGACATGATAGTATCCTTCCGTACCCAATGCTTGCCATTTTGATTTCCACTTGTCCACCAAAAGAAACTCACCATCAGGGCATCCATTCGGTCCGCCAATGTTGCCGGGATTTTATGCACGGACAAAATGTGTTTGTGCAGGGCAGATAGCACGGCATTGATGAGGACAAGCCGGCCAGAGGGGGAGAGCAACGAGGCCTTCCATCCCTGTAACTGTTTCTGGATTGAGTCCATAATGAACCCAAACTGTGTTGTTCGATTCCTGTTGATCACCGGGGGAATACCCAAGTACATAGGAAACGATTCCTCAATCTGGTATCCAAAGATGGTGTGTAGCCCCTCTTTTTCATCTACCGTTACATTTTGGGGATACCATCATTTGGGATTTATTAATGTTAACCATTTGCCCTGAAACTAGGAAAAAGTCGTCCAGAATGCGTTTCAAGTTGAGACAATGTAAGGTAGACAACTCTGTGAAAAGAATGGAATCATCAGCAAAGAATAGATGCGTGACCTCCGGACTTCCTCTAGCCACCTTTATGCCTGATATTTGCCGACTAGTACGGTCCAAGTCGAAGCCGAATGTAGGTTGGTTGCTAGAACATCCAAACACAGGATGAAAAGATAAGGCGAGAGGGGGTCGCCTTGACGAAGTCCAGCCAACGGGGTGAACACAGGCGAAGGCTGATTATTGATTAGAACTGAGTACCGAACCGTCGTGACGCACTCCATGATCAGCTTGACACAATGCGTTGGGAATCCTAGTTTGGTCAAAACCTTGTGAAGGAATGCCCACCTGACTCTGTCATGTGCCTTGTTCATATCGACTTTGATCGCACCCAATTTCTTTCCCTGCCTTTTGCCCTTTATGTAATGTAACAGTTCATGTGCGATGAAGCAGCTGTCCCCCATTAGCCTCCCTGGGATGAAAGCATTCTGTGTATCCTCAACCAACTCCTATAGGATCCCCCTCAATCAATTCACCATGCATTTGCTAACCACCTTGTACACCACATTACAAAGGCTAATCGGCCGAAAGTCCCCTAGAACTTCAGGACTATCTCTTTTGGGGATGAGCGTAATATGGGTAAGGTTGATCTCCTTGAGAAGCTTTCCCGAATTGAGCATTTGCAGCACCGCGTTGGAGACTTCGTCACCTATAGTCGACCACAACTTTTTATAAAATTCCACAGGGATACCGTCCGGTCGAGGCGCTTTAAAAGCCCCCATTTGATTTAGAGCGACAGAGACCTCCTCCTTGTGGAAGGGTCGGGTGAGTGTTGCCAAATGATGTGGAAGGAGCACCTTATTGTAGTTATTGAGGATACGTCTATATTTTTTATTTTTCCATTCTTGCCCCATATTATTTTTATTTTTTCCATTCCTGCCTCCAGAAAGGTTACTAAAAGAATTTTAAATTATTCTTTTGAACATCCGAGCAATTATTATGATTTTGTTTTTAAGGAATAAAAGTGAAAAAATAGAAAAAAAAATCAAAAAAATTTGGTACAAATGTTGTAAATTCATTAAAGATCATAGGAAAGTGTTGTGCTAAGTTTTGAATCAAATGCAAGTCAAAATCAATGATATTTAGGGTATAGACTTGGCAGTCGGTAGTGTCCCACTAGAATACAATTTTTTTTACCACCAGAATACAAAAACAAAGTAAAGATTATTGACATACAAATGCTGAAAGTAGGGATTATTAGAAGAATTTTGGATGATAATATACCGGCCTCTGGGGGTGTTGAATTGTAATGTAACAACCTTTATTATTGGACAACAATATCCCTGACCTTTATACCTAGGTGGCATTATTACACCAATAGTAACTAAGGCGATAGTAAACCGGTCTCCATGCTGATGTGACTAGCAGAGGGGAAAAAACTGTCCCAAGCTAATAACCTCGTTAACCCCTTCGTTTTTCTCACTAACCCACATTACAAGACATTGGTTGATTGTATGCCACGTCAATACGAACAACGGTTCAGTGTTCACCACCCTTTTAGTCACCGTTTAAGGGCCATTTTTTTTTAAAACATGGATTAGTCGGAAAAACGGAGGAGTTACCAGGGTTACTGGGTAAGGGCGATTATTTTTCCTCCGTCTGTCACGTTAGAATAGAGACCAATTAACTAGTCACCACCTCCTTAGTCAACTTTGGTATAATAATCTCACCTAAGTATAAAGGTTAGGGATATTATTATCCAATAGCAAAGGTCGGTGTATTACAATCTAATTCCCCCAAAAGTCGGTATATTGTCATCCAATATCTCTTATTAGAATCCAATTTTCCTTAAAAAAAATGTGACCTAATTGTGCCAAGGCCTTGCTTACCATGTGATGTATGATGAGATAGTTAACCAAATCTAATAGCCACACTTGTGTTTAACCTAATCTAATAGCCACACTTGTGTTTAGGGAGGCTAATTTTGCTAACATTGTGGTCAAATACACTCTCACTGGTACACATAAGCAAACCACGAAGTCACCACCACTTGGCTCAGTAACGTCGCACCAGAATACAATTTTTTTGGACTGTCAGAATACAAAAACAAAGTAGAGATTATTGGCATACAAAACATGAAAGTAGACATTATTAGAATCCAATTTTCCTTTTCTAAAATCACTCCCATTGTAGTATTCGGGGTGACCCACAAACTTTGCTATTATAAGTCATGTTCTTTTCCATGGTATCATACCCCACTTGGCGCAATTTACCACACTATTCACAAACCATTACATCTTACCATACCATCATACCACCCTTTACCACAACAACCATAATTTTCTCTATCCTCACTTTTTTCTCTCTTCCTATCACACTAACTATTCTTACCACAAGTTTTAGCACAACCTAACATACCATTCCGCAACATATCACCTTTTTCACAATTTACCATACCATACCATTTTCATGCTTTAATCACCACAGAAAAAATAGAGCCATAATTATATAGACATAGATTATAAAAAGGTATCTAAAATTATTTGAATTTGTAAAAAAAAAAAGTCCTTTACTTTTATCTCAAGCAATTAAATTTTTTTGAAAGACTAGTCGTTCCCGCGCGTGCTTCGCATGCGCCGACCCGACAATTTATCTGTTGATTATATACGTTTAACAGTGGTAAAATATGAATATGTAGTGGCAAAAGAGCAATAGTTCAACTGGAAAGTTTGTACAAAACAAAATCCCCCAAATCATGTTCATATTTCACTATTTAATCACCTCCATTTCTAAATAAAGCATGGAGGGAGGATTTGACAAAAAAAATACACATGATGGGGTTGGTTAGATTACCAGCTAAGATATGCACATCCTAGTGGCCCAAAATATAATAGAACATGCCAAGGATAGATGCAAGTAGTTGTTAGGTTACCAATTAAGATATGTACATCCCAATGGCCCAAAATATAAAAGAAAATGCCAAGGGTAGATTCAAATAGTTGTCCGACAAAGCTAACTTGCTAACTTTCATCTGGCCGAAGGAACCAACGGTGGTTGAACAAAATAACAACGATAATCGACGCAAAAGTGTAGTTAACTGACTGCGTTAGTACGAGAGAGCTAGTTAATTATGTCTCTAACGAGCCATTTCACGTGCTTCGTATCAAGCAAAATCTTTGTTGAAACATGAAAAAGGAATTGCTTGATTTGTTCCTTGAATTCTAGTTCGCACTTGTGAGCAAAGACACGTTGATCCTGTATATATTATAGAAACTATTAGGAATGAAAGTGAGAAGTAAGATATGAGATATATTATATAAGATATTTGTTATGACACGTGCGTTTGGTTGGAGCTTGTATAAGTCGCTAGCAGGTTTGCCAAGCAATTTCTCTGCAATGGATGCAAATGCAACAAGTGGCATTTTCTTGGTATGATCTTACACATCAAAATGAAGGACATACCTTGTATAATAGTGTAAGATATTAGTGTAATTTTACTTGTAATCTTTAGAATTAAAATAAATCTATGAGTTAATAATAATAATAATAATAATAATAATAGTAATTGACAAGTATGTAGACAAAAAGTTTTTCTGAACATCTAAGAACTAAAACACTACTGATTAATAAAAACATCTAAACATTACTGACAAGTATGGATGTGAAGTGCGAAGCTGATAAAAGATCTAAGGAATCTATCGATTTTGCTGTGAGTTCCGTGTGCTGGCTCTGTATTTATGTTTTCTGAATGGAATAATTCAGTAGAAAATGCGAGGAACATGTTCTTACAGTTAGAAACTAAACAAAAGTTGATAAGAATGTTGAATTCTCTTATTGTCTCTCTCTCTCTTTTTTTTTTTTTTGGTGTTATAGAGCTTCCATCTGCTGATATAAGGCTTCACTAAAGTTACTAATGAGCCCCAATCTTCAGAGAAAATGGTACTTTGCTTTAATATGTTGAAAAATTAATTAATAGTCAAAATTTTAACCTTTGACTGCTTCTACACCATACCAAAAAATAATTCACAACATAGAGAGCAATAATGCATTTCAGGAAATAAGCTCAAGTTATGCTAGATTGCTATATATCTACCTCTGAATACAAAGAAAATGATAGTATCTACATGCATTAAATATTTGAGAAGAAATGTGTCACTACTAACTATAGTAGGGCAATTAACCATCATAAAGAGATGATATTGACATCATTTGTGTCCTGTGGGGAAATACAAGTTGAAATTTGGAAGTTGGACCCCATTATTTTCCCACATCCCCAAACACAAGTACTTAACACCCAACATTATCTGGCACCATACAATACAACAATTTAAAGCTCCAAACCACACAACATGCTAATTAAAATGAAATAAACAATTATGCATAATTTAAGTAGGATGTTATTATAATGATACCTTGGCTCTGGTGTAGTGTCTCTCTTGCATTTGGAGCGCAATTGAACGAGGAATGTATTGGGCTGCTAGTTCCTTGTCCACAGTTACTACAAGCCAAATATATAAATGAGTTCTTGTATTTAATAGAAGCGATGATTGAGTGTACCCATACTGTTTCATTGGGTTGATGTTTTCATACTACAATGGGAAAAAATTGCATAAGTTATGCTATTTTAATTGTTAAGTGTGTGTGTATAAGATAAATTACGGAAAGTGGGAAGAACAAGATAAATTATCGTCTTTGTTTCTAGGTCAGCTATAATCATTCTTCTGATCGATTCCGTTGAGGTTGATGGAGATGTAGTGGTTTTAGCTATGTTATTCTCAAATTGCTTCTCTTTGATGAGTGCAATGTTTGTAGCAAGCTTGTATGTAAGAAGGATGTTAATTAGAAAAGTAGATGTTCAATACTTAAACTCTTGTACTATAAATATTATTTTGTAGTTCTTGGGAATAAGTTACCATGCTCTTGAGTTTTCAGCTTCAGGAGTGTGCACATCAAAAGTTAATGTGGATGATGGCGAAGTAGATAATTTACAACATGCAAATAATAAAGTTAGAAAATTTGATGAAAGTATGCATTGTAGGATTGTAATTGTCATTGTATGATAAAGCATGTATTGCCTTGGTATGCGCTAAGAGTGATGGCTGTGATGGCAACCACTGGGATTGAATTGGAAGATATGATTGTTCTGAGTGCTTCGCATTCTTGGGTTGCAAGTTCACTCCAAGCCCAGAGCTTTGTGAATTTGAAGCCGTAGTAATTGTTGCAAATATATAATTTTGTCAACTGAGATAGGAGGAGTTACTCTCTGTATATATATATATATATATATATATATATATATATATATATTTATATATATATAATATATATATATATATGATAATTGGATTATAATAATCCATACTTTCACCAATTGGACATTGGTGGACCGTACTTTCACTTTGTATTCTGGTGGTCCAAAAAAAAATAAAATTGGATTGTAGTTGGATATTTTCAAGGGAATCATAGATTTTGTGTTGCATTTGATTCAAAACTTAGTATAACACTTTACAATGATTTTTAATGAATTTACAACGTTTCTCCCATTTTTTTTCTTTTTTTTACTATTTTTTACGATTTTTTCACTTTTATTATTTTTAAAAAATCATAATAATTATTTGGAGTCTCAAAAAAGTAATTTTAAAAATGTTTTAGAAACTACAATTCATTAACTTTCTAGGGGCAGGAACGAAAAAAACAAAAACAATATAGTGTAGGAATGAAAAAAATAAGAAGAATATGGAGGTGGATTTGGATTTGGTACCACTACAATCCAATTTTTTTTTTTGGACCACCAGAATACAAAGTGAAAGTACGATCCACCATTGTCCAATTGGTGAAAGTAGGGATTATTAGAATCCAATTATCCTATATATATATGGTGAATATCAATTGAGACTTGAGAACAATGAATATATGTTCCAAAGATTGCAGAACAATAGCATAATAACATTTCCACTTTCTATGATATGGTGATATAGTATTGTAAAACCCCGAAAAATTCAAAGATGTTGACCGTGACGTCGTTGGTAAATTAGGTTTGACTTCGTTATTTATTATTATTCGTTTGTATTTATTTTTGCTAACACTTGAGCTCGTAGGATCGTGTGAGAACTAACAAGGGTATATTAGTAATATCAGGGGTTGTGATTATTGTTATAAATACATGATTATTATTATTAGTATTATTAAGTGATTATAATTGTTATATGATTAGTATTTCTCTTATATGATTATTAGTATTATGTGTTGTATTATGTTTATTATTATTATTATTATTATTATTATTATTATTATTATTATTATTATTAATTACAATGCTTATTACGTGAAGAATCATGGGAGTGATATTGTTATGTGGGGATTAGTAGTATTATCAGTATTATATATTATATTAGTAGTAGTAGGGGTTTAGTTATGATAGAGTTGGTTAAGATTTGAGTTAGTAGTCGATTAGGGAGGTTGTTAGAGTTGGATTAGAATCACTAATCTGTTAAGAGGAGGGAGATTAGAGGGTATTAGATTAGTTAAACCTACAGCAAACTCACAAACACAACACACACACCGTGATTCTTTTCTCTCTGCCGTCCCCTCTGTGTGACTTTGCCGCCGCCACCGCCAGAACGTCGCCGGAGACAGGCCCAACACCGTCCTCTCCGCCGCCGATCTTCCCCTTCCCTTGCCTTTCTCTTTTCTTCCTTCCCGACCTACACCGTTCCAGGCTCCTTCTCACTCGGTTTCGGTTTCGTCTTCCGCCGTGCCACCACCGTCGCAACACCGTACGCCACCACGATCTTCGACGTCAGAATCTGCCGCCACCGCCGTTGTGTGCTGTGTGCGTGATCCCATCACCGCCGCTGGCCATCACACTACCACGCTGCTGTCCCGGAGTCGTTGTCGCCACCAGTAAGCCAGCCCGACCTGATGCATAATGAGACCAAGGAATGATCTCATTACACAATATCTAAGGATCTTTAAAAACGAAGATAGGAATCTCCTTTCTCAAAGTTCCAAAGAACCAAAAATGGAATAGAAATGGATGAAAAAGGATGGAAAGAACTATGAAAGATGATTACCAATTGGATGGAAATAATGAACGAATGGACAAACGAATGATGAATGATGATAAACGAATGAGCGTTTGATGAAGCTTGGACGTGATGATGAAGAACAAATGCTTCTTGTTGAATGCTTGATGAATTCTTGTTGAATTCTTGATGAAGAAATGATGAATGACGTGAGATGGATGATAGATGGATGAATGAACGTTGGATAGTTGATGGCTTTTGAAGACTCTTGGAAGGATACAGCCACACCACCTTCAAGAGACCTTCAATTCTTTCCTTTCACCACTAAGGATGCCAACCTTAGCTAGAAGAAGGGGATGATTCGAATCCCATAAGAGAGAAACGAAAAGAACCTAGCATGAAAGCTAGAATGAACACACCATGTGTTTGATATCTAAAAATTCAATGTGAATGAATTGATTTACAAAGCACCTTAGGGGGGTATTTATAGTAGAGAACCCTTCCCTTTGGCGTGTACAACTTCAAGAAAGAGGCCCATATGGGCTTACATCATTCTTCCTAATGCTTACATCATAAAGAAAACAATGTACTAAACTATATTATAAATATGAATAACTCCTTGGATTCTCATCCAAACTTAAAGATTCTTGAACCATATGAAAGCTCTTGGAATGTAGATTAATCCTCTCTAGGATGACTTCTATGATAGCTTCATGGTCCTTGAATTAAGGAGCAAAAGTATACGACCACATGAGTTGATCCCTTCCAAGTAGAGAGATATATGAGAGACTTGAGCTCTTCTTTCTTCTAGGTGAGTATTAGATGTCTCCATGGTTGACCTTGATGCATAAGGCCATCAATTATGCATCACGACCCCGTCTCGTCTCTCTTTCAAACCCCTCCTCCACCCTCTCTTCTCCCTTTTCTCCACCGACAACCACCAGCTCCCTGGCCACCCTGCCACCGCCGGACGCCTCCTTGCACCACCCTCGACAACCTCCAGCCACCAACCACAACCGCCGGCCACCAGAGCAGCGGTGGGAGACTCCCGAAATAGGGCTGCCACTATCGTGTTGCTGTGTTGCCACCCCTGTTCGGCCACCTCCCAACTCCTCTCCGGACATCGTCGAAAACCACCAACACCACCAGGAGGCCGCCTACAGTCCCACCTTCGACCGAAGTCCACCACCTGGGCCATCGGAGCAACCGTCGCGGCTCGAGGAGCCCCGGTAGGCCATTACACTAACGGTGTACGTTGTCGCTGCCGTCCGCCGCTATTATGTGAGCTTCGTACGTGTTTATCATATTAAGTTTATTATTATTATTATTATTATTATTATTATTATTATTTGTATTAATTCATGCAAAATTTCCTGGGTTACTTTCAGTTATTGGGTATAAATTCTATTTGTATAAATTCATATTGGTTGTAGTTTTATTATGAAGTTTGATTATATATGATGTTATTTAGTGTATTATGTACGTAAAACATGTTTAGGTTCTTGTGAGTAATATTTTATGTATGAATTAGGATGTGTAATTATCAAGATTAATTCTTGATCGTTAGTTAAGTATTCACATGTTCTTTAATTCTCTTGGGGTTCAATCATGTTTAATTTTATGTTTAATCTTGTTAAATAAGTTAGGTTGATTGAATTACTAAAGTTCGTTTCTTGTTTATTAATTCATTATTCTTGATTGGTAGTTTGAATGTTTATATGTTCTTTATTTTTTTGTCCACATGTTCTTTAAGTTTCTTCTTGATTATTGATTAAGAAATTCATGTTTTATACCCTTTCATGTTGTTATTATAAGACCTTGAAATAGTTTATTGTAGAATTCATGTTTAGGATAATGTTATTATTATTTCATGCATGCTTTTAGGGTTAGTGAAAATATTAAAGTGAATTCATGTTTTACAATTTGGTTTGATGGTAGGGAGTTTGATGTTTGGACCTTAGTTGGGTTAGGTTAATTACTTTTGACCTAAGTTACTGTTTTAAACCCAAATTAGGACCCCGGGATCGGACTGATGGAAGTTAGAACCGAATTTGTAATTTTAAATAAGAACCAGGATCGGGACAGTTTCGTTAGTGTCTAAAGATTGGGTCACCACGGTTAGTGTAGTTGTCTTTTGATCGAACCCTTTGGACTGGAGCTTCCCTTAGATGTTAGCTTTAATAGGAATTTTACGGATCGAACATTTGATTTGTATAACCCGAGTTATAATCTTTTTACCAGAACCTGTCAGATCTGGACCAATTGGGAAGATGGGTGTTTTTAGAGTCTTTTGGGACTGATATGGGCTTGGTCATCAACATAGAAGTTTTAGTAGACATCCCGAGGTTTCCGAAAAGTCCAGAACCAGACCCATAGGATGTCGGGAAGTCGAGTTGTGACCCATTTTATGTGAACGTTACAATTTGTCCTCTGCTTGCTTTTATTTATGAAAATTGTTGAGTAAATTTTATGTGTGAACTTGTTATATAATTCCTTGAGTGTGTTAAGTGTAAATCAAAATGATAGGAACTTAAGTGTTCCTAGGGGATGGGTTAGGTAGTTGATAGTTAATACTAACTTCGTTAGAACGCGTTTTGATTAGATAATTATTCTTATTCTAGGGCCGAGTTAGTGCGTGACGATAGTGAGCTCAAGTGTGTTCTCCTTATTGCTGTACTGTAACGTTATTCAAGTAATTGTCTATGCTCTAATCCCCACCGGGATGCTCTTTAAATGTGTTTTGATGTTTTATAATCTATTTTGAGAATTGCATCACGAAAGGAGACTTTTGTGGAAATACGACCATCTGTTTTGATAATCTTTTTGTCTCGATTGTGATCCTGGTTTATTTGAGTTGAGAAATTAGATGGTCTTTTATTCAAAGTTTTGTTAATGGTTTTGATAACTTGGGATGGTTTGACTTGAGAGTCGTGAGTTGAGTTTGAATATTGTGTAAATAATTCAAGTGGAAACGTTAAGCGGGTTTCGGGGGATAACCTGTTGTGCAGGTGTAACAATCTGCAGGGTTATGGACCAGGAGATCAGGGCTTCCTTCCCTGATATAGGATAGTATTTTGATGCCTTTGGTAGGCGATTATTTATGCCTTTGGTGGGCGATGTTCTTGATGCCTTTGGTAGGCGATGTTTTGATGCCTTTGGTGGGCGATATTATTTATGCCTTTGGTAGGCGATGTTCTTGATGCCTTTGGTAGGCGATGTTACTTTAAGGGATTTGGTATCCCGCCCACAAATTAAAATATGGATTGGATGGGTTGAGGAAATAGTATGGGATTAAAGGTTTGTGAAATGTTTGATTCGATCCCTCTCCCCAAAATGAATTGAAATGAACTTAAACTGTTTTAAACGTTAGGGGTAGACATTATTGAGATTTTCCCCTCATTTTTGAAATGTTTTGTTTTCAGGTGAAGATCTAAATGCTGGGGACGGGAATTAGAAGTGATGACGACGAGTCTAGAAGTCCTTGAATCTTTTTATATTGTTTTCGTTATGAAATCTTAGAGTTTGTTTTGAGTTGTTAGTAGTTACCGTTAGCAGACAGTTGTGTTTTCCTTTCTCGCCTTGTATTCCTTCGGGGATACGGCAGTGACGCCCGAACTAAATTTGAAGTCTTCCGCTAAGTTTTGGCTGTTAACGTTAGTTTGACTGTGACCATTTATAATTGAATTTCCGGGGCGTTACAAGTATGAATAACATTTATAGTCTTTTGAGATAATTCCCAAGTATGGAAGGAAAAGATGATTGAAATCTTTCACAACCAAGTCTTCATGATTTTCAATTCTTAGACCAGATATAAGTTGTTTAGGTCGGAGGAAAACAACAATTGATGCAGAAAAACACCAAATACCTATGGAAACATTACTGTAACTAATGCCACAAGACAGAACAACTTCTCTGCAACAGTAACTAAAATCCCAGCACTAAGCTATCAACTTGCCCCTCCACATAAATTTGCAACCATTTGCAGACTAATCATGAATAGGATTCTACGTCCTAAGCAAGTTGGCCAAGTTTGACTCACATGCATATCACGCACTACCAACTTGCACTTGATACATCATACCACCATAGTATGATTACTGGAAACATACCCACTCAAACACTGTAATGACCCTAGCAATGTGTCTCCTTCCTTACAACACGAAATTTTCACTTTTCAGACAATTTTGCAAGCTTGTTGAACTCAACTTGAGTATCTACTATGGATTTAGCAACATTTTGAATTCACTAATCATGGCAAAACATTCAAAAAGAAACATTTTTTGACAATAATTATGTAACAACCCAAGAAAAACCCCTTGATTATACGTGTGATTAACGTCGTAATCAAAAATTTTGATAGAATTAACTTATGAATTAAATAAAGCGCGCGCTCCTTATTTTATTCTTCTCTATGATTTTACGTTATTTTATTTATAACCAATGTACGTTTTTGCAGGGCTTGAACAGTGCAACGCGTTCCGTTCTAATCTTTTACGAATTTCTCTCCGTTTTTTTAATCTCTTCTCGGTCAGATTAAAAATACTCTCATCGGACTCAACCCCTTTCTTTTTTTTTCTTGGGACGATCCTATTAGATGTTTAAGGTGTAATTTATAAGAAGTAAAACGAGAGGTAGGATTACTTTTGGACACCATGGATAATTTTATAGATTTTATGGTTTGAAATAAATTGAATTGGGAATTAATTGTGGGCCTTGGACCCTTGTTACTCGGCCAAAGAGAAGGAGGAGGAAAAGAGTGGGTTTATTAAGTTGATGTTATATATATTTAGGAGGAAGAGGGAGTGTTAAGGGTTCAAACATTTCAAACTCTCTCTCTATTATTCTCACTCAAGTGTAGAGACCTCTTGCCTTCCTCCCCCAAAACAGCCGGCCACCATCACCATGTGTGACTGCCGCCGCCGCCAGGACGTCGCCGGAGCCAGCTCCGACCGCCGCCGGCCGGCCGTCGCCCCCTTGCCCTCTTGTTGCTTTTGTTCTTCTTCCATTCAAGTGTAAATCCTTCCATCTCAATTCTCCTCTTCAATTCTTTAGAGTTTATGAATCAAATCTGATTTTCTCTTTATAAATGGTGGTAAATTTCAGAATTAGTGTGGAGTTCTTGAGTTCTTCAAGGAAAGAAAGGAGGGTCTCAAATTGGAAGGAAGGAAGTGGTGAGTTCTTGTTGAATCCTTGTTATTTTAGTTGTTTCAAGTGATCTCCTTGTGAAAATAAGCATGCATGTAGTTTTAGAAGTGTAATTTTCTGTGAAAGTGTGGAAAAATTGATGGGTTCAAGTTGCATGTTCATAGATTAGGTGTAAATGGGGATTTAAAAGAATTTTGTGAAGTTGCATGTGAAAATTGATGCTAGTTAGTGAAGGTGAATATGGATTTGAGGATGTATGGGTTTAAAAGAGAGGTATTTGATGTTCTTTTGACTATTTAAGGCTGAGTTTCTGTGTATATGATGATACCATGATGGTTTATGAAGGATCCTTAGCTAAATCACAAAGACTTAGGTATGCATGTGAGTTTTGGACATTATAGGTACATTCTGGTTGGTTTTGTGTTTTTCAGGAAATAAAGAAAAGGATTTTTGGTGTTATTAGGGTTTAATTAGGTGGACAAGAGTGTTAGCTAACACCCGGTTTTTACGGATCGACTTTTCGATGTGTATTTTAGAAATTATGACCAAAACCGTAAAATGGTACGAATCTGGAATTTAAGTGACGGCAGAATGAAAATGGCTAGTTTTAGTCTAGTTAAAGTTTGATATGGTGTCGGGTCTGAACATGAAAGTTTTAGAGGACTGTTTAAGCTTTCCGGAATGGTATGGTCTGCGTTCATACGACATCGGATGAGCAAGTTATAGGTGTTTGTTTGAAGGATAGAAATTCTGGAATTTTTCCAGAATTATAAGTTAGTGACTGCTCTTGTGTTGGGTTAAAATTAGGCCTTTTTCCCAAGATTAAATCGTGTGGTGATAAAAGATAAGTTAAAGTTTGATTCTTTAGCTTTCCATAGACAGCTTATAGGCCCAAAACCGAGTAGTATAACTCAAGATATCGCGTTCCGAAAAACGTTACTCGGCTTGTACAAATTCTGGACAGATTGTATAATTAAGCGTTTTAACCCCTGTAATCATGCTTTTAGCCTCCAGAGTTAACTATAAAGTTGTAGGGCGTATCCTAAGCTTTCCGAAAAGTACTCTTATGTGGCAATCCGATATCTGTAGCAATAGTTGCCTTCCTCTTTGTAAATGTAGGAAAATTCTTTTAGTTTATGAACCGGTTTTGTCCTTTAAGAATTCCTCACCTTTCTCCTATTTAGATGAGAAGGTCTAACTCTAAATTTTCTTCCTCTCTAAGTTTCACTCAAGTGATCGTTGCTCGTGCACTGTTCAAGTCCTTGCTCGTTGGTAGTTTTCGTTGTCAAGTACGTGTACTGCTTAGCTTTTATGCTATACATGTACTTAGATTATCTATTCTTGTATTATTTTAACTATGCGCCAAAAGGATTCTTATATATATGCTTACATGCTGAAATTTTACTACTAAACATGTCCACGAGAAATATGCTCTTTTATAAGTAAAATTTTGGAGCTTAGAAGTGAACTTCATGCTTTAAGAACTAGTGTTGTTTTATATAATTAAAGAGGAAAATTCCCCTTATTTTGTAAGAGCATCTAGCTTCAGTCGAATACAAAAATCAAGGGGTTTACCTCTTAAGAAGTCTTTTTATGAGCTAACTTTACTTGAGGAGAAGTTCTTTTCATGCTTGTTGTCGAGTTTTAATTAAAGATTATCTTTACGATTAAAGTTTTCCAAGGAATTAGAAGTTGTTTTAAGTAATAAAGCCCCGCCCATGATTAATGTGCGTAAAAGCACACCAAGGAAATAGTGTTTAATACACACCATGTTCACGTGCCTTGAGCACCTCATGAGAAATTATTCTGTGCCTTAGATGTACACCAGGAAAATCTGGCCAGTACGATAGATATCCACCATCCGGACCTCCCGATCGGTCCGGGTATGCGCATATGGAGGCTTAGCCGATGATCGCAAGTAGGAGCATCCATGTTAAGTTCTACCATATCACGTTATCTTCTCTTTGTAAACTTTTACGTTTATAAGTGTTTAATTTCAATACTTCTATAGCTTCGTGCGAATTTATGCTCTTTTATAAATTGTGGTTGTATTCCTAGTTTTGCAAGTTTATTATGGAAAATCATGGTTTGCCTTTACACGTCTAATCACCCTGTGGTCGGTTACCCTGTGAAGTGGATATTTGTGTTGTGAAGTCAGGAAGTTACCAAAAATTGGAGTTCTTGTAAGTTGATTTATTAAACCCTTCTCTTTCAAGCTTTACTTCAATTAATTATTAAATGGAGTTGCGCGCCTAGGGGTAATAAAATCACAGTATTACTTTGGCTTGTTTTATTCAATTCTATTAGTATGCGTACTGAGTAAAACTCACCTCCTTAAGTTGTTTGTTACTTTTAGGGCCGCAAGGGAAAGGCAAGGACAAAGTCATCGAAGGGCGGAACCCAAAGGCAACCTAGGTGGTATTCAGGTGATCTTGGAGCTCCTTTTGGAAGTTTATAGGAGCCTTGGTTAGGGTAATGAGAAATTGTTGTTATTTTGGTCTTGTGGCATGTGTTAAGAATGGTTTATATGTTAAGTTGTTTCCACTTCTTTGGGTTGTATAACTCTAAGAGTCTTCTATCTTGATGATTTATGATGTTCTGTTATGGTGGTCTGATTATGTGGTTGAGTGCAGTCTTTTGGTGTGTTGTGATGGGTCTTAGCCTAGTCCATGATCATGGACGGCAGTAGTGCTCTCAGGTAATTATCCGCTGTTGATCATTACGTTAAGTAGTGAATTAGCTTAGTCTGGTGATTTGTAACTTGGGGGTGTTACAAATTAGAACCCTAGACCGACTTCAATTAAGTTGTATCTAGCAAGATACATGTGTTTATCTAGAAAACTAAAAGCTAGATCAGAAGCCTTTGCTGCAATTTGACATGTAAGAACAAATTCGTTGTAAAAAAAAACCCTGGAGTGCCTTCATTTCGGAATCTTTATAAATTTGTTCCGCTAAAACAGACAATATATACCTGAAAAATGAATTCTAACACAGTCACATAATACCTCAAACTTTGTTGTGCTTCGACTCAACTTCCAGATGATGGGCGATTGTCAACGGCAGTCCAAAAGCAGATGTCCGTTGTTATGGTTGAGAGAGAAAGAGAAAGGCATCCAGGAACGAAAAGAGAGGCTGGATGAAAGTGAAGAACGAAAAGAAAACGATAAGATCTGTTGTTAGGGTTGAGAGTCCGAGAAAAAGGTATACAGGAAGGTGGGGACAATAACAGGTGAGAGGTTAAAATGCGCCATTCAGGGTTTAGGTCAGGGTCTCTGATATCGAACAAAGCAAGGGCACAACTGAAAGTTACTATTTCTGATAAGGATATACATGGAATTCAACATTTGGGACATATCTCTTGGTTAGCTGCTTTTAATACAGTTTTAGATTTAGATTAAAAACTTACTTTTGAAAAATTTATAAGTATTTCTGTATGTAATAATTTATATTTTTATGTTTTTTTTGTCCTCTTTTATTTGATATCAAAGTAATGAGAATTAAGGTTTTAATTGCTTAAGATGAAAATGGACACTTTTTTACAAATTTGAATAGTTAAGAACCTTTTTATAATTTTAAAACAATATTTGTCATGTTAAAATAGACATTGAAAAATATAATGTACCTAAAAATATATTTTAATAATGTGGTCAGAATAGTTTCGATTAAATGTAAGCTATTTGTTAGTAGTTTTTTTTGTTTTGAAAAAATTATAGTTCCATCCACTCTTTTACAACGGTAAATTACTATATAATAATTTAAAGAGCCTTTTAAGGAAATTAATACCTCCTACCACTAAGAAAATTATGGTTACCAAATTTAAATCTTGGTGAGGAGGATAAATCTCGACTTAAATACCATGTCACTTAAGTTACATGCTCATTACATAGACTATGGAGGGTGTTTGGCTATCCAGATTTTTGGGTAGCTTTTAGTTTTTTGGATGTTGTTGGTTTTTTTTTTTTATACCAATGTTAAACAACTACTTGAGTTGTTTGGTAAGTAAATTTTATATTAGTTTTTGTGACATAATAAGTTAGTTTTCAAAAGGCTATTTGATAAAACCTTTTGATATAGTTTTTCACAAAAAACTAATTTACCAAATACTTCCCTGCAATCGGTTAACCTAAGCAACTAAAGTCAAACAGCTAATTTAAACAGTTATTAGCTACCCGCTATCAGCTGGTTGCCAAACGGGGCCTGTATCCACTGGTGCTCCCCATCATGTTAAGGGGCGTTTGGTGCTTTGCTGTTGTCTGTTTTTAGCTTTTGGCTGTTTTGTTAGTTGTTTTACTTTTAGCTGTTTTGTTAGCTGTTTTTGTCAGCTGTTTGTATTAGTTGTTTGTATAAAGAGTGTTTGGTAGAATTAGATGTTTGTAGGATGTTTTTTTCTCTTGATTTCCAATTGTACCCTTGGCTTTATTTTTAGTGTTTTTAACATTATGATTTTTTATATTCATTTTTAGGTTTTTGGTCCATATTGTAATTCATTTTTAGGTTTAACATTATTATTTATATTCATTTTTAGGTTTTATTTTATCCCGATGTACTTTTACAATTTAATGTAGATATTTTATAATTTATTTGTAGAAATTACACTATTATAAACAATAGGTATATGTATAATCAATTAGTAACTACATTGTCAACATAAACCATAATGACAATATGAGTCTCTTATCCAAATTAATAGGAAAATCAAATAAACTAGGAGATTTTGAACACAAGTATCATTTTACATAAGAGAACAATTTTTGGATGATAATTAATTTAAAATATAAAAGGGTTTTTGGAAGATAATATGTAACGCCCCGAAAATTCAATTATCGAAAAGTCAAAGTCAAACTAACGTTAACAGACAAAATTTAGCGGAAGACTTAAACTCTTATTGGGCGTCACTGCCGTATCCCCGAAGGAACACAAGGCAAGAAGGAAAAACAACGACTGTCTGTCAACGACAACCAACTAACAAACTCATACTTAGAGAATAAACCTCAAACTAACTTCAAGTTCCTCATGCAAGAGAAGCAACATAAATAACAACTTATAACATGTCGACCTCACTTCTAATTCCCGTCCCCAGCATATTGATCATCACCTGAAAACAAAACATTTCAAAAATAAGTGGGAAATCTCAATAATGTCTACCCCTAACGTTAAAAACAAGTTAAGTTCATTTCAATTCATTTGAGGAAGAGGAAACAAGTCAAACCATTTCGCAAACCTTTAACCCCAAAACGGTTCTCCTCAAACCAACCAATTCATTTTTTATTGTGCGGGCGGGATACCACATCCCTTAGAATAAAATCGCCTACCACAGGCATCAAGAGTTCGCCTACCACAGGCATCAAAAGTTTGTCTACCACAGGCATCAAAATATCAACTATCCTATATCAGGGAAGAAGCCCTGATCTCCTGGTCTATAACCCGACAGGATTCCAAATCCTGAACAACGAGTTATGCCCCGAAACCCGCTTATTGTTTCACTTTGAATTATTAATATCTTATGCAAAAACTCAACTCACAACTCTCAAGTCAAACCCAACCCAGGTTATTAAAACCAATAATAAAACCGCGCATAAAAGACTATCTCAATTCTCAATTCATAAATCAATAATTACAAACAAATACAAACAGTTATCCAAAACAGATGGTCACATTTCAACAAAAAGTCCCCTTTCGGGATGCAATTCTCAAAATAGATTAGAAAACATTAAAACACATTTAAAGTGCATCCCAATGGGGATTATGACATAGACATTACCTGGTTAGCTTCACTTCACAGCAAAAATGAACACACTTGAGCTCACTAACGACGCGAATTAGCTCAGGCCTAAAATAGAATAATTATTCTAATCAAAACGCGCCCTTTGAAGTTAGTATTAACTACCTTCTAACTAACCCTCCCCTAGGAACCTTATAGGTTCCTATCAATCATGAATTTATACTTTAAAACATTTAATACATTCCAAATAATCACATAACCAGCTCCAAACATCACTTTCACACAACAACACTTTTATTAATAACAAACATTAACAAACAGATTACAGCATCCACATAAAAAGGATCGTAACTTGACTTCCCGACATCCTATGGGTCTGATTTTGGACTTTTCGGAAACCTCGGGATGTCTACTAAAACTCTTAAGTTGAACTCGAGACCCAACACACACTTTAAGGTCCACAAAAACCGTCATCTTCCCAAACTGTCCAGATCTGACCTAGGTCTGGTAATCGGGGTATAACTCGAATTATAAAATTCCAAAGTCCGGTCCGTAAAATTCCTATTAAAGCTAACATCTAAGGGAAACTCCAGTCCAAAGGGTTCGATCAAAAGACAACTACACTAGCCGTGGTGACCCGATCTTTAGACCCTAACGAAACTGTCCCGATCCCGGTTCTTATTTAATTTATAAATTCGGTTCTAACCTTCACCATTCGGTCCCGGGGTTCTAATTTGGGCATAAAACAGTGACTAAGGTTAAAAGTCTTTAACCTAACTTAACCCATGGTCCAACTTCATAATTCTAAAATTAAAACTCACTAGAATCAACTTTAATCAATCCAACTTAATTACACACAACATTAACCATGATATAACATATCACAACCCAAAGAAACATGTAATTACTTGCTTAATAAAACAAGAATAGAACTTGATAACCAACAGCCTAATCATGCATAAAAAAAAACATAACTTTAATAATCCTAGCATGCTTGACCTATATGAATTATAAAGGATAAAAGTAACTACGAATTTCTTAATCAAGAATCAAGAAAGGTCTTAAAGAACATGTGAATAAAAATTAAAGAACATATAAATATTTAAACTACCAATCAAGAATCCTAACAAAACTAATTTCCTTTAAACAAGATTCAATCAAGAATATAAATTAGTAAACAAGAATCGAACTTTACTAATTCAACAACCTAACTTATTTAACAAGATTTAAACATGATTGAATTAAAGAATATGTGAAAACTTAACTAACGATTCAAGAATTAATCCAAGTAATTAAACTTTAAGAATTCATGCATATAATAATAATAGTTTTTCTAAAGCCCTAAACATGCTTCACAAGAAAACAAAATATATCAAACAATTGAACAATAATAATTTTACTACAACTATTACAACCCTAATACACCAAATTAAACATACAAGATTACATAAAATAATTTAGACAAATTTACACATAATAATACAACACAAGAACAATAATTACAAATAGCAACTTAATAAAAAGTTACACCCTAATTACCCAAATTACAAAATTAATCAATCAAGAAAATAACAATAATAATACCATAATAATCATAATAATACAATAATAATAATACAATATCAGAAAATAAAATAGAGAAAAAGAAAAGAAAAGAATTGTAAAAAAACAACTTAGGGTTTACGTTAGGGTTAGGGCACGGTTTTCCGGCGAGTGGGTGGTGCGACGGCGGTAGGGTGATAGCGGCGGCGTCGAGACGAGGGCAGGGGCAGCCGCGGGTGGTTGTCGGAGGGAGGTGGTGGCGCGTCTCGGTTCGAACAAAGATCAAGCACAACACCGGTGTCTCTTCGATCGTGGGCGGCGACGGCAAGGAGGCGGTGATGACCCGGTGGTGCAGACGGCGAGTCGGCTGAGGTGGCCGAGTGGCGCGCGACGAAAGTGGGCGGCAAAGTCGAGAGAGACAGAGAGATCGCGAGGGAGGAAGAGAAAAGAGAAAGAAAGAAAGAGGGTGGTTGCGGCGGTGGTGCCGGTGGTGCAGGCGCGGTGCGGCGGTGGTGCCGGCTGAGAGGAGGCAGCCGAGGGAGAGAGAGAGGGGGAGAGGAGAGGAGAGTGATGGCTAGGGTTAGGGTTTTGATTGTTATTAGGGTTTGAGGGAGAGAGAGAGAGAGTTTTTATACTAGCTAATACTTAAGGCCCAATTAACACTCCTAACCCAACCCAACTAAAACAAATAAAATATGATTTTTTCTAAAAAAAACAACTAATAATACTAATACTAATAATAATATTAATAGTAATCACATAGCAATTAATATTCACATACTTAATCATATAACACAATAATATTAATAATAATACTAAAACAGAGTAAAACTAATAATACTAAACCCATGAAATTACCGATATACCCTTGTTAGTCTCTTACGATCCTACAAGCTCAAGTGTTAGCAAAAATAAACACAAACGAATAATAATAAATAACGAAGTCAAACCTAATTTACTAACGACGTCACGGTCAACATCTTTGGATTTTTCGGGGTTTTACATAATATACCAACCTTTGGGGGTGTTGGATTGTAATATACCAACATTTACTATTGGACAGCAATATCCCTGACCTTTATACCTAGGTGACATTATTATACCAACAGTGACTAAGGGGGTGGTGAACCAGCCAGTCGGCCTCCATGCGCACTAACATGGTTGGCGAAGGGTAAAAAATTGTCACAAGCCAATAACTTCATTAACCCCTTAGTTTTTCTCACTAACCTACATTACAAGACATTGGTTGGTTGTGTTTCGCGTTAGTATGAATACCGGTTCAACACCCATTTAACCACTGTGTTAGAGCTGATTTTTTTTAACATGGGTTAGTAAAAAAAACGGAGGGGTTAACGGGGTTATTGTGCAGTGACTGATTATTTTTACTCCACCTATCACGTCAGAATCGAGACCAATTAATCAGTTACCACCTCCTTAGTCACTGTTGGTATAATAATTTCATCTAAGTATAAAGGTCAGTGATATTGTCGTCCAATAGTAAAGGTCGGTATATTACAATCCAATACCCCCAAAGGTCAGTATATTGTTATCCAATATCCCAATATAAAAAGCCAATAACTATTTACAAAATGAAAATTCTACCATAGTTGAATTTATTTTCAAGTATGGTAGTTGGAAATTTTATGCCATTCATTTATCAAAAATAAATAATATTTGTTAAAAAAGTATATATCCTCCTAAACATAGTTAATTATTGTATCAAGTTACTTTGTTCAACCTACATTGATTTTGAATTTTTATGGTAAAATTAATGGTATTTTCACTTTTTAACTATGATAGTTGAAAAAAAAATCAATTATGATAGAATTTTCTTAAAAATATTCAATTTTGTAAAAAATTATAACTTAACATATAAATTTACTTATTGTAACAAGCCCTACGGTGAATATATATATTAATTTTAATTTTTAATGGTAAAATTAAGGGTAATTATACATTTCAACTACTATAGTTGAAAATCTTCAACTATGGTAGAATCTCCCTTTACAAAAAGCTACTATGAGTAGCTTTTTACAAATTGGCTTTTTGAGGTAAAAAGCTAGTTGAATCCGCCAACCTACCAAATACCCCAAATTGACATATTGACTATTTAAACAGTCAAAAAACCTTCAAAAAATCATTTTCTTCAAAAAACCATCCAAAAAGCGGGACACCAAACACCCCAGTTTTCGCGGAACACGTGAGAAAGAAAAATAAAAGAAAAATTGGGAGCTTTTTTTTTTTTTGTACTTTTTTATATGTTCCGTTCACGACTACAGATGCATTACGTAACTCAGTCCGTCGACCCGTTTATTGGTAAGTAGTTTGCGAACCCTCAAAACACGTGAAGGGTGAACCTCCACCTAATCCAATAGTATCCTTCCACGTGGACTTTGTTAGGATGACACTTTCTGTAATTAAATTAAGCACTTTTTTTTTTTCCAAAAAACAGTGATGAAAAGTTCCGTCTCCCCTATCCAAATTGCAAACCAAACCAACTCCCTGCACCACACACCTTACTCGAGGTGAGAGAAACTTAATAAACTCGACATTCACTCAACACACCACGTCTCACGCATTCCTCCTTCTTCTACTGCACCAATGGCGGCCATTGACGACGACTTCTCACCTTCCTCTCTATCAATGCTATGATAGCCTTCACTCTTCCTCAATTCCCCTACAATTCACAACATTTACACCAGTATTAACTACACTACGAGTTTCCTGAAATGGAGTGTTGTCTTGGAGTTGGAGCTCCGAAATTCGCGGCAATGGCGGCCTCTCCTTGTTCTTCCTCCAGGAGAGACAAGCTGAAACAGAGTGGTAGACCTACTCAGCCTTGCTGCGTTTCCAGACTCGATCATCATCATCTACGCATTGTAGGATTAGGAAGTAGGAGTAGAGGTAGTGTGAGATGTTCTACGAGTGAGACTAGTTGTGTAGCGGTGAGAGAGGAGTTTGCCGATGAAGAGGATTTCATCAAAGCTGGTGGCTCTGAGCTTCTTTACGTTCAAATGCAGCAGAATAAACTTATGGATGATCAGTCCAAAATTGCCGACAAGGTTCAATTTCTTCTTCGCTTCTCCTTCTTTTTTCTACGCGGAAGTTGCAATGTTGTTCGTCACTCTATCGTTTTGTTTCCTGCGTTTGACCACACCAGGTATCGTACTGATACATATACAATATGGTGTTGTACGGTTTTGCTTATATTATGTGCAATCTTACTTTTACGATTTGTTTAGATTATACACTTATACCTACTTGGACTTGCTTTGAATTGACTGGGAATGCTCGAGTTCGGAGCTCAAGAATTCCCCAACTGTGTTGATAAGTTGACAGAGTGTTTGCTCTTCTATGTCTTGGCAGGATAATTATACGCCTTTTGAATCAAGATGATTAATAACAATGTTGAATTGTCCATAATTTGCATTTTTGTAACTTTTTAATAATATTTTCTCTAGTAATTTTCAGATAAAATTTTCCTTGCCATTCCTTAAAAAGGAAATTGACTTTGGTGACCATCATGTTCTTCTATTGGAATCTTCAGACGTAACGAGGTCATAGTCTACAAATGGCGCGCTGTCCATTCCAGAAAAGGAATTTGGCTTTGGCGAAAAGCGTGCTCTTCTATCAGAACTTTGTGGAAGGAATAGAGTAAACTCATGCTAATCTTTCTTGGGGAGGGCCTGAAATAGAAAGCATGTAGTTACTTTTGAAGCTATGTCGATGAAAGTTAGCTGTAAGGAATAATGTATTAGTAATAGTATTATAGGTTACTTAACTCGGTAGCTGTTATAAGGAAATAAAGCAATAGACACATGAGCAAGTTAGATTTTAAGAAAGGTTCCATGAGAGATGCTGTGGTGTATGATGAGCTGCTATCCAAGAGTTCAAAGTAGGATTTTGAGACTGCAGATGAACTTTAAAATTCTGTTTTTCTTTCCTTTTTAGTGGTGCCGAGGGCTATTTCGAATGAGTGATCCAGTTATCCACCCGCACCCTCCCACCCCTAGCCGTTCTTTTCAATAGAAGGCGAGTAACTACTAGATTTTGGTGTCATTCCCTCCCCTCTAGTTTTTAGATAGATTATGTTTTATAGTAAACTGCTTATCAACAACAAGTTGGTATCCAAGACTTGCTAGCAATAAGCATTAGGGAAATTAGTACTGAGTATGCAAGAATTGATGGGAAGAAAACACTCTACATGGCCGTCCTTCTCAATATTGAGGGGAAATCCGTGAGCCAAAACCTTAACTGTATAAACTAATAAGATGAATGATAAGTACCTATACATTAGTTTAACCTCCCCATCATCCTGCTGACCTACTCTCATGTGTTTGCCATCCATGCAAGTATTTGAATGATCCATCTTTGCCCCTCCCCATAGACTTCAGAACAGTCATGGAGGATAGCTTTAGGACTTAAAAAGTAGAGTATTGGATGTTTGAACAAGACAAGAATGAGCTCCATTCGAAAGTTGGCTTCTCTACTGAAGTTAGTTAGGAGGCTTCTAATATGAAGACATTGTTATACTTGAGACATAGACTTTGATAAGTGTTGTTTGTTCAAGAATCCCTTCAATGTTGGAAATAGAGATAGTGCCCCCCTCCTCAATCTAGCATTAGAAGCTAGGCATGGTAAGCAAGAAGCATGAACTAACCTGTAAATCTTGGGAGTCTTGTCTGTTTTCACTAAAAAGGTATTCTAGAAGAAGCATATCCTGTGCATCTATTTCATTTTCACAACAGTTTTTCGCTTCTTTATCTTGTGATTTTGATTGCAATCCCATTGTTTGCATTTATAAACTTGCATTCTACATCAATAGCTACAAGCAGTTTGGTTTGTGTTTTCTTTCATGATACTGTTGGAAATTATGGTCCCTTGTTCATTTATGTGTCTTGCAGCTGCCTCAAATCTCACTTGAAGGTGATTTACTGGATCTGGTGGTTATTGGTTGTGGTCCAGCAGGACTGGCTTTGGCAGCAGAATCAGCTAAGTTGGGGTTGAAAGTTGGTCTAGTTGGTCCGGATCTTCCTTTTACAAATAACTACGGCGTTTGGGAAGATGAATTCAAAGGTAAATTCTTTTTGTAAACCTATCTTGTTCACCTTATTGATTTACTCTATCACCAAAATTCATGGTATTAAGAAACTTTAGACTAGTCTTCACATGAAACTTCTTCAATAATCCCTGGCACTGTTAATAATTCCTGTTGTTGCTTTAATAGTGAATAGAACCTCCAATGTTCTTTTCCATATACTGACTAATCCTTGTGATTTGTTGATTTCTCTAACAAGCACTAATTAAAGTTAATTCCTTCCATATTTGACTAACCATTATTTTATGGCTTTAGTTGCAACTGTTTGAAAGTATCTTTTCGATTCCTGTGGATACTGCATCTAGAATTGATTCATTTTCCAAATTTGATTCTTAAAGCTCACAACTTGGTGAAACTTAGGTGCATGGCAATATGAAATATGTAGTCATCGGCTGCTTGCTAAGAGCTAAATTTCTGGTGAATTTGAAGTAATATTTTCTGTTTCAGCTCTAGGGCTTGAGGGCTGTATTGAGCAAGTTTGGCGAGATACCGTTGTATATATTGATGATGATAATCCTATATATATTGGCCGGCCATATGGGCGAGTGGGTCGACA
The DNA here is from genome assembly GCA_029582165.1 of Portulaca oleracea. Taxonomy (NCBI): domain Eukaryota; kingdom Viridiplantae; phylum Streptophyta; class Magnoliopsida; order Caryophyllales; family Portulacaceae; genus Portulaca; species Portulaca oleracea. The sequence goes on from CM055869.1 coordinate 49,751,313, forward strand.
TTTACTTCACAAGGAGCTGGTGAAAAGGTTAAATTACTGCTTTCAACTTCTTTTAGCATTGGCTGTTATGAAAAGTTGCCAGCTTGTAGTTATATAATCCATATTAATTTTCTCTAGGTGTTTCGAGTCAGGTGTCTCTTATCTGAGTGCGAAAGTTGAGAGGATTATGGAAGCACGCGAGGGTCATAGTCTTGTTGATTGTGAACAAGATATCACTATTCCCTGCAGGTGACACTATTCTATTCTCTATGGCCTGTATCGATAATAGGTTTATTCATATTGACCTGTGCTGCATGATTCTAGGCTGGCTGCTGTAGCATCTGGAGCGGCTTCAGGGAAACTCCTGCAGTATGAGGTCGGCGGTCCAAGGGTTTGTGTTCAAACAGCTTATGGTGTGGAGGTTGAGGTATGTTGTTCTTACTTAGCTGTCCAGTAAAGTTTGTTTAAAGCACTTGAGTTACTGCAGCTCATATTTGGGAGGAATTTTCTCCAATAATGCTTTGTGTGACATGCTAGTAAAATATCTTTTTCTTCTCAAGTACTATTTGTTCGCACAACCATTTAGGGATTAAAATTTGACCATTAATTTCTCAACAATACAACATTCTAATTATATGAAGCTACTATTATTAAATTCTTAAAGGCAAATACTTTCATAAGAATACAACATTGTATAGCTATTGGTAAAATATTATTTGAAAAATAGCCGGTTAAAGAAAAACATTGGAGACCAAGAAAACAAACATAATGGGAAGGAGTATGTAAGGTACAACAAACTCTGCTGCTTGAAAAACAAATGAAAATAGGAAAAGGAAACCTGAAAAGAGTAAATTGAAACCCAATCTTAAAGGTAATCTTTAACTTTAGCTCAGTGAATCTGTCCCCAGAGGATACTTTCTTCCCCATACTGTTACGATAAGAAAGAATATGGAATGTAACGTGTAGGTTGCAGAAATGTTAAAGAATATGCTCTCGTTTTGTTCTCTAATGCGGGAAAAGATGATTTCCAGGTTGCGATTGCTTCTTCTAATGCACAATAACCTGTGTTTCTTAGTACTCTTTCTTTTGGTTTATCGGTCTGATTTTCCTTATGGTGACAAAAGGTCACAAAGTCATTGGCTACATGCATTTGTTCATTGCTCAGTTGGGTTCTGATCTTTGATTATCGACATTCTACAATACACTTCTTCTTTTTCACATAAGGTGCAAAGCCCTTGTATATCATGTTTATGGGTTATGGTCAAATAGAAGTTGAATATAAGAGAGAAATATATTGTGTTATCTATCAACCACTGTATTTTAACTATTAAGCAAAAAGTTCGTTGGCACAATCTGCATTGACTCATGTGACTTTTTTTCTTCGTTTTTTTTTTAAAAAAATTCCATGATATCCCCAGGTGGAGACCAGTCCATATGATCCTAACGTGATGGTGTTCATGGATTATAGAGATCACTCTAAACAGAGGTTTAACTCTCCGGAGGAAAAGTATCCTACATTTTTATATGCAATGCCGATGTCACCTACCAGAATCTTCTTTGAGGTTAGCCTTTATTAATTAGTGAATACCTGATATTTCAGCTTACTTGCTGCCTAACTAAAACATTGCTATGGGATTTCAATACAGGAAACTTGCTTGGCTTCAATAGATGCAATGCCATTTGATCTTCTCAAGAAAAAGCTCATGGCAAGATTAGAGACTATGGGAGTTCAAATCGTCAAAACTTACGAAGAGGTAGTCTCTGATAGATGCTTCACACCATCAGTGGATTCTCTTCCTTTTTCTTCCTAGAATGTTATTGAGTAGTGATCTGGACTAACACATATACAACAGGAGTAACCTGATTTACCGCTGTTATATAAGGGAGAAAGATTTGCCCATCCCAAATGAATAAACAACACATACACAGCAGTGCAGTCTAGTAGATAGGTTTTAGTGTTTTGTTTGCATTATAAAGGAAGGTTGTAAGAGTGAAGGAGTACAAGCTAATTTGAAAAGAAAACTAATTTTATGACATCAACATAGTAGGCTAGTCATGAATTGGCTCAACAAACCTCTTCTAAGTGGCAGGCCTTAACAGAGATAGTGTTGATAGAGGATTCACGGGACCAAAGAGGCAAAGATATCGGTAGTCTTTCAGCCTAACTTCTACTTTATCTCCATCTCTTGTTAGCTTTATGTTAGCATGTTCCTTACTTGCACTTAAGTATTAATTATCTTGCCTCTTCCCTTATTGTACATTCATATATATTTCTTTAGCCTTTTGTTTTATTTACCTCCGTAGTGGCTACTACCTAGTGCACTTTATCTTCCTTTGATTTGCTCCACAGATTGTCTCCTAGTTACTTCATAACTTCTGTTCAGAAAGATCTTCTTACCTAAATAACATCTATGTTTGTCACGGGTAAGGGGTTCATACATATGGACCTTTTGAAAACATCGAAGGGAATTTTTCTGGCAATATGTTTGATATTATAAGAATGTAATCATGTTGCAATACGATGCAAAAGGGACCCATGCAGGGAGGAGTTATTAAATATTAATCATGTTGCAACACTGCTAATAAAATCATAGTTTGGCATTTAACCATGGCAGTGGTCTGCTAAGTCCTCTATTTCACCATAAAGGGGTTAGTGGAATTATTCCAAAGATTAAATGAATTAAGGCCAATTTGGCCAGAGCTAGAGAACTTGAGGGTTAATGTTAGATTCACGTTTTTTCAGTTCTGCAGAATTATTTGGTTAAAAGCTACACTCCATAAAATGTGGGTGCTTTCAGGTCACTCAGACCTTTGGTGTTGCAAGAGTCTGATAAATATTCCGAATATTGAACCTTAGGTATTTGTTTCTAAGCTTGTAGCATGTTGAACAAGAAATCATTCATGAGAATCCATTTGTCCATCCAAATCCTTATGTAAGGGTCCGAAGAAATGCTGAAGGTTACAAAACTCCTCAAAGTTGAGACCTCTTCTACCTACCTAACATGAGGATGTCTCATAAAATGAGAGTTCTAGCTGCGAAAATCAGCTAGTACAGGGGCCCTCTATGGCAATGAGAACAGGTAAAAGAAATCCTCTCATGTAGAAAAAGAGCAAGGTGTTAGAGTATAAAACCATCATTGGGCCTATAACCATCAGCTTAAGCTTTTGATTGAGATGGTTCCACATGGTATCAGAGCCAGACTTGAGCAAGAGGTCTCCGGTCCGAATCTCAGCACCCCCCATATTCATATTTGCGCAAGGTGAAGGGGGCCTTTGCAGCATCCACACTTCAAACCCAAAGGGCATTCACGTGAGGGGGAGAGTTAGAGTATAAAACCATCATTGAGCCTACAACCATTAGCTTAAGCTTTTGGTTGAGATGGTTCCACACAAGGCACCTCTGACATGGATATCTCTGTTCAACCAGGAACAAGCATTTCCGCCATTCTCATGCAGGATCTGGAGGTGAAGATTAGCGCAGCCTTGCTGTGGGCAAATCAAGATCTCCAAAGAGGCCGTTTCTAAGTAACCTGCATTTAAACAATTAAAAAGTGAATATAAGCAATAAGAAATAAGAAAAATTGAAGGGAGATTACAGCAGATGGAAAAAATAGGTTTTCTGTTAGTAGTAAAATCACCCTAATTTCAAAGATGACTAGTCATTACCATTTGCTACTCGAAACCTGAAAGACAACGTAAATCACAGAGGTTTCACAATTCCAGCGACTATAAGTGTTTTCTCACTGTTTAGCTTCCCATTTGTTCACCTGTGATATTGCTTCGATTAGGGCTGTAGTTGATATCTATTTGAGGCAAATATGTTCCCAGTATAGTTGAACACAAGAGACATTGTGTTGCAGGAGTGGTCTTATATACCTGTTGGTGGATCCTTACCAACTACAGAGCAGAGAAACCTAGCATTTGGTGCTGCAGCAAGCATGGTGCACCCAGCAACAGGTAGGATTCTAGTTGTACCTGAAATACTGACCTAAGCCTGGTGTCATTATTAATAACCAAGAGTTCTGTAGTCGATCTAATGTGACGCAGCATCTTGATTTTCTTCACCACACAGGATATTCAGTTGTCAGATCATTATCAGAGGCTCCTAAATATGCTTCTGCAATTGCAAATATCATCAAAAGAGGCCCATCCAAAAATGCCATTCTCCTTCAGACAAATGTGCAGAACATCTCGATGCAAGGTTTGTGCAAGTTTGGATGTTTATTTTGGCAGTGAAAGCTCACATCTAAAAGCTTATCAGGAAAAGGATGTGAGATGTTGAATATCCATTAGTTAGACCATTGGTGCACTTGCATTGCTTTTACCATTGTCGCCTGTTATTGACTTTAATTGTGTAATTGAAGACTGGCAATTGACTGCAGTAAATTGAGCGCAATTATAGTGTACCACCTTTTCACTTGATAGTAGACTTTGAATAGAATGAATCAACAAAGGAAATGAGAAAATATAAAAATTTGTGGCGCTTACTGTGTAATGAAACATATTATTAACTCATCAACCTTTTTCGCCTATGAATGGCTTGTATTGATTGATGATTAATGAGCAAATGGTGCTAATTCTATTTCATTGGTGCAGCATGGAATACTCTTTGGCCTCAAGAGAGGAAACGTCAGAGAGCATTCTTTCTATTTGGACTAGCGCTTATTGTGCAGCTTGATATTGAGGGCACAAGGACATTCTTCCGCACTTTTTTCCAACTACCAAAATGGTAAAACATGTATACCCTGTTGAATTTAGTTGAATAAGCTCGTGTTTATTTTATCAACTTCACTATATTTTACACACAAGTAATTTCCTGGAAAAAGTCGAAGGGTGACTATACCGCAGATTTAATAAGAGAAAGGGGAAGAAGGTGGGGGGGGGGGGTGGGGGTTGAAACTCCTGCCTACAGCTTTATATTTTTGAATATTACTATAATTAGGCTTAATCATGGTTTAGCAAATAGGAATTCATAAGAAGGTTGCATAGGGGAATTGCGTTGTTTCCTACAATGCGATCAATGACTTCTGCAATAAGAATATCTCCTACCATGCCATGATGCCATTGGTTTTGAACTGTATGAATTTTTATTCATTCATTTTTTTTGGGGTCTGAAATCTGTTAATTTATTGTGTACAGGATGTGGGAGGGATTCCTTGGCTCAAATCTTTCGTCAGCTGATCTATTATTATTTGCGTTTCATATGTTCTTTATAGCACCAAATGATTTGAGGATGTGCCTTATAAGGCATCTTCTATCTGATCCTACAGGGGCAACTATGCTGAGAACATATATGACAATATCTTGAATCCTCCCTCTAGGCAAATTTTTGGATCCTGTAAAGTTGGATGATGCTGTATAAGACTATATACACTATCCAAATTTGTGTAAATATGCAGTTTTTCTGTTTCCACGCTTCCAGCAAGAAACAACTGGAAACTAATAAGATCCTGTGCAAGGCAGGGTATGCAAGATACCCATTTCATTGCCAAATGTGAAGCATTTATTGTGCCTTCCATGAATATGATTTCCTACTTTTTGAATTAATGATATTTATAGCCATCCTTAAAGGGGTAGTGCTCTCCTAGCAGAAATCTTTTCAATTTACAAAAGCTATCCTTTGAAAAGCTGGAGGGTGAAAAGATTCACAAGGTGTGAATAAGGTGTTGGAGTATTTCAAGAGTTAAAGAGGTTTAAGGAACCAAGTTATAAGCTAAGGGTTGACTGGGAAGGTCAAAATCGAGTTTACTAAGTGAAATAGACCCAACATGGATCATACCAAGTATGACACGGGTCGTGTTGAGGTCAATATGGGTTGTGTTGGAGACTAGTCAAGTTTTTTTTTTTTTCAAAATCCCTTGATTTCAGCCTGGACATTAACTTGTAGGGGCAACTTTTAGGATTATTCTTGACTGATATTCTTAGTCAAGATTAACCTTTTAATGATGGTCAAAATACCATAGACAAAGCCCCCAAATCATGTTATATTGATTGTCAAGTTTGAATAAGTTTTAATGCTCCAACTCCTATAAATAGTGGATGATTTTCACTCATTCAACACACCTCAAGTTGTCCTTCTATCTTTCTAGGGAGCTTCAACACAACTCCTAAAGTGTTGAACTACAGTAACTTCTTGAGAGTTTTAAGAGATCTTATACTTTGCTTATAAGAGGTTAAGTTTTACCCTTAAAGTCTATTCGCGATCTAGTGAATAAGTCTTAAGAGGAGACGAGTTTGACCCTCGACTCCTGGCTACCCACATGATCTCTCATCTTGTGTAAGCGACCGTGCTACTCTGTTTTCCAACAACAGGAACAGAGAGAGAGAGAGAGAGAGAGAGAGAGAGAGAGGACAATATGAGACATTAGAAAAGAGAGTGTATTTCATTCAAAACAAGAAAAGAAAACAAGGCTAGCTAGGGTATTTATATTACACTCCACGCAACTTACTACAAGGAAATAAAAAGAGAAGGAATATGGAATCTATAAATAACTTAACAAAATCACTAATAAACTAATTTATATCTTCAACATCCCCCAGTGGCGGATCCAGAATTTAAAGTAAGTGGTGTCAGAATAATTTTCTTTTTTTAAAAAAAATTGAACATCACAAATAAACGCTAAAAGTTGTGTTATGTAGTTTATTTATATGTAACTACCGCCTTCCTAAATATTAAAAAAATGGAAACATGTACAAAATGCTGTTAGCAGGTATTGAACACAATACCTTATATGTTAGGTAAAAGAAAAATTTAAACATATTAAAAACACTATCGATAGGTATTGAACACAAGACCTCTTTGTGAGGTCAGTTCCTATATCACGAAAAGGATAGCACCAGCATGCTACATAGTTCTGTTTGATTCTACTTGGTGTCAATTAATAGATAAAGAACATATTTTCCTTTTTTTCCTAAACATATTTTTTTTTTAAAAAAAATTCAGTGGTGTCAATTGACACCACACTAGCTGAAGTAGATCCGCACCATCTCCCCCCCCCCCCCACACCCAAGATTGGAGAGTTATCACTCCCAATTTGCTGAGTAAATGATGATGTTGAGTCCCTGGAAGAGCTTTAGTAAGTATGTTCACGAGCTAGAGATCAATTAGAATATAACTTAGGGAAATCAACCAATCTGTAAGTTTTTTCCTTACAAAGTGAAAATTGATTTTTATATGGTTAGTTCTCTCATGAAAGACATTATTTCTTGCAATATAGATTGCTACTTGATAGTCACATTTTATTTGTATAGGAGTAATGGGTTCTACTAGAAGTCCATGGCATAGGCTGCTCGACCATGCCAATTCTGCAACTAGCCTTCTAAGTCTTCTATATTCAGCTTCGGCAAATGATAGAGAAACTATTGGTTGCTGCTTAGATTTCCTGAGATAATTGTGTTACCACGAAACAAAATAAACCCACCGACTGACCTTCAAGTATGCTTGCAAGCACCTTGATTCGAATCATTGAAAGCTAATAACTTGAAATTATCATCCTTGTGTATCAAAATGCCAGGTTCGGTTTCCCTTTGAGGTACATGAGAACATGTATTGTAGCTTCCTAATGTCGATCAGTTGGACTTTACAAGAATTGGCTCAAATGCTTTAGTGTGAAGGCAATATCGAGTATGATATTTACAAGGAAATTGAGCTTTCCTAAAAATTTTCTGTTTGGAGAAGGATTAGGTAAGATCAACCCAGAGTTTGGAACTACCTTGATGTTTATAACATAGGAGATACCACGGGTTTAAGAGAATCAAGTAGAAATATCTTGAGGAGCTCACTTGTAAATTTCTTTTGAGTAAGAATGAGACCTTATGAGGATGGAGTAATTTCTAAACTGGGAAAATATTGTGCAACACCTAGGTCTTTAACCATTACAACTTACAAGTTACACTTCATCTAGTTAACCTTTAAAAGAAGATATTTCTTTAGTGTGATTAGAATGTCATCCACATAAATAGTCAAATACACTGATAGTGGTTGATTTCTTATAGGACAGAATTATCATTCTCTGAATGTTTGTAAACACATTCATATACAACTTCTATTAGTCAAGGTTGTTAGAATCAGGATCCCAATTAGAATCAATGAGGGTAGTTATAATCAGAACCATAAAATTAGATTGAGGATTGTAAGTGTAGGACTTGCGAACCGGAGGGCACGGTCCCCCATAGAGTGATGAGTCAATGTAGAGTTGCATATACTTTCTAGGGTGCATTTTAATTATTTTACACACAAATATTATTTATTAATAATTTCATGTTATTAAAAAACTTTTAATTTAACTATATTTTTAACCTGAACATACCATTTCTTTGGTGATTTTTCGATGAGATGACCCAATTGTCGCATATTTTACTATGGTTGTCTATGAACAATCGTAATAAAAAATTTTACAAAAATAGTATTAATTTCCTTTTTACTTCATATATCATATTAACCATAGCATGCTAAAAGGTTCATATTGTAGCAGTGACTACCAATAATCTTTATTTCTACAATCATATTGTCATATTAATTTTCCATTTTTTTGAAAGGAACATTGAAATAGCTACAAGTTTTCTATAACCCTTTTCTCTACACACTTGTTATAACCTTTTTTTAAAAGGGATATTGGATAACAATATACCAATATACCGACCTTTATTATTTGACAACAATATCCATAACCTTTATACTTAAGTGATAATATTATACCAACAGTGACTAAGCGGGTGGTTACTGGTTAACTGATGTCTGTTCTGACGTGACAGTGGAGGGGAAATAACCGACCCTTGTCCAATAATCCCGTAAACCCCTCCGTTTTTCTCACTAACCCACATTTAAAAAAATCGGCCCTAACACAATGACTAACAGGGTGGTGAGCCGGTCTTCGTATTGACGTGACACACAATCAACCAATGTCTTGTAATGTGGGTTAGTGAGAAAAACTAAGTAGTTAATGGAGTGATTGGCATGTGATAGTTTTTTCCCTTTCGCCAGATACGTTAGTGCACATGGAGACCAGTTAACCACCCCTTAATTAATGTTGGTATAATAATGTTACTTAGGTATAAAGGTCAGGGATATTGCTGTCCAATAATAAATGTTGATATATTACTACCGCCGTTCCATAATAATTGTCACTTTAACCAATTTTTTTTGTCCCAAAATACTTGTCATTTTACAATCTCAATGCAACTTTTTGCAACTAACTCCTTTTTATATTATTTTTTTGACACAAAAGTAGAAAAAGTAGAAAAGAGAAGTCTACATAAATAATTTAATATTAATATTTCATCACTTTCAATACTCAACTAACTTCTTTTATTGATTTTCTCAATTTTTGTTAAATGGATAAGTAATATGAAACGGAGGTAATGGATACATTATCATTCAAAAACTCTTTTCTAAAAAACTCAGCTGCCCAGGTAGATGCACGTACCAAACTCGATTGATGTAGCTTTTCTCATTTAAAAAAAAGGAAAAAAAAAGAAAGAGTGTGCAAGGTCAATGGCATGATATGAATGATTTAGTAAATAGTTTGTAGAAAAAAGAATATCCAAAAGATGATACCAAGAAGGGGATTAGTCTATAAATTTGCTACCTAGAATACGGACAACTCTGGTGTCACTTTCCAACAAAGTCAACAGGTATTCTCATACATTATGTAACCTCGCATCCTCAACGATTCGGCCATTTCCCCAATTGACCAACAAAAAAACAGATTTGATGTGAGTATAAAAATCGAACAAGATCGAGCTAAAAAGGACCCCGATCGATCCCCACCCATGGCATAATATAAGAAGTCATCGGATGTTACAAGAGAGAAAGTCAAAAATTCTCCATTTGTAATTGGAGTAGCTAGCTGTGCGCGGCGGCGGAGATCGATGACGACGGTGGCGGTGGCGGTGAACATCGGCGGGAGTGGGAGAGGAAATGGAAGCAGAAGGGCGGTCAGGTGGGCGGTGGAGAATCTGTGGCCGCAATATAGTCGGTTTGTTTTGGTGCATGTCATGCCTACAATCTCACACATTCCTACTCCATGTATGTATGCAATCTCTCTCTTTCTCTTTCTCTCGTGGAAAATGCTGCTTTTATTCTTGGAATTTATATGTACTGGGATGTATTCTACAGAATTAAGATACGAATTATGATATATCAGGGTTTTTCCATCGTCTTGTTTTTAATGAAAGGGTCGGCAGTCTCTTGATTTAGATCCCTTCTTTTACACGGCTGATTGGAGTGAGTTGCTGTGGAATATAGAAATTTGTGGTGCGGTGTGGAACGATAACCAACCAGTTGCACAAAATAAGGGTGCCTAAATGTAGAACAAAATTATTATGAGTTACCCTAACTTTTGGTGAAATATTTTTCTGGTACCCAACTTTTCAAATTTTGAGCTACCCTTACTTTTTGGGTTAGTAATTATTTGGTGCTTTTCCGGCCATTAATTTTATTAAGTGATCAAAATGTCCTTGTTCTTCCCTTCTTGAAAAAATACCCTTGAAGAAAAAGAATGAGGGTATTTCGGTAACTTAATAAAATTAATGGCGGGAAAAACAACAAATAATTACTAACCCAAAAAGTAAGGGTACCTCAAAATTAGTTTTGAAAGTTGGGAACATTGGAGTACCTCCGAGTAATTTTTTGCTAAATGTATATTTCTGTTGAATTAGGGTATGTTTTCCCATAGTTGATGTGCTCTACTTGGGTCGATCTGAATTCACTATCTTTCTGTATTGTCAACACCTAATTTTTCTAAATTTTTAAACTTTTCTTTGGATTTACTAATTCTTTCTTCATCCAACATTTAATTGATCTCATTGGTTTTACTTTTTATTTGGCCATTGTGAAAATTTGTTGTATTACTTCAACTGATTTTGGGGTTCCGAAATCTTTGTTTTTTTAATTTCATGCAAAATAATTGAAAAATGGTTGTTTCATAATGTGGTTTCTTCGTATATGTGAATGCTCATAAATTATGTGGCATAATTACACTATTTGTTGTTTTCCAGGGATGAAATTGTGTCATTTTTCTTTTATTCGTGAAGCTTATTTACAATGATAATTTTAAAATTTGCTGCCATTGCTTTTAAATATTTTAATTTTGACAATTGTTCATTGTCAACAAAATTTTTTTTATATCTCCCTTTAGGGTTTTCTTTTTGGGAAAAAAAACTATGAGCCTACTCTTAATAGGTAGAAGAGAAAAACATCTAATTTCCAAAAAAAATAAAAAAATTGAGAATGTGGCAAATGGATTTGATTCCAAACCCTTGCCCTTCTATGTATGTATTTATGTATCTAAAAAGCACGAACTTAGATATGAGACACGGATACGACACGACACTGACGCAGGGACTTGTGGATTTTGAAAAAAAAAAAGGACACGACGCTTAGTTCGACACACATACTAATTTATATATAGTACATTAGAAATACCCAATTCTACTTTAGAATCATTGATAACAAATACATTTTCTCTAATAGTTTACCACTTGTAAAACTATATATAAAATATAAAATATAATAAATTAATGGAAAAGGGATAAATGTATTTGTAAGATGGTAGACTAGGGGGCAAGAACAATGACATGGTGAAAAAAAAAGATATCATAGCTAAGAAAGTTGTTGAAGGTCGGTTGGCGGGAAAATATCATCCCCATCAACGATTCAGAAGTGTCCGAAGGTTGGGACTCGAGTGCTCACTATGAGTCCTGCCAATGTCGAATGTTCATTTTTCAATCCTTTTTAGAGGACATGTTTCTTCCCATGTATGACACATATCCGTCACGTATCTGAGAGTGTCGGCATTGGATACGCGTCCAACATGAATGCACTAGGCTAAAAAGTGTGTCCTTCCTCCATAGGTATGTAAGGATGTATGCATGTATGATAAACAAAACTACCTTCTTCTTTTTTTTCTATAGTTGCCAATCTTGCAATCACCTTCTCTATTTTAGTGATTTGAATAATGACATTGATTGACCGGAGCTTCTGAATTTTTAAGTTTGAAAATTGAGTTTTCGTATTAGATTAATTTACTCAATTTTTTTAGGTAAATCAAAATGGCTAAGTAATTCAACATAACATGGTTACCTTGAGCATAGGACTGACACAAACATCATGTTTGGTGGCATGCAATTTCAATGTAATATTGTCAATACAAAAAAATTTGATGAAATTTTACCATACATAAAGTTGTTGAAATTGTCAAAAATGTGAAGGATGATTTAGTGTGACTGACTGACTGCTGTTACTAATGATACTTTCTTCTTTCATCCATAATTCCAGCTGGAGATCGAATTGCTATCAAAGACTTGGATGCAAAGGTTGTGGCCAGGTACATGGCTGATGTGCGGCAAAAGGCTAAAGAAATCTTCCTGCAGTATAAAAAACTTAGTAAATCAAGTGAGGTAACACATCTCCAGCTGATTCCCATACGGCTATGTTTTCTCATTCATCGGTGCTGTTCTCTGATTACCAACCTTGCCAACTTACATCTTTCAGTTGGAGTTTGAAACGATGCTGCTTGAATATGACAATGTCGCAGCCGCGCTTGTAGACTATGCGAAAGAGTCCAGAATCAGAAGCCTAGTCATGGGATCTGAATCCACTAATCGCTTCTGGAGGTACTTTGTTTACTGATGTAATCGTGTGATTAAGCCTCTGTCTCAAACGGGTTTGTAACGAAATGCTCACCAACACTTGCTTGGGTAACACCATACAAACTTTTCTGTAGAAATGCATCAATATATGTTCACTGTCATGTCGTTGCTTTACCTACTATAATCCAACCCAGAAAAAAAAGGGAGGACCTGAAATTGCCCTCTTTAGGTGTGTATCACAGACGCGGTAGTAAATTTTTCATGTCGTAGAAGCAAAAATGATTGGGCGTTTTGATTTCAGGAAGATAAAAGGCCCTGGAATACCACAGATGGTGTTAAAATGTGCACCGGACACATGCGATGTATTCGTTGTGTCTAAGAGAAGAGTGAAGACAAAACTGGCTACTTCTCTGACTTCAACTGGTATGCTAAGGAGAACATTCATTTTTTGGTATTTTCAGATTATCATATGATCATATCTGTGTTTGTGACCTGCTTGGTTGGTTGACTGCAGTGCCGATATTGATGGAAAAAGAGTTGCCGGTGTCCCCAAGCAGTGTTAGTAAGTTGCCAATAGAGTTGGTCACAGGTCAGTCACCTTTACACTCGTCCTCATCGATAGAGCCGAGTACAGGACTGTCATCGTGGTCAGAAGTTAGTCACTCAACATGGGGTGATGATGAACTTGATGTAAGAGCAGCTAAACAGTTCAGGTCCATTGCTTCTTCAAGCACAGGGTTTACTTCATCTGCCCAGATGTCGACCAGTGAGACTCGAGCATCCTATGATCAGGTGTTTTTTCATGCTACATTTGTTGATTTTGTTACCTAAAGCTTTATAATGTTTGATGTAAGCCAGAGTAGAGACTAATCTGACGAACCCATGTTTTTGTTGGCAGTATAACTTGCATACAGAAGTAGACCAACTGCGGCTTGAGTTACAAACGACCCTTGCTTTGTACAACCGAGCTTGTGAAGGCTTGGTCCATGCGCAGAAGAAGGTAGAGATTCTTTCGTCAGAGTGTGTCGAGGAGGCAGAAAAGATAAATGCTGCTACCGAGCGGGAAGAAACACTGAGAAGAATTGCTGAGCAAGAGACGGTTAAACATAAACAAGCCGAGAAAGAAGCCAAGGCAGCGAAAAACTTGCTTGCAAGGATTTCTTATGAAAGACAGATGGCAGAACTGAATGCCCTTAAAGAATCAAGGGAGAAAGAGAGGATTGTCGACGCAATCATCTCCAGCGAAAGGGGGACTAGAAGATATGCTCCGGATGAGATTAAGAAGGCAACAGATGCATTTTCCGAGGATAAGGTCATCGGTGAAGGTGGCTACGGGAAAGTTTACAGAGGGGTACTCGATCACACACCTGTTGCAATCAAGGTGCTTCAGCCAGATGCCACTGACAAAAAAGAGGAGTTTCTACGAGAGGTAAATATTTGTAATTGCACTTTTTGATCTTCAACTTTAAGCCCAATCAAAGTCAAGAATCCTACCTAGTTGTCAAGTAGGAGGTCTAATGTAGCAGCATTACCCCTGATTTGCAGAACTATAAAAGGGTCAGCTCTCAGTTCCATTAAACTTTTAAGTACTTCAAAGTTTGGAATTCTAGCATTATTACCTAAGACGTTTTCTGGATCATATAACATTTGGAATTCTAGCAGCGGATATACCACCTTGTTTGGCATAAAATATTTTAACTGTTTCTATTTGCAACAAGCAAAATGTGATAGAAGCCATAATGACTTACCTGATATCCTTCGCCGTCCAATTGTTACGTGCAGGTTGAAATCCTGAGCCAACTGCGACATCCAAACATCGTGCTATTGCTTGGGGTATGTCCTGAAATGGGTTGCCTTGTGTACGAGTACATGGAGAATGGGAGCCTTGAGGAGCACATTTTCCGACACAATGGAAGAGCCCCTCTTCCTTGGTTTGCTCGGTTCCGCATAGCCTTTGAGATAGCTTGCGGGCTGGCGTTCCTACACAGCAAAAAGCCAGAACCCATTGTCCACAGGGATCTCAAACCCGGGAACATCTTGCTTGGCAGAAACTATGTCAGCAAAATCAGCGACGTGGGCTTGGCTAAGCTCCTCTCAGACAATGTCCCTGATTCAGTCACCATGTTTGGCAACTCCCTGCTAGCTGGAACTCTGTACTACATAGACCCCGAGTATCAGAGAACCGGAACTGTCAGGGCGAAATCGGACCTGTATTCTTTGGGGATCATACTGCTTCAGCTGCTGACAGCCCGTCATCCAAACGGGCTCTTGCTCGTCATGGAGGATGCAATTGCCAGTGGAACCTTGCCCTACATTCTGGATGACTCTATCAAAGACTGGCCTGTTGCTGAAGCGGAGGAGCTCACTAAGCTTGCATTGGAATGCTGCAAGCTTAGAGCCAGGGAAAGACCCGACCTTGAAACCAGGGTTCTCCCTGTTCTGAAAAGGCTTGCTGATGTTGCTGATGCTAGAATGAAGGTTGAAAGAAACAGCATTTTTGCACCTAGCCATTACTTCTGCCCAATCCTTCGAGTAAGTTCTGAAACATACTCTATAACTCAATCACCATTATATCCCAATCACCATGGTTTTAACTTGTAGTGTTTTCTCTTGACTTAAGTCTTGATTGCCATCTGATGATGGTTGTTTGAGTCTTTGCTCTATGCTTTCCTCGATCTTTTTAGATTTGGGAAGAACTAATGCTTGGTGATTGGTGTGTATGTCAGAGTTAATTACATTTGCCCTGTCTGACTTATGTGGTAATAATTTTTGCACACCCGACATTTGAGAAATAATTTTCACCCTACCTGACATTTGAGTGGTCATAAATTTAAAGCCCCTCAGGTATGTTATAATTGATTTTTTATTGACTTTTCCGGTGAACTGTAAAAAAATAAATATGAAGTGACCTTTATACCCTTGTTATTATTTCCTTTGACTTTCAATTAAATGTGAAATGACTTTTGTACCCTTAGTATTAATTGTTATGGCATTTTAAAACCCAACCACTCCACTGATTCCTCTGATTCCTCTCCCCGGCCCCCCTCCCATACAGAAAATGAAAACCTAACCCCTCTCAAACCACCATGTATGTCTTCTACTCTCCAACATAGTCTTTTCCTTCTCAAATTAAAGGGCAACATCGTAATTTCACTTAGTGATATAGGGGTATTATTGTATTTTTCCATTTCCGATGACAAGTTACCGGATTCTAACACTAAAAATCACTTTCACTAAATGTCAGGTAGGGTGAAAATTATTTCCTAAATGTCGGGTATGCAAAAATTATTACCGCATATGTCAGGTAGGGTAAATGTAATTAACTCGTGTATGTCACTTGTCATGGAGGGATCACAATCACCATTATATCTCTGTGTAACCCTACCTTGGCTCTTAGGTGCTCTCTTTCTAGCAAAGAAAGCTTGGTCTTCCTCCTTTATCGAGACCTTAGACATCTATTTATCTAGCACAACCCCTAGTTGCCACAACAAGGTCACTATATTTGGGGTTTAAGCCACGAATAATTATTCGCCTCATTCTTGACTCACTTAATGCACTTTCTGGGTCTACTTTTGCAATTTCAACTCATAAAGATTTAGTTTTAGTAAAGTATTGATTCACTGTCATGTTTCCTTGCTTGATAGACATAAGCTCATTTTCTAACTGCTGTAACTTGGCTTCATTCTTCTTGGTGAACAATGTAGCCAAGGTGTTCCACGCTTCCTCGAGTGTCTTACAATCTTTAATCCGATATAGATACTCATCTTCTATTGTGACAAAGAGAACATACATCGTCTTTCCGGTCTTGATCTCCTATTTTTCTTGACATTCGGATCTGTCGGCGTTGTCTTCTCTTTGCCCTCAATGATCTCTCATTAGTCTTGTCCCTTCAAGCAACTTTTTATGCGTGTACACCAAATACTATAGTTGTTCTCATTGAGATTCTCAAGCGAGCTAGCTGATCCCGAAAAATCTGCCATAACAACTTGGTAAGCACCCTACACTTAACCAAGACATTTTGTGGTCCCAAACCAACAACTCCAACAACTACCATAGTCCCTAATTGTGCAGTCAGAGTATCCTTTGTGCTTCGGTCCCTAACCAGACACACACAATAAGGCAGGACTATTATACACTAAATAGACACACACATTCACGAAATTCTTGTGGGAGATCTCTCAAACACTCCAAGACATCTTTCTACCTCTCTTGAGTGTGTTATGCCTTACCTCTTTTGCATTGCATCACCATGATATCTTACTCCTATTTATACTAACTCCACCGCTTCAATGTGTGGCGGAGATTATGCCAAATGTCACAATCCTATATTACATACTCTTACATATCCTAGATACTTTCTAGGATATTTCTAGAACATAACAATAATATCCTAAATGTTCCTAGAATATAAAGTGGGTGATGCTTTACATCTAACAGCAATGTCATTTTTAATACTAAATGATGCAGGAGATTATGGAAGATCCTCACATTGCAGCAGATGGTTTCACATATGAGCATAAAGCAATACAAGTATGGCTGGAAAAGCATGATGTATCGCCAGTGACGAAGCAGAAATTAGAGCATTTTAATCTCACACCAAACATGACATTACTTACTGCAATACAAGAGTGGAGGTGTCGTCTGGCATCTAACAACACCTGACATGAAATAGATATCAAGTTGTATTGTATAGCTCCAAACAGCTTTCAAAGTTTTGTGTTTCCTCCTCTGCTAACATTTTCTTGTCTTCTTTCGACATGCAAGGTTTTGTACATACGACTAGTTGTTTGGTTTAAACAAATTCATTCAGTGTTGAATCAAATGAATCTGGTTCAAGCTCGTACAGTCTTAGTGTGCTTGCTCTTTTTTAGCAAACAACATTTGTGTAAATACTTGTATACTTGCAAGTCCTTTTAGAAACTATATGTTTCTCAACAATTTTAACCATTTAGTGTTTCGATTGACTAGGAATTGACAATATTTGTTTAGCGCAAACATTTACCTTTCGTCGTCTAGGCGTATGTTCATTATATATCTATAGTTATTTAACTTTATCTTCAAAGAATCCTACCATCTTATTAAAGAGGAGGTTACAATTTGAGCAAGTCAGTCATATGGATTTATTCTTTGGCGGTTAATATCCTTGTGCAGGGTTTCATAAACCAATATTCTGTTTGTGTCAACACTTGTTTCTAATCAGAATGAAGTTGCCCGACACGACATGCTAATTTAGCTACAGTTCAGAAGGGGTCGATCAAAGTCCCAAAGTCATACTAGGTGAATTGAGGAAACTCGAGTTCAAATCATATATTCACTTGTTAAGTTAGCCAAAGTACAGTCAGTATTAGATACTCAGAACTGGAGAAGCTCTGATTCAAGTCGAGTATATCAGTTAAATCAAAGTGAGGTTGCTTGCTTAATAAATATTAGATTGCTTGTGATTTGGGACTAATAATCTGGTCCTCAGTTTCCTTAGAGATACTAACAAAGATGCCCCACCTTATCACAAAAACCCATTAGAGGTTCCGACCCCGTAGGCAAAACCAGGAAAGCCTGTATTTGAGTAATTCCTGATAAAACAGTTTTACCCTTATGTACAGCGAGTATTTGGCATGAGCTAACATTTTAACTATCAAACTGAGCGAATTCCAGAGCATTAGCATCAGGGTCTCGGAAGAAGATCGCGGGTCTTCCTGATCGACTGAGGGTGTATGGAATACCTGTCATCATTTTAAGCAGAAAGATCAAAACCTGCATGGCTAAGGGTATTAGGGTACCAGAGAATCAATCTAACCCCCTTCCCCATCATGAAAGGCGCGTGTTTCAGGGTTACCTGCTTTGTCAAGGATTTCTTTAAGCTTATAAACATCTTGGATTGAAATGCAAGTGTGGCGATCTCGACCACCATGTTCAGGCCGCCCAGTCAAAGGGTCCGGATTTGGGAGCTCCATCAAATGGATCATCCCAGAGCCTACCCATAGCCACGCTCCCCTGTAAGGGAGCTTGTCATGTGGTCTGGCCTCATTTATCTCAAGTCCTGAAAGAAGGGGTGCATATTAGAGCTGCTGACTAGATATTGTCGCTTCTTGATTCCTCAACTTGTTAACCAAAGCAATAAACATACCCAAAATATTCTGATAAAATTCAAGTGACCTCTCAAGGTTTTCACACAAAATGCCAACATGGTGTAAGCCAACAACTCCATAATCTGCATCCAAATAATTCAGAACTAATGATAAGGACATGATCAAGTGTCAGCAAAAGAAGAAGAAGAAGAAGAAGAAGAAGAAGAAGAAGAAGAAGAAGAAGAGAAAGAACCCAGTTATGACAATGCAGCTGCCAAGCTCCATTAGAACCCAACATTGGGGAGAGATTTGGTGTCAGAAGGTATCTATTTAACTTCACATGGTCACACCAACACATCTTCAAATTCTATAAACCTATCCCACATTTAGCGGATTCCACAATGCATATTCTACCATGAAACAACCAAAGACTGTAACCTCTATCGCCAACAATAAGCATGACCCAAAAAAGAAAGACAAAGTCTAGCAGATAAGTATGTTGATTAATAGATGTGTGAAACCTAAAAGAAAGACAAAGAAAGGATGGCTGTTGTTTAGCACTGTACAAGT
Organism: Portulaca oleracea; assembly: GCA_029582165.1. Lineage (NCBI taxonomy): Eukaryota > Viridiplantae > Streptophyta > Magnoliopsida > Caryophyllales > Portulacaceae > Portulaca > Portulaca oleracea. The sequence goes on from CM055869.1 coordinate 49,770,518, forward strand.
GTACGCTGACCAAAAAAGAAAAACATACCGATCTTTTCCTTTGCATTGGTCGATTCCACGAGGACATCTCCATCAACAGAAGTGGCTCTTATTCCTGAACAATTCCCGTGTCTTCTTCCACTTCTTCGGACAAATGGACTGCTGATCAGCACTGGTGAAGTAGTTAATACTGTTCTCTGACAATTAACCTGGAGGTTGAAAATTAGAAGCAAAAGAGTAAGGCCCTGTTCAGTGAAATTAGTGTTTAAGATAGTGGATATGGGTTTATGTAGTGGATAGTAGTTTGGGCGGCGGATAGCTGTTTAAGTAGCGTAAAGCGGATGATTGTTCAAAGGAGAATTGTGTTCGGTAAATTTAGCGTTTGAGTTAGCAGATTAATGTCAATTGACATAAAAGTATATGGATAATTTCAAAAGATAAAAATTTTAAAAGGGTATTTGCCGACCAAAAATATGAAACGCTACTCCAAACGTTAAACGCTAACTTTATTAACGTTTCACAAAACGCTACTTGAAACGATAACAACTAATCAAAACGCTACACCAAATGCTACTGCGGAACACAACCTAAATAAAGATGATATAGGCCATGTTCAGCAAAACTAGCGGTTTAGATAACGGATAGTGGTTTATATAGCAGATAGGGGTTTAGGTAGTGGATGGTAGTTTAGATTGCGGATGCTAGATAGCTGCTCCAATGGAAATTGTGTTCTGTAAATTCAACGGTTGAGTTAGCTAATTGATGTGAATTTACATGAAAGAATATGGATAATTTCCAAAGATAAAATTTTCAAAGGATATTTTTGACCGAAAAATATAAAACACTACTCCAAAGGCTAAATGTTAAGTCTATTAACGTTTCAAAAAACGCAACTTGAAACACTTACATTCCTTAAAACGCTAGCATACTCAAGACTACTATTTGTCCAATTAGAGTTTAACTTAGTCAAAACACTAAACGCTACCTCAAACGCTATGGCGAAACACAGCCACAATGGCTAGATCCCTTATCAACAAATGAAACACTAGAAAGAATTCAGACCGCATAAAATCATCTGAAAAACACAGGCAACCATTGATATCTATAAATCTACATCTACTAGAACTTGAGTTTTAGCTCATTCATCCACAGATACATTTTTAGCTATCATAGTGATGAAATGTTTGCCTCTTCTAAATACTTGAATTAGCAAATGTTCTAGACGAATCACTCAGATTGAGTTAATTTCAGACTACATCAAATGCACAGCAGTTTAGCCTCTTGTTGCTTGTTGGCTTCCTAATAGGAAGTTTTCACGAAACAATAAAAATCATATTTGTCAGAAAACTTTTGGATTTATTTTTATTTGAATCAAACCAGCCAATACTAGAGTCTAAATGAACTTTTCTAGTGGTGGGTAGCACAATCACACAACTGGGTACAATTAAGCTTATCCACATTTACTTAAAAAGATTGCACATATCTATAGTTAAACAGCTTCACAATTCCGACTTGGCACACACCCCTGCCATACACAAGGGCATGAGCAAGGGTGGATCTAAAACAGCAAAATACCAAGAAGGTCGAGTCCAATGCATCTATAATATACATACTTGAAGTGTAAGAAAGTAGAAAATTGGTCAATTTTTGACAGGTCAATCCAGCCACCATGGACAAATGTAGATAGTAAAATTTGGTAATGCACATAAAATTCATAGCCGAGTTATTAAGCCCCACAATTCCACGAACAGAATTGACAAAGTTACCAGGAACGCTTCCCGGGTCATTAGTCCCCGAATGCGGGTCGCTAATTTTTACACAAATTTAGTCTAGTTTTGCCTACAGAACGCTTGTTCCGGGAACATGAGTCGCAAGCGTATGTAGCATTCCCGGTAAATATGGGCATGATTAGGAAGCCTTAGGCAGTAACATGTCTATTGGCTGGAATCGATTTTAATGGATCACAATTCACAAATTCACAATTACCCTTGCGATGTAATCATGATTACATAGTTTGTAGCAACCATAACTAGAAATCTTCTACTCAATTACCAGACTTTCATATAACCAAATTGTGAATGATCATACCATTAGAGATTTGATTGCATAGCAAAGTTGATTACATCCAACCTAATAAGCTATAAAAGTAAGAATGTTACATGAACCCAAACCAATTTGTTATTTGGGGGGTATGAATATTTAATCTTTACACCTAAGTTTGAGAACTTTTTCTCCAAAATCCTTTCTTCAGATAAGGTATTCAATTTATTTTCCATATTAATAGCACTAGATATGAATTAGATTAGACTGAAAACTTCAATTAGTTCACTGAAAGAAATCTAAGTAAACACAAATTAATATTTCGGCAAACATAACCTACCATTCAACCAATTCAAATATGATAATTACAATCAAGCAACACAACTGTTCATCGGAGAATTCAATTCAGCTTATTGCCAAGTCAGAACATCGAATTAATTTTATGGTATAGCTCAATCTCTCATAATACAAGTAAGATCAACGATGTCAAAAAATGAGAATGAGAACAAGAATGAGTATTTGTAAGAAAGAGCATGTCTGGTACCTTATTTCGTAGTAGTGAAGTGGAAGAGAGATTGGAGAGAGACGCCATGGATGAATGAATGAAAAAAGCTTGAAGGGTGTTGAATGTTGATTGTTTGTTTAAGACTTGGTTATGAATGAATCCAATTAAATTGTAGCAATTGACAATCTGAGGTTTGCTTGGGGACCTCTGTGGCTCATATGCTCCTTAGCGTTCAAACATAGCACCAAGTCACCAACCACTAACTACAGTCACCAAGGCTGATGGAGACCTGTAACCTCTTTCTGAAAGGTTAATCGGTAAGTTTCAGTAGTGCAAATCCAATAGCAATTCAAGTTTTTGAAAGGGAAATTGGAATCTAATAAACCGACTTTTGATGGTCCTTTGAAATAATGAACTAACCTTGCAAGTTAATTTACAACAAACTCACCTTAACATGTTAACTTTCTAACGAACCTCCGGCGAGTCCCACAGGCCGGAAAACTGAGTTGGCAGTGGTGGAAGCTGACTTGGAATAATTTTGAGCAAAAAAAAAATGAAAAATAAATTTAAGCATGTGCCTTGCTTATTTATGTGCCAAATCATCTTTTTCCCTTTATTACTAATAATTGTACAGCTCACCCACCTATCTCCCTCTCTATTTCTCTATTAACTCACACTCCACTCCACTCCACTCCACTCCACGCCTACTGTTCTATTTCATTAAAGTCAGACGTGATTGAACACCAGCACCTTACTCTCTTCCTCGAAATTTCTTTTCCCTCATTTCTTTCACTGCATTCGAATTTCCTAAACCCTAATCCTGTATGTGTTGAATTTCGACGGTGGAAACATAATCGCTGCAGACAATCTGAAGTTGAGGTATGTTGTTAAATTTCGTGTTTAATTTCGTTGCGGAAATTAGGGTTTGATTCTGGGTTTTTAGGGTGCAGTTTCTTACTTCTTGTTGTTGTGAATGTCATATAGGTGTAAAATGGATGATTGTGTAAATGTCGAGATCTACCATGGTGGAAAATTCGTTTTTGTTGGGGAAGAGGAGGTTGAGTATGTGGGTGGGAAGGTGAGCAACTTTTTCCCAGTAGATGTTGATATGTTGACTGATTTGGAAGTACTGGGTTTTGCTGAAACTTTGGGGTATCAAAGTATTGAAAGATTTAGTTACCTCATTCCTGGGATGACCTTGTTTGAGGGGTTGAGGACTTGCAAGGGTGATTTACAGTCATTAGATATGACATAGGCTACATTGGTGAACAAGAATTTGGTTGTGTATTTTGAACACAAGGTGGATGAACCTGAGGGTGTTGAACCAATTACGCTTGCACTTCCATGGTCTCCTCGTAGATTCAAGCGTCGTGCAATGAGGTCTCCATCCAGTAATGGGCCTAAGTCATCCCCAGTGGCTAGGTCAGCAAAGGGTGCTAGAGTGAAGGTAACACCTATAACTTCCCCATTTAGAAGGAAGAAGCCCAATTCTACCCCATTACCAACTGAGCCCAATGCAAGCAATATGCCAACTGCTAAGCCCAACTCTGAACCCAATTCTCAGCCAGAACATACTATTGACACAAGTATCCCAGGTGACTGACCAGACCCCACCCAACATAGAAAGTGAAGAACTAGTCAAGGCGCCTCCAGTTGACAAGGGTAAGGGGAAAGCTACTATTGACCACCTAGCACCTGAGGTTGACTGGGTGTGGGAGGATGCTAGGCATGACTCTCCAGTAATTGGAGGTGAGTCTCAAAGTGATGATGGTGAAAGTGGCTGGGAAATGGATGAGTTGCAACAGGAACTTAATGAAGAAACAACAAGGTCAACTAAAAGGAAGATCAGTTTTGATAATGATGATAAGGGTGGGCAAGGTGATGTCACAGTTGAAGATGTTGATGATGGTGATAAAAGAGGTTCTGCAGATGATGATGATGATGATCAGTCTGATCAAGATGGGGAAGAAGTTGACATTAGTGATGAGGAATATATTGAAGGGAAGAAAAGAAAGGAAGAGTGTAGGAAAGAGAAATCTAAAAAATTGAAGGCTGCTTTTGAGAAGGGTAGTGATAAAACAACAGGGGATGAAGATGAAGCAAATAATGTGGATGCAACAAACCATGCTGAAGCAAACAATGCTCAAAGAAACTCCCTTGATGGTTTCCATTCTGAGTATGAGGAATCAGATGAAGAGATGGATTCTGCTGGTGAGAGTGAAGGTGATATACCAAGGCTTTTAAGGAAGAAGAAGAAGCCTAGGACTGTTGCTTCAGGCATTAACTAGAAGACTTTCAAATGGGAGGTGAACATGGTGTTTCCATCAGCATCAACTTTCAAAGATGCACTAGCATCATATGCCATTGCTCAAGGTTACAGCTGCAAGATTGGAGTTGCTTATAGGAGGAGGAAAAGGATGGCAGTGGTATGTAAGAAAGGGTGTGACTTTTATGTTTATGTATCCTTTGATAAAGCTACTAGCAGTTACATTGTTAGGACTGTTAGAGGGGAACACAAGTGTAATAGGAGCATGGTGAAAAATCCACAATTAAAGTACAAATGGGTTGCCAAAAAGTACCTGGCTGTTTTCAAGGAAAAACCCAATTGGCCAACAAAGGAATTGATTGAGACAGTGCTGAGGAATAAGCATGTTGTGTTGCCTTATTGGACAGCATATAAGGCTAGAGAGCATGCAAGGACACTGCTACATGGGCCCATGTTTGACCACTATGCTAAGGTTGGATCATACATTGAAGAGCTGAAAAGATCAAATCCTAAGGGAACTTACATACTAACAACAAGGCCAGGAGAGCAGGGGGATAAACCTTATTTCCATAGGTTGTACATATGTTTTGATGGATTGGCTAAAGGTTTGTTGCAGGGGTGTAGGAAGGTTTTATGCATTGATGGAACCTTTCTTAAAACCTTCTTGGGTGGTGTCCTACTGACAGCAATTGGAGTAGATGGAAACCAGCAGATGTTTTCTTTGGCTTGGGCAGTTGTTGAAGTTGAAAACAATTACAGTTGGGAGTGGTTTCTCACCCATGTACGTCAAAACATATATAGTGAGGATGGATCTAGTTGGACCATTATTTCAGATGAGCATTTGGTAATATACATTACTTGAACATACTATAAAGTTGAGATTTTTGTTTGGATTTTAATATGTTAAATGTTGTTTGTTTTTTTTGTTTTGTTTACATTTGCAGGCTATTCTGAAGGAGGTTGCTACTGTTTTACCTAAATGTGAGCATAGACACTGTGCGAGACACATATATTCAAACTGGAAGAAAATGCACAAGGGGGATGAATTCAAGATGCTATTTTGGAGAGCAGCAAAATCATACAATGAGGCATATTTGAAAGATGCTCTAGATGAGATGAAACAAGTTTCTCCTAAGGCATATGAAGACTTCATCAACAAAGATCCCAAACTATTTTGTAGAGCATACATGAACCCAGACAGTAAATGTGAGACAGTTGTGAGCAACATGGCAGAGACATTCAATGCCTTCATTGTCAAGGTAAGGCACAAACCATTGATACACATGCTGAAAGACATAAGGAGTGCTCTAATGGAGAGGATTGTCCTCAAAAGAGAACTGATGACAAACTCAAATGATGATATATGCCCAAGGGTGAGGAAAAGGCTTGAGAAGGAAAAAGAGGAAGCTTGCAAATGCAAACCACACCCATCTAGGAATAATACATTCCAAGTTGATGTTGAGTCAGACAGGCTAGCGGTGGACCTCAACTCTGGTACATGTACATGTAGAAAGTGGGATCTCACTAGAATACCATGCTCCCATGCTATTTCATGTGTTGGTTGGCTGAAAATGGAAGGTGAAGTGTTTGTCAATCCCATGTTCAAAAAACAGGAGTATTTGAAAGCATATGAATTCTCAATATCACCTTGTGTTGGCGATAGGCATTGGCCTATGAAAGAACTCCCACTGCTGCCACCTTCTGCCATCCCTCGAGCTGGAAGACCAAAAAAGAATAGAAGGAGAGACCCCCATGAAGATCCCAAGAAGGAAGGAAAGCTGACAAGGCATGGACCTGTTATGTATTGCAGTACATGCCACAATGAAGGTCATAACAAAAGGGGTTGCTCTGACAAAGACACAACTGGATCACAACAACAACCTCAGCCACCCCAGCCAGAAACACAACCCCTACAACCACCTAGAAGGCAAAGGGGGAGGCCAAGGAAGCAACTATCCAACAGTGACACTACTGCTGCTAGGGGGACCTCAACTTTAGCTAGGGGGTCTGCTGCTGCTAGGGGTTCAGCTAGAGGGTTTGCTTCTGCTAGGGGCTCAGCTGCTGCTAGGGTAGCTACCAGATCCAGATCTGGTGCTGATTCTGCTGCTTCTGCTAGTGTTGGTAGGGGAAGTGGTCGAGCTGGGAGAGGAGGTGGGAGAGGAGTTGCTGGTAGGAGATATAGGAGAGGAAGGGGATCTGGAATGGGAAGGTGGTTTCCAACTAGGAGTGGGAGTGGAAGTGTTAGGGTTGAAGCTAGGGCATATAGAAGTGTTGCTTATTGGTTGGGGGTTACAAGTGCAAGGGTATGAATCTTTCACTCTCTTTTTTTATTTGTAACTTTTAAAATAACAAAAAAAAGGTGGTCCCCTGTGTTTGATTGTTATGATGACCAAAGTGAACCACATGATTATGACATTGAACTTTTTAATTTTTTAGGGGGAGGCATCTTCATCTGCTACAGCTGCCCAGACAGATGCACCTTCATCAAGTGGAGTGTTAGAACCCCTCAAGGACGTTGACAAGGACCTTGGCGTTGGATCAGTTTTGAATGAAAGCCAAAATTCGAATAGTCAGAAAAGATATGATGCGCAAGGAAAGAAATCTCAAAGCAGGCAGAAGGACGTTCACTCAAAATATCATAAGGACGTTCACCCCACAACATCTCAAGGACATTCATGACGGGCGAGAAGCTTTGTCGTAAAAGACAATTCGAGAATCCAAGAAACAGGGAAGTCTTCTAGAATATTTAATACCTGATTTTTCCTATCTATTTTCTAATCAGACTAACTGATTATATTCTTTATTTTGTAGATTGTAATCAGTGAAGAAAATGGAAGGAAGAAAGGATTGCATATCACGGAAGATATCGCAAAGAGAAAGGAAAGTCAATCAATGCAAGCTTTGGAAAAAAGAGCAAAATGAAGAAGGAAAGAATCAATCTCAACGTCTACCAAGCCAACGCATACTCGCAATAAATAGAAGACTCAAAGAGTGAAGAAACTTAACGATTCCAAGTGAAGTAATCAGGTGTTACCAAAACAGAGGGTGCTCTGTTTTGAGTTCTTTTCCTCGTGTAGAAAAGTTGTATTCGGTGAGAAATTTGTGTTTGAGTGCAATCGATTCCTTAACGAAACTAGGATTTGATTGATACTCTTGTAATCGATTCCTAGAAGGACTTAGGATCGATTAGTGTTTACACCAAATTTGTGGTTGGTGTGTGTTTCCCAGAAACTTTGTTCGGAGCTTCGTTGTTCGTTGTTCGCTGCAACCCTAAGGACGTTCACCTTAGGCAGTTGTCACATTCAAGCATATATTGTTCCTACGAAATAAAGGAGGTTATTCAGTTATCTCTTATTGTCCTTTATTTCAGCTTACCTTGGTTTATCTTAAGTTGAATCTTAATCTGAAAAGATTAAGAAACCCTAACATCCTTTACCATTGAGTATTTGTGCAGAAATTTTCATAACCTTATTCACCCACCCCCCTAGGGTAATTGGTATCAGAGCCTGGTCCACTGAAGATTTAGAGACTAACAGCTCTATGGTAAAGATCATGGCTGGGATCGAAAATGGTGATATGGGGCAAGGACGTTGCTTAAATAGTCCTCCTTTATACAGAGGATCAAACTTTGCACACTGGAAGAAGCGTATGAGGACATTCATCATGGATCAAGACTATGACCTTTGGGGCAGAATTGAGAATTGAGACTTTGTCCCCATGATCACTGATCGAGAGAAATCACGAAACCCAAAGATAGATCCAAGTATTACGCGGAGAAGCGAGAAAGGCGAATAAAAACGTTAAAGCATTACATATCCTTTACTGTGGACTTGATTCTAATGAGTTTGAATTTATCTCTGGTTGTGATACAGCTAAACAGGTGTGGGATACCTTAGTGACCACATATGAAGGAACGAGCCAAGTTCAAAGAATAAGGCGTGACAATTATGTCAAGCACTATGAATCCTTCAAAATGAATAATGGAGAATCCGTCAAGGACATGTACAAACGATTCACTGTCATAGTCAATAATCTCAAGTCCTTTGGGAAAACCTACTCCAATGAAGAAAAAGTTCACAAGGTCCACAGATGTCTTCCAAGAAAGAAATGGGAATCAAAGGTCACTGTAATAGAGGAAGTTCACGATGTGTAAACTCTCCAATTAGATGGCCTCATTGGAAAACTTCTTGCTCACGAAATGTGTCTCCAGGAAGAGCAAAATGAAAAGGAAGAAGTATCCCGTAAGGACATCTATGGCCCTAACAACAATAATAAGGACCGGATCTTGGCCTTGATGACCAAGGAATTCAAGAAACCGTGCAAGAAAAGTCATACCTCCAGAGAACCTTCATCCAAACGTATCAACCAAAGAGGTAATGACTCATCAAATAATAGAACTAACTCACTCTCTTGTTTTTTTTTTTTGTGGTGACCCAGATCATTTGATCAAGGACTGTCCCTACCACAGAAAGAACAAAGAAAAGAGAAATCACATGGCCCTGATGGCCACTTGGAGTGATGATGAGGATACTACTAGTCATTGCATCATGAGAAAAGACATGTACACCAGCGACACAGAGGAAGTTGGTGCAGCCAATGATGACTACCAAGACAGTGACGAGGATGAATCAAGGGAGGTAACATTTGATGATCTCCTCACTTATCCTAAAAAGTACTTGGGAAAATGCCTTTTAAAGTTTGCAGGACGGGAGACCAAGCATTTAAATGAGATTAGGTCACTAAAAGAAACCAATAAAGGCCTGAAAGAGTCCAATGAGAAATTCGAGAAAATTATGTGAAGGGCTTACCTCCAGGGTCGACATTCTCAAAGCTGAAATACTAGACCTCAAGGTCATCCTTGATGATTGTCACAAGTCTCTGGCTGAGGTAATCAAGCAACAAGAAAACCTTGGAAAATGGCATGAAAGTTCATCCCCTGTTAAGGAGCGAAACTGTCGTCAAGGACATTCTGTTTGGCAAGGACAAGCTATCAGAACGAGACACCAAGGACGACACAAGGACCTTAATGAGCAGTACCAAGGCAACAGATTTCACTCATGGCACCAAGAACGGCACAACTATCTTGGGACAAGATATCAAGGTCATTTATGGTTTGAGGAAGGGTGTCTAAAGTTTTGCAGGTATATTCAACATCTAGGAGAGTGGATGCTTATGGGAGCTTGGAGCAATCAAGGACATTACTTACATCAGCAATAAGAACTCCTCCAGGACCTTGTCAGACCTAGGGTCAAGGACCTTGACAAATGGATCTACTCAAATAGTAGTGTTATTTTTATGGCACATATTGAGGGGGAGCACCCTTTCTTAGGACTAACAAGTTCATTGAGTCTTGCAGATTATTGAAGATGGTTACAATATTAAGGGAGAACTCTCTATACTTTTTGATAAAAGTCAAAAAGGGGGAGAAGTGTTGTAAATGAATTTTGCCTTTCATCAAAAAGGGGGAGATTGTTAGAACCCCTCAAGGACGTTGACAAGGACCTTGGCGTTGGATCAGTTTTGAATGAAAGCCAAAATTCGAATAGTCAGAAAAGATATGATGCGCAAGGAAAGAAATCTCAAAGCAGGCAGAAGGACGTTCACTCAAAATATCATAAGGATGTTCACCCCACAACATCTCAAGGACATTCATGACGGGCGAGAAGCTTTGTCGTAAAAGACAATTCGAGAATCCAAGAAACAGGGAAGTCTTCCAGAATATTTAATACCTGATTTTTCCTATCTATTTTCTAATCAGACTAACTGATTATATTCTTTATTTTGTAGATTGTAATCAGTGAAGAAAATGGAAGGAAGAAAGGATTGCATATCACGGAAGATATCGCAAAGAGAAAGGAAAGTCAATCAATGCAAGCTTTGGAAAGAAGAGCAAAATGAAGAAGGAAAGAATCAATCTCAACGTCTACCAAGCTAACGCATACTCGCAATAAATAGAAGACTCAAAGAGTGAAGAAACTTAACGATTCCAAGTGAAGTAATCGGGTGTTACCAAAACAGAGGGTGCTCTGTTTTGAGTTCTTTTCCTCGTGTAGAAAAGTTGTATTCGGTGAGAAATTTGTGTTTGAGTGCAATCGATTCCTTAACGGAACTAGGATTTGATTGATACTCTTGTAATCGATTCCTAGAAGGACTTAGGATCGATTAGTGTTTACACCAAATTTGTGGTTGGTGTGTGTTTCCCAGAAACTTTGTTCGAAGCTTCGTTGTTCGTTGTTCGCTGCAACCCTAAGGACGTTCACCTTAGGCAGTTGTCACATTCAAGCATATATTGTTCCTACGAAATAAAGGAGGTTATTCAGTTATCTCTTATTGTCCTTTATTTCAGCTTACCTTGGTTTATCTTAAGTTGAATCTTAATTTGAAAAGATTAAGAAACCCTAATGTCCTTTACCATTGAGTATTTGTGCAGAAAGTTTCATAACCATATTCATCCCCCCTCTAGGGTTCTTTCATGGAGCAGATATCCCAACAACCCAAAACTCATCCACCAGTCAACCATTCACTGAACATTGGATGTACTGAGGCAGGGGTCAAATTTTGGTAGCAGAAGGATGTTTGTTTTGGTAAATTAAGGTTGTGTATTTGAATAGCTTAAGGCTGGGTGTTTTTGGTAGATTAAGGCTGTGTTTTTTGTAATTTCTGTTTGCAGCAAACAGACATGCAGTAGCAACCTGTTTGTATCAAACAGATGATGTCTCAAACAGATGAAGATGTTGTCATTATGTTACAAATTATGTTGTCAAACAAATGTTGTTTGTAAGCTTGCAAATGAGCTGGTTTTTGCTTAATGGAATGACATTCACTGTCAAGCTTTTGTCCTTCCTATATGGATTATGTATGTACATATGATATTCCTTTATTGTTTTGTCCTTCCTATATGGAATAAAAGTAAATGCTAACTTAGGACAATCAACAAGTTGCAATTGCTCAAAACTTACACAAAAAAACATGCATTTCATTCATCCACAACAATCTCCATTACAATAACTGCTAGGCTATATTCACAGAGACAATAACTTGCATTCATCTCCCCACCTACCAAGTACCTATCCTCACCTACCCTATAATGTTGACAACAACCACAACAACTACAATTACAAACATTACAAAGTGTATCCAACCATATCTAAATGACCTTCTCTCCTGTAAATACTTCATTTCATCTCTCGCAGCTTTCACCTCTGCCTCACTTACCTTCCTCTTCTTCTTTTTCTCATTCTCAAGTTTTGTTCTGAGCTTGGTTACTTCTTCCTCCAATTTTACACTGCTTTGAGTCTCGTTCCTCAACTGTTGCATCTCAGTTTTCATTCTTGACATTTCCACCAGAAGTTGCTCCATCCTTTCCTCCAATATCGAGTTGTGCTCAAGCAAATACTTGTCAAACTCATCTTCCCAAATAAAGAACCCACACCCCGGATTCACCTTCAAATTACACATAAAACCAAAAAACATATTACAAATTCAACATTTTTCACCCAAAATTCAAACCCTAACCCCTAAATAGTAATTAAACCCTAAACACACTGACCTTCCAAAATTTGCATCCGAAAAATTACCTCCCATAGTTGTGTTCCTTGCGGTAGGTTTCATACACAACTGGGGCGTTATGCTTGCATTTCAATAGCGCCGCAGCTGGGTTTCTTGAACCTGATATTCCCGACTGAAACGCAGTGCCGACACTTGAAGAACCTTGATTATGGCTACCCATTTTGTGCGAACTAATTGAACGAAATGGAAGACAGGAGAATCTCGATTGAGAAGAGCAGAGAAGAATAGAAAGGAGTTAGGGTTTTTAGATTTCAGCTTCTGCTGGAGGAAGATTGGATCTGCAGATTTCTTCGTGGTTTTCCTCTTCAGCTTCCTCGATCCAGGTTTAGTTTTTTTTAGTGTTTAGGGTTCGTTCGTTTGTCTCTGTGGGTGTGGGTGAGAGTTAAGATAGAATTAGACAAGGAGAGAGGGTGTTGATATTTAACAACAGCAAAAAAAATATAAAGGGAAAAAGATGATTTGGCACATAAATAACCAGGGCACATGCCTAAATTTATTTTTCATTTTTTTTGCTCAAAATTATTCCAAATCAGCCTCCACCACCGCCAACTCAGCTTTCCGGCCTGCGGGACTCGCAGGAGGTTCGTTAGAAAAATTAACATGTTAAGGTGGGTTCGTTGTAAATTAGCTTGCAAGGTTGGTTCGTTATTTCAAAGGACCATCAAAGGTCGGTTTATTAGATTCCAATTTACCTTTTTGAAATTTAAGTGACCTTCCATATCATTTATCAATTATACTTTTTGGAACTTCATTTCATTTATTTTATAACAATAGAAACTCATTCCTACTTTTTCACTTTAAATATTTTTTTTGTAAAAATATATCATACTATTATCACATGTCAAAATATAATTTGTTGAATAAAAAATAAAAGATAAACACATGCATCCAGGAATGTAAAAAAAACTCATAACTATACTCTCATTCCTTGAAATTTAGTTCCTTGATGTATCAAAATTATACTCTCAACACGAGTTCCAACACATAAAAATCCATTCACTATAACATGAAACGTCTACGGCGACCAACGATAGCTATCGATTGCTGACTAGGATATCCGTCACAAAGGTAGTGACCGATACGTATCGGTCGCCCGGGTCGACAAACGACTAATATGCAGCGACCGATAGCTATCGGTCGCTAATATCAGTCGTCCGCACTCTCCAGCGACCGATAAAGGCCTGCAGCGACCGATATGAATGGTCGCCGCATGCCGTTTTTGTTGTAGTGATTGTTGTACACGCTCGCAAATGCAATAGTGTTCCAAAATTTTGGAATGTAGGTGGGTGTTCATCCCTTCCACATCACTTATCATTTCTATTTTTTGAAACTCCATTCCATTTATTCTACAATAATAGAAACTCATTCCTACTTTTTCACCCTAAAATACAAATTTACTTTTTTTTCTTTTCATCAGGTGTAAAACAACATCATTTTAGTTGAATAAAAAAAAGGGGAGGGGGGAGAGAAAGTCAGGAACGCTGCAGCGTGGCCTAATTGGCATGCCACCAATTTCGTTCCTGGTTGTATCAAAATGTAGGAATGTTACAAATGGTCCAATGAGGAAAAGCAACCATTGCATTTGCTCTTATAAGATCAGTGAAATGCGTAAAATTGGGGCAAAGTTCCAGAACTTGTCAATTAAATTTACACGATAAAATTGTTGAATTATCGTCCTAAACGAGCTTTGCACGGTAAATTTTTTTATTAGTTTAGTGAATTTAATTTTAGGAGTAAATTATTATTTAAAATTAGTATCTTAAAAATGAATTATATTATCATAATATGATATATTTTCTTAATGTAAATATTTATTTTGATACCTATTTTTTGAATTGTATGGCTGTAAATATAAAAATCTATGTGCACAGCTTGCGACATTCTTATTTTGATAAGACAGGAAAAAAACTATAACAAACTTTTATTATTTAAATTAAGATTCAAGTTTAAAACTATGTTTTCAAAATAAAAATATATTAAATTTTTAATATTTATTTATCTATCAATATGTTCCATAGAACAATTATATAGGGTTTTAATGGGATTTAATATCTCTTAAATTTTAATTTAATATGATTATTTTTCATCAAAAATATATATAATTTTTAAATATTATAGTTCTAATATATTTGATTAGTAAATCTGGTTGAAGAAAAACTAACTAGTAAATATTATTTATTAAAAACTAATGAATATTATTTTAATTGTGTATTAATATCTGTAACATGTATGTATGATTTTGTTTTTTTTTCCTATTTAAGTTGACATTTATCACATTAAAGATGTGGCAGCTAAGCTATAACTATTTTCAACTATCATGCTTCCTAAACCTTTCAATATATATATATATATATATATATATATATATATATATATATATATATATATATATATATATATATATATATTTGAAATGGTTTAAATTTCATTTCAAAAAGACAAAGCCCGAAAGACTACAATATTAGGCACATAGTATGTCTCTACATCTTTTGTATTTGCTTGAGTTTCTAGTGATAAAAAGAATTCTATCTTGTAAATTTTTCTTGATGGCATGTGAGCACTTCGAGGTTTCCTGCTTGTTTCTTGAAGACCTTGTCATTGTGAGGCCTCCAAATGTTGTAAAGATAACTATTAAACAATTTGATAAAGGTTTAACCTCTCGAAAGTCGTCGCAGGCATGGCGCTATGCTTCACGGGCGTTATAGGGCGACAGACGATCCACATACTCCATGTCTTCCCTGGGGTCACGGACGTGACCTAGGAACGTCAGTGTCGTGACTCCTGGCCTTGGGTCTTAGTCATAGGCGTGGAGAGGAAAATGCACGGTCGCGACATCCGATGGCAAAAAGACGTCACAGTCATGACCTGGGAGTGTCACGCCCATGACAAGCCTCGGTCCAAGAAGTGCCAGAAAAATTGGCTAAGGCATGGAGGAAAGAGAACAGGGTCACGGTCGTGACTAGAGAAGTCATGCCAGTGATGCCTGACCTCCAACAAATCACTCTTATGCATGTGAGGGACACGATCGTGACTAGGGAGGTCACGCCCGTGACGGGTACTATTCCTTCACTTCTAAACCCAATCACATCACCATCAACACCACCACCCCAGTCCCCTTCTCCTTTATTCGTGCCGAAAGAAGCGGATACCCCTCTAGAGGGCATCCTGGTCCATCCAACGGATGGTCGTGATCGTTCTTCCTGGACCCGGTTCAAAGCAAATTAGATATCTAAGGATCTCTGAGGAGCGATAAGTTTTTCCCAAGCCACAAGGACGGAATAAGGACCCCGGGATACTTCAATATAAATAACCAAAATTGAAAAATATCAATCTGACTAAAATCACGATAAGTTTATTCAAATTAATGGATGACCATGTAGTAGATGATAATTATAAATTTATACTTTTTATGATAGAACAATTGTTGCACTTTGAAATGATGTTATTAATGGATGGCTACCTAGTATATAAAAATTATATATTTATAATTTTTATGATAGAAGAATCATTATATTTTGAAATATTGTTGTTTGCTGAGATGTAACTTTAGACTTGCATAACGCACTTGTTGCTAAGGTCTTTTGCTTCTTCATGATAAACAACCCCTATCATGATGAACCTTTGACACTTGTTTATATGAGTACATGGTTGGATGGGAACTGGAGAGGGATGCGCGGAAGCCTAGGGTCTAAACAAATATGTGGATGATGGAAATCCACCCATAGAACTCATAAACATTATGAACCAATTTTTAGGGTTTTTGGATTAATGGAGATAAACATGAAATTAAAAGATATGGACAATTCTAAAGAGAGAAATCTCACCAAATTAAACTTAGATGTTCAAACACTTGCACAAGGATCTCCCACAAGCAAAGAGTCTTGAATCACCCAAGAAATCTTACAAAGAATAGAGAATAAACACCTACCCACAAGGAAGAGAAATCACAAGCAACTTCCACCCAAAGGATTAGCTTTCATTGCAATAGGGTTTGAAAACCCACAATTACAAACTCTCTAATTGAGAGAAATTTTCTTGAGCCTAACTCCTAAACATTCATCATCAAAATCTGTCTTAAAAAACAAACTAAAGGGGGTATTTATACGAAATGGGGGTAAAACAGCAAAACTCCAAAAGCTCAGCAACAAGGCAAGAGGTTGCGGGTTCGGCGAGCTAGGTCATGGGCGCGACGGGCGTCTGGGACGGGTGACCGGTGCGACATCAGCAACCAGGCAGTGGGGCGTCGCGGGTGCGACCAAAAGCTTCGCGGGTGCGACGGCGTTCTGCCCGAATACTGTCTTAGGTGCGACAACGGCGGCAGCGATGGCTTCATGGGCGACAAGCTTGTCAAGGGTGCTACGTCATACGGGCGATTTTCTTCACGACATCAAATGCGCATAACTTCTTCATCCGTGCTCCGTTTTAGGACCATAAGATATCGATGGAAAGCTATTGGTGTGTACTTTAAGCTCTCAAAATTTGAGACCCATCAGAGTTGTATTGAAGGAGTTATGGTCAAAAGAGTGAAACCACACCCTTTGAACGCCTTCACCACCTTGTGTTTATTCTTGCCGATCGTTCCGAAACCCCTTAGAAGGCTCAGGAATGGTCCGATAGAGACGAACCGAAAGTGAACCAATAACCATACGGTTAAGGAACTTGCCATATATTCAATATCTTTAAGAATGAAACAATACCATAATATATCCAAATGAACCCAAATTTGCGAATATGGTGAAATCATGAGAATTTGTGTGAAAGAAATATATAAACTACAAAGCCAATATCCAATGTTGTCATCCAATAGCTAGATATAGTATAAGATACATGCAATCCACTTTACATTTTAATACAATGTAGAAGCTAACACATCAGGTTATCAAAATAAGCATCTACAGAAAAGAAAAAGAAAACCACAAATGTACACATAGGAGAAGACATCTCCTTAAGAGCCTGACTAGCAACTTCATAAAGAACATCATCAACTTTCCTACCTTAAACTATCTATCTGCAGTTGTAGCACAGCAACCACTAAGAACAAAATGCTTCAAAGAAATGGAAAAATTAAAAAGAACACTTGAATGATATGGGTATGAACTAAAGTGAACACATCAAATTGGGTGATATAAATAGGGATAGAAGCTAAGCAAATCCAATTGCCAAAAAATAGAATCCCTTCAAACAATATCAAATCATTCATACCTTGAATTTAACACAATTATATAGAAAGAAAGAGATGAGTCTGTCAAATTCATGGGTAACTTTAGTTTACCAAAATTTATCAATTTTTGGTAAATTTACCAAAGTTCAAAAACAAACAAAAAATTAATTTTAATATATTAGTGTAAATTCGCCAAAAGTTACCAAAATTTAACTTTTACCTAGTTACGTTTTACCCATTAATTTGATACACTAGTCTTCCATAAACTCGAGAGAGTCTAAAGATCCTTGTAATTGTTAAATACATTTTCAAACCTAAATACCATTCCCATATTCTTCCTCTACCACCATACTTACGTACCTTAAAATGTCTCCATTGATAATTGTCAAGGTTGTTAGAGTCAGGATCCTAACTTAGATTCACGTTGTAATGCATTCCCTTATCCAAGAGATCCATTTAGAATGGAAGCCGAGTTCAGCTAGAGCTTTGAAGAGGAAGTCCCATTCGACTCTGTCAAAAGCCTTTTCAAGGTCAAGTTTGAGAGCAACCCAACCTTTTCCTCCTTTCATTGATTTGTATTTTTGTATATTTTCGTGCGTAATGAGAATGTTGTCATATATTAATCGATTAGGCATGTAGGTGATTTGAACCAGATCGATTATTTTTCAAGCATATTCTAAGCCTATTAGCAAGAATTTTGGAGAGAATTTTGTAAAAACTATTGCAAAGGCTAATGGGACGAAATTGCGCTGGGATGGAGGGTCACGCAACTTCGGGTATAAGGGTAATCAAGGTGTGATTGAACTGCTTAAGAAGCTTGGCATCTCGGAAAAAAGGATTTAACGGTGCAAACATCTTTTTAAATTGTATTCCAATGAGCTTGATAGAAGGCAATGCCAAAGCCATCCGGTCCAGATGCTTTATACTTATTTTGTTGGAAGATTGCAAGTTCAATTTCTTCGTCTGTAACATCCTTGATGAGGGAATTGTTATCTGCTGCCGAAAGGCGAGGGGATAGATCCAGTCCAAGATTACGACTTGGATCAGTTTCAGATTTAAAATGTTTCGTAAAATCTTCAATAAAGATGCTTTTGGTATCGTCCATATTATTAGTCTAGCTTCCAACATCATTTTTAATGCTACAGATCTTAGTGCGAGATTTACGAAACTTCATGGAAATGTGAAAAAGCCTCGAGTTACGGTCGCCATTTACCAGCTAGTCTTTCCGACTACGGCTTCCCCAGAATTTGTTATTGGTGAGATGCAATTTTCACGTTGTTTAAGGAGGCGATTAAGCCAATTATTTAGCCGCGGGCTATTTGGATCACTAATGAGTTTCATCTCAATGGATTGAAGTAGTTATGAATTTCTCTTAAGCTCATTGCAATAGTTTCCAAACGTTGCTTTGGACCATACTTTGAGTCCAATTTTAGCTTACCGGAGTTTTTGATTAAGAGAAGCCTGGAACATTTCCCCCCCTAAGGGTAAAGAGGTAAAATAGTCTCAAGGGATCCTTCTGTCAAGGCATCTCCCTGATATATCAACAAACAAAATAGAGGACAGAGAAAAGGAAGGGCTACAATTCCACAAGGTTAAACAAGGAACACTATGGCCTTTATTGGTCATCCAATTTGCTGCATAATTTGTTTCTCGATAGATGTGTTGTAGAGTGTGAGCTTCAAGAGAATTTAACATGTGTTTTGATGTCTCTGATTATCATGTCAATTTGCCAAGGGATTTGATAGTTGTCTTTAATAGCTTGGATAAGGATCAAACTATCGCCTTCAATGTGAACTCTTGAGAACCCAACTTGAATAGCATGTTGAAGGCCAACTCGCAGAGCAAGTGCTTCTGTCATTAGAATGGAGTGGGAATTGATTCGAGTAGCCCCTGCTGACCCCTGGTTGTTGAGAGATCCGTCAAAGTTAAGTTTGACCTAGTAACTGCTTCCTACTTCATTAATATCAATGGTGAAACTTTTGGGTTCTTCAAACCTTCCAGAGGGCTGAGACAAGGAGACCCTTTCTTTCCATACCTCTTTGCTATTTGCATGGATGTTCTAACTTATTACTTGCCCATCCACTCCACATTGCCGAACTTTGGTGTTGGATTCAAGCTAGCCTCCAACTCCCAACCCATCCCCTATCTTCTTTTTGCAGATGATAGTCTCGTATTCTGCAAGGCTAATGCTTCTTCTGCAAATACTTTAAAATACATTCTTGACAAATTCAGTTATCTTTCGGGTCATCTCATAAATTTTTAACAAGCCCACATTAATTTTCTCCCTAAATACTAGAACTAGCGAAAAACAACTTATAGCAGACATGTTCCATATCCCTCGAAGCGATAACTTGGGAAAGTATCTTGGTTGTCCTCTTTTTAAAGGAAAACCCTCCAATTCTATTTTCAACAATCTTGTATCTTGCTCTCAACACAAATTGCAAAACTGAAAGGCCAAATATGTCTTTAAAGCGGGCAGAGTTGCTTTCATTCAATCAAATCTTGAATCTCTACCCGTCCATACGATGCAATACTTCAAAATCTCGTGTTCTATCTCCAAAAAGATTGACGCAACCGGTAGAAGCTTCTTTTGCAAAGGCCAAACCATCAGAAAAGGTATCCCCCTAGTCTCATGGGATAAAGTATTCCTTCCAAAAAAAATTAGGGGGCCTTGGCCTCCGAAAGACTGATGCGACAAATGCAGCATTCATTTGTAAACTTATTTGGCAAATACCTTTTTGCATCCGGTGTTTGGGTTGATATGATGCGAGCTAAATACCCCCCTTATTGACAATTTCTTTAAGCGTAAAATCAGGAGTAATGATTCGTGGGCCTGGAAAACCATCCTTAAAAATCAGGACCTCTTTAGAAAGGGACTTTGTTGGATCGTTGGTGATGGTTCCTCCATTAACTTATGGAAAGATAACTGGTGCGTTCACAACGATCTCCTCTCCCTTAACGGGATCGAAGACCCGAGTACTGTTGATCTAAATATAAAAGTTTCAGATGTCATAAATCCAGACAGATATGGAACTTCAACATGTTGAACTCCCTAGTCAACTCATACTCAATCAATTTAATAAAGGCCATTTCGATTCCTCTTTCCCCCTTTAATGACGAATGTTGTTGGGGGCTCTCCAGCTCGGGTAACTTCACTACTAAATCAACCACTTGGATGACACATGGCGTCCATCCTAATTCTCCGTCCTGGACCTTCAACTGGATCTGGCAACTCGACACTCATCCCAAGTTAAAAACCTTCTTGTGGCTGATTTGCCACAAAGCTCTTCCTACTAAAAGCGCCTTATCAAAAAGGGGTATTTCCTTGGATACTTGTTGTCCATCCTAAAAATCTGTCCCAGAGGACCAAGTTCATCTTTTTTTTTATCTTTTCCTAACGTTGAGAAAGTCATGGACATTGCTACCAATTCCAACTGGATAAAGAACTGTCGGCCCCTTGACAAATCGAATACCGTAAATTTTATCACTCAATACAAAGAACAATCTGGTTCCGCTAATCTGACCAATATCGTAGCTCTATTTTGAAGCATCTGGAAAGCTAGGAATGAGGCGGTCTTCAAAGGTTGCCCTTTACGCCCGAAAAGCATTTTTATCAGAGTTAGAAGCAGTTGCTTAGAATGGAAAGCAAGAAACTAGCTAGATGTTGTCTCTCAAGACTTAATATTAGGCTCGAAGGTGCGAACATCTCATCCCTCACACTGTTGGGTGTCGTTGTCCCCTACCCCCTCCCCCCGCCCCACGGCCAACTTCATTAAGGTTAACTTCGATGGAGCAAAATCCTCTAATAGTGGGACATGCGCATTTAATATTCGGGACTGGAAATGTCAGAGCCTCGCTTGTAAATCTTTCAACCTGGGTGGCGCTTCATTGATTGTTACGGCAGCCATGACAATGTGTAATGGTATCTATGAAGTTATCTCTATGGGCTTTCATACCATCATTATCGAAGGGGACAACAAAATTGTTATTGACGCAGTTAAAGGTAAATGTGCGATTCCTTGGTCCATTAGAAAAGTGGTAGAATACATCCGAACTATCCTGAGTAGATTCTTCATCCCAATCATCAAACATGTTTATAGAGAAGCAAATCGTGCTGCGGATTGGTTCGTTATGTCATGCTTAAATCATCCCGAGCCTTTGTACTGGTACCCAAATAAGGAAAAAGCCTTGAATGATATTTTGTACGAAGACAGGCTAGGCACGTCCCTTGAGAGAAGCGTTGTCTAAGCATCTTGTTCTTACCTTTATATATATATATATATATATTTCTAGGTATAAATAGTGAGATCGAAAAATGTGGATTCTAATGAGGACGTTTTTCTTTCTTTTCCTTTTTTTTATATGCGCTACTCTTTTTCTTTATTATTTTAAATAAGAAAACTATTTTTTTTATATTTCATTATTGTTTTTTTCTTTATTTATTTAAATATAACATCGATAATATTTTCAACAATATGTATGGTTTACTTGCGTCTTAAACAACGCACGAGTCTAAATACTAGTATACTAATGAAAGTTAGTTATTGCAATAGTTAATCCCAGTGAGATATAAATATTTTAATATATGTAATTTATTTTTGATAAATTAATGGTTATGAAACTTCAACAACCACAGTTGAAAATTTTGATAGAATTTTCATTAATTTTTAAGTATTTTAGATAAAAATCAAAATAATTATTAACCGTTTTGAATTAATCTGACAGGCACGTCCGCACGTATAGCGCCTTAACCCTTTACAGATAACCGCAACAATTTACCCATTGACTGTTGGTTACTGCCGCGGTAAAAGAGGGATCTTGTAAGACGGCGACGCTTACATTTGTAGCTGCCGACGACCACCAGCGCGATCATGGCGGCAAACATGGATGACGATGACTTCGAAGCCCTAATCTCCGAGCAGCGCAATGAAATCATGGCGGCCAAAATCACTGAGTCAGATATGGACGTAGCATTCAACCTCCAACTGCAGGAAGCCATAGCCGCTTCTTTACCTTCTTCCTCCTCTCATCCTTGTTCATCCTCATCAACACCTCTTTTCGAAGAAGAACGAAATTCAACTCTCATCTCTGACATCCTGATGCAAGAAATCGAGAGGTATGAGCAAGAGCGTAAGGACTTGGAATTATGCAGGCTTGAGATGAGTAGAATCAAACAGAACTTGAACATTCGGTTGCATGATCAGAAGTTCGCTTCGAAGATTGCTCAGATTCCCGATGACGAATGGCGAGTAAATGGGGATAATTACCATCTTCCTTACGGTTTGTGTGGTTCTTCGTCTTCGTCTTCGTCTTCGTCTTCGTCTTCGTCTTCATTTGCATCTTCATCTTCTGGTAAGATTGAGGAGTGTTTTAGATTGTACTTCAAGGGTATTGTAGTTGATCTTGGAGATGTCAATGCTTTGAAGAAGTTGGCAGCAGTGGGTGTGGCGATTTGTGACCCTGAAGGTAATGTGATTTTCGAGTTGTCAAAGCCATTGATGGTGGATGAAGGAGAAATGAGTGAGGAGAGGGTTGAAGTTGAAGCTTTGGTTGAAGGGCTGAATGCTGCATTGGCCTTGGATTTGAACAATATAGTCTTCTATCATGACCCCATGCTTTATCCATATGTGAGTATTTTATCAGTTACTCAAACTTTATGTTTTGGGATCTTCAACACATGTCATTTTTAATTGGTGTCTGGCTGCCGGTTTCTATCTCGTCATTGTGAAAAGTTATTTATGGATTAGCCCTAAAAAAAAAATGGGGGGGAAAGGAAAGTAGAGTTTTTAATGAATTAGATCATTCCAAAAATAGGTATTATTTGTTTGACCAAGATGTTACTATGAGATAATTCTTCAAGCTGTGTTTGGATGTTTGCTGGATTTCTGTAGTATTTTTTTAGTTTCTACTAATATGCTTATTCTTAGTGCATGGATGTGAAGGAGGTAAAGATAATTTAGTTACTAACTAGCACCATCTCTAGTGTGTAAATTGATTGTGCAGTTGTCACTGGACAAGAAAATGTCCCTGGGAAATGGGGTCTTGGGTTTATAAACGTGGGCGGTGCACACCCTATGGAAATTTTTTCTTGGGAGAGGGTAATGGCCCTATGATAAGTGGTATCAGAGCCGATCTGGACCTAACTCTAATGTCCCGCCAAGCGCTCAATGGTGTGGGGTAGGCAGGGGGCCCCACCTGTGAGGTTTGGGTGGGGGAGAATGTCATGGGACAAGAAAATGTCCCACATTGGAAGGGGAAATGGAGGGTATTGGTTTTATAAATGTGGGTTTTGCGCACTATACTCAAATATCTTTTTGGGGAGAGGAAAATAGCCATGTGACAAAAAGCAACATTACTGTTGCTTATTTTTATGATGTGCTTCCAAAGTAGGACTTTCAGAAGTAGATATTGGTGGGTTGTTTGTAACTTTTTTTCCTATGAGCGATTTTGCTTTTTGTGTTTGGCAATTCCTATTTGTAGGTGAGAGTTGGCTTTTATATTGCTACGTTAGATCTGTATGAACTTTTGGGTTGTCAAATAACATAGCTAAGAAAAAAAGACGTTACAGACTTGTCGACAAACTATCACAACAACCTCATTGTGGGTCCCGTTTGGTGGGTCTGGAGAGATTTAGATGTAGGCAACTTATTGTGACAAACATCACTGGTTTACGTGCATTATATTAAGATCAACACTAATATCTTCGGAGCACATGTGCAATTTGACTTAGGTTGTTGCTCACTGAAGGGGTCAAATTGAAGGCTGCATTATGAGGCTCCAATATTTGAAAATTAGTAGTACTTTATATCTGAAAGTTCTGCAATTTCTTCCTTGAGGCAGTTTCTGTATTTTTTGTTTCTTATTTTGTACTTGGCTTTTCAGGCCTTCATTCATTTAACCTATCTAGAGTATGAAGTTAAAGATTGATATTTATCTCAGAATTTAATTCACTTCAGCTTACTTCTTGATCATTCACTACAAAAATTTAAATAAAAAGTTGTGACAGCTGTAGATTTTTTTTTTTTGGAAACATTAATGTTCACTCCTTGAAGGTCATGGCCTTAGCAGTTTGCACAGTAAATATTCATGAAAAGTGAACTATGTGTTCTTTAGCCTTTGAACTTTGAACTCATTCATCCAGACAACTTAATTTGACAGACTTGCCTGTACAACTTATACTTGATGCAATGACAAAAAAGTTCAATTGGACTGCGATCCTTAACAATTTCGTGAACGCGGTTTCTAGAATAAGAGAAACATCCATAGATTGTTCTTCCTTTACCTTTACTGAAAATACAAGGAATAGGGACTTCACATTTTGAAAAACCAGAATTTCACATCTCCCTGGCACCCTGCACCATCCTCAATCACCACAAAAGAAAGGGGGAGGCCAGGGGAACAGGAGTCATTGTGTTTGATCCCGTTGTCTGGGAATGAGCAGAAAGACAAATATTATCCCATAAACAGTAAAATTGGGTTCATGGAACGAAGACTAGACGTTTATGTACCCCAGAATCAACAGATAAACTCATAAATTTAAGCAGTTGACTGCTAGCATGGTCGAGCAATAAAGTTGTTAGTTGTCCCCAAGATTGTAGTTTCCCACAAAGTATGCGGACAAAACATTTTCTGCACGCTATCAATAAAGAGAACGAATTTCGGCAAAGTATGGCTCATTTCTTTCTGTCTTTTGGTACTTCCTGGTAGAGATAGGGTAGGAGTGGTGCCCAATTAAGACAACATGTATGAAGCAAGGTTGCATAAATGTTAAATCTGGATGTAGCAGTTGGGGGAGGATCAGTCCATTACACTGTAGCTAGGAAGAACTGTGGGGGAAGTTATCTGACAGAGTTTCGCCTGCATTGTCCTACATGCATGATCTCTGATAGGGACCTCAGATAAGCTCATAAGCTCCTATTTAACCTTGTGTTTCATCACAAGGGCTTACAAGTGTATTTGAGTGCTTGGCACATTGCCATCTTCTAGTAGTACCATATGTTCATGCATAACCTTGTTATGCTTTTCTACATTATTGCAAGGGTTTAATCACGTATTTGATTGCTTGGCACTATGCCATCTTCTAGTAGTACCAAATCTTCACACATAACCTTGTCGTGCTTTTCTGTATTATTGTCATGTTGTGCTAGTGAATGCCAGTTTCAATATTATAATCTTTTAAATTGGCTCCAAATGATATAAACCTTTGGTGGATAAAGTTTATTAGCACATGGGTCATTTTAAACTGTATTTTTCAGGCAATTTGAACTTTAAAATAAATATCTATAACTTAAATCTTAGAAGCTTTTGTTATTTTATAAGCAATTTCATTTCTAAGTACATGAAAAACATATCGAAGATGGCAAAGTTTGTATTATTGGAGTAACACCTCCCCCCCCCCCCCCCCCCAAACAACACACACGCACACACACACACAAATAGGTTGTATCTGAAAAACCCTATTCAAATTTACCTTTGAATTGCTAATAGCCTGTTTTCATGTTAGGGGTTGGTTTCATATGTCTTCATCATGCATGGCTGCTGTTCATTGGATCTTTTCTAAGTGTTTACTGAGACTATTTATTTGGTGGTTAATGTAGAACATCTGACTGTAATTCCACAACTAAAGGTTCCCAACCAATGGGGCAAAACAAAAACCAAAGATTTCATTTTGTGTTCTTTGAATGGTAAAGTTTCTCTAAGCAAGTGTCACTAAAAAAAGTTTCCCTAAGCAAAACACAAAGGAAAGCTTCTTTCTGAATGCAAATATCGCCCTCCTTCCCACACATAGAAGGTGCCTTTCTCCTGTGATTAAAATGTTAGGAGATGGCAAGGTAGTGTGACATAACACATTGCAGGAAGAATCCAATCTTTGTCCCAAAATCTGTGTCTGAAATATATCTGCTCTGATGGGCTAGAGTGTTGGAGTTTTGGTGTCAGATTTCTGAAGCTCTTTGACATGTTTTTGCAGGTCAGTGGCGGATGTGAACCTAGTGAAGTGAATATGTTAAATCTCATAAAGAATGTGAAACTTCTTCAGGGAAACTTTGTTTATTGCAAGCCATTGGTTGCTGCTGGAACAGACATTAAGTTTGCTTTTCAACTGGCAAGATCTGCCATCGCTTCTCATGTTACCAAATTAGCAGGTAACTCTAAGAATGATGTAAACGTGGCCTGCTCGATATGCCTTGAAGATACAAATCCCCGTCTCATGTTTACAGTTGATGGTTGTGGGCACCAATACTGCTTCGTTTGCATGAAGCATCATGCGGAAGTTAAGGTTTCACAGCGAGAGTTACCTAAGTGCCCTTCTGTGGGCTGTAAGTCAGCAATAAGTATTAACAGCTGTGAGAAGCTCTTAGCCCCGAAATTTATGGAGATACTGAGCCAACTTGTGAAGGAGACTTCTATTCCTGCCCATGAAAAAGTTTATTGTCCTAGGCCTTCATGCTCAACATTGATGCACAGACATGAGGTTAAGGAATACAGCAGGATTTCAGTACTGGGGCAGGATGAACAGGGAGCAAGCAGATGCATCAAATGTCGAAGACTTTTCTGTGTGGATTGCAAAGTCCCCTGGCATTATTTCAGGACATGCTCTGATCACCAGGAGTTCCTATCTCAAGTGGACCATCCTGACAAAAAGTTGAAATCTCTTGCAGACACAAAAAAATGGCGTCAATGTCCAAAGTGTGCTGATATGATTGAACTTGCTGAAGGTTGCTACCATATAACCTGCAGCTATGCTGGCTTATTGAATATTTTTATGAATGTTTTTGTTTTGACAGGCATCATTAGTAAAACTGCTTAAGTAGATCAACTAGGCACCAACAAGGCACTGCAATGAAATGGGTTTTTGCCCTTCAGTCCGAGGGCACATGCTGGAAAAGATTAACACAGCTGACTGAGGGAAATCACCAAAATAGTTGACCTCTCCCTGTTTATTAGTCAATGTACACTTTAAACTATTTTGACTGTGTGTAAGGATGAACTTTCCTTTCCCTATACGAGATGTCAAAATAACCGGAGTTATAACAAGTACTGAGCCAAAAAAAAAAAAAAAAAAAAAAACTACGTCCATATGGAAAGATCTCTTTGTTAATGATGCACAATAAGTGAATTAGTGGATTAACCACAAATGAGTTGGGAAACAGTTTTCAAATGCGTAATCAAAGGCCTTGTTGGACGGTAGCATTTGGGTTATCCTTTAGCTTTTTGACCAAGTCGAAACTCTAATTGGACAAATATTAGTGTTTGGTAAGCTAGTGTCTTAAGGAGTGTTTAGCGTTTCGAAAACGTCATGTGAAACATTAATAAAGTTGATGTTTAGTTTTTGGAGCAGAGTTTCATATCTTTTGGTCATAAGATGCCCTTTGAAAAATTTTATCTTAGAAAATTATCCATATTCTTTTATGTCAAAACACATTAATCAGGTAACTCAACCGCTGAATTTACCAAACATAATTTTCATTTGAACGACAAATCGCTATCAACTACTTCAAACGCTATCTGCCACCTATATTGCATTCAACTACATAAACTACTATTTGCCATCTGAATTGCTAATTTTGCCGAACATGGCCAAAACCGATTCCTGTTTCAGCTCCTGGGTTAGAGGCTGAATTGTTTGCCCAGCAAAGAAACTGTGCTCGTCTCTCAATGGAGAATGGTCAATCTTGTCTGTGTTTCCTGCCTTGCACTTTTAACTGTATGCAGAATCGCACTTTGTTCCCAGAATAGCACCATGCTATCCTGTGTGATGATCCTTTTTTACTTGTCTTGGACTCAAATTTCCTTGGTGTGAATTTGCCTATCTCTTGTGCTGAGCATAAGAGCTTTCTAAATTCTCAAGCTTGTACACGTCTTCGACAATATGCAGGTATCTCTTTCCCAAAAATCTCTCACTGGGAATCATGGGCGTTTTTATTTGGGAACGTTTCATGCACTTTTCTTTTGGGCAATAAATGTTTCCAAAAAATGCAGGAACTCTTGAAAAAGCCAATGCAACTAATCCTTGGACAGATGCGTGAGAAATTTCCTGAATTGAGCCGTTCTTTCCACTGACCACCAGTTATGCGCCCAAATTAATATCATGTCTTC
The DNA here is from genome assembly GCA_029582165.1 of Portulaca oleracea. Lineage (NCBI taxonomy): Eukaryota > Viridiplantae > Streptophyta > Magnoliopsida > Caryophyllales > Portulacaceae > Portulaca > Portulaca oleracea. The sequence continues at coordinate 49,799,135 of CM055869.1, forward strand.
TTTGCTTTAACATGAAGTCTTATGTTTCCTTTGTTCTGAAAACTCTTGTTCTGCTTCAGAAGTATAAATGTTTTGTTGCTAAGGGAAGTAGGGGTGGGTAGAATGGTCGGAGCAACTGAAAATGCGTAAGTTACAATTTACAAACATGCAAGTAATGTGAAAGTTCTCTGTGCAAATCTCTAGTTATAACCAGGTTTGTAGAAAGGATATTATTATTCATGTACCAAATAATATAACATGCATCCTGTATTTTCCGTTGGATAATTTGTAAACTGATGTTCCAAGAGCCCGCTCAGATACTAAAGTAGGATCTGCACTGGGTGATGATGTTGTCATTGCCATTTGGAAGCTGTTGAGGCTTATTGATACATATGATGGTGATTATTGCAGGTGTGGGCATGAGTTCTGTTATCTGTGTGGAGCTGGCTGGGAGAACAAAAAGGCAACCTGTGAGTGCGTACTTTGGGATGAGCGTAACATCGTACACTATCAGGATGACGGGCAGCCGTGAAGGGCATAGGTGCTTGGCAACCAAATCGTCGAGGATTGCTCTTACTGACTGCATTTATTTCTTTATTGTTTTCTAACTTCCAAGCTTTGTCACCCTACATATGTTGGTGAACTTGAACTTGCTTTTCCCACTTTTGTTTGATGTGCAAGTGCTCTCATTTTGCTTGGCATAGCATATAGATGTCAAAACTCCTGGGCTCATCACTACATCTTTTGGTTGTATATACTGTGAGGAGGTTAACTACTATGTGTTCTATCTGGGCACACTAATGTACTTAGTTTATGGTTATTCATGATCTACCCATATCTTATGGTAATGCCTTAATTGAGGGTATCTGTGGGAGAGGGAGTAGGAATTGTACCCACACTGTTTTGGGAGCCTGGGACAACCACTACTAGACCCACCTCTATGGTGGACATATGACAATATATATTACTTGCATCCGGAACATGTGCTCGAGATATTTGTGAGTGAGCAATTATAATAATGATAAAAGGGAACAACCTAATATATATGAGTGAACAATCGTAATATCGGAAACACATTTTCCAGGTGCACTTAATAAATTGCAGTTAAATCGCTTATGTTGCCAATCTTGCCGATGGGTTGGTTGACAAGAGCATTTTGCGTGGGGTTCTAAGAGAGAATTTAAAGAAAAATGCTTTGTTAAATTTTGTAAAATTTCTAACGATCATATTATGTGGATTTGAGCTAATAAATTGTCCTTAAAAGTTAAATTGTGTTTAGTCTATATCTTTGATGTGAGACTCATATGCTAAAGTTAAATTGTTAGTAAATATGAAAAAGTCGTAATCAATTGCCATTTATAAATGGAAAAAGAAGAATAATATGGTATACGAAACTCTTTTATACTGTGATAATACCCTTGTAATAAGTTTTATGTTGAAACCAGCAATATATGGATGAACTTCATAAAGATGAGTTTTAGCTAGACTTGGCAAAACTACACCGAGATTCGAAAAATTGAATCAGAACCGACATTTGAATGGGTGATCAGATCTTGACCCGAATCTAAAGAAAACCAGGGCTAGAACATGATCAGAACCGCGACCCGAAAAGTGACATGATTAAAATCTCCAACTAGATAACCCCAAATCAAATCAGAACACATCGGAAAGAAACTCACTCGAATCAACCCAAGTAAAACTCACTCAAGTCAATTCACACCCATATCGAACCTAAAATGGTTAACTTGATGCTAACTTGAACCAATCTTCAACTGACTCGAACCCGAACCGATTCACTCGATGATCATGTCTAGTTTTAGCATTATCTTGATGATATAAGGACCTTAAATCAACATGTGGAGTAAAGGGTTGTAAATTCAAAAAACGAAGGTCCTCTTGACCAATAATATACGCAAGTTGCTTCAGTTAACAGTTTCGACGACTTATTTCGAGTTGTTGAAGTTCTATGTTATTAGACACCTGAGTCGATGGGTAACCATGTCAGGAGAACCAGTCTATAGGTCAATTGGTTCGACTATTACTACTAGTTATCTCAACTGAACCGATTTATCAATTAAACCCATTGAAACCAACATGATCCGATGATTTCAAAAAATTAAATTTAGAAGCATACTAACTTTTAATATTGAAACATTGTATATTCCCTCGATTCCATATTATTTCTCATCTTTAGAAATCGTGCGGTCAAATTTTAAAAATCTTGATCACAAATTTCTTAATATATCTAATGGCTTGTTATATAAAATTACTATCATAACATTCATAAAGAAGAATATTATCTTAAAGTAAAATATTGTAATTATTAATAAAATATTGTATGAAAAATCACTAATCAAAGAGTAACATTGGACAATCAACTGAGAGAGACAAATAATATGAAAACGGAGAGAGTATGTTGACAAAATAAAGGTAAAAGAATTTTAAAGTTTGACTGTTGCGTAGATCAATGTAACGATTAATTAATATGGAACATAGAGAATCTATAGATAAGAAAGCAAAAAAATTAAAAATTAAAAATAAATACATTTGCCCGTTGGAGTAATTTGCCCATTGAAGATAAATTGTCGTTAAGTGAGCAACTGCTACTACCCAAAAATTTTTAAAAAAGGAAAATGTATTAAAAAAAAAATTGAACTTTTCTAAAATTGAGGACTGAATTAGAGATACCTACCCATAGGCACCCAAGATTGAGGCAATGGCCAAGAAGTTGTGCAATGTTCATTACAATATAAAATTGCATCACTCAAATTCAAAAAAGACAGCCCTGTGCGAGCTGGATATAGAAGAGGCAGATACAAAGAATTAGTGTTCCAAAAACCCCCAGAGAGTCTAAAGACCCTTGTAGTTGCTCAATACACTTTCAAACCTAAATACCATTCCCATATTCTTCCTCCACTGTCGTACTTACATACCTTAAAATGTCTTCATTGGTAATTGATAACCTATTTGAGCAAGCCTACACAAAAACACCAGCAAGCACCATAGGCCGTCAAGGACGAAGAAAGCTAGAAACCCTAGATCATCAAAATTGTCAATATAAACCCCCGGGCACAAAGTTGAGAAAAATTCACTATAGATAACTGAAACTTAATCGAAACTCATACACAACAAGAAACTGAGGAATGAAACAGGGAAATATGACCAAAAACACACTAATAAAAAAAGAAAAAAGAAAAAGAAAAGGATGGCAATAGTACTAACAGAAAAAGTAGCTACAACTTAACTCTAGATAGTCCACCAATTTCGCAAAGATTCACTAAAGCTGATTGAAATTTAATCGAAACCCAGATACGTAAAGAAAGAAACTGACGATGAAACATGAAAATATGACCAAAACACACACTAACTAGCAAAAAAAGATAATAAAGAGAAATCAAGATGGATTGGTTAAAACCAACACTTGAAAGTAAGGAAGGGACATACAACTTTCACTTTCTTCAGTTTAGACATATATTTCTCTGTTTAATTTTCTTTACCTATTTCTTCAATTGTTGCTTCATCCTTTGAGTTGAACATCCAACAACATGAATTCTTGTGTGCATTCCCTATTATGATACTCACTTGTATTTATATTTTATCATGTGGGCTAAAATTATAATTGGAAAAATGAATTTAGTTAACAAGTGTATAAAAGCTTGATAAATATTAAACATAATCAATTAATTGCCCTACGAAAAAAGGGGGAAAGACTAAGCCATGAAAGCAAATAAGAGGCATCTAACAATCCAAATTAAAGCGAAATTAGCTCTTAATAGTAGTCATAATAATGTAATCTCTCTTGTTGAACCTCTAACAGAGGTGCAATTTCTTCTCCACATGGATCGTATGCGATACCGCGGTCTTACTACTTTGTAATCCAGCTTTAATGTTTTAATAAATTAGGGGCATGGCCCCTCCTTTCCCACCAAAAAACAAAAAACAAAAAAAAAAAAACAATCCAAATTAAACTGCCTAAAAAAATGGTGAAAGAGCTTACTAAAAACATGGTGAATGAACTTACCCAGAAAAATAAAGAGTGACAATTCAAAAATCATTCTCAGCATGTGATTTCTGCTGCAACAATTTGAGTCAAAAAATCATAATAAACCCTAACGAACCATAACTTGAATAAAAAAATCTTGACCTCAAATTAATCGAAAAAGCAATTGTCAATAGTTACCTTAGAATCTCAATGAAATTATCTCATTCTTCGGGCTCTATGATCTCTTGCTCTTACCAAATTCACTCACATAACCTAAATTTAAAAAAAATAAAAATTGTAAATATGGGGGAGAGCACAACCACTATAAATATTGGTCAAGCCCAGGATCAAACAAGAAAATAAGGGAAATGGAAAACAATCAAAGAAGCTATGTCGATCCCATCGAGATGGTACTATTGGATTATATCCTGGAGCCCCTCTAAAATCAAAATAGTTATTATGATGAAGTGAATTTGCACTTGGTTACAATTGCAAGATACTAACTTTGATAGTCGTCAATACTACGCTTGGGTCGGAATAATATGAAGAAACCCAAGGCATTATGAAGCTTGTGTCGGAATAAAATGAATAGCCAACAAAATGTCATCTGATACTCCTTGTTGATGAAGTGACTAATTTAAGAAATGAGGCTTAAAAATATTATGTATTGTGCGGAAAAAGGATAGGTGAAAGATAATGAGAAAGGAGATTATAGCTAGCCTCCCAAACAAACTCTAAACTCTAAACTTTAAAAAGAAAAAAGAAATTATGATGCAGCTTGGCATTTAGAGATGGTCTTTATTATTGGACCAAATTTTTCTAGGTGTTTTTGGCACTTTTGGATAAATAAATTTGGGGTTAGGCCCAATAATTATCACAAAAAAAAAGAGACTGTTGGGGTGCTATGTTTGAGTCGTGAATCTTATTTTCAAAGGTTTCTAGAGTGTATTGTTTATACCTTAATAGTTGGTTTCCTGAGTTTGAATCCTAGTTATGGTGTGTGGGAAGATTCAACTGCTGGTTTGCCATAGAGCAAATCGGTAATGTAAATCATCCTAATTAAATTTTCAAAAAAGGAATCAATATAACTGCATTCATTATCCATGTATATGTAGGAACTATGAGATAGGAATGTGAAGAATCGTCAAAGGATGGAGGAGAAGAAAATTATGCATGTTACGGGTCTAAGGAGCTTTGCTAGGATTGCAGTTGAATGGGTTGGCTTTCTGCTATGTTACCTTGAATCCATAATTTTATTTCTTTCAAGTGCTATTGTTATTGGTTATTGGTTGTTGTTGCTATTTGGTGGTTGTTATTATGGTGGTTACTGTTTGTTATAGAAACGAGCCAACAAAAAAAATGAAGAAAATTCATCCCCATCTCAAATATTTATTGAAACTTGAAAGGAAAAGACGAAGTGTAAATTGACGATTCAAGAAATAAAATGATTGAAAGAAACCAAATTCGAAACAAAGTAGTTCACCATTTTCATATTTATTCTCATTAAAAAAAAATACTACTTTGTTTGACACCTACTTCTTTGTGGTTGGCCTTAACTTATTCTATGTAATTAAATAATCTTAAGCATAATCAAGAGCCAGACCAACAAACTGAAGACGAGGTAACTATTATAGCCACCATTTTTGGGGAAAAAGCGAGAAGAAGCTTTGATGTCTGACATGCAACAACATAATCCTAACATGCGTCCCGTTGATCCAACCATTTTTTTACTCCATATTGGGTGATGTCTCTTCAGCTACGAATGTCTCTGATGCTACTGGTCCCCAAATTGGATCGACCTCATGCCATCGTCATACTTCAACTTCTACGAACGGTTCTTACGAGCAGGTACTCCAATATTTTTTTTCATTACTTGGGGTTGTTTTATGCATGTAAATTGGACACTGAGTGTGTGACTCATTGTGTACTCTCACGTGTGACCGTTGAGTTTAATTTTATTTATTTTGTATTATTTACATGAATGTAAGACTTTAAGCTTGGGCAACGTCAATTTTACAAACGGAACTTGTCCGAATTTTCTCCAGAGTTATTCGAAAAGAATTTTAAGTTATCTCTTCTGACTTTAAAAAGGTTGAGATTCAAACGTAGCAACCCCTCTTAGGAGTTGGACCGTTACACAATGGATGCGCAGTTGGTGTTTAATGTGCTGAGAAATGAGATGCCAGTAGTGTATAGTTACCTGTATGTTGTATGTCATTTATGGTAATGCATATATCCTTAAAATGGTGGAACTTGCAGAGATTTTTACCCAAGTTTTAGAGCAGTGAGTGACTGAATCGCGGATTGCAATATTGTGCATTTATATTTGATTCTACTTTATTTTTTATGATAAAATTATTCTACTACAATTTACAACTAATTGATATTTCATATTTTGTTTTTTCAGGAAGAAGTTGAAGATGAACAATTAATATAATGAAGGACTAATATGCAGGTCGTCACTTGTCTATTTTCGTATCATAATATTAGGATAACATTTAAAGATGGAAACTTTTATTATTAGTGATTGTATTTTGGAACAAGTACTTATTATTACTACTTTTGGGTCTTACATAGGTGATCTATTTGATATTTTGACTCTCGTGATGGAGATTCAACAATAATATTAATAGCATTTGGACATTTATTTTGATATGTATATGGTTTCATATTGAATATTGAGAAATAAGGGAAAGAGATAACAATTGGAAAAAGTATCAGATTCGTATATACAATTGAGAAACCAAGGACAAATACTTATACGCCTAAAAAGGAAGAAAGAAGAGAAAGAAACAAGAAAAAGAAAAAAAAGGAAATACAAGAAACTATTATTCTAATCCTATAATACTAAACTAACTCTCACATTCCCCCCCCCCCCCCTTCCAGGAGGACTATCAACAATTCAAGTTTAGCTGACAAATAATTATGTTGAAGTTCTCCTAAAGGTTTTGTCATGATAACTGCAAATTGTTCCTCTGAAGACACGAGAAGTTTTGAGAAAACATTCAACTATCTTATCTCTAATATAATTTCGTGAATTTGATTACACATACTTTGTCAATTATAAATATTGTGACTAATTGATTGTATATATTCTGTAGTTGATGACCTTAAGATTAATTGGGTGGAGATTGTTTCTTGTTACAGAATATGCTATATAATTTATTGTATGATAGCATATACAACAATATATTCATGTTGCCAAACAGAAACTGTAAATAAACATATGCAACAATTGTATATTGTTGCCATGAAATACAACATCTAAAGTAACGTTTCTTTTGGTTGGATAAAGCAACAACTCATTGCCTTTGGAAACTATTGCTTTTATTGTTTTCTAATGCAACAACATTGAACTATTGCTTTTATCGTTTTTGAATGCACAATTTTTTACTGTTGCCTTTGTTATTAATTGTCTTTGTTTTTATTGCAACAACACACAATTGTTGCCTTTACTATTAAAGCAATGAGTTGTTACCTTTATTATTAATGCAACAACACCATCTCCAGTATGTAAATTGATTGTGCAGTTGTCATGGGACAAGAAAATGTCCCAGGGAAATGGGGTCCTGGGTTATAAACATGAGCGTTGCACACCCTATGAAGATGTTTTCTTGGGAGAGAGTAATGGACTTGTGACAATTGGTATCAGAGCTGACCTGGACCAACAATGATGTCCCGCTAAGTGTTCAATGGTGTGGGGTAGGCAGGGGGGCCCCACCTGTGATGAGGGTGTCACAAGCTTGGGTGAGGGAGAATGTCAAGGGACAAGAAAATGTCCCACATCTGAAGGGGAAATGGGGGTCTTGGTTCTATAAACATGGGCTCTGCGCACTATAGTAACATATGTCTTTTTGGGGAGAGGGAAATAGCCCCGTGATAAATAGCAACATTTTTGTTGATTATTTTTTGATGTGTTTCCAAAGCAGGACTTGCTGGTCTTCATTTAGAAGTAGATATTGGTGGATTGTTTGTAACTTGTTTTTTTTTTCATATGTGCGATTTTGCTTTTTGTGTTTGGCAAATCCTATTTGTAGGTGAGGATTGGCTTTTATATTGCTATGCTAGATCTGTATGAACTTTTGGATTGTCAAATAACATAGCTAAGAATAAAAAACATTACAAACTTGTCGACAAACTATCACAACAACCTCATTGTGGGTCCCGTTTGGCGGGTCTGGAGAGATTCAGATGTAGGCATCTTTATTGCGACAAACATCACTGTATTTCGTGCATTATATTAAGATCAACACTAAAATCTTTGGAGCACATGTGCAGTTTGACTTAGGTTGTTGCTCTTTGAATGGTAAAGTTTCTCTAAGCAAGTGTCACTAAAAAAAAAAAAAGTTTCCCTAAGCAAAACACAAAGAAAAGCTTCTTTCTGAATGCAAATATCGCGCTGCTTCCCACACATAGAAGATGCCTTTCTCCTGTGGTTAAAATGATAGGAAATGGCAAGGTAGTGTGTGACATAACACATTGCAGGAAGAATCCAATCTTTGTCCCAAAATCTGTCTGAAATATATCTGCTTTGATGGGCTAGATTGCTGGAGTTCTGGGGTCAGATTTCTAAAACTCTTTGGCATGTCTTTGCAGGTCCGTGGCGGATGTGAACCTAGTGAATTGAATATGATAAATCTCATAAAGAAAGTGAAACTTCTTCAGGGAAACTTTGTTTATTGCAAGCCATTGTCTGATATTGGAACAGACATTATGTTTGCTTTTCATCTGGCAAGATCAGCCATATCTTCTCATGTTACCAAATTAGCAGGTAACTCTAAGAATGATGTAAACGTGGCCTGCTCGATATGCCTTGAAGATACAAATCCCCGTCTCATGTTTACAGTTGATGGTTGTGGGCACCAATACTGCTTCTTTTGCATGAAGCATCATGTGGAAGTGAAGGTTTCACAGCGAGACTTGCCTAAGTGCCCTTAATCGAATGTCAAAGACTTTTCTGTGTGGATTGCAAAGTCCCCTGGCATTATTTCATGACATGCTCTGATTACCAGCAGTTCCTATCTCAAGTGGACCATCCTGACAAAAAGTTGAAATCTCTGATTAGTAAAACTGCTTAAATAGATAAACTAGGTACTACGATTGCATCAACAAGGCACTGCAACAGTGCAACCAGTAACAGAGAAACTAATTCACTATCAGCTACATAAACTACTATTCCCCATCTAAATTGCTAATTTTTCTGAGCATGGCCAAAACCTATTCCTGATTCAGCTCCTTGCTCAGAGGCTGAATTGTTTGCCCTGCAAAGAAACATGCATCCTGTATTTTTCGTTGGATAATTTGTGAACCCGCTCAGATACTAGAGTAGGATCTGCAAAGGGCCATAATGTTGCCATTGCCATTACCATTCCATTTGGAAACTATTAAATGCTAGTGAGGCTTATTGATACATATGATGATGGTTATTGCAGGTGTGGGCATGAGTTCTGCTATATTTGTGGAGCCAGCTGGGAGAACAAAAAAGGCAACCTGTTATTGTGCAGTTTGGGATGATGAGGGTAATATCTTACAGTGAAGGCCATAGGTGCTACTGCTTGGCAACCAAATCTTCAAGGATGCTTCTTACTCACTGCATTTATTTCTTTATGGATTTCTAACTTCCAAGCTTTGTCACCCTACTGGCTACTACATATGTTGGTGAACATCAAGTTGCTTTTCCCACTTTTGTTTGATGTTCAAGTGCTCTCATCTTGCTTGGTCCAGCATAGATATGTCAGCTCCTCGGCTCATCACCACGTCTTTCGGTTGTATATACTGTGAGGAGGTTAACTACTATGTGTTCTATCTGGGCACACTAATGTACATAATTTCTGGTTATTTTGATGAAGATGTACATTCATGATCTACCCATAACCCATATCTTATGGTAATGCCTTAATTGAGATTTGAGAGTATCTGTGGGAGAGGGAAGGGCCAATAAGAAAGGAAATTTCCTCACTCATGCCTCTAGTAGGAATGGTACCCACACCATTTTGGGAGGTTGGGACAACCACTACTAGACCCATCTCTATGGTGGACATATGATATAATGTATATTACATGTGTTCGAAGCATTTGTTCCAAATATCTGAGAGTGATCAATTATAATAATAAAAAGTGAATAATTGTAATATTTGAAACACATACTCCAGGTGCATCTAATAAATTGTCGTTAAATCGCATATGTTGCCAATTCTGCAGAGGGGTAGGTTGACAAGAGCGTTTTGCTCGGGGTTCTAAGAGAGAATTTAAAGAAAACTGTGTTAACTATAGTATAGCCGGGGTTGTATATCGTATCCACAGGGAGTTGGGGTACCGAACCTAAAAGCCACTCAAACTCTCACCTACTAGGTTGTAATTTCCACAATTTTGGAGAGTTTTAAGAACTAATAAAAAGACATAATAAAAATCACAAATAAAAGAAGAAAAAGGCTCGGGGGTTGATTTTAGCCACCTAAAGGAAATCTAATCGAAGAAAAATCGGAAGGTTATAACTAAGCTAAGATTGGGTTGCTACTAAATTAAATCACTCTAAGCACCCTCTTCCAAGGATAACATTAGATTAACTTCCCAAATCTCACCCCTCATTTTCATGAAGACTAAAACCTAAGAGTATAAAGTGTAGCAAACCCTAATTAAATCAATCTCCATATCCATGAATGACAAACCTAATTATCCCACTAAAACCTCACACTAATGCTTTAAGGAAATCTAGCAACATCTCAATTAACTAAACCTCCACAAAAGATAGAGAGTAATGGTGGAAAATCCTAAACTAAGCTAATCATTCCAATCCAATCAAACCTCAAATTAAATCCCTATTAAGAGCCTAATCACCCCCTAACCTGAGACAACTACACCCTAATAACATCTAACCCTAATAACACTCAAACAAACCCTAACCAAGACCCTAGTAAAACCCTAACAGAACTCACCTATTGACCCAAATAAAAACTCAACTAACACTATGGCCCAACTACTAAACTGACCCAACTAAAACCTTAATAACCCTAACCTTAACTAATCTGATCCAATAGACTAATACTATGGCCCAAATAAAGTCTAATCCTAAACTTGACTTAATAAACTAAGATTAATCACAAAGAAATGAAAAACTAAAATCTAAAACTACTAGTTACTACTACCTACTGCTACTATTGACAGACAAAAAGCAAAGAAAATAGAAGAAAGGGGAAACAGAGGCAGAATAAACAAGGAAAACAGGGGAAAAGACATAAACGAAAATACCCATCAACAAATACAAAACAACCGAATCAAACATCAAAATGCATAATCAATAAAACCGAATCAAGCATAGCAAAATCTTTCAACATCAAAATCCCATATCAAACAACAAGATTTAATCTAAAACTAACCCTAAGATCGAATTAAAACATGAATTAAAACCCTAAATCTAGACTAACCCTAAAGCTGGATGGAAGGCTTGGGGCGTCACTTTCCCCAAAACCAACCATAAAAACCTTCAATTCAGCCTCTTCTTCCCTTATATAATCGAATTCAGCCTCTCAACCTTCGATCTGAACCCTTGATTTCCCTTTGAGTTGGACAGCTTGGATGTATTTGATGGGTATGGAGGTGACCAACAATTAATATACTACCTCCATCTCAAATTATTTATCCTTTTACCTAATTTTTTTGTCCTAAAATATTTGTCGTATTTACAATCTCAATAACTGTAATTCCTTTTCTACCCCTAATTAATAAATTTGTTTATCAATTTTTACAATTTCAACAACTATTATCTTCAATTAAAATGGGGTAATTTAGGTAAATTACAAATTTTTTACCTCAATTCCCAATATGCATGGGTTCTCCCAAATTAGATAAATGGACAAATATAATGGGACGGAGGTAGTGCACGAATTGCTTCAACTAACGGTTTCAACTACTTAATTTCAAGTTGTTGAAGTCTATGTTTTTTTTTTTTTAATAATTGAAGTCTATGTTATTAGAACATGAATCTATGGGGAACCATGTCCGAAGAACAAGTCTACAGGTCATCAATTGGTTCGACTGTTACTATTATCTAATTTGATCCGATTTATCAATTAGACTGGTTGAAACCGACATGATCCGATGATTTCAAAAAATTAAATTTAGAAGCATATTGACTTTTAATATTGAAACACTGTATATTCCCTTGGTTTTGTATTGAACAAATTAGGATTTTACCCATTAAGGTTTAGTGAAAGTGGAATTTTACCCCCAAAATTTGGGAAATTAGGCTTATCCTACATGAAGTTGATCCTTTTATTATTTTACTCCTTTTTCAGTGAATGACAATTTTACCCTTGTAAGATGGTATGAAAAGTAAAAAATAACCCTAATTAAAAACATGAAAAGACAACTTTACCCCTCCAAAAAATTAATCGGTTAGTTTCACTATGACTATCTTCTCCAGAATAGTCAGAGATAGAGTTATGATGGGACTTGCGTTCCACTCTGAATTGAATGAAAATAACCCTAATTTAAACCCTAATTTGAGCGAATTGGACTGGCTATAGAAATCTCAAATCAAGTAAGAATGACAGAGCAATCGACCGAAAAAAATGCATACCTTCATACGAATAGCAATTGGCATTGAGAATGAGAGAGGAATTCACGAATGCAGTATTCTGGAAAATTAGAGAGGAAATACAAAGAAAAAAGATGGAAAGTCGTATGAGGGAAATACAGTAAACTCAATATTCTATAGAATGAGAGACAGAAGGCAGAGAGAAGGGACAAAGGATACAAGGGTGAGATCATTATAACGTGAATATTTTATGTTAAGGGTAATTTTGTCCATTAACATTGATTTTATCAATAATTTGATCTGAAAAGGTTGTATTTAGTATTTAATACAAATGTTAGGTGGGTTAATTATTAATTGATTCAAACTTAAGGTAGGATAAAACCAATTTTCAAAACTTTGGGGGTAAAATCCTAATTTTACAAAATCTCAATGGGTAAAAACCTAATTAGTTCGTTTTATATTATTTGTCATCTTTGTAAATTGCGCGGTTAAACTTTAAAATTTTTAATTATAAATTTTTCAATATATCCAATGACTTGTTATATAAAATTATTATCATAACATTTATAAAAAAAATATTGTCCTAAAGTATAACATTGTAATTATTAATAAAATATTATATGAAAAATCACTAATCAAAGAGTAACATTGAACAATCAACTAAGAGAAAAATAATATAAAACAGAAAGAGTATGTTGACAAAATAAAGGTTAAAAAAATTTAAGTTTGACTTTTACGTAGATCAATGTGACAAATAATAAGTAAAATAATTAAAAATAAATACATTTGGCCGTTGTAGATCAATGTGACAAATAATAAGTAAAATAATTAAAAATAAATACATTTGGCCGTTGGAGTAATTTGTCCGTTAAAGATAAAAATCGTTAAGTGAGTAACGGCTACTAGCCAAAAAAATTTTAAAAAAGGAAAACATATTAAATAATAATGTACAATTCAAAGTCAAGAAAGAAAAGAAACATATAATTCCAATCGGCTTGATGTTTCTTCTAAGTTTCAATCCATAAAATTTCTCTCATCGCACTTTTTTTTTGCTCAAATTCAATTCACTTTGAATCACTCACCCGCCACGCGTTACCAGCGTGATCCATCAAAGATCAAAGATGACCTATAAAACTCTATTTCTTGTTCTTTTATGCGACTGATTGGTTGTGGTTCCATACCGCATCACAACTTTCTATATTTCACCGCAACCCACCACAATATATCAACACACTTACAATTATTTACACCACAACATTCTACAATCCACCACTACCTTCCATAATCCATCACAATTTTCCCCAACCCACCACAATCTTCAAATTTTCACCCCACCACACTGCACCATAACCAATCGTATAAAAAAACAGAGCCGGGCACAATACATATAAACACCACATTCCTCAAGAATACAGGACACATAAGGCCTTCAATTGGGATTGAAGATATCTGAAACGATGGCGTTTTGGCAACGCAAGAAACATATCTAGAAACATAGTCTGCCCTACCTAAGACTAACAACATGGATTAACGCACATGAGGAAATCTCAAGACTAATTAATTTCATTAAACTAAATTAAATTCTTATTAGAACAATATTATTAATTACACCAGGTGTAATCAACAAGCTAGGCGAATTCTAGGTTTCCAAATTGGAAAAGGACTCAGCATCAACAAATTATTTAACAAAAGAATTAACGCACGTGATTAAATTATCTCAAGACTAATTAATTTCAGTACACTAAAAAGGGCAACAATAGAATACTACCTCCGTCTCAAATTGTTTGTCCATCTACCTAACTCCCTTGTTCCAAAATGTTTGTCCATTTTATAATTCCAATGATTGTAATTTCTATTATACCCCTAATAAATACTCTTTTATTTATTTTTTATTTTTCTTTATATGAGAAAAGTAAGGGCAATTCTGGTACATTACACATTTTTCACCCCATTTCTCATGATCATTAGACTTTTAAATATAATTGGATGGACAAACAATATGGAACAGAAATAGTACAGCACAATAATAATTACTTGTGTCGTCACTCTTTACACTTTTTAGTTTTTTCTGTGCAGTTAAAAATAGAGACAAAGTCTTCGTCAAAAAAATAAAATTAATAATAATAATAATAATAATAATAATAGGGACAAAATGTATGAAGGGCATAAAAGAAATGAGGATTTGGGCTTATCCAACAAGATTAACCCTTTTTGCTGCCCAATTACGTCAAAAGGGTACTCCATCCATGTAAGATCATACGCTTTTACTCTCTTTTGTTGTTTCACTTTTAAATTTTAATCTTTTTATTTACTATCGGTAATTTCCAAAGATCTTCCATCCTACACTTACCCGGACCCTAAGTACTCTCTTCGTACCAAATTAATTGACACTTTGCCAAAATTTTAATCGTAAATTACTCACAAATCACAATAAGTTATAATATGAAATTGTCATCATTAGAAAGATACTTTACTAAACATTACGATGGAGGAAATTTCATTTTGTAACTCATTATAATTTGTGAATAATTAACGGTCAAAATTTAGTCAAAATGTCAATTAATTTGGGACGGAGGGAATATTTTACAATTATATCGCTCTCTCAACTAGGATAATTTGACGTTAATGCATTGTATTTTGGAGTATTGGATAATAGTGTACTAAATTTTTTTCTTAGACAATAATATATTGTATTTTGAGTTGGACAATAACTCATCAAAAACGATTCTTGCGGTACCTAACTCTATGATGGTCTTACGATAGTAGGTTGAGAAGCAAAAAAAATGAAAATTTTTACTAAATTAATGTCACATCAGGTTTTGTCAGCAAGCGCAAATGAAATTTAGGCACCATTCTTTTGTGCGTTGTGTTTGCAATTTTGCATTGCGTTATGGTTAGTTACGGTAGATTGCGGTAATTTGCGGTATGTTGCGATAGGTTGTGGTAATTTGCGTTTCGGTTATTTGCGTTAACGCACAAAAGAACGTGTCTTAATTGTTTTTTCAAATAACACCTCATTGCTCCACATTTTCGCTAACGTAAACGATGTTTT
Source organism: Portulaca oleracea (assembly GCA_029582165.1). Taxonomy (NCBI): domain Eukaryota; kingdom Viridiplantae; phylum Streptophyta; class Magnoliopsida; order Caryophyllales; family Portulacaceae; genus Portulaca; species Portulaca oleracea. The sequence continues at coordinate 49,814,684 of CM055869.1, forward strand.
TTATTTTAGAAAAAAAATAGAATTCATCTTTGCTTATTTGAACTTGCTTACATGACATTAGTTTAGTAAAAAAAAATTTTTTGCTTCTCAATCTACCACGCAAGACCGTTACTGAGTTAGCCACCGTTGGACTCGTCTCAGATGTATTATTGTCCAACAATCCGAAAGTACAGTATATTATTGTTCAAGAAAAGTAACATATTATTGTCCAACACCCCCAGTGTACAGTGTATTAGCGCCCAAAAACCGTAAATATTATTAACAGTGTTGATTAAAGTTAAAAATATAATGTGAAATACGAAGAGTACTTATCAATTTTGCTTACTGTTATTAGTTTTGAATGTCAATAATGATTGCTTATGATAATTTGGAAAGCACAAGCTTTTAGAATAAAATGATCAAAATTTAAATTCAAATTGAGTAAATTTAAATGTTTGTGTGCTTTTAATCTAAATAATTAAGTTATAACTTGATTAGAGTTGGAAAAATTTTCTGACTGTGAAATACTTGAATTGAAAAAGTGGTTACTATCATATAATTTTCATTTAAATTTTGACATTGATAAACTTAACTTTAAAAAATTAAACATGATATTTCTGCTAGTCTTAAGGTATGTTATTTTGTAAGGTAAGTAAAATTTTACTTTGTAATATTTTTCTTATTTTACATTATCATGTCTTATCTTACCAATCAAAAGATTATGACTATAACTTTTAGATAATTTACGTTTAGGCTTTGTTCTTTTATTTCTTTAGAATGATAAGTTAGGTTTGTCTTATCAATCTATTCAACTCACATTAATTACTTAAAATAAAAAGAAACAGCTAATGTGATATTTACTTACTTGGATTATTTTACTTTACTTGATTTTCCTTACCTAACTTATCTTATTATACCCTACCCTACCCTACCCTGCCTTGGCTACACATTCCCTACCTTCAAATAGAACAAGGCCTAATCTATATTGATCGAAGCCAATATTGACTCAGAATTAAGTATGCCTGACCTTGGTCAATTTGGAAAAAAAGAAATGGTTAATGGACATCATTTTCTTATTTGAATTTTATCATAAACTAATTCAATAAATCCAAGTTTAACCCAAATATGAATTTTATGAGTGCTAAGCTTGACATAAATTTCTTTCACACTTGTGTTTTCATTGTAAGGAAAGTTTGTCTATACTGATACCTTTTTTTTTTTAATGGAAGTCTATACTAATACTGCAAAAATAATTAAAAATGTTAGGTACTCTTTAATGCTACAAATTAATCTTCAGATTAATGCTTATGTAATTAATTTGATAATAGCATATTATAGCCTTTGTAAGAGCAGCAAAACAACTAGAAAAAAATAATTGAGTTACATTTATCAAGACTTGTTGTTTAAGGGTGTAGCATTAATTAGGTAAGATAAAGTTAGAAAAGGTATGTAAGAAAAATAGTGGAGATAGATAAGTATCACATAAGTTATTTCTTTTTTATTTGTAAATAAATTTTGTGGGTTAAATAAAAAAATTTAAATACAAATTATCTAAAATAAATTATATTCTTTTAAACATAAAATTACTCGGAGGTACCTTAACTTTTGGTGAAATGTTTTTCAGGTACCCCAACTTTTCAAAACTCATTTTGGGGTACCCTTACTTTTTGGGTTAGAAATTATTAGGTGTTTTTTCGGTCATCAATTTGGTTAAGTGACCGAAATACCCTTGTTCTTCCATTATTTTAAGAAATACCTTTAAAGAAGAAGAATAAGGGTATTTCGGTCATTTAATAAAATTGATGGCCAGAAAAGCACCAAATAATTACTAACCCAAAAAATAAGGGTACCTCAAACTCAAAATGAGTTTAGAAAATTTGAGGTACCGAAAATAGTTTCCCCAAATATTGGGATACCTCCGAGTAATTTTTTGTCGTTTAGATGATAAGATAAAATAAAACTTGATTGAGTTAAACTAGACAAGAATAATTCTACCAATATAAAAAAAAATTGACCTAAATCAATTGTAACTCACTATCCAAACTAATGTACAGTATATTCAAATATTGTTCAACTATTGTGATGATATAGGCCCTGTTTGGCAACCAGTTGGTACCTGTTAGTTGTTAGCTGTTAGTTTGTAAGTGTTAGCTGATAGCTTTTTGGATTAGTTGTTTTACTTTAGATGTTTTGGTTAGCTGATTACAGGAAAAGTGTTTGGTAAAATAGTTTTTTGTGAAAAGCTACCTCAAAAAACTTCAGCAGCTCTTTGAAAACTAACTTTTTGAGTCCAAAAAGCTAATATAAAAAAATTATTTACCAAACATCCTAAATAGTTTTTTAACTTTAATCAAAAAGCTAAAAGCTAACCAAAAGCTCAGTAGCCAAACACCCCACAATCTTACATCAAGTTTTGTGATGGAAATGAGATACGTGTCAATACCAAAATTTGGTGAATTGGTCCCACCTGTCTATCTATCTGTTATCCCCAGCTTTTGTTTGTTTAATTGAAGCCAGGAACCTTCATCCCCTTCTTCCTAAATTCCAAACGCTTTTCAATTCTCAAATCACATAAATACCCTCAAGCGCGTAAAACGTGTGCTTCCTCTTTTACTATTAAAATACTATCACCAAAATAAATAATTACATCTGTGTGATTCATGCCACAAAGAAACTAGTAAATTAAGTATTTGTGATATTAAATACCTACTCAATCATATACCATCTCATGACCCAAGGCCCTATTCTTTTTATGGAGTGGATGGTAGGAGTGGAAGCGGTGCGTTGCGGTATTGGTGTCTCGAAGTGGTGCATCGGACAAAACGGTGCATTAAAACCTTAAACTGGAATTGAATCACTCGGTTTTTAAAAACCGATGCATCGGATTTAACGGTTTGATTTCACCGGTGAACCGAAACCGCATTCATTTCTGCCAACATCAAAAAATCATTTTCAGTTTTTCAGTTTCCATACTCAAACTGACATGAGATGATAGATATGCAACTGATCGAATAATAGAGGACTTAATTTTTCAGTTTCCATACTCAAACCTTAAAATTTTCAATTTCCAACGCTATTTCTCACACATACAATGATCAAAACGGGAAACTCGAGTAGTTCTAAATTGACGGTTCGGTGCCGGTGAATCGGAACCGCATTAATTTTTCAGTTTCCATATTAAAACCTTATGATTTTCAATTTCAAACACTATTTCTCACACATACAATTTTCAATATATATTTATTTATATTAATGGTTCAGTGCGGTTCCCCGTCGGTATGAATATTCCAAACCGGAACCGCCCCGTTTAGCATCCAGGTTTTTCGATGTGGTGCACCGAAATTTTAAGCCGGTTCGGTGTTGCCCGTTTCCAGTTTTTTAATATGGTTTCCGGTTCGGTGTGCCGGTTCTGGATTTTTCTTCCACCCTTAGTGGATGAAGTGTGGTGGTGGTTTGGTGCGGTGTGGTGAAAATGAAATTTTGGTGAAGTGTGGTGAGACCACTTCTTTCATGGCGGTCTGTAAGCTACATGCACAATTGCCACAACCCACCACATTTTACCGAATCATTACTTTTCTCTCTCCTCACTTTTTTTCTCTACTTTTTACATTCTCTCTCCTCACCTACCCCACATACCAATAACCTACCACAATTCCACCACACCCCACCACAATTCCACCACACCTCACCACACCATTCCGCAAAATACCGCATAAAAGAACAGGGCCTGAGTTGTGGTGAGAATTACAGTAGATGAGGTAAGTGTTTTTTAATTTGAAATTGGAAAAAGTAAATTATTTTTTTAAGTTAAAAAATTATGTGAAAAAATCAATTATAAAAGTAGAAATGGAAAAAATAAGTTTGAAATGTATACTGTTAATTACTCTTCCAAACGTATTAATCATAATTTTGCTAAAACAATCAATTGTATGATAAAAATGGAAAAATTAAATTTAAAAGGTGTTTGCCGGTTATATAAAAACAATAGATTTATGATAAAAACAAAAATGATATAGTATGATAAAGTGTGGTATAAATTATGGTCACGTTCTTTTGTGTAATTCCATATGGCACATACCATATTTTTTCACAATTACCACAATTTTTGCATTAGTTGCATATCATACCATATCATTCCACACCTTACTACAACAATCATAACTTTTTATCTCCTTTTTTTTCTCTCTCTCTCCTCACTTTTCTCCTCTACTTTTCATATTTCCTCTCCTCATCTATCACATTAATCATTCACCACAAATTTTACCATATCATACCGCACTTTCCACAATATTATTATACCATCCCATTTACGGCGCACACAATTTACCGCACGAAAAGACAAAGGCTAAAAAATAGAATACAGCACGTCACAACCAACAGTATAAAAGAACATTATCTAAATACTAGTCACTGCCCCAGTGGCAATTTAACAAACCTTTTTCAATTCGTACTAATCTTAAGCTTTACAAAATCATACCGAGACTCATGTTTAATATTTTAATATTCACCATTGATAAAATAATAATAATCCAGAAGTTAGGGGAAAAGAATAAAGTAGCATTAAATAGCATGTGACATATATCATTTCAATAACTTTTTTTTAATGGAAACCAAAACAAATCCACCCTAATATTTCTGTTGTCCTTAATTCAATGTTAATTGAGGCTAATTGAATTAGATTGGCGCAGTCAACGCGTTATTTTTTCCACAACCATCATACACTTTCAGTCCATATTTACTAATTATTTAAGGTACCGTTCTTTTGTGCGTTAACGCACCCAAACGCAACGCAAAATCAATAAAACCTAACGCATGGTAAACGCAAGATAACGCAACTTATCACAATCTACTATTCATCTCTACTCACCTTTTATTATTTCCTACCGCAACCCAAACGCAACTTATCGAAACGCAAACGCAACGCAACACAAACGCAACGTACAAAAGAACGGTGCCTAATTTGTGCATCCAATTATTATTCTTTCTCTAATTATCTATTATTTTATATTTTTAATATAACTTTTATCAATTTTATATCAATATTCTCCCTCTCTCATAATTAACTTTTATCAATTTTAATAATTTTTTGCTTTTACTACATAACTTATTAATTATCATAATATCTCTCCACCACCCCAAAAAGTGACAATTAAATAAGGATAAAGGAGTACAATATTTTAATAATTTTAATAATTAGAGTTGGAAATTAATCTTTTCAAAATATGTATAGTATTAAATAAACTAAAATAGTTAGTCTTTTATATTTTTAATGATAGCATGATTGTTCAAGTATATAAAAAACACTGTAGAGATGAAATTAAAAGTTATTGTCGCTTTTATATTAGGGATATGTGAAAAAGAAAGAATTAAAGTCTAATAATCCTTACTATAGATCATTCGATGATAATAGTTCCTAATGTAGAAATGTACGTCGGTGATTCCAACTTTCATTCTACTGGAGTTTTTGAATCACCACCAAGTTTTGTGAGAATGATTTGGTGAGTGTCTAACTTGGTACACTGGGAAAAGGTTGACCAAAATTTTAAGGCCCTGTTGAGCTTATCCTTTTGTCGGGTTAGATCCAGGTTAGGTTAGTTATGTTAGAATAAATTAGGATATGATAGGAAATGATAGGATAAGTATGAGTAAAGGTAGTTGTTGGGTGGAAATATTTTATTAATAAAATTTAAATACTTTTGGAAAAATAAATGAAAAAAGTTATAGATATTGGAAAAAGTGGATTGATTTGAGGTTAGAATAATATTGTTTGAATTTCTTTTTGATTTAAAAAATTGTTTTTGGTTTGGGTATTCTTTCGGGAGTTGGGTTAGGTTAGGTTTGATAAGAATAAGTTAAGTTAAGTTGGATAGGATAAGTTTGAGTTAAGTTAGTTGTTGGATGGAAATATTTTATTAACAAAATTTGAATATTTTTGGGAAAATAAATGAAAAAGTTATAGGTGCTGGAAAAAATGGATTGATTTGAGATTAAAATAATATTATTTGAATTTCTTTTTTATTTAAAAATTTGTTTTTAGTTTGGGTGTTTTTAAGAAGTTGGGTTAGGTTAGGTCAGGTAATTAGGATAAGTTAAGTTAAGTTAAATTAGGATAGGTTAGTTCGGTTTAATCCAACTAAAGAATAACATGGCCTTATTTTTTGTATTTTTTAATACTTTTGAAAAATAATTAGACTTGTAAGAAATATGCAAACTAATATATAGAGATTTTTCTTGATAATTCCATTTTTAATTTATATCAATTCATGTGATACGAAATTTGCTTTAAAGGATCAATGATATACAAGAGTACTTAATTTAGAAGTTTTTACTAAATATTTTTCTATAACAAAAATTTTATATAAAATAATGGGATTAAGGCTTTGTTCTTTTATATGGTGCGATGCGGTGTGGTAATCGTGCGGTGCGGTGGATTTTTAAAAAATGTGGTGGGTTGTGGTGAGTTGTGGTGACAGTTGTGATAGGTGGGGTAAGTGAGGAGAGAGAATGTAAAAAGTAGAGGAGAAAAGTGAGAAGAAAGAAAAGTAAGAAGATATATTGGTAATGATTCTGGTGAAGTGTGGTAAAATATTGAATAGTGTGGAATGGTGCGGTTCTGCACCACAAGTTACCGCATAAAAGAACGGGGACTAAGACATCAAATATTCCACTCTATTATTTACTTTTCATTAAAAAGAAAACTAACTAAAATTATAATTATAATACAATAGTAAATTATAATTTATATTTATTGTAGTTCTTAATATTGTTAAGTAAATCAATCAATGGTGATTTATAGGAATGTAGATATTATGTAAACTAATGCTGATTTCATCTTCTATTTTTATTGGGTACAACAAAATAAATTATAAAGATGTAAATGTAATAGTAGGGATATATTTATTTGAATTGTTGGTGCATTATTAATTCAAATTTGAAGTAATTGTAAGTTAGAACTTTGGAGAGAGTGTAAAAGGGTAAGTGCTTATGTACACAATTAATCAATCACATTTCAGCGTATTGAAAAATTGAAAAAACTAAGGCTGTGTTCGACAATACCGTTTGAGGTAGCGTTTATCGTCTTGACCAAGTCAAAACTCTAATTACATAATAAATATATCAACCTTTTAGAAACTAACTTTTTATTGTGAAAAGGTTGTGTGAAAAATCATTACTAAATATCTAAAGGACTATTTTGGCATAGTCAAATAACTAAACCACCTCAAAGCCATTTTTAAGCAATATGCCATTGAACAAGCCCTTTCAGAATATATAGAGAAGCATAATATTTGTTGATGGCTTTTAATTCAGGGGGATACTACATAATAGTTTTCAAATTATCAATAAAATATCCTCGAAAAACATGGTGTCTCAAGGAAAATGTTCCCTCGATAAAAATATTTCATGAAAGTTACACTTTTCTAGGGAAGGGTCTTGTCCTTGAAAATTTTTGAGGGATTGAATTTTCTGTTGGAATTGAAGATTGTTCCCAAGAGAAAATATTACCTTTGAAAACTTTCAAGGAATAAATTAGCAGTTTCCAAGGGAAAACTCATTCTCCTCAGGAACTTCGATATGTTGAGAAAAGATTTTACGTACCCCTGACCTATTATTTCCAAGTTTAGTTCATTTACACCCAATTTCTTGTTCTTTTTACACAAATTAAGAACAAACTAAAATAACACTACAATTAATGGAATTCAAAATACTTGGTTATAAAGATCATCACTAAATTTCTATTTGAAGGACCAGAGGTCTACTGAAGCCTAACAAGGAAATTTGGTCCCATTATACAGAACAATTGAATCAACTAAGAATTCTTACTAACTTCTCTATATAAAGCTTCTTACATTAATTTGAACTCTGAATCCAACAATAATAAGAAAGTAGATGAACAATTGCAAACAGAAAACAAAAATTAAACTCATGCATAACCAAATAAAACAACAATACAAGACTATGAAATTGTAAAAAACATAAATAAAATAAAAATAACAAAATTCAAAGCATAAATTTATAAAAGTAAACTAATATTAACCAAACTTAACCCTCCATTCCTCACCTGGTGTTGTTGCATGAAATTACGGTGATATTTATTTTTTTTTTAAAAATGTTCAAAGTTTTTTTTTTAAAACAAAACTTTTGTTTCTAATTGCCGGCAATTTCTCACAAACTTTTTCGTTAAAAGAAAGATTTCCAAAAATTATGAAGCCCATCGTGGTAGCTTTAACTAATTTAATTCATGAGTTTCGAATAAATTTGGGGCTTTGCCCAATGATATTGATTTCTCCCCGCCATGAAGTGCATCAGAAATTGCATCCAAATGTTAATCTACAAGACACAAATGAGACTGATTTTGTGTTGATCTACTCTAACTTTGATGTTTATCCTAGTCTTGAGCCTTGAAGGTAATGAAGCACAAAATGGCTAAGTCAATCTCGAATAAAGCTCCTAGAGTTAGACAAGTAAATCAACAATGTTGATGCACATATTACACGTAGGGTTATAATAATTAGAAGTGATATCGGTATGTCAATTTTTAGGGCTAAGTTGAAGTTGTGGAGCATTTCAAGAGATGAAGTAAAAGAAAAAAAAAACATAATGATTGATCCTGTATAGAGCAAGTTGCAGTCTTGGTGGGTCTGGTCTTCTGCTACTTGATTTGGATTATGATACATTATGAGGTTGTGTATTATGTTTGTTTTGTCGTTTCTTTTTTTTCGCTTGGTTGTTATTTTGTAGATCTTTGTTTGAAAACTTTTAACTTTTTATAATTTCTAATAATAAAAAAATCTAAATTAATCCATACTCATCAACATCAACAAACACTTATTAACATTTCGCCATGTTTTAAAGTTCAACTCCATTTCAATATTCATTTATTAAAATATAATTTTGTGTAGAAACTAATGCTACTACAATTATAATAACAACCTATTAACAAAATTCATTTAGAAGTATATATTCCATACTAATGGTAGTCTTTGGAAATTCTGCCGTCAAACTTTAAATTTTTTTTATCATTAATTTCTCAATATGTATAATGACTTATTATATAAAGTTACTACCATTAGATTCATAACTGTTGAGATTCACCCATGAGTAAAAATGTCCCACATCGAAAAAGTATAGAGAAAGCACATGGTATATAAGTCAAGTGGGCTACTCCTCTTAACACCAATTGGTTTTAAGATGGAACCTCACTTAACATGTGTACAATGGGTCATGGTTGAAGTGAGCTCCCCCCTTTTGGATCTCCCCAACAAATGGTATCAAAGTCGATGGTTCGTTCGGCTGGGCGCACGCAAGATGCGGGAAGATCACCATAGACAGGAGCAGGGACCATAGCGCGTACGCGGCTGGGTCTCATGAATGCTTAGAGTGGTGGCATGAGACTCAGGTGGAGTAGGGTGCGACTCTAAGGAGTAAGGTGCAGCTGTGACTCTTGAGGCATAGTGGTGGCATGAGACTCAGGTGGAGTAGGGTGCGGCTCTGTAGAGTAAGGTGCGGCTATGATGGGCTCCTGATGGTGACTTGAAACCTTGGTCAAAAAAGGCTTCCGATCAAGAGGTAGAGACTCATGTGTGAAGGGGGATATTAATTGTAAGGATTCACCCATGAGTAAAAATATCCCACATCGAAAAAGTATAGAGAAAGCACATGGTATATAAGTCAAGTGGGCTACTCCCTTAACACCAATTGGTTTTAAGATGGAACCTCATTTAACTTGTGTACCATGAGCCTTGATTGAAGTGAGCTCCCCCCTTGGATCTTCCCAACAATAACAATAAATATTATCCTAAAAGTATAATATTACAATTATTAATAAATATTATATAAAAAATTATCAACAAAGAGAGATATTGAAGACCGTGTCAATCAACTCAGTGACAATTAATATGGGGAATAGTTGCACTATACTAGTAATTTTGAATAGACATAAATCTGATTGAAAACCTTCTTAGGAATAATAGAAATATTTAAAACAAAATTATTTCTTTCAATTATTATATGGATAAAAACTTATGTAAAATATCGCATAGTTGTTATTGTTTTTGAAAATGATAAGTCTCGCATAAGACATCTTTTAATGGCTTGTCAGATTATTAAACTATATTATTATATATTAAATTGAAATAAAATGATATGATTGAATTAAGTTAATATGGTGTATTTACCGTACCCTCGAATTTTATAACTATAATATTACATATACATTGTATAAAGTTATATTTTTATCCATTTTTTTGTATTTAAAAAAACACTTAAAATACTCCATCCGTTCCATATTAATTGTTGTCTTTGGAAATTATGCGATCAAATTTAAAAATTTTGACCATAAATTTCTCAATATATACAATGAGTTGCTATTTAAAATTATATCACCATTAGATTTGTAATGAAAAATACTGTTATAAAAGCATAATATTAGAATTGTTAGTAATATATTATGTAAAAACAAATTATCAATCAAAAAGTGACATTGAAAAGCGTAAAAATCAAAATTATGACAATTAATATGGAACGGAGGGAGTATGACTAACTGACGAAGTTGATTTGATTAAGATATCATTTGTACTCATTAGCATGCTCAATGCATCCAAAACTTTATATAATTGATAATCAATACTCAATACTTATTATTAAATAAAAATCATAAAAAAATATTAATTTGACCAATAATAAAGACACTAAGAAAAATATCTTAAGACAAAATAAGTATCATCATCCAATTATTATACACCTTAAGTGAAAGAGTGTTTAATTTTGGTGGTCTTTCTTGGTTATGCAACAGGTTGGATTAATAAAATACGAATAGATAATAATTGAATTTACTTTGGTATGAAGAATCTAGTCTAAGACGAGTCCGTAGTCTCCATCCAGGACGAGGGTCCCACATCCTCCCCCGAATCTTCCTTCTCCGCGTTCACATTTCCAGACACGCTTCTTCTTCCATCCCCCCCCCCCCCCCCGTATATATATCCCACCACTTTCTCTCTCCACCCATTCAACTCAATCTTCTCTGTTCACATTTCAATTTTGAAAACACACAAACCCCCAACAAATTCACTTGGTTCCTTATTAATCCAATCCCAATTCAAACCCCTTTTCAGTTCCCCCCCCCCCCCCTACAATTCATGGAAATCTCTTCTTTCCCTCCATTCCTTTCCTCTGAAGATTTCTCCCAGTTTTACTCCACTCCTTACCCTGAACTTGAACCCACCCCCACCCCTAAACGCCGCCGTATCGACGACACCACTCCTCCTTCTACTGACAACTTCACCGTCGACACCACCCAAACTCCGGCGAACTTGAGTTTGAGTACTAATACGAATACCATCAAGGAGATTCTGGCGTCTCTTCTCATGGTGGACGACCACGAAAGAAACGACGACAATCAATGGATGGTCTCTTCCCACCAGGAGAAGAACTCCTTCGATGCCAACCATAAAGCCAAGGTCGAAACCATGAACAATTACTACGACCAAATTCAGACCCACTTCTCTGAAACCGAATTCTCCGATTTCAAACAGAGGAACGGCAACAAACGCGCCCGCATTGCCACCACCTCCGCCGTCGCCGCCGCAACCGCAACCGCTTCTTCCCCGGAGAGAACCACCGGCGGAGGCGGCGGTGGAGGTGGAGGTGGGCCGAGCGGGCGGCGGTTGTGGGTGAAGGACCGTTCGAAGGACTGGTGGGAGAAATGCAGCCACCCAGACTTCCCAGAGGAGGAGTTTCGCAAGGCGTTTCGAATGAGCAAAGCCACCTTCGAGATGATCTGCGAGGAACTCGATCCGATCATAACCAAAAAAGACACGATGCTCCGGGCGGCCATCCCCGTCCGGCAACGCGTCGCCGTCTGCATCTGGCGCCTCGCCACCGGAGAACCTCTCCGAGAAGTCTCCAAACGGTTCGGTCTCGGAATCTCCACCTGCCACAAACTCGTCCTCGAAGTCTGTGCCGCCATTAAAACCGCCCTGATGCCGAAGTTCCTGCAATGGCCGGACGAATCCCGGATGGCCCGAATCAAAGACGAGTTCGAATCCCAATCCGGCATCCCCAACGTCGGAGGTTCGATGTACACCACCCACATCCCCATCATCGCACCCAAAATCAGCGTGGCAGCATACTTCAACAAACGCCACACAGAACGCAATCAAAAAACCAGCTACTCAATCACCGTCCAAGGCGTCGTCGACGCCACCGGCGTCTTCACCGACGTCTGCATCGGGTGGCCGGGATCCATGCCGGACGACCAAGTACTCGAGAAATCCGCCCTGTTCCAGCGTGCCAACCAAGGAGTCCTCAACAACGTCTGGATCGTGGGGACATCTGGGTTCCCATTAACAGACTGGATCCTGGTGCCATACACCCACCAAAACCTGACATGGACGCAGCACGCATTCAACGAGAAGATCGGGGAGATTCAGAAGACAGCAAGAGGAGCATTCTGGAGATTGAAGGGGAGATGGGGATGCTTGCAGAAGAGGACGGAGGTGAAGCTGCAAGACTTGCCGGTGGTGTTGGGAGCGTGCTGTGTGCTGCATAACATTTGCGAGATGAGGAAGGAGCCAATGGAGCCGGAATTCGAAGCCGGGTTCGAGCTCTTCGACGATGAGATGGTCCCGGAGAATCCAATCCGGTCGGCGAAAGCGGTTCAGGCGAGGGATCAGATTGCGCATCATCTCTTGCACCATGGGATTGGTGGCAATTCGTTTCTCTAAGTTTGTTTGTTTTAGTTTTTTTTCAGGTGTTTTTTTGAAAAAAAAAGAAGAAAGGAAGTTGTTGATTTTGGGGGGTTTTGGGTTCGAGATGACAGAAATTATAGGTATAGGAGGATAAAATTAAATTATGTGATAGTAGCATGGGATTTGTACCTTTGGAGTCAACTGAATTCAGTTGGGATCAATAAATTAGATTAGTACTATATGTAATGTAATACTTGAAAACTTCAACATTTAAAATCTCTGTTTTTCATCCATATATCTACTTTGTTCCTGGGATTTTTCTTAATTATTTTCCCTCTTATCTGCTGTAATTCTAGTAAGTAACCTAAATTAATAATACCTTAATGAGGTGTAAATTGAGTGTATGACTAGACTTTCCCATTTTTGACATGATGGGAATATACTCCATTTTTCTGGGCTTTGAATACTAGTTTTGTCCACTATAGCACAAAATATTCAAACCCAAAAAAAAAAAACCCCAAATTAGAGGGTCAATCCCACCCATTCATTAGATCCAAAAATTTTATTTTTTAAGGTCATTTCTATCGAATTTTTGTGATTTTTCATTGGAATTCTTGAATATTAAACTACAAGTATAATTTATTCCTCAATTATTTCTTTAACTTAAGTTGAAACATTCAAAATAATCTATTGTTGTTAGAAGATAATCGTATGTTATTTTGTATGTTGTACAAAATATGTACTTGGAGACATTTTTTCAAAAAACAAAAATTGGAAAAAAGTCGTGGCTATAATCGGTTGGATTGACCCATAACCAAATTAAATATGCCGCACAAAGAACGTATTAATTTGACCCCATAAGCGGGACCACCACCCAATGGCATGTTGCCGCCAGAAGCGGAACCCTGTATTTCTTCTAGGGAATCTCCTAATTGTCCAGAGCAACCAGAAAGAGATTCTTTAACCAGAAGGAATTCGGTTCTGATGTAGGATACCTATCCAGAAGTTTTCGCAACTCAATCATGTTTATCTGAACCCAATGTATACTCAACCCGTATTTATTTGCCCACCGGATTCACTAGTCTATGTGTGACTATAGGTTCACGCTAGTAATATAAGAGCATCATCACGATATAGGGTGAATGTTTAGATTTTTTCGAAAAATATCCATATTCTTTGATGTCAATTGATATTAATTAACTAACCATGACAACTAAATTCATTTAATGGTTATCCAATTTCTAAATCAAAAATTTTGCCAAATATGACCTAAAATGCATGCATCTATAGGAAAGATTTGAGTCCAGCTACTTTGATTTTTGTTTCTATTTATATTTTATTCTTTTAATCAAACTATTATGTATTAAGGGTTGACTTTAGTAATTCAATTATGTTTAATAATTTGATACAAATAAGGAAATTAAAATAAACTCCTATTAATGTATGCCCAAAGTTAAGTATCTCGAGGCTTTTGCGAACTTGTGTATTAAGTCTATACCTGCGCCATCCTCTGTTTGATCCTCCATTGATTTGGTAGTTGACAAGTGGTAATCTTGTAAGTTCTACTCACTAATAAGGAGGTTCAACCTAATCCTGTATGTGCTAGTCATGTTTACGATCTATAAATGGAGTTTCACTCCTTAGAAGAATTATTTCTAATCAAATTAAAAAAAAGGGTAATCCCCTTAAATTTTTTTGACAAGAAGTCATATTTTGAGTGTTTTAACAATTCATCTCCTGCAAGTGAGATGGAAAGTGGCCAGAGTCACCAAACTCTTGTTTATGAGGAGCGACCTAGGTATTATGAACAAATTAGTGGGAGAGAGATGGCTTCCGGAGAGAGAGAGAGAGATGGAGTTGGAGGGGTAGGGAGGGAAACACATGAGACTTGAAACGAATTCGCAGTCTTTGTGGGACACCTACCAGAAAGGATAGACAAATTAGGACTACATGGAATTTTTGGAAAAATAGGAAGAGTAAAGGAGATAATCTTACCATGGAGAAGGGAAGCACATGGCAGATTTGGGTTCGTACATTTTTGGGACAAAGAAGCAGTGAAGGAGACCTTGAAGAGGATGGATGGGAAGAGTATAATAGGGAACATAATACTAGTCCAACCAGCAATACAGAAACAAGGAGTGAGGAAGGAAACGAAAAAGAATATATGGGTGCGAAAGCAAGCAACAAATATAGAAGTAAGGGAGGAAAGAAAAAACAGTATGCAAGGTGATAGGGTGATATGTGTTGTGGGTGAGATTAATTAAGGGATCATGGAATGTTGCAGAGAAGCATAGTTTGGATTAGTCCACAACCAAGAGATTTGACATCCTTGTCCTCGGCAATCATACATAATTATGGCCGAATCTCGAGAGTCACCACCATTAGCAGTACGAAATTTATTATAACACTACCTACGCAGGAAGATGTGGAAAAAGCATTGAAGGAACCCAGAGAATTGGAAGTCTGGTTCTCAGACGTTAGGAGATGGACAAAGTATGAGCCTTGTGAAGATAGAAGAGTCTGGATCGATATACATGGTGTTCCTCCCCATGGATGGAAATGGGGAACTTTTCAGCAATGTGTACAACATTGGGGTAAGGTGTTATGTCTTGGGCAAAGCACATCAATGGTAGAGCACTTTGAAAATATGAGAGTTCAAATCTTGACGAAGGTTTTTGAGAGGATAGAGGGACAGGTGATGCTTACAATCGGTGATTGTTCATATACGGTGTTTATCAAAGAAGCTATCACATATGTCCACCCAGTAGTTGTACCATCAAAAGACTTCATCAATTCTGAAGATGAGATTGAAGAGGATGAGGAACAAAGCAAGAATCTTAAGCATTACAGTCCGAACACCATGATAGAAGAGGAACAATCAAGTGCTGAAAAGAAAGAATTTGAAGAGGGTGCCCATAATCAAGATACCCCAGTTCCAATGGGTAATGATTCCCAAGAGAGGCAACAGTTACAGCTCAGCAATTTAGCTGGTGGTTGACGGGTGGTTGTCCTACTTTGAGGTGTTGTTTTTATATTTTTTTCAGAAAAAAACTTTTGCCATGTAAGAAAGTATACATAAACAGGATGACTAATATAATTTTTTGGGGAAAAAAAATAGAAAACGATACCTCAAAGTAGGACAGCCACCGCGTCAACCACCAGCTGAATTGGTTTGAGTGCATTATTGTCCAATACCCTCAAAGTTCAGTGTATCAGAGTACAAGAAAAAAGTTCAGTGCATTATTGTCCAATACCCCTAAAGTTTAGTGTATCATCATCCAATAATTCTATATATAATAAATACTTTACAATCAAAATTTATACAACTTAATTGCACGTATATCATAGTTATAGATAACAATGAACTAAGGGAGTACTAACCAAACCATTTTACGAAAAGATTATGTCAAATGAACTAAACAATTAACATATTTCTCCAATTGGCAGTGCTAAAAAATAGTCATAAACCTTGGCATGAAAGATTGATGTTTAAATAAACAGTAAACAGAAGAATAAGACAAACAAAAATAAAATCCAGCAACCATACAAAACAATACAAGACCAACAAACACAATGAAATGCTTAGTAGCTGATGATATTGGCCCTGTTCTTTTGATTGGGTTAAATCAGATTTAGATGGATTGAATTAGATTGGATAAGTTATCATATTTTTTTGGGGAATTGTGTTTTTAGAGATGATACTTTTTTGGAGAATTGCGTAAGGTTTGGATTGAATTTGATTGATTAGAGATATCAATACAAAGAAGAGGGTCATAGCTATAGGCTCCTGAAACTTACATGATGCATGGTTTCTTTGTTTTGCCATCTTTATGATTATGGTGATGCAAAACCCAAAAACAAAACAAGAAAGATGTATGTAGCTCTACATGCAAGATGACAAAGATGTAGACACCAGAAATGCAAAATAGCAACAGAATCAATCTCATCCACAGGCAGATTAATTAGAAACAAATTGAATAAATGATGAGGGGTCTACACACAATCAAATATCAATGGGGGGGACCAATTAAGTAGGAGATGATCAAGGAATGGATTGATATTTGATAGAGCACAGCACGTATTAATGTGTCCAAAACAAACAACTCATTATTCTTCCGCGTTATCTATCTAGATGCATGATGATGATGATGATGATGATGATGATGATGATGATGATGATTCAATCTCAGCTGCCTAATTACTACCCTCACATCTAACTAACTCATCATTACAACTCTTAGATCGCCACCTCTTATAACTTTTATCACGAGACCTTGCTCTTTTATGGGGGTTTTTTTGGTTTTTGGACCTTCAATTTTGGGGTATTTATTATTTGGTACCATACTTTTTAAAATTTATTTTTCGGACCCTGTACTTTGGGTACTCAAAAAATCTAGCTCAATCTTAAGTTTTATTCCGGTTAAGGGCTAAAATACACATAAAATTTCTGATTTGCCCTTATCAATTTTAAAGGTTTTTGACTTTTATTAATTTTTAATTTTTAATTTTTAATTTTTAAAATTTTTAATTTTAATTTTAATTTTTTATTTTTAATTTTTAGTTTAATTTTTAATATTTAATATTTAATATTTAATATTTAATATTTAATTTTTAATATTTAATTTTTAATTTTTAATTTTTAATTTTTAATTTTTAATTTTTAATTTTTAATTTTTAATTTTTAATTTTTAATTTTTAATTTTTAATTTTTAATTTTTAATTTTTAATTTTTAATTTTTAATTTTTAATTTTTAATTATCATTACCATTTTGATTTTATTTTTTAATTTTTACAAATTATTAATTTTTAAAATTGTAAAATTGTAAAATTATAAAATTTTTAATTTTTTTTAATCTTTTAATTTTAATTTTTTAATTTTTTGATTTTTGATTTTTGATTTTTTTATTTTAATTTTTGACAATTTTCAATTTTTTTATTTTTTTATTTTTCAATTTTTGATTTTTTGATTTTTAATTTTTAGTTGTTAATTTTTTATAATTTCACATTTAAATTTTAAATATTAAAATTTGAAGCTTCTAAACTTTAAAATTTTAACATTTTAACAATTTAAATTTTTCAAAATTTCAAAATTTTAAAATCTTAAAATTTTAACATTTTAAATTATAAAATTATATTTAATTTTTTTAAAACTTTTTTAACTATTTAAATGTTTTCTTATTTTAATTTTTAATTTTTAATTTTTAAAATTTTGAAGTTCTTAATAATATTTAAATTAAAAAATTTAAAATGTGAGAATTTTGGTAGTAATAAATAAGTGAAGGGAAAATAAATAATTAATAAATCAAGGGCAAACTTGGAAGTTCATCATTAATTAAATGGCAAAGTTGGAAAGAAAAAATAGTCAAACTTAGTTAAGGGCTTTTTTTGACCGAATTGCTATAATAATGTCCACAATGTCACCCGAGACAAAGTATAGGGTCCAAATAATACACTTTGAAAAATGTGGTATCAAATAATAAATACCCCCCAAAGTTAAGGGTCCAAAATCCAAAAAACCCCTCTTTTATGTCGTGGGATAAAATTATCAATTTTTTTTTTACTCTATTCCATATTTCAAATAAAACAAGGCTTAAATAAATAGTTAACTTCGGATTCACTTCATATTATTAATTTATTTATACAATAGTAAGTAGGCCCACCCATTGGGCCCCTCTATAAAGCATAATCAAGCAGGTCAGCGGGCGGGGGAAGGGGGATATTAAGACACCATACTAGGCCTCAAGTCGAGCGTAAGGCCCATAAGGAACTTCCAGAAACACTATCAATTCTCACAAAAGAATTAGGCCCCGTTTTTTTATACGGTTGGTTGCGTTGCGGTGTGGTAGAAATTTGAAAATTGTAGTGGTTGGGGAAAGTTGTGTTAGATTGTGGAATGTTGTGGTGTAAATAATTATAAGTGAGTTGGTAGATTGTGGTGGATTTGTGCGGATTGTGGCAGGTTGTGGTGGAATATGGAAAGTTGTGGTGCAGTGTGTAACCGCAACCAACCAGCTGCATAAAAGAAGGGGGCCTTAATTGTGACCACCAAGATTCTAGAGAGGATACAACTCTTATTCTCATGCCCAGTTGAGCTACAAGTGTCACGATGTGTTGTATGATTCAGTTAATACCAAGAGTATAGTAGTGCTCTACTTGTGGAAGATGAAAGTCTATCCTTTCCATCATGATTCGAATCTTGATAGTTACGATTTGTTTTAGTAAACATTATAATGTACTGCAGATTCCTTATAAGTATATATGCATATATGGTTAGACTTCCATGAATAAGTCTAGTCCAATATTTGTATTATCCAATTTACAATTTATTAGTCCATTAAACTTACCCTAGCCGATAGAAAGAGCCAATAAAAATAATACTTACCCATTGCTTAAAAAATATTCAAGTTGATGAGATTGTATTTCAATTGATGAATTATATATGTAACATTTTTGTCTCTTAAGAACTTTTAGAGATGGTTGATATACAATCTTATTGACCAACTACTTACAAAATTTAATTTAATAAAGAAAAAGAAAGAAAGAAAGAAATAAAAGTGGTTTTAAGCAAATTGATTTAAGATATGAATGTAGGGAAATTAGGTTAATTAGTGAGCTTGACTTTTAAAAGCAAAGAAGGAATTGGTTGCCATGAGAAAAGGCCTAAGGTCGTACATAATTTCGGCTGTCAAATGAGAAGAGAAGCCCAAGTCGTGAGTTTACACTTGTATTTATACGATCAAGTCAAAGTTACTCCAAACTGTGTTCCTTTAAATCCTAATGTGATTGTTTGTTTGATGGGTTTCCTTGGTGTGATCAGATCACACCCCAACATGTTGTTTTCATTGGGGGACACAAACAAATAAGGCTGCCTTAATCAACCAACTTTGACTTCACATTACTAGTCAATAATTATATCATGATCCTAATTAATTAAGATATGATCTACTGACTTGGGTCTCTTTTCGTCAACACATTCTTTCTTTCTTTTTTCACTTTTTTTTTTTTTTTTGGTCCCCCACCACTCGTGTGCCATGCAAGCTACAGCATTTCTGACAACACGTAAACATTTCATATTATTGATGTGTGGATGACGGTTTTAATTTATCTGTTTCATTATGGATTAATTTTTGGTGACCACAATTTCTTTGATGGAAATTGTTGATATTTTTGGAAGGTTTCTTGTGGGCCTTGTAGACTCTATTCTTTTGTATGGTGCAGTGTACTGCGATATTATAACTCACCGTACCACTAAATATTCTTCCATATTTTACCATATTACACCACACTTTACCACAATTATTACCAATATATGATATGTATATCCTCACCTTTATCCTCTACTTTTGATATTCTCTCCTCTCACCTACCACATCAACTACACTTTATACAAATTTCACCATACCATTCCACAGCTGTTGGGTTTTGTAGCGGCCCATTGGATCCGCTAAGGTCCAAAGCGGCCGAGGATGATAGTGACTTCAAGTCGGATACTACTTGTTATTTTAGTTTTAATCTAACTCTAATTCTCCTAGCCGTCCTATATATAGGATACAATTTTCTCCACTTTAACAATCAATCAGATCAGGGAGAAAATATTGAGAAAGATAGAATTTCACCAATATTTTCCCATTGTTATCCCGAGAGAGATTGTGAGTTGAGAGATTGAGAGATTATATTGTAATATCCATTGTTGATCGTATCACACCCTGTGATAGTGATCGAGTTGTACTCCTCCCTTTTCTCATAGAGGGTTATTTTCTAGTTGTCGCCGTCTGTCGATTTTTCTCCGAGTTCTTCAGTTTCCCACGTATATCTGGTGTTCGTTTTATCGCTTAATTTTTGTTCCTAAATTTTATCGTAATCTTCGTTATCTCGTTTGCTTCCGCTCTATCTATAACCTTGCTGTTATTTTTTCTGAAATACCTCACAAGTGGTATCAGAGAAAGGTGGAGATGACTTCAATCATGAAGTGCGAGATTCCAAAATTCGATGGGATAAGGAGTTTCATGATGTGGAGACTGCAGATGAAGGCGGTCCTGATTCAACATGGGTTATGAGATGTGATCGAGTATCCCCACGTGAAGACTGATGAAACGATGAGCGATGAAGACTTCAAGAAACTCCAGAAAGAGATCCAGGACAGCCTGAGTGCGTGAGAGCGGAAGAAGTTGGAGAATAAGACTCTAGCAGAGATTCAGTTGTATTTGGCAGAGCACATTCAAAGAGAGGTTATGCATATCGAGGAACCTCGGAAGCTTTGGACCAAACTGGAAGAGTTGTACATGTCGAAGAGTCTCGCCAACAAGTACATAATAAAGGAGAAATTCTACAGGCTACGAATGCCTACAGTTACTTTTATGCAAGCACATCTTAGTAAATTTGATTCTATTATTATTGAGTTAGAATCAATGGATGTGAAACATGCTGATGAGCACAAGGCTTTATATTTAATTTTATCCCTACCTACATCCCACAAACAATTTAAGGAGATTATGTTATATGGGAATCGTGGTGTCCTTAACCTTAGTAAAGTAAAAGCTAGCTTACTGTCTAAGGAGAAATTTGATACTAAGGGTGATGACCAGGCTAAAAGGCCCTGATTGTAAGGGGATGGGCCAATGATCGCAAGGGAAACGGGTCTAGAGGGAAGTCTAAACATCGTTCAAAGTCTAGGAATCCTCACAGAAACAAGAAGTGCAATTACTGTGACAATAAGGGTTGTATAGAGAGTGAGTGTTGGATAAAAGAGAGAGACCAGAAGCAGGGTAGTAAGGATAACCGCACCAAACCTGGTACCTCAAACTGTTTTGAGTCCAAGTCAGATGCAGAGGGTTTTATTGTTACGGATGATGCTTTGGCTACCACATCAAATAGGATAGCTAGAGATGAGTGGGTTCTTGATACTGGGTGTACCTATCACATGTGTCCTCATAAGGATAGGTTTGAGTCCTATGAGAGTGTTGATACCGGCGTTGTGGTCATGGGTAACGACATAGCCTGTAGGGCTGCAGGGATTGGTAGCATCAGAATTAGGACCCATGATGGTGTTGTTAGAACTTTGAAAGAGGTTCGTCATATTCCTAATATGACCCTAATTTGATATCTTTAGATACTCTTGAGGCTAATGGTTACAGGTAAAAAGGAGAAGATGGTGTCTTGAAAGTGTGCAGGGGTTCCAAATACAACATGATCTTCATTGTGGACCCCTGTCCTGATTAGAAGAGGTAAAGTTAACGAATCCCTTGTCGAATAACGGGGATGGTCTTCACTGTGGACTGGGGTCGATCGCTGAAATACAAGTGGTGGTTAATATAATGTCTTCTCTCATCTATCGCTAAAATTATCATCTCTTCTTTTTCATTATCATCCTGTTTAGGAAGATTTTGGACTAGTGCTGCTTGGTCCAATTAGGTAAAAGGATCAACATTCTTTTCTTTATCGTTAAACTGGTAGTTACTGTAAGTGTAATTCCACGCATCAATTGAGATATGTGGATGTATTTTTTCCTCGGAAATCGTGATAATTTCCTTGGATCGGTAAGGGAATATGAATTTTTCGGTATTTATGTTGTTGGTTATATTAATAGGTCTATCCCTGGCCCTGGTGACAAGCCAACATGTTACTGATGGTACTTCCAAATTAAACTAGATAAGCATTCCTTTGTTGTTAGTAGCCTTTTTTTTCTATAAGAAATTATTATTCATTACACCTATATTCTCACACGTGATATAAATACCAACTACAACTCAACTATTGTAGATCAAGGACTTGCGGTCTCTTTGGTCAAGATTTGTAAGCTAGCTTCATAAGTACTTAGTAGTTAAAGGAGTTCGTGGAGGTAGGCAAGGATCTTAACACGTATCGGTTATCCTAAAATCATCATAGCTTCAATGGGAGGGGAGTTCTTTTAAAACTCTTGAATATTTGGCTTGAAGACCTGAGGTGCAAAAAAGCTTTTGAGGACAGATGGAACAAGCTAGGAAACCTTCCTCTACATATAGAGATGAATAAAATCAAGGAGGCAATAAAGAAATGGAATAAGGAAGTCTTTGGGTGCATCGATCAGAAGATAGCAGGGCTGGAAAAGGAGCTATACAAGTTAGATGAAAAAATGATTATTTAGAAGCTTGATCACCGTGATATTAAGAGGAAGCAAACATTGGAGAGTAAATTAAACTATTGGCAGCTGAGGCAGGAAAAAATTTGGAAGCAAAATTCAATATGCAAGCATGTTTTGGAAGTAAATTAAAAAAAAACGCTGAGTACTTCCATACTTTTGTATCTATGCGAAGATCAAACAAGCTTATAGAGAAAATAAAAGTTGGTGATCAACTTTTAGAAGAACCAGGCCAGATCAAGGAAGCAATTAGAGGCTTTTACAAAGACCTATATAAGAAGCAGAAGAAATCAGTGCAATGAAACATCATGGATTTAGGCCTTGATTACTTATCTAAAACAGACAAAGATTTGATGGTGGTTCAAGTAACAAATAAGGAGATAGAAAAGGGTGACTCAGAAAGAGCTCCCAGATATGATGGTTGCTACTTGAGAAGTATAAAACATTTATTTGCGGCAAGTGATATGAAGTGATTTTTGTAACTTTGTCATGAAATTGTTTTAAGAGGATTAGTTTGCTACAATGAGCAATGCCTCTTTGGTCACCTTGATTCCAAAGAAGAAAGATGATATAGATATTCAGGAGTTTTGAACTATTAGCATGATCAGGTGCGTATACAAAGTCATTGCTAAAATATTGAGCACAAGGTTGCAACCTATGTTTCAAAAGTTGGTGGGCGTGTAACAGACTAGTTTCGTGGCTGGAAGACAAATCTTAGATGGAGCTCTAATAGTAAATAAAGTTGTCGGCTGGGTGAAGAAAAGGAAGAAGAGTGGAGCGTTGCTGAAGGTGGATTTTCAGAAAGCATATGACATAATAGATTGGGAGGCAGTGGATTAGGTGTTGCTACACATGGGTTTTGGAGAAAAATAAAGATTATGAATAAGAAGACGCATCAGAACGGCAAGAATTTCCATCATTATTAATGGAACACCCATTAAACCTTCCAAATGGAAAAGGGTTTGAGACAAGGAGACCCACTCTCTCCTTTTCTTTTTGTGCTAATGGAAGAGGTGATGAGCAAGATGATACAAGGCTTGGTAGAGTCCAATTCATTAAAGGGGTGGGAGGTTGGTGTAAAAAAAGTGAAGATCACACACCTACAATTTGCAAATGATACAATGATTTGCATTCAGGTAGAGGAAGAGGAGTTGTTTACCATAAAGGCTATGCTAAAGGTTTCTCAGAGATTGCTGTAACTTATAAGAAAATTGATCTTATTGTAATTGGAAGGGACTTGAGACTTGAGATGGAGTAAGGAGATGGTGATCCAACTAGAGTTCAAATTAACTGATTTCCCTATCACTTATTTGGGAATTAAGTTAGAAACATCAATGAAGAAGAAGGCAACATAGAAGCATGTGATTGATAAGATTCAAGCAAGATTGAAAGGTTGGAAGACAAGTTGTCTATCATGAGCAGGAAGGCTAGTGTTGATTAAAGTTGTACTTAACAACTTGCTTATACAATAATGTACTACCTTTCATAGTATAAGATACCAAAGTCAGTGGTTAAAGAAATTATCAAAATCAAAGGAGGTTTCTTTGGAGAGGGGGTAATGAAAAGAAAGTTATAGCCCCAATGAGCTGGGAAGTGATTCAAAGACCAAGAGATAGATGTGGTTTAGGAGTGGGAGATTTGCTCGTAAAGAACTCAACTTTGTTTGAATGATGGTGGAGGTATGCCATAGTGGAATGGATGCTTTGGAGGCGGGTGATACAATCAATACATAATGAGGATAAAGCCTTGTAACCCTCAACCAGGAAAACATATATATTAAGCCCTTGGGATGATACAAAGAAGTTGATAAATGGTAAATAGGTCACAATTAAGTGTTCCAAAAGCTTTATTCAGGTTAAATTGGGGTTCGGAGGAAAAAATCTAGCTCTGGTAGGACCATTGGCTTGGACAGACATCACTCAAGGAAGAATTTCCAAGGTTGTCTGAAATATCCGCACAACTGAAATCGTTAGTATGTGAGATGGGCAGGTTTGAAGGTCTAAAGTGGAGATGGGTCTTAGCTAAGGAAAATGAGTTGGATGAGCAAGAGTTAGTAGAGGAGATGGAGCTAAAATGTAAATACTCACTAAGGTCCCTACGTATGATGCTGAGGATGGAATCAGTTGGCAAGGAGCTCACAATTTTTCAGTGGCAGTAATGGTTAAGGATGCATAAAATATTCACTTGCGAGGAGTGCAAATTGACTCCTTAGTGGGTATGGCGTGGAAGAATATAGCTCCTCAAAGATTTGAACTCTTCACTTGGGTGGCGCTAATGGGCAAGGTGAACACTAGAGCATGGTTAAACCACAAAGGGATGCTCCAATTTGATCCCATAGTGTGTCCCATATGTCAAACATAACCGGAGGACGTCGATCACGTGGTGATGAGATGCCAATTGACATGGACCGTATGGACAACTATCATGCAGGAGTTGCATAACCATACTTTACAACCTCTTACAATAAGGGTATTATATGAGAGGTGGATGATGGTCACATTCAGGAATAAAACAAGAACCTATGGATATTTGCTTTTTTTGCAATATTGTAGTCAATTAGATTGCAAGGAACAAGCTGACTTTTGAGAATGAGGAGATAGAAATTTAGACTTTAATTTTTACTGATGTCAAATAGATGGAGATTGTCTCTTTGGGCATCTATAACAAAAGGGGTATTGAGTTTTTCTCCATTAGAATTGGTTGCCAACTTAAGCATGGTACCTAACAGATATATGTAGATCTGATTGAATAAGTAGTGGGGACTAAGAAAGGATAAGCGTCTGGAGCAGTAGGGAGCAACTACAACATGCAAGTGTCAGTAGGTTCACAAGCATGAAGGAAGCAGTAGGGAGCAACTACAACATGATAGCGACAAGACAAGATTATCGCTGTCTGAAAGGGTTTTGAGGGACCAAAACAATTACAACTTTAACTATTGGGCAAAGCTTTGCTGACATACTTTGTTTTGGTGCCTAAGGCACTTAGCATTTGATTATGTTTTGAGAGATATGATTTGAGGGGCCAAAACAGTTGTAAGGTTGTGTTTTTCTTTTGGTGTGAGACATAGGATTGTTATATGCTTTGAGATGTTATTTTGTCTAGGATATCAAATAGTCGCGGAGATTTGTTTTGGTGCCAAAGGCGCTTAGCATTTGATTATGTTGAATAAATCAGTCTAATGGCCACAATTAGCAAAAAACAATGATTCTACTTCTTAAGTGAACAACAAGCAGTGTGGTTAAAATTTGGAGTGTGTGGTGGGAGGGCTATCCTTGAGTTTATGGATAATCTTGATGAACTTGCAAAGACAACAAACTTGGAGGCAAACTTGAACAAATGATAATCCACCAACCAAAGGCCTAATAATCCCACCAAGATTAGATAAAGCCTAAGCACCCCTAATATCTAAAGGAATTAGAAATAACTTCATCAAGAGTTGATAAAAATTTCTGACCACAACTCAATAACAAGGTTACCTTAAGAGCACCACCTAACAAGGATAAAGTTACTTAAGACTTGTGTTAGTAGAGAGAAAAGCCTTTGGCTTTCATTTCATATTCAATATTAAGGCATAAGTTTACAATGAGCTTGATGCCCTATATGTAACCAAATTCACGTCCTTACCTATCAGATGTGATGGTTTTCCTAAGTCTAGACAATAAAAGTAGGAGTCTTACAAGAAGTACAAGAGCATAAAGCAAAAGCTAGTACATAAGAAAAGTTAATTCAAACTAAAAGGAACAAAAATAGCTAATCTTTGATCCCTTGCATATGGACATCCAAGTAATGATCCCAAGCTTCTTTGCATCTCCTATGATAAGTCATGCATGTGTTAGGTAGTTGGGAAAATATGAGAAGTTTTCACATAGGCCAAGGGGAAAAGGTGAAAGTGACACTTTTTGAATTGTTTTCTTTCCAAAGTTCAACTGATATCTCATTGTGCTAGTGTATTTTGATCACCTCCTTTTACCAGCTTCTAGATGGGGATTTTACAACCAATGGAGGTCAAGAATCACCCTAAAAGCTTTTGAATTGATCAAGTTATGATCAACACAAATCGGTGTTATTGTTGTTCATTTGCTTGCCGACCAGTTGAAATAAAACTTCAATTTAAGCCCCTTAATGATCTCATTTGTACTTCTATCCACTTTTATTGGAAAGATAACACTCTAAAATGGTAGGATCAATTGCACTTAGTAGAAAGAACATTTTTTATCAAAGGGAAAATTGAACCCAAAGTTAGGAATATTTTAGAGTGTAATTTATCTTAAAAAATAATTTAACCATCTTTGGCCCTATTCAAGCTCCTAAAGAGCTAAACTCCTAAAATAATCAAGATTCCTTAAAAGGACTAAAGAACAACCCATTTGATACCAAAATATCCCTCCAAGGAGCAAGATCCACCTTGAAATGAATACCACACCCAATCTTGTAAGGATTTTGAATAATTTTTCCCATGGGATCTAACTGAGACTTGTTGATCAAAGATTTTTCCTCATGGCTCTCATCTTTATATACTTTTTAAAATTAAGTGAAGAAAAATTTAGGTAGGTGTTTTAGTTGAAAGGTAACATTGAGAAAAATTTGTACTTTATCTCTTTCAAATTATGTTTACACACCTTGATAGTGAATTGACATTGTCGTTTGAGTGTTTTCACTCTAATCAACTCATACACTTTAAACATTCTTGTCATTTAAAAATGGGAAATTGGATTCTAATAATACGAACTTTTGGCCATTATAAGACTTAATAATACGATCTTTCGATTAGGTTCTGAATAATATGAACTTTGACCCCTTATTGCCCCCAGTAACATGCCACCGAGTTAGCTTTATGTTGACTCGTCGGAAAGTCTAGTTGGCGGTGGCGGCACGTGCCCCTGCTGTTTGACATTGCCAGGTCAACATTTGACTTAAAAAAAATGCCATGTCATCCCATTTTTTCCAGCCACCATTCTTCTTCTCACACCACCCCACCATTCTTTCCAGCCACCTACTCAAACCTAAATCCAGCCACCCCACCATTCTTTCCGGCTACCTACTCACCGGAAACCTCATCCACTTTTACCTCCGTTAACCCACCTCAAACCCCTCGACCACCATAAACCTTCCCAGCCCAGAAATCAATTACCATCCATCATCATTTCCACCCCAAACTGCTTCCCAACCCAGAAATCAACTACTATCCTACACATATTTTGACAACTTATATGATATTAAACTTGAAATTAAACAAATTTGACACCAAATACGATAAACCTTATTTCAAAACCACTAGCCGCCCACCTACTCACAGGTTTTGCTATTACACCCAAGAAAACTACAGTGTCAAACCATGGCATACTCAAATTCTGAAGAAATTCCAAGACTTTTTTTTATGACAAACCTTTTTCCAGAAGAAGGACTTCCAATAGCAGTGCCTTCGAGGTAGTTTAGTTGAATTTCACAACAAAATGTTCAACAAATCACAAATCACAAACTTGAATAATTTACGAAATTGGAATGAAACCCTAAAATTGAAATAGTGAACTCTGAACAATAGTGAAATCATCGGTCTGGGAGTGACAGGAAGTCGTTCCAATCACCAGTCTGGGAGTGGGCGGTTACGCTGGTCGGTGGCTTGCGTCTGCTGAAGACAGAAGAGCGCGAGCGACTCAACCTACAATCTGCAGTGGCGGACGATGGGCCGCGGTTAGCTGGTGGTGGGCTGGGTAGTATGGTGCCTGTGGTGGGGCATCCACCGAGAGAGAAAGAAGACAGAGGAGCGTCAATGGTGGCTCTGGGTCTGGGAAATCGTTCGTGTGTTCAACAGGAGAGAAGGAGCGAAAGAGAGAGAGAGAGAGGAGAGAAAGAGAGAGGGGGCTGACGTGGACAAGTCAAAGTTGACTAAATTCATCCCAGTCACACATCTCCGCCGCCAGCTAGGATCACCGACGAGTCAAGAAAATGTTAACTCGGTGGCGTGTTACTGGGGGCAACAGGGGGTCAAAGTTCATATTATTCAAAACTTAATAAAAAGTTCGTATTATTAAGTCTTATATGGCCAAACTGTTCGTTTTATTTCCAATTTCCCTTTAAAAATTCATATGCATAATTTGAATTCTACTTATTTTTTGTGAAACAATCTCATCTCAAACGTGCAAAAGAGAGGACCCAAATTCACTAGATTTATTTATTTACTTGTTTATTTATTTATTTTTGGAAAATCCAATAGAATTATTCTCAAAAAAAGGTTTCGTGGTGATTGGGAGAGGAGACTTGAGTGCCAAAGGTAGCAATTATGATTTCTTTTTATGGATATGCATGACATGGACTATAAGCTTTGAATGTCTAAACGAAAGCTTTAGTTTGCAAGGCAACACCACATCACATGTGATGAAAGTTGTGGTCTTCTCTAACATATTATTGTAGATGTTATTTGTTGACTGACTCTATCCATGCTAACAATTCATGTTGTGCACGTTTTCCTTTGCCTTTTTTGTAAGCTTCACAACTCTAATTCTCTTATTCTTCTCACTCTATATATACCTACTTACATAAACTATATATTTTTCACATGAAAAATATTAAAGGAGCATAGATAGTTCAGTTTGATTTCATCAGTACCATTAATAGTTTGTTTCAGCTGATCAGCTCCCCCTCCCCAACCCCAAGGGGAGAATTATGTTTTGAAAAAATTGGACAGCCTCAATATCTTCATTAGGTGGAAATTGTAGGCTATTGTAGCGTTGATAGGTCATACTTACGATATTTCTCTTTCCTTGCTTGTAAAATTTACTGGTGTGATTACCGCTTACTGCTGAGATAGTGAAAAACGATCATAAATGTAGGTCATACTTATGATATCGATCTCCCTTTCCTTGTAAAATTTACTAGTGTGATTACCGCTGAGATGGTAAAAAACAATCATAAATATAGGTACACAATGTTCTTGTGTGCCTGCAGGCTCAATAGCGATTCATTTCCTTCGCCACTTTTTCCTTTCTGTATTCATCTCTTTCATTATTATTCCCTTTTAATAGTTCATTGACATTAGTAATTAGGTTTCATCACAATTTTCAAAAAATAATTGATCCTGATTATACATACTTGCTTATTTACAAACACATGGGTATAATTTTATGAGCAAATATTTATAATTTTATGAAGATGTGACTTTTAATTTTTGAGCATAAATATATTTATAATTTTAATTCAAAATCACGCATGAGTATCTATTCTTTGATCATAAATATATTTGTAATTTGAGTTCATAAACTATATACATGGACATCCCTTTATAATTTTATGGCTATGCGTTAATTTTCATTTTTAAAATTTGTTTACATTTATTTATTTTATGAGCATACATGTACACTTGTATGAGCACTCAATGTTCATGATCATGAATATATTTGTGATTTAGGTTTATAAATTATATAGGAGCATACCGCATACATGCACAATCTAATGAGTTTACAATTTATATTTCATGAGCATGTATATATATAGTTGTTAATTTTAAGAGCTCGCAGATAAATATAATTCTATGAACATAAAAAAAAATTTCTTTGAAAATAAACATATTTCTAATTTGAATTTACAAAGTGTATATGAGCATCATACTTGATACTTAAATTAAAAAGGTAAGAAAATATAGTATAAGTTGATCAATTAATACAAAAAGAAAAAATAATTAAATATTAGATTGGGGGCACCAAACATGGTGCTCTAGGAGCATAATCCACGTTTTGCTAATACAGGGGCACAATAAGCAGGTCAAATTTATCCCTAGTAACAAAATAAAAGTATCCACATGGAAAGATATTTATGATAGAGGAGAAAAAAAAAAGTAATAAGGAAGTGAGACCGCATAGAAAATGCATATTCTTAGTAACAAAATAAAAGTATCCACATGGAAAGATATTTATGATAGAGGAGAAAGTAAGTGTAACAAAAAAAATAAAGTAATAAGGAAGTGAGACCACAGAGAAAATGCATATTCTTAGTGAGTCCTGTGAAGATCAACTCACATTAGCACAAGCAAAACTATGGAATAACACTAGTAAAGTTTTTCATCATGTGACTAGCTCTATAAGGCCTAAATTTTGTAAATTTGGTACACACTTGTAGGGATGTTCATGTTGTAGTCCGGACCGAAAAGGGACTGAACTGGACTGAGAACTGAAAGGAATGGACCGAGGAAAGTACGGTCCATCCCATGGACAGTAGTTGGAGTCGGCGGCTCTCCTAGGGTTCCATAATCTTGGATCCTGGGGAAGAGGATCAGTCTGGGCTGGACTGGACTGAGGATTGGACTGAACAAAGGTCGATCCAGTCCTCGGTCCAGCTTAGTCCTCGAATTCCGTCCTCAATCCTTTCGATCTAGTCTGGGACCGATGAACAACTCACTTAAGCGAGAGACTACTCTTGAATAATAGCTTCGTTGAGTACCAAACTTACCATTGTAGTAAAAAAAATTTTAAAAATACAATAAGTATTTCTAACTTTTATGTATTTAGTTCTTTGTTTATTTATTTGGGTGTTAATATTGCGAACGTTTATCAGATGGATTCACTACATCCTTAGAGGCTGTAGCTAGCCTCTTATTTGTTGAGCTTCTCATAGAGTGGAGAGTTTATTATTATTATTATTATTATTATTATTATTATTATTATTATTATTATTATTATTATTATTATTATGGTAACTCTGTTGATGATCGAAACAATATTAGCATGAACCCAATGAATGAGTGAACAAATAACCCAAGAAAAGTCTTTTAAACTAGTGTTGTGGTTTAAAGGGGGAGGCAGGCAGGAAGCATATTAGAATTTGTCTGGTTGGGATATCAAAGCTGCTACAAACAAAGTCCTGATTGGTTGACATTGTCTCATATTTGGGATGAATGTCACTGTCACCTTTCGGTTTTGTCTACTTTTATGCAAATCAAAAGCAATTGTGATCCAACCAGCTATTTCTATCATTGTGCTCTACTATTTCTCTTTCACTTTTAAATTCCTTCCTTTGTTATCTATCCTATCAAGTACGAATTTGAAACGAGCACATACGAGTCACACTACAGAAAATGTCAAAAACATTCTTTATTCTCCCTTTCATTTTCTGGTCTCACGAAAATTTTTTTTTGAGAAATACTTTCCCTAGCCTCCTCGAGGAAAGAGTTTATTAAGTTCATGAGGGATATAGGGAGTCCTGCATGACAACTTTTCCAACTATTAGGAAGAATCAAACATAGAAAAATTTGTCATATTCCCAAAAAAATTTCTCAACCAAACGCTCCCTTAGTGAACTTGAGAAAGGTAAATGCTTGAAATGGAAATATCGCACAACCCTTTCCTAACTTTTACGTCTAACTTTTGCGATTCTCTGATCAAGTCAAAAGGATACTCTATCTTAGACATTGACGCAATCCTATTTGTTGCTGTTCAGATTTGTTACAAGTATGGTAGTATGACCACAACCATGCACCTTCAACCATCAGCGTAAATATTGGTCAAATTCACATTAAGCATGGTACCAAACTTTTCTAAACAAGTGGTCAAGGCTTGGATATCAAAAACTCATGCATATTTGTGCAAGATTAGGTATAATCTTACTACATCCACATTTCAAACCTAAAATGCATTCGCATTCACATGAAACATGCTGAAACATAAAACCATGCTAATGCTTTCAACTTTCGAAGTTTTGGTTGAGTTCGCTCTTATACAAGATTCGATGATCAATTGTCCAGGGCTTAAGCTGTATGTGTCATAGAAGCATGCACGGGTTCAAATTTTTAAGAAAACTACACCAAAACCAGAGCGTAAAAAAAAAAAAAAACTGTTTTTGTTAATTGCTGTATAGAGAGTGACAGTAAATTCTTCAAGGAACTTTGCCCATTAAAAAAAAAAAGCATTAATGCCCGAATTGCTATAACTGCACTCAACTCAACCGAGTACAACACAACCTTGATTAATCAACACAAAAATATATATGCAGGAAAATTGGCAACACTGGAAATTAAAACCTAAAATAGAAGGGTCCTCGTGTTCGCTTCATGCCTCTTCATATGCATGCCTCAACTGCTCTAATCCACATCTTTTTCTTCCCCTTAATCATGGGATAAAATGGGCAAAATCTGCATTGACTGCTCCCCTGATTACCATAAAACAAGCACACTTCTTGCAGCATAGCTTTCTCAAGTGTTGTTTGATGTTTCGAATCCAAGTACCCAACTCTATATCTATGTTTATTCATACTCAGCCGTGCACTCCAAATCACACTCATGTTACGAATTTTGTAACTAGTAACTACTGTTTGAGCCCGTACTCTGGCAACAAAAAGATTATGTATTAGAAAGTTTCAGATGATGGAGATGAAATTGGACGGTGGAATGCGACATTTTCTGCTGAACCATCTGAATAAGCATATCATAAAGTTGGGATTAGCATCAGATAAGAGACTTACCACAGGAGACACTAACAAGGTGGTGAGAGGAGATCCAGCGTTGGTGAAGTATGATGCGAGATCAATATTCAAGTCGTCGTACATACTCAGGAAAGGATGTTCCTGTATTATTCGCAAAGCAGTATATGAGAGCAATTCATAAGGGATTTGATGGAACTCAAGTGAGGCATAGAGTACTAAGAAATGAACCACCCAAGTCTCCTCCCCCCCCCCCCCCCTGGCCAACAATTATATGTTTCTTTCAAATATAAAATACTGCAACATACCATTAGCTGCTGAGCTGATGGCCTAGCCTTGGGATCTTTCTGCAAACTGAAAAAAGCACAAATTATCATCAGGGTGGGATGATTACAAAGCCAGAAAGACAGACTTCTGAAAGATGAACAAAACAAAGCAACAAAACACTTGGAATTGAATCCACTTCATTCAAAGAAGATTATCCACATTTGTTTCAAAGCCAAAATTTGCTGAAATGACCATTGGGTATCATTATATTAAAAAACATATAAATATCCATTAGATTCATTTAAAGATACGGTCCCATATTTTGATTTCTGGGTTTTTTTACTAATGTGTGTTGATAGAAATTCCCAGAAGTTTTTCATTCAAACTTCACCAATATCACCATTCCCAAAGTGAAAGTAACATCATAGATAGATCAACATCATCCTGCTATTGGTGAAGTTGCTGCAACAGGTGGTTAGATTTGGATAGTGGCAGCCTGCAGAGGAGAATAGTTTATGCAGGTAGAAGGCAGTGACAGGCACAGCTCTCTTTTCAACCAAATGAAGATTTACACAGAATTAAGTCACCCACAATCAACAGAACAAAGTGTACTGTGTTATAAATCATGGCTAGCAGCCAAAGACAGTTTCTAGAATCAAACTCATACGGAATTGACCACCGAAACAGAAACCCAGATCAAGGGGGTTTTGAAAATTGAGGGCTAGCTAGATGGATCCTCTTCCATCTGAGGTAAGCAGAAGCATTATAAACGGCAGGCTATCTAAAAAAGAGTTCACAACCAACCCCCCCCCCCCCCCCACCCACCCAAAAAAAAAAAAAAGCTCGAAATACAGTCACCCATATGTAAACTAATCAGTACATAAATTGGACAAGATTTTGCACATTTTCCTCTTACAGTGCCTCCATGTAGTGTGAAAGATGCAAGACTTGGTTTCTGAATTAGTATCTCCAAGGACCAGAGTCACCTATTTGTGCTCTTTGAAAGCATATAATAGGACTGATCTTAAAAGACAAGTACGATAACTTTATGTCATATATCATCTATCAACTGTAACCCTTCTTAATGGTTGGCCACCTTAAATGTCTTCAAATCTAACTACAAATCCATCAATTTGGGACACCTATTTATGTAGATGAAAATTGCCAGGCATGAAAAAGCTAGCATATTAGACTCTCAAGTTGAAAATAAGTCAAATCAAGAATATTACCAAGATGATATAAATGAGCAGAATTCTGGAGACAACCGGTCAGAGGGAGCAGATGGTGGTGGCTGATCAACAATTGTTTGCATGAGTGTAAAAAATCCACCATCCTCTTGTTCTGTAAGAGGATAGGGGAATTGACCTGTGGCACACTCCAGCATAATCAATCCAAAGCTCCAAATATCGCTTTTAGCATCATAGCTCTCTTCACTAAATCTCTCTGGCTGTAAAAAGTCAATCCAGACAACATACAAAAACCACAGGCAAGTATCAGCAATCAAGTCATTCAAATGTAGCAGTACTGATAATCAAAACAATAAGTACACAAACAAGAAACTTACAGCCATATAGTGATATGTCCCGATTTTAGTGTTAGCCTGAGCAGTGGTACTTGCAACTATAGCACTTACACCAAAATCAGTGATCTTGACTTCTCCTCTATGATTTATCAATAAATTTGAAGGCTTTAGGTCTCTGTGAATTATGTGTTTCTCATGATGAAGATGGCACAAACCTTTTACCACCTAAACAAACAAAGAATCAAATAAAAGTAATTCACAATATAAGCACCAACACCACAAGTTAGCAAGGGAAGTACACTAACAAACTTAAAAAAAGTACAAGAAAATGAAAGCAAACCAGAGGAATACGATTGATTGGCTTCAGATATATCTCACCTGCTTACATATGGCAGCTAGATGATCCTCTGGGATTGTTTTTACATTTTTCAAGAAATCTTGAAGAGATCCACCATCCATGTACTCCAAAATAATAGAGAAAGCATCATTTTGGTAAAAACACTGGTAACAAGCAACTACATAGGGACATTCCAGTGACTGATTAATCTTCAGTTCCTTCGCAATTTGCTTATGAGCAGACTCTTCTATGTTCATCTGAATAACCTGAAAATTAAATTGTGTGAGAAAACTGTTCCCAAAAACAATAGACTGGCTATGCCATGCTCACATACATATATATAGTTGTAACCATAGTTATTAAAATTCCGATCCTGATCTATCAACGATCCTACGATTTTATGATCCAAAATCCTCGATGCGATTGACTATCTACATTCCGATTCATGATCCTACGTGGGTTAATTATGATCCTAACTACCCCATGGATCCGAGTTAGGATCCCAATTTTGACAACTTTGGTTGTAACCAATGTACAGATGCTGGAACAAAATCTTAAGAGATACCAATTAATTATGTAGAACAGAATAATTATAGTTAAACCTGTATCAACATCCATTACTTCCATCATATATATCCAAACCCTTATGTTTGGTCTTACATACTTACAAATTCACTCCACCTTACATCCTTGAAGTCACAATCCAAATACTTGCACTTCAAAAGCCGCCTGACGAGCATGAGCCCAGTAATTTACAGTATCCATGTAGGATAGGGCCACTAAATGTGAGTATGATGGTCTACACCGTTGGACGCTTAACCCAAGAAATATAATTATATGCAGTGAGTATATGAATGGCTAAGCAGATGGCCTTTGTAACAGACATATAGCACAGGACAGTGCATGGCAACAAATTTCTATACAAATAAAATGTGGTTGAGACAAACATCTATTCCTTTTAAATACCTAATCACATAATTAACAGAAAATAATTGATTTTAGTGATGAAGCTATTAACTTCCGTACTGATTATATACTATTGGGTCTTCAATTCCGTCACATGTATATCACAAGAAACGAAGGTACTTTAAATTAGATCGTAGTGCACTGTACTTCAGGGATTTGGATTGTGGCAAGTTGTACTTTAAATTTGTATCACAATCCACCAAAACGTAAAAGTGTTGGATTTCAATTCACCACCATCGAGTTGGGTGAAATCAACTCAGTGGATTGTCTACACGACATGCAGGAAAGTATTATTTTCCTGTCCCCCCCGAGGGGTTTTACGTTTTGGCGGTGCATTGAAATCCATGGAATCAATTTGTGGGACAAGAAAACAATACTTTCCGGCGTTGTCATGTAGACAATCCACCGAGTTGGTTTCACCCAGCTCGGTGGTGGTAAATTGAAACCCAACACTTTTACATTTTGATGCACTACGATACAAATTTAAAGCACAGCTTGCTACAATCCAAGCGCCTAAAGCACAGTGCACTACAATCCAATTTTCCATGTAACATTGTGTCCACAGCATAGGACCACTAAATCACTTCTGGGGACATTTGGGACAATAAGGCAGCCAAAAGAAAGTGTAACATAAGACAGTCAAATGGAAGTGGTGACAAATGAAGCAAAAATCCACACGCACGCGTGCACACAAAAAGACTACACAAATAAATAGTAAGACACAGTTGACAGTACATATAAACAAAAATAATGCAGATGGCGTAAAAGCATTCACACGAGCTATTTTAATTATGACAAGAGACCAGAAACACACAAGAAGAGATGGAAGAAAAAACAAAGAGAGAAGGAAAAGAAACAGAATTTATAATTACAGGACATACCAAATGGAAGGTGTAAAGAGAGAACTTGAAGAAAGAGGCACGAGATAAGACCAGTAAGGTCTGACATTTTCCAATAAAAATCTACCAGTCTTAGGAATTTGTATTAGATTGTCGTCAAATTTTTATCTACCCACTACATTTGTTGACCAAATCTTTTGTATTTTGTGGTTATAAATAATCCTTCGTCTGTCCTAAAACTGACATTTTAGAGAACTCAGTGTATTGGAGTTGAGGAATTGCACAAGTGTCCCAGGGTTTAGAGCCCTGCTCTTTCTTGGATGCTCTAGAGTCCAGATCAAAGAGCAAAAGCGGCTCTAGCAAGCAGTAATTCTCAATATAACCCTATCTAAAAGAGCCCATCTCCGTTACCAGATTCATTTGAAGGTCTACGGTTTCAATGAAACACCAAAACCTTAGAGTGGATGGAATTGTTGAGAAAATTTAATTCCAACATAAGTTGCAGATCAAGATACCAAATAAAGCTCTCTTGACCCTTTTGATGTTAGTAATGTGTTACAAGAGAGGTAGCAATCTATTTCGGCACACAAGATAGTCATGTTTATATGCTCAAGAAAGCTTCCATTTTGTGGAGTTTACAGACTGATTTGTGAAAGGAGCGGAACAGCTTCAGGGAACAGAAGATCCTCTGAAAACTGATTCAATTATGGGGGGAAACAAATGATAGAGTCTAGAATAGGGTTGCTAGTTATAGTTCTGATGTGGCAGGGTGCATCTTCTTGAATATTTTTGTTTTTTCAGGCCTCCTTACGGTGCTCATTTCCAAGCATGTAATTGACAAGGGACTTTCACAGTGCAGCTCCAGAGTTTTAGACTTAACGTCAGCTCTAATAAGTTTTAGCTGTTGATATTTTCCTTCTCATTCAGAAATCACTTCGAAAAGGCTAAACAGCAACAGATTCTCACTGATATATTCGCCCCTGAGCATTCAGGTTAGCACTATGACAGCTTATTAGTAGGGCTAAGCATCGGTCCAGGACTGGACCAAAAGGATCCACGACCGAACTTCGAGACTGAGCTGGAACAAAGACTGGACCGAAAAAAGCTTGGTCGGTCCAGTCCAGTCCATTTTCAGTCCGGACTGGACTCTGCACAACCCAATTGTGAAAGATTGAAAGAAACCCTAAAATTTTAGTAGTTGTGTCACTTTTATTCGGTCTAGTCCTCGGTCCATGGGTTGGACCGACAACTGAATATTACCACTTCTTGGACCAAGGACCGAATACCAGAACTTCTTGGACCGAGAACTGGACCAAACTTCCCTAAGTCCCTATTCTAGTCCGGATGGACTATGCAAAGCCCTATGGGCTACGGCTATTGGTGTGGCCTTAGCAGTAAGGGGCACATGCAACTTGTCAAAGTGTTATGCTGTCCTGGGATTCATCTTTCATTAATGAAATCATTTTAGGTGTATTCTTGAAGAGAAAAAGGGGATTAGTATGTACTAGAATTACTGCAGCATCACTTGCAAATCCTGTCTTTACAATGGAGATGCATATGAACAGACAAGGCAATCCTAAGCCTTAAATATAAGAAAGTCAAGAACAGTGAAACACTCCAATAAGTCCTCAATTCTTTTGCAGCTCCTGTCATCCTACCATTAACTCATTAAGAGTCATTATGAATCCTGCAAAAATTCTAGTCTTATAATGTCTAAAACGTAGGGGAAAAGGTATGCAGAAAATCTGAATATCCACCAACATCCACTTGATTGGGTAATACACATAAGCAATTGGTTGAAATCTATAACTTGTTTTTAACACTAGATATTTCAAGTATATCATGAGTAGGCACCATTCCTTTTGACACAGTGTAATATTGTAATATGGGATTTAACACGAAACTTTTTTTATAAAAGTTTAGAAAATCTGACTGCTCTACGATGTGTATGACAGTATAAAACCTCAGACGCTCATAAGGAAATTGAAGCCAACAGCTAGAAAAATGAATGTCTTTTTGCAATGGTAGCAAGTAGCAAGCAGCGGTCATGAGCACTGGAACGTTGACATAATTATCTATGACTCCAATATAGTCCTTTCACCAGAGTCTTACCTTCAAAGCGAAGAACTGGCTGGTCCATTTGTGTTGCACCAACTCTACAATTCCACCACTACCCTTACCAATGACCTTAATCACATCAACATCAGCCAAGCTTATCTGCTCATCTGATGGCTTGATAGGAGGAGGCTGACATACAACAGAACAAGAAGTAAGCCAAAGCTTGTTTGAAATGAAAAGATTAAGAAATAACAAAATAAGCTACATACGATAATATCTAACATGGACCAGCTGTTAATGTCAGGTACTGCAGTTTAAAAGCTATATTTTTCCAGCAACCTTGTCAATAAACATATGGGTAGCATACTAGAAGAACACAATCATGGGACCTTTTCTGGATGAAAAACATGATAGACAAACGAAAAAAAGGTAGTAATAACTGAGACCAAATGCATATAGTAACACTCATGCAAAAACGCACATTCTGCAACTTATTTCTTCTAACAAAAATTGCTGCAACATATTCCTCCATGCATTTGAGAACACCCGAATTGCCAATTATGGAACATCACGAAAATTACACAGATAATGCAGCATACATTTGGATCGGCCCTTCAAGGCATGACCCACACCACCCAGTGGGGAGGAGGTTGTAAACTTGGATCAGATTTTAACTTCTGAAGATCCAAAAACATCATATAATTCAACATCATGAGTAATTAGTCTTCCACCATCAAACTTATCATGGCAATCTATTTTGCACAGGCCCTTCATTTCATCTTGCATAAAAATATCATACATTCAAACTCCACTTGTAGATGATAGTTTAGTCAATACTACACAGGCATCAAATAAAATAACCACTCAGAAATCAAAAAAACAAACCCAAGCCTAAAAACTTGATTCTTATCTTACCCATCAAAGCAAATTCGAAGCGGGCAATAAAATCACTAACTGAAGATCAAATGCCGGTAAACCAAACAAATCAATTCCGGGTCCGAAAAACTCAACAGTAAATCGAGAAAGAAAACCACGGATGGAGAAAAAAGGAAACTCACAGCCTCTGCTTCACTTTCGGAGACAATTCGAATACCATCTTTATTGACCAGAAGATCCCCATCTTTAAACGTACCGCTTTGAGTTCTAAAATTGAACACCCAAAACAAAAAAGGAAGAAAAATCAGGAAAAAAGAGAAAAGGAAAGGAATGCAGTAAATGCGTATATGCAATGATAAAGAGATCTCACAGGAACTTGGAGAGAGAATCATCATCGGGTGGAACAGCGAGCTTGAGATTGAGGCCGCCTTTGTTTTTGGGAGGCATGGCTGTGTAGCTTCAGCTTTTTCTGCTCAAAAATTTCCACAAGGTTTGGCTGATAACTGCAGAAAAGCAAAAGCCTGATGTTGAGGTTCTGTGTATCTCAGAAAGAGAGAGAGAGAGTCGTTGGAAAGTCGTCCCACTGTCCCAGTTTTAGCAAAATGGATTTTGGAGGGGTTTGGAGATGGTTGTGTTTGTAGGTCGACATGTCATCGTGTCATATGTATCATTGGGGTCCCCAACATTTGTTCCAAATTATTTATAGGTTCATGGTACCCTCTAAGTAGCGCTCACAAAAATTCGTCCGCGCGAATTCGCAGATTGTTCGGCGCGGAAAAAATTGGAGTGACATGATTCTTCGTCCGAATTTTGATAACGCATCAAATCGACCGAATATTCTGACATAAATCTTTTCTATTGTCCAACCCGATTTTAAACCTGGCCGGACATCCGAATTTCTCGTCAAATTTTGACATCGTCCGACTCACACCTAAATTTACTCCGAATTCTAATTTTTGCCAGCGCTACCTCTAAGTGCAATACATATTAGTTATACTTTACATTTAGAATTTATTTATATTTATATTTCAAGATATCTCAAGTGAAAAATCATACTATTAATAGTTAATAATTAGATATATGCACATGAACAATTGGATAATTTGAAATGCAAAGTTCAAAAGCACGTAATAAATTACACTCAAACCCGTTCTTACATGTAGCAGGTTGCGGTGTCGTACCGCACCGCAACTTTCCATATTCCATCACAATCCACCAGAATCTATTACAACCCACCACAATCTATTTTTTCTAATTTAATTTACTTTTTTATTAAAAGTTAAACTTTCTATATTCCACCACAACTTTTCTCAACCCGCCACAATCCATTACAACTTTTCACAACTCACCAAAATCCATCACATTTCTTCCACACCGCACGGCAACCAGCCGTATAAAATAATAGGGTCTCAAAGTCTTAAACTATACTTGTTTTCGTAAACATGGCATGTCTACAGACTACATTGATTTTCTTTGCTTGTATTTATTAAAGAAACATAAACATGCTAATTTACGATAGCTTATAGTTTTGTTGAGTTTTATTCAAGTGTTAAGCGCTTGCTTGTACTACTAAGAGATGTGTGTCTTGTTTGTTCTGCTATCTCTTTTTATTGTATTGTTTTTGCAGACTTTTGTAGTAGCTATGGATTTAGGGGTGAGCAGAATTTTCGGGAGTCTCAGATGTCAAGGTTGTCAGGATTGGAATTCTAGTCAAGATCGATAGATGTTCTTAGAATCAATATCGTAGGTCGGATCGATGATCGTAAGATTCTACAAATAAAGTATAGGTCCCGTTCTTCTGTGCGTTGCGTTGCGTTACGATTAGTTGCGGTAGATTGCGTTAAGTTGCGGTGGAAATGGTTAAAAAGTAATGGTAATTTGCGTTATGTTGCGGTATGTTGCAGTAGGTTGCGGTAGGTTGCGTTGCGGTTAATTGCGTTAACGCACAAAAGAATGGGGAAAATTATTATAGATGACTTGAAGTTTTTTTTAAAAAAACATTATATTTCAAAATTATATAAAAAGCAATGGTTTTCACCGATCTTAGTATGACCCTAACCGATTCTAGTGCAATTATGCCCATTCTAACATAAATATGCTACAGTTAGGATTGAACCGATCCTAACGGTTCTAGTACGATCCTGACGATGTTAGTCAGATCCTAGTATGATCTTAACAAGGCAATGATCCTGAAACGAGTTGGATCATTTGGTCATTTTTGGATCGTACGATCCTATGATCCAAATCGTGATTTTCACTACCATGCACTCGGTCCCATCCGGGTCTCAGTCAAGTCTCAATCCCAAAATTTTGATCCCGATAGGATAGGGACCAGAATGGGACCAAAAAAGAAGGTCTGATCATAATCAGGAGTGGAGTGGGACTTAACCTCAACTCTCGGTCTCGCTCACGATTCTTGGTCATATATATATATATATATATATATATATATATATATATATATATATATATATATATATATATATATATATATATATATATATATAAACAGATCCAATAGAAAGAGAGTTTAGGTGGGAAAGTAGGAAGAAGCAATCTAGAGCGTCCAATCTGGATCCGATGGATGTGATTAAAACTGTCACACATGTGCTATTTTAATGAAAAACCACTTTCCACCCCTTAAAAAACAACTAGCGGTTTTCTATTTTTTTATAAAAAAAAAAGAGAGGAATAGTTAGTTAGAGACAATTAAGGGAAAGTATTCAATGGAATAAAAATCTGATTATTCTTGTCTTAAAAATAAAATCAATTTTAAAGATATGATTGCCAAGAATTATGCATAAATTACAACAAATATGTCGTTTGTCAATGGAGAATCACAAGTACAGTGTGGTCATCAAATGCAAAGAGTGTGGACATCAAATACCAGTCAGTGCGGTCATGAGGCAAAGAGTGTGGTCATCAAAGGCAAATAGTGTGGTCATCAAAGCCAAATAGTGTGCTCAAAATCTAATACCTGTGGTCATGAAATGCAAATAGTGTGGTGATGAAATACCAATCAGTGTGGTCAAAATTGAATGCCAATCAATGTAGTCATCAAAGACAAAGAATGTGATCATCAAATTACCAATCAGTGCGGTCATCAAAGAAGAAACACGAAGAATGTGGTCATCAAAGAATATTTGAGAGATTTGGAGAGAGAAATTGGAAGAGCGAGAATGTCTAAAACTAGAGGATTATTTGAATTAATGGCGTGATTTATGAGATATTATGGGAATTTGTTGTTTTTTATTTTTAAAAAGAAAAACATCTAAGTGTAAACAAGAAAATTGCTTAAATTTTGGGTTTCTATGATTTGGTGAGAGAAAGCACTTGTTGTAATGTAGATTTTGATCACACTCTTTACTTTTGATGACTACACTGATTGGTAATTTAATGACCACATTCTTCATCTTTGATGACTACACTGATTGATATTTAATTTTGACCACACTATGTGACTTTGATGACCACACTGATTGGTATTTCATGACCATACTATTTGCATTTCATGACCACACTGACTGGTATTGGATTTTGAGCACACTATTTGACTTTGATGACCACACTATTTGCCTTTGATGACCACAATGACTTGTATTAGATTGCGACCACACTCTTTGCCTCATGACCACACTGACTGGTATTTGATGTCCACACTCTTTGCATTTGATGACCACAGTGTACTTGTGATTCTCCATTGACAAACGACATATCTGTTGTAATTGATGCATAATTCTTGGCAATCATATCTTTAAAATTGATTTTATTTTTAAGACAAGAATAATCAGATTTTTATTCCATTGAATACTTTCCCTTAATTGTCTCTAACTAACCATTCCTCTTTTTTTTTAAAAAAATAAAAATAAAAAACCACTAGTTGTTTTTTAAAGGGTGGAAAGTGGTTTTTCATTAAAATACCACATGTGTGACAGTTTTAATCTTATCCATCGGATCCGGATTGGACACTCTAGATTGCTTCTTCCTACCTTCCTACCTAAACTCTCTTCCTACTTGATTCATTCACACACACACACACACACACACACACATATATATATATATATTGAAAATAATAGGAGCAAATAGTTACAAAATTGGACTCAAAACTCCTGGTTTATTTCTCGGCCCCA
This sequence comes from Portulaca oleracea, assembly GCA_029582165.1. Classification (NCBI taxonomy): domain Eukaryota; kingdom Viridiplantae; phylum Streptophyta; class Magnoliopsida; order Caryophyllales; family Portulacaceae; genus Portulaca; species Portulaca oleracea. The sequence goes on from CM055869.1 coordinate 49,858,871, forward strand.
ATGGGAAGAGGAGTGGGAGCAAAAACTTGCTCCCGAACACAACTCGGAGTGAGAGCAAAAACTAAATGGTTTGTAACAACAAGCACTTAAAACTAGGATTAAGAAACAATGACACGACATGAACCTAATATTAAATAAGGCAGGTTGCATCTAAGATTTCTAACTTAAATATATGAGCATGCCTAAAATGCTTAGTTAAGTAGGTCATGTTTAGTTGGAACATTTGACATGAAAAATACATGTTTTAATTCAGGGAAATTGGACGGTAATATACCGATCTTTAGGAGTGTTGAATAGCAATATACCGATCTTCACTTTTGGACAGTAATATCACTGACCTTTATAGTTTAGTTACATTAATGTGCCTTCAAGGATTTACACCCTAAAATTAACAACATAATTAAATCCCTAATCCTAAAAATACTGAATACAAACACTCAACACCCCTAAAAATACCTAAAAATGGCACTGGTTTTTTTTTTTTTTTTTTTTTGCACCGCCTGCCACGTCAGACCGTCAACTGGTTCACCGCCCACAAAATCCTTGAAGGTACATTAATGTTACCAAACTATAAAGGTCAGTGATATTACTGTCCAAAAGTGAAAGTCGATATATTGCTATTCAACACCCCTAAAGGTCGGTATATAACCGTCCAATTTCCCTTTAATTAATTGCATTAGATGGATGATCTAGTAACCCGTTAACCAATTTATAACCTTGTGGTAAGTAAAATTTTACCTTAGCTCACCTTACCATCCAAAAGAACAAAATTTTAGTTTTGGATAATTTATATTTAAAATTTTGTATTCAACCCGCAGAATTTATTTAGAAATAAAAAAAGAAATAGATGATATGACATTTAACGATCTCTACTATTTTGCTTCATTTCTTTACCAAACATTACTATACCTTACCTTACCTACGCATTCCCTAAAATTGTTGGGTGGTCACCAATGTTTTGCAAAACTGATTGAATGGGTACAACATTATTTTCTACACGTAAAGTCCCTATATTTTGTATTAACTGGCCAATGGGTGACATTCTGACCAATTTTGAAATTTTTCTGATGGAAAGTATACAACGACTTAAAAGCCCTTGTGAAAGCCCGTGTAATAACACCTACTCTCTGTCAAACATTAACTCTCCTCTCTCTCACTTCTTCATTCATTCAATTGGAAATCCTCTTTCAAAAACATGTGCATGTCCACTTTGTGAAGCAAATTCTAAGGGTTTGTGTTGATTGGTCGAGTTCTTTAGCAAGGTTGAAGAAAATTGGTGGGCGAATCATGTGTAGTTCTTAGAAAAAGGAGGTGGAAGATAGAGGAACAGAGTTATGAACATGGTAAGAATAAAAATTTCTTGCGAAATTAAGGTTTAGGGTTTTGTGTAATTATTGAATTATGGATTTTCGTCAACCCTTGTTACGAAATTGAGGCATTGACAACCTTCAAGCGTTCTTCAATCAACGCTCACCAACCTTGCCTTCTTCAACCTCGTTCACTCATTGAATTTGTGGGTTATCGATTTAGGAGGAACAAGCTGGGAGCGAGGAGGAACGATTAGGCTTTAAAAGATGAAAATTTTGGAGGGTAAAACAGTAACCTTAATCCTCATTAAACCAACTACCAAACACCCTTACCAATAGTCGTCGGATTCCGGGCCAAAATTCAAAATTGGCCAGAATGTCGCCCACTGGCCAGTAAATTCAACATATATGGACCCTACGTGTAAAAGAAAATGTTGTACCCATCCATTCAGTTTTCCAAAACATTGGTCACCTCCCAATAATTTTTTCCACTTACTATTTATATATTTATAATAAAATTTTGAAAAGGGGCATGCATAGTGAATAAGAAGGTATAAATGAAAAACTTCACTTGGTGGCAGTGACAAATGGCCAAAATGCCAAATGTACATATTCATTGCTTAACAAAACTGTGAAACGATAAATTTTAACGGGATAAACCAAAATTGATGGGGACACAAAGTTTAAACAAGTATATAGGTCATATTAAGCATGTCATACAAGTCATGGCATAATCTAATATTGACTTGCTTATCTGAAGCGGGTAAGCAGAGGTTGAAACCATGCCTACCTATTTTTTTTTTATGAGACAAGTACATATAGATGAGTAATATCTAATTCAATAGTCAAGCAAGTCGTGTTTGGATCAGGATACTTTCAACCTATTTAATATTAACACAAACACAAACACGACCTAATACAACTTATGTGTGACTCCCTAATTAAAGTCAACATGTAAGATCTTAATTGAATGATAAAGGTTGATAGGATCTAATTACAAAAGGGAAATAATGGTGATTAAGAAAAAAATGTATTGAGAGGTACATAAAATTACCTAAAATTTATATAAACTATTATGGGAACTTTATTTTTATAATATTACCATTCTAATCAATCTTCAGGTCCTTTCATTAATAACTTATCATTTAACCTACTCAAATTTATCTTGATAGATAAATACATTTGTTGCAAACCACAAGAAGATTTATGAAAAAAAAATTTCATCCGTTAATGAAAGGAATTATAGTTTTAATATATCCCCTTATATTACTTATAATTGAAACAAAGATGTTAATTATGTCAAGGACATTGGGCATATTTATGAGTTTTGATATTTTTAGTGATTGAAAGTAAAAAAGTTTCATTATATATATACTTGGCTACCACCATAAGGATGGTTAGTGTTAGTTGTTCCTATTTTCCAAAAAGAAGGTGTGGATTCAATTCCCACTAGATGTATAGGAGAATTTCCTTTCCCCTTTTTTTCTCTTTCCCTCTTTGATGCCTACCTTCACTTAAAGTATTACCATGAAATATGAGCCTTTTGGTTGATAATTTCTTCTTTTTAAAATAAAGGTAAGAAACAAATAAACTTAGAAACCCTTTTTTTTATCATCATACAAGATACCTGATCAATTGGTATGTTCTAAAGTATCAAATTTTATCTATATGCATATATATATTTGTTGCTCAATACGTATTATTAATTCATAATGTTGTTAGTAGAATAGGGTTTGTCAACATCGTACCAAAAATCTCTCTAATCATAGTGTGTAATTAACTTCGTGTCGTTTACGACGTAGACAATCCCATTTTGATAGAATAAGGAGCTTACTAAGATTTGATGTGTTAACTCTATAAAAGAAAATATATTGAAGATTAGATTTTATGCTAGATACTCTGTTAATTTCTTTCCCTATTGTTTACAACATATGTTTTAGATTACTTATGGAATGATTTGAGTATAATTTATATATTATTTAAGATAATCTTGGATAATATATTTTTTGTTTTTGAAAGATTGTATCATGATTTTAAAAATTTTAGTTGATTTTTCTAGACCAAGTAAATTTGCCAACCCACCAGACCCTTATTTCATGGGTAACCACTAGTAAACTTAACAAGTCAACAACAAATTGTCCATACTAAGCATGGTCCATATATCGACCCCACAATTTTCAACAATGAAATTTTTTTTTTCCATTAAAACTTGAATCTTGGTGGGCAGTATGAAACATTGGGGTGGGTACCACACTTGGCTACCATATCTTTGGTTAACAATTTTAGATGATCGATTCAATCTTAAAATGTACTTACTATGAAACATGTCGATAATATTATGCATGATTTTGTTGTTATAGCTTTAGATTAAGGAAAATTGTCCACTGAAGAACCTCCTAAATCTTTTCAAACCAATGCTATAATTATCTCTTATTTGAAGATCAATAGTAATATTGACCTATTTTCAAACAATTATATAATAAAATTAGCAATGTGAATTCTTCCTTTATAATGTATGGATGTCATTTTGGTAATTTAAATGGATAAAAATATCAAATTTGTTCATTGCTTCTTTATAACTATTGACAAAGAATTTTGCAAAAGTTATGTTTTGGTTATGCTCATATATGCTCATATAACTTAGTGATTTCCTTTGAAAAGATCCTTAGTGTGGACTTAATTTTACTTATACTTGTGTTGATTCTATGATGAAATTCTAGTAATAATCCATTTGTGTCTAAGATGAGTTATTCCACTAGTAGAAAAATATATGTTGGCGTGAGGAAAAAGCGAGTAGATTGAGTGTAAACTGACGCCAATAATCAGTTAGCGTGAGATTTAAACTTATGTCAAAAGCCTTTACGCAAATAACAAAAAAGCAATGAACAAAGCATGAGATTTTAGAGCCATCTTTTAGAAAATTATTAGATTTCTTGTGTTATTTTCTTTCTCTGTTTAAGACGATTTTTTATTTTTCGGATTATGTTTACATTGTCATTCTCTCCAATATTTCTACCAAATTTCATTATTAAGAATGGAATCTCTTGAAATTAAGTTTATATTATTTTTAAATATCTACCTTTTTGAGTTTCTAGTAATTAAAATTTATTTTTACTTATCAAGAAAGTTCTACATTAATTCCATTGATAAGTTCATTACTAGAAGTTTATTTGAAATTTATGGTTTTCCCATTGATATTTGGCTCAACTTTCTACAATGATCAAATTCCACTATTTAACATAATAGAAGTCCTAAAGTATGACATGACTCCATAAGATGACCTAAACTTGACCTAAAGTTACTTAAATAAACATGAGCTCCACACAAAACAAACCAATTTTTGGCATGAAGCCTACATGAATTGGTTATTTACTTCTAAAAGAATTTGTCTTCATAATCATACCAAGTCAAAGTTATTTAGCTTTGTTTGATTTTCCAACAAACAAGAGGGTGATAAAGTGATTATAGGTTTGAATACGATACTAGCAAAAGGTTTGAAATAGATGGTCGCGTTTGCAAAATTTGAAAAGATGAAGAGTTTAAAAACTTTTCCTAGTTGGTGCATTATTTGCATAGGCAAAATTTGAAAAAAATAAAGGATGGGTTCAAAGTCTTCTCTTGGTTTAGGTGGCAAGCCTTCTTTGAAATGACTTCTGAAGACTAGAAATGAGTCAACCAACATTCAGGATATAATTGAGGTTGTAACTAATAGTTTTGCAAATCCTCGTATTGATGAGGAGACTCTCCCTCTTCAAAAATCTCCTTAAAGAGATCTCTGATGTTGTACAACCAATTGGCAAAATTGTTTCTACTCCGATTGATGTTTGGAATAACATCTCCATCGATTGGTAAAAGGCGTATATGAATTGTCTACTTAGTTGTTTGAACTCGGTTAAACCTATTCAAAGCTGAGCAAACGTCTAACAACATTGAAAATGATGTTTATAATCACAAGAATATTGTAGGATTTTCGGGAAAGGCTTGAGGCTACTAAGATAATAATATCAAGGTCAAGTCAATTGAGGCTCCCGAGTCATGCTCTGATAGCATATATTGAATGGTTTGTGATTTAGAGAAAAATTGAAATAACTTGGGCAAGAAATCGCTAAATAAGGAAAGTAGTGATGCAATATATTATAAAGATGTTGTCAAAATGTCTCATAGTGAACTCGTTATTGTTTAACATTACGTAATTCTTTAAATTAGCAGTATTGCTTCAATTTATAGGTAATTAAAATTTGTAATTGAATTGTTATATTTTGTAAAACATCTATGGAACTTTAACCTGAATAATAATCAAGGAAAAAATCAAAATATAAACAAAAAAATTTCCGGTTCACAATGGATCAACCTAACTCGACACGTTTGCCCCTTAGTATGCACTATTTAGCAAATGGACATTAAGGTTCAAAAAGTTTCTTATTACATAGGGGATGGTATATTTCAAGGTAAATTACTCAACAAAAGCTTAAGTATGGGCAAATTAGCATTATCGTCTTAACTAGCACTATTTAATCAAATAAGGACTATACGCAAAAATTTATTAGAAACTAACTATGCTTTTATCAACCTGTGTACTAATTAAAAATGAAATTTGTGGGCCCCATTTCAAAAAAAATTATTGTTTTGGCTAGCATATATTTATTTAAAGAATGGATAGTTGCTCCATGTTAGCTGTTAGCTAACAAATGTTTAGATTAATAGTTGAAGAAATAGTGTTAAGTAAGTTTAGCATTTGATTGGCCGATTAATGTAAAATATCATAAGCGACTATGAATAATTTCCAAAGATAAGTTTATGTTTGGTCTCATTTCAAGCTGAATTGATGCCCTTAATAAAGTGTTTTGCTTGTTTTATCCCTTAGCTTTAAGTTAGTTATGATGATTTTGGTGTTTTTGTTGGTTGATCAAAGAATAATAGGAAAAGGGAACCAAAAGCTTAAGAACCTCAAGAAAAACTCAGGGAAGCATAGGCTTCACAGCCGTGACAAGATCCTCCAAGGGCCAAAGGAAGAATTGTCAAGCAACCCGAGAGAGCAGGGTGGTCACGACCGTGACACAGCCTCTCACAACCGTGACGCATTCCTTCACGGCCATGATGCAGCACCTCACGGTCGTGACTCATCAAGAGGAGAAGTTGTGGGATTGAGGCAGAAAGTACCTTACGACCGTGACAACTCTCTCGTGGTCGTGACAAGCATAATCTAGGATGAAACAGAAGGTACCTCACGGCCGTGACACCCATAGGTCACGCCCGCGATGGCTTTACATGAGGGTGCTCCTGTTGCAAGAAAGAGGCCTCACGGCCTGCACCGATTTAGAATAGTATTGAAGGGGGCCGACTGATTTGGGGGTTTTCATCTTAGTTTTCTTCATAGTTTTTTTTTTTTTACTTTTTCTTTAGGGTTTTGAGCAGCCATTAGGGTTACTGGTGACTTTTATGAGTTTTCTCTCTAGCTTTCATTAGTTTGATTAGTCGTTAACACTTTCAATCACAATTTGAGTAAAAAGTTTCAGTTTTTCTTTGAATCTCTTCTCTCTTTCCTCTCTTCTTGTTATAGTTTTCATCATTGCAAATTTAATTTTTGTCATTACTTTTCACCCTAATCCCAACTTTTAATGAAAGAGGAGGATTAAAGTTCTCCGAATTCTCCTATCAAGAGAGGATTCGGGCAGTCTTAGTAATCCGAATCACAACTTTTCTTGTTTGTTCGGAAGAAATTTGTGATTCAAGTGCAAGGATCGAAGTGAAGCAAAGAATTATTGCAGGTTTATGTTTTCTTTCCCTAAATTTAGTACTTAATTT